>JARGCV010000126.1:962500-1576035 GCA_034064705.1 Bothrops alternatus | reverse complement strand
AGAAATTCTGTAATTGAACAAAGATACACAGTTTGTCTTGGGACACAACAGGCAGTGTCTAGTTTGGTTTGTCTATTCCTACATTAGAACTACAATGTTCTGTTGTGAGCCACCCTGAGTCTGGGGAGAAGGGCGGCATATAAGTCGAAATAAATGAAATCAAATGAAATTAGAAATATTGGCTTTCCACTGGTGAAAATGTATAAAAATAAGGGGAAGGGAACTTGAGTTAGAAAAGGGGTTGGGTTAGTGTTGTTCCCAGTCACACACAGGTTACTCACAACTTCTGGGCGTGGCTGATGCGGCTGTACAGAACATTGATCTGGAGGGGGAAGACAAAAATAAATAGAATGGAAATTATGTTAATATGATGTCAGCATCACAGAAGGCTCCATCTTTAAGAATAACTTTGGCTTTTAATGTTCCCTTTTTATATAAGCAACTATAAATAGCTCACCATGCTTACTCAGTAATGTGTCCAAGTAATTCATTTTTTTGACACAGCTTATGACAAATTTAGCTAAGACTGACATTAAGAACAGAAGCTGGATAGATAGTAATATGCTTGCAGATATCAAAAAGATTATTGGTATCATAATGGGCTGGCCAGGAGACAGGATACTTCCATATTTGGATACTTTGGTCCTTCTAGCACATGGACGATGGTGGTCTTGATTGTAGCCTTGACATACAACAGAGAGTAGTACAAGTAATCCTAGAGTTATGACCACAATTGAGCCCACAACAACAAATTTGTGGTGTTAAGTGAAACCTGTCAAGGTTCTGACAGATGTTACTCTTCAAAGAACTTTGAGGCATTGTTTACCATAAAGAATCTTTATTCAAATAATATGGCATCGGCACATACATGATCAAAGCCAAAATCTGAATTCCCCTCCCCTAAACACATAGTATCAAAGCACAATTCCCTCCTCCAGTTAACTGTCATAAATCACATTCTCCAATTATTTTGAAATGCAAACCTTCCCTCCAGTTCTATAACTGCCATTCCTTATCATCTCTTATTTCAAACAACCTTGAAGAATACTCTACTGATGTTGTTATGGATATCTAATCCCCATACACATTCTTCCCCCTCCCCCCCCATCATCATCTAATTCTAACTCTAAAAGTAACACACAGGTTAAAGAGAAAATGGCCGCATCTTCATATATTGTTAAAGCAAGAACATCCGATGTTAGCAGCGTTGACAAAACCTTTGCTAAGTGAGTTGTGCTCCATTTTACAACCTTTCTTGTCACAGTTGTTAAATGAATCCCTAAACTTGTTAAGTTAATAACATGATTGTTAAGTGGATCTGGTTATCCAATGACTTTGCTTGCTAGAAATTTACAAATGATCCCAGGACACTGTGACCATCATAAATATGAGTCAGTTGCTGAGTATATGAATTTTGATCACGTGACCATGGGAATAAAGCAATGGTCACAAGTGTGAAAAATGGTCATAAGTCACTTTTTCAGGGCAGTTGTAACTTTGAATGGTCACTAAATGAACTATTGTAAGTCAAGAACTACCTGTATTTAGGTAGCCTGTTTGGCACAAAAGGAAGGCCAGAATTAGACTTAAAAAATGGTTTTCTTTATGTGACATCTAATGGAAGAGCTTTAAATCATACTTAATGGGATAAGGAGATTTTAAAAGATATAAATTGATGTAATATTCAGGATTTATATTTATAAGGGAAATAAATTACTACAATAATAGTGTTGAATTATAACATAGAAGATGGATTCAGAGGATAAAAGTTATTTTATTAGTAAGCGATGAATATGATTGTGGAATAAACTAAGAATTTATTTGAATAAATAATAAGTGTATTTTAGAGATGATAACTATTCTGTAATGAGCTAACGGAACCGTGGGCTATCCGAAATCTAAATACATTAAGCCAACTGGAATACTGTAATTGAAACTAGGCAAAAGTTAAAAACAGGATTTAAAGGCATATAAATCAAAAGTTGTCGATAAATGTTTCAAATAATTGAGTTATAACTAACAATGTATTAATCTGAAATTTGGTATAATAATTAAAGGAAACAGAGGAAATTTTTGATAATGTAAACAGACATATGTATGGAAAAACGTGTTATTGGACTATGTATTACCCAACCACCAAGTTGCTTCCTTAATACCTAAAGCTTTGTTAAAATGGAAAATTAATAAAACTTGTTTTTTTTTTTAAAAAAAGAACTACCTGTATTTAGAGCAGTGTTTCTCAACCTTGACAATTTTAAGGCATGTGGACTTCAACTCCCAGAATTCCACAGCCAGCATTGCTGGCTGTGGAATTCTGGGAGTTGAAGTCCACATGCCTTAAAATTGTCAAGGTTGAGAAACACTGATTTAGAGTCTCTTTTGATTTTCTAAAACAGTTCCTTATTCTACGTGCTCTGTTCTCCAACAGGCCATTTCTTTCTGTATACAGGTAATCCTTGATTTACAACCATTTTTTTTAGTGACCATTCGAAATTACAACAGCATAAAAACCCGATCATTTTTCCTACTTATGACCATTGCAGAATCGCCTGGTCACATGCTTAAAATTCAATGCTGGGCAGCTGATTCATATTTATGACAATTGTAGTGTGCCAAAGTCATGTGATCACCTTTTGCGATCTTCTGACAAATAAAGTCAGTGGGGAAGTCAGATTCACTTAACAACCATATTAATTAATTTAACAACTGCAGTAATTCACTTGACACCAATGGCAAGAGAGGTCATAAAATGGGGCAAAACTCACTTAACAACTATCTGGCTTAGCAATAGAAATTTTGGGCTCAATTGTGGTTGTTCATTGAGGACTACCTGCACATCCTTTTATCCTAGAAACGCTCCGGTTACTTTATTCCATGGAAAGAGATTACGGGGAAAGAAGTGACAGAAAGAAATTTCTTACCATTTCAAAATTTCATTACATATATACCAGCACCAAAAAAGAGAGATTTTTATAAGCAACAAATATCTTAAATATTTGGGATATTTATATCAGGATACCAGAAGGGTGTGATTAATCACTCTTTAAGAATGATTAACGAAATTTTACATTAGGATTAAGAGGCCCAAAACATTGAATCCAGATGAGAAAGATTTCCCTTCTCTGCCAAGAAATTCTATTAATGTGGGAGAAACTTATAACTTTCTAGCATTTCATGATGCCCCTCTGAAATATGTGGCTTCAGATTGACCAGCTTCTCCAAAACTGGAGAAGGAGGCCAAAACTGCTTTCATCCTTCTACCCCCCCCAACCCGTTGTCTTCTTACCTCGTATTTTTGACATCTGAGTTTCTCCATCAGATCAAACTTCTCTGATTCTAGATGATGGATCCAATCATGGAGCTCCTTAGCCTTTTCCCTGGAGACACAGGAAAATGTGATCCTCTGTTATGCCACAGCAGCCTACAGCCTAGATCTCCTACCCACCCCACCCTAGGAAAGCAATCACACAAGAGTTCTCCTCTGGGTCCTACCTCAGCTGTTGCTCGCTTAGGTTATCTATGTTCAAAGGTTTTCGTCGCTCAGTTAAGATCCGGATCTTCATTTCTCGGCCAGTCTGCCGCTTTCCACGTTTTTGCTCTGCCTGAAAAAATAAAATAACAGAGTAACAAGAGTTGGAAGGGACTTTGGAGGTCTTCTAGTCCAACTCTCTGCTCAAGCAGGAAACCCTGTACCATTTCAGTCAAATGATTGCCCAATCTCTTCTTAAAAACTTCCAGTGTTGGAGCATTCACCGCTTCTGGAGGCAGGTTGTTCCACTGGTTAATTGTTCTGTCAGAAAAATTCTCCTTAGTTCTAGGTTGCTTCTCTCTTTGGCTAGTTTCCATCTGTTGCTTCTTGTCCTGCCTTCAGGCGCTTTGAAGAATTGGTTGATGCCTTCTCCTTTGTGGCAGCCCCTGAGATATTGGAACGCTGCTATCATGTCACCCCTAGTCCTTCTCTTCATTAAACTAGACACACCCAATTCCTGCAACTGTTCTTCATGTTTTAGCCTCCAGTCCCCTAATCGTCTTTGTTGCTCTGCTCTACACTCTTTCTAGAATCTCAACATCTTTTTTATATTGTGGTGATCAAAACAGGATGCAGTATTCCAGGTGGGACCTTACCAAGGCATTATAAAGTGATATCAACACTTCACGTGATCTTGATTCTACCCCTCTGCAGAACAAAAAGGAACAAGCCAGAATGGTCCAGGATAATGTCGGGTTGGGTGGAATGCTGGACAGGCTACCTTCTAGTCAAGCAAGCCCCACGGCCTCTGCCACCAACCTCCTGAGGGGAGAGCAAATTAAGGCTAGACATGCACTTCTTCTTTCTCCTACTTGCTGCCAGTGCCTGCCCACGGCTGCTAGTCTATTGTTCAAGATGGTGGTTGGGGCCCCCAATGAACTGAAGCGTAATGTAATCGCTTATGTAGAACTTCCTCTGAGATGCAGCTGCTTGCCTTTTTTTTAAAAAAAAGATTATTAAATCTCATGTTAACATTCTCTCATAAGCTCATGCCAGAGTAGCCTTAGTACATAAGATCTCAGAGGTACCTTTGCCAAAAGTCACACAAAGGTGTCCATTTCTTGAAATGGTAGTTTACTTCTTAGACACTATTATAATATACATTACGTTGCATTACGTTTTTGTTGGGCACCAGGAGAATAAGATCAGGGTTCTACTCCCCATTGTATCATCTATCAAATCAAAACCACTTGATTATGCCCACCATAACAGACAGAACATTTTTATGGGATTATATTTTGCAGTAAAGGGTTCACGTCCAGCTTCATCTTGATGCCTCCTTCTGAAAGAATAAAATGAAATTGAATTTCCCCTCCCAAGTGAAGCCACCACAAGCTTACCTTGATCAGGTATCCACCAAAGTGAGCTCCCATGTTGGAGAGCACTTTCTTCTTCTTAGCGTCATCTTCAGCTCTTTTCTTGGCCTCTTCTTCCTCTTTCCTCATCTTTTCTTCCTGCAAAGGAGGACACCATGGAGAACGTTATTCCTGCTCCCCCTCGGGAGGAATCCCCAACGTACCTCTTCTTTATCAAACAGAAAACTATGGAGACTCCAGGCTATGCAAGGAATTCCAAAATGGTTAACTGAGTGAAGCTCAGTTGTGTCTGTAAGTGGAGGACTATGTGTAGAGGTCTAAGAGAGCAACACCAGATCATATGTGTTAAAAAACTTTCACATTTCTTCCCTCACCAACATAAGAAATCTACTACTACAGATCTGGAATAATATTTTCCCATGAATTAATTTCATTTTTAAATCATAAGTAGGTTTCACCATTTTAAACACTAGAGAAAAAAAATAGATTGTCAGAGGAAAATCAGGTTTAGATTTCCGGGGGGGGGGGGTAGGAGTCAGCTGCTGGGAAGGTCGGGGGACTTGTGACACCCCATAGATCAGGGGTGGGCAACTACGCCCACTTTATGACCTGTGGACTACAACACCCAGAATTCTTGAGCCAGAAAATGGGAAGGGTTGTATGAATGGAGGCAACAGGAAAAGGAGGGATGTCTTCTTTTCTAATGGCATCCATAATCAATCAATCAATCAATCAATCAAGTCTTTATTACAGTCACAGACTAGCATAAGGATGGAAAGCGAGCAATAATTTTAAAAGCTACAAAATACAAGGTAATCCTCTACTGACAACCATGTTATGTGTTACACATATGTTGTATATAGTATGTTTTAAATGTGTGTTATATATGTGTACCTTTGAGAGGAAGCAACTAAATTTCATTTTTAATGTGTGCCACTGTGCCCACAAGAAAAAATGACAATAAAGGTTATCTATCTATCTATCTATCTATCTATCTATCTATCTATCTATCTATCTATCTATCTATCTATCTATCTATCTATCTATCTATCTACCTACCTACCTACCTATCTATACTGATTGATTTTTTACCAAAACTGGATATTCTGATACTTCTTTCCATAGATCAAAAACAAAACCAATATACTACTAACTTTCACTTTACGTTTTCATATCTTATAAAATCAAACTCTTGGCTCCCATTCTAGTGCAGCGTCTTCTAAAGCAGGGGTCCCCTACGCAAATGGCAGTTGGGCACACACGTGCGCGCACGCAGCTCAACTTGCATGAGCGACAAGCTGGCGTGCACCCATGCAACCCGACTTGTGCAAGGGGCAGGCTGGCGTACACACACGTGCAAACCGGCCTGCCAATTGCACGGCCTTGTTCCCCTCTCCCCACCTGCCGGGCTGTCAAGCTGTAAAGGTTGGGGGCCACCAAACCATAAAGTTTGGGCACCACAGTTCTAAAGAACATAAAATTACAGATACCTCCAAGTTTGCTAAGCATCTGGGCCGTATTGTTTAGTTAATACATTTGCATTACATTGTCAAGCATGTATTGAAGGCAATTCAAACTCAGAAGACAATCTTTCAAAATCTTTAAAATAATTAGTAAAAATCAACCAACTTAAAGTGTTATTCCTTGTTTTAGCACAGGCATTCCAATAAAACACCTTCCTGGCTATTTTCAGATTTCAGTTAGATCATAATGTCGACTTCTCATGTGATTCAGAGTCAAATTGCAGTTTCTCACTTATTGATCACCAAATAAATTTAGTTGATTTAAAAGGAAGCTGAAAATGAAGAGCCTAAATTAATGCATTTAATACCTTAATACCTGCTGAGATTTCAAAGGTTTTACACTGTGGAGTTCTTGGTGTTCTCTGAGCTTGATTGTTTGCTTGCAGACTTCTCATTACCCAACTAGGTAACATCGTTAGTTCATTGTCAACAGTTTTATATTCTCTCCTGCTTCATCTTAAAACAGGACTCTTCAAACTTGGCCCTTTTATGACTTGTGGACTTCAATTCCCAGAATTCCTCAGCCAGGCACATTGGCTGAGGAATTCTGGGAGTTGAAGTCCACAAGTTATAAAAGGGCCACGTTTGAAGACCCTTGTCCTAAAAAAATATGATACTTACAGCAAGCTTGGCCTGCCGCTCCCGTTCTTTCTCAGTGCGGACTCGTTGTTGTTCGGCACGCTCTGCCCTACGATGTTCCTGTCAAAGGACACAAACGATGACTTGGACTCTGTTGCATTCAGTCAGGTGAATTCACTGAAGCCAATTTCAGCCAAGGCAAGAGGATATATTCCCCACTCTCTTCCTTTCAGAAAATGGCGGGACTCTATTGGCACATGAAAGCACGCTATGTACAGGCGGTCCTCTACTTAAGACTGTAATGGAGCCTGGAATGTCTGTCAAGATGGGTCATAAGTCAAGGCACCTACTTGATTGAACTCAATGTTAGAATGTTTTGTGATGATCATTAAGTGAATGTTAGGTTCTTTAAGTGAATGTGGTCGTCGTTAAGCAAATGTTGTAGTTGTTAAATGAATCAGTGTATTTCTAGGAGCATTTTTGGCAGAAAAAGAGGCCAGAAACTGAGGGGGGGGAAATCTTACAGATCATGGTCATGTGATCGTAGAATGCTGCAAATGGTTGTAAAACTGAATCAGTGTCCTAGTGGTCAAAATGGGGTAATGTCAATGGTGGGATTCAGCCAGTTCGGACCACTTCGGCAGAACCTAATTTTTTGTTGCCCAGGCCCAGAATGGACTTCCAGAAGCGGCATCCACACAGAGAACCGGTTGTTCACATATTTGAATCCCACCACTGAGTAATGTGACCACATGGGGGTGTACAGCTATCAGAACTCTGAAACCAGGTCATAAATAACTTTTGGGAAGTCTGTTGTAATTTCAAATGGTCGCTAAGTGACCAGTTATTAAATAATCATCTATATTTGAGAATTTCTCACATCTAGGTTTTCTGGCATCAAAAGAACATGCTTCACAACATGCCACTGGACATATGCTTTTTGGTTTTTGGAGACTTTTATCTGAGAAATATAACTCCAAATAAATGCAGGTTTTGCTCACCCCATAATTTCAGGAATGATTACACTTAATTATCCGGGAATGCAACTATGGATAGTCCTTGATTTTCAATTGTTTAGCAGCCATTTGAAAATACAACGGCATTGGAAAAAGTGACTTCTGACTGTTCCTCACACTTACGACCAATGCAACCTCCTCGCGGCCACGTGATCAAAATTTGGATGCCTGGCAACTAGCACATATTTACGGCGGTTGCAATGTTTTGGGGTCATAGGATGGCCGTTTGTGACCTTTCCCAGCTGGCTTCTGATAGCAAAGCCAACAGAAGAAGCTGGATTCGCTTAATGACTATAGATAGTCCTTGACTTATGGCAGTTCGTTTAGTGACCGTTCAAAGTTACAAACAGCACTGAAAAATGTGATTCATGACCATTTTTCACACTTATGACCTTTGCAGCATCTCCATAGTTCAGTGATCAAAATTCAGACGCTTGGCAACTGGTTCATACTTATGACGGTTGCAGTGTCTCAGGGTCATGTGATCCCCTTTTGCGACCTTCTGATAAGCAGAGTCAGTAGGGAAGCCAGATTCACTTAACAACCGTGATTTATCAACTGCAATGATTCACTTAACAACTATTGCAAGAAAGGTCATAAAATGGGGTAAAACTCTCTTAACCAATGCTTCCCTTAACACAGTGTTTCTCAACCTTGACAATGTTAAGGCATGTGGACTTCAACTCCCAGAATTCCACAGCTAGCAATGCTGGCTGTGGAATTCTGGGAGTTGAAGTCCACATGCCTTAACATTGTCAAGGTTGAGAAACACTGCCTTAACAACAGAAAAATTGGGCTCAATTGTGGTCCTAAGGACTACCTGTATGTGATTCACTTAATAACTGCATTAATTTGCTTAACAACCATCCAAAAAAGTTGTAAAATCGATCATGGCTCACTTAACAACCAGCTTGATTAGCAATAGAAATTCTGGTTCTAGTTGTGGTTGCAAGCCGAGGACTAACTGTATCTTATCTTTTGGATTCAACTTGCATCATGGTGCCCAAGCAGCCACCAGGTGACAGTGAAGAGCAACATTTTGTTCCCTTGGAAAATTTTCAACCAATGTTTTATGCAGACTCTGTGCAGGTCCAGTTTTAGACTGAGTGCTACGTAGGAGTCAAATTATATTTTCCCAACTTCCCTGAGTGGGAAGGCAATTACAAAGACAGTTCTACTTATTATAGTTGGCAGAGATGATGAAAAATTATAATAGAAAACAAAACAAAACAAAACAGGAAATTAATTGGGTAATAGAGGTAGTCCTCAACTTACAACAGTTTGTTTAGTGACCGTTCAAAGTTACAACAGCACGGAAAAGTGCGCGCAACCTCCTCACTAGCCAAGTCAGTGGGGAAGCCAGATTCACTTAACAAACTGGTTACTAAACTGCAGTGATTCACTTAACCACTGTGGCAAGAAAGGTTGTAAAATGGGGCAAAACTCACTTGACAAATCTTTCACCTAACAACAGAAAGTTTGGGCCCAATTGTGGTCGTAAGTCGGGGAGTACCTGTATACAAGCCGAGAATAAATGGAAGAAAATAAATGGAGGCTAAACTGTAAAGGATGAGCCATTTTAGTGCAGAGGTGAAGGCACCTGGCTGGAAACTGGGAGGCTGTGAGTTCTAATCCTGCCTTAAACAGAAAGTTAGTTGAGTGACTTTGGGCCAGTTATTCTCTCTCAACTCTAGGAAGGAGGCAATGGCAAACCTCTAAGAAAAGTGCAAGGAGTAGCCCAGGCAGTTGCCAAAAGTCAATGCTGCTGCTTTGAAGTCACAAATCAACCTAAAATATATTCTAAAAAAGGTTTCATGTAAATGAAAATATAAAAAAACCTACCCAAACGCACAACCCCCTCAACACCCCTCCCCCCCCAAAAAAAACACCGGGATAAAACCAGAGACAGTAATACAAGGCCACCTACTATAAACTTATGGAAAGCTTTTCTCCCACTAGCAATGCATTCAAAGAACAGTGGCACCAGGAAAGAGAGAGATAAGCACCAACTTCAGTGGTGTGCAGTCTGGTTCACTTAGGGCAGGGGTAGGCAACCTTGTCTCTTTTATGACTCGTGGACTTCAACTCCCAGAATTCCTGAGCCAGCATGGGTCCCTCCGGAGTTGGACTTAAGGGTCCCTCCGGAGTTGGACTGTATGGACCCTTGGGCTTGCCAGCAATTGAGCCGTTTGGTGTATCAGTTCAAGCCCTGGATTAGGAACGGGAGAAACCCTCAAGTGCTTAGCCCTGCTTTAAATAAAGAAGCTAGCTGGGAAATTGATGGTCACAAAATCACATGAAGTATTAGTACCACTTTATAAATCCTTAGTAAGTACCACTTTATAAATCCTTAATAAAACTGGATGGAATACTGCATCCAGTTTTGGTCACCCCCTTGCAAAAAAGATGTTGAGACTTTGGAAAAAGTGCAAAGAAGAACAAGTAAGATGATTAAGGGCCTGGAGACAAAAACATAGGAAGAGTGGTTGCAGGAATTGGGTATGGCCAGTCTAGAGAAAAGAAGGACTAAGGGGGACATGATAGCAGTATTCCAGTATTTGAGGGGCTGCCCCAAAGAAGGGGGGGGCGGCTTATTTTCCAAAGCACCAGAAGGCAAGAAAAGAAACAATGAATGGAAACTAATCAAGGAGAGAAGCAACGTGGAATTAAAGAGAAACTTCCTAACAGTGAGAACAATTAACCAGTGGAACAAGCTTGTCTTCAGAAGTTGTGGGTGCTTCATTACTGGAGGTCTTGAAGAAGAGACTGGACCTGTCTGAAATGGTAGGGTCTCCTGCTTGAGCAGGGGGTTGGACTGGAAGACCTCCAAGGTCCCTTCCAGCACGATTCTGATTGATTGACTAACTTGCTTTAAAGTACTCTGTGCTGCCTAGCCAAAGATGGAGGGAGGGAAGAAGGAAAGTCTGGTCAAAGGGAAGATTGAAACAATGGCAACAGACAACCGAGATAGGGGTATTGGTGACACAACAAGAGCTGGAAATGAACCAGCCACAGGGGAGGAGGAAGGAGGAAGATCGGGCTGGATTCTGGAGAGACCAGGTAGGAAAAGGAAGTAGGAAGACTGGAGCTAGTTTGGAAGGAAGGAGTAAGGAAGTTTGCAGTGGGCTGCTGCGAATAATGGGGTGGAAGGTTAAGAAGGGTGAGAGGATCCACTGGAAAAGGAGCAAAGAAAACTGAGTGGGGGGGGGAAGGTGTCTTACGGGAGAATATAAATTTGGGGGTTGTGTATCCAGGTAGTCCTCAACTTACAACCACTTGTTTAGTAACCTTCAAAGTTACGTCAGCCCTGAAAAAAGTGGCTTATGATTGTTTTTCAGACTTACGACCATTGCAGCATCCCCATGATCAAAAATCAGGTACTTGGCAACTGACACATATTTATGACAGCTGCACTGCCCCAGGGTCATGGGAACCCCCCATTTGTGACCTCCCCAACTAGATTCCAACAAGCAGAGACAATGGAGGAACCCAGATTCACTTAATGACTTCATATCTTCATGATTCACTTAACAACTGCAGAGATGTGTTTAAATGGCTATGGAAAAAAGGCCATAAAATGAGGCACAGCTCACCTCACAACTGCCTTCCTTAGCCTGTCATCGGTATAAAAGAGCCAATTTGGTGTAGTGGTTAAAGACATCAGGTTGTAAACTGGAAGACCATGTCCAGCTTAAGGCACAAAGCCAGCTGGGTGATCTTAGGCCAGCCATTGTGCCTTAGCCCTAGGGCAGGGGTAGGCAATCTTGGCTCTTTTATGACTCGTGGACTTCAACTCCCAGAATTCCTGAGCTATCCATGCTGAGGGGAAAGAGAGGTTTCCATGCTGAGTCATGTTGGTTCAGCAAGCCTCCTCTGAAAATCTTGCCAAAAAAGCTGGCCATGTCCACGTGGATGCCGATGCCGGATCTCAACACTGACTCAAACACGGAAAACATAAAAGCTGACCTCACCCTGGCAGATCCTGTAGCCTACAAGGTTAAATAAATAAAAGAATCAGGCTGGGATTATAATTCATGTCGCAATAGCTTTCTTAGCTTTTAAGGTGCCACAAAGTTTCTTCTTGCATAAATTAATGTGCCTTTGGTTCAATCTGTCTGCCAATATTTGATTTCTTTAATGCAAATTCAATACGTGATGTGCAAACACAGCTGGGATAAAGGCACATTTGGCAGGGGTGTGTGTGTGTGTGTGTGTGTGTGTGTGTGTGCCATGCTTATGTGTCTGTGGAGGGCCAGCCATGGAGGAACTCCAGGGGGTCGCACAGCTGTGCTGGGGATGCTGGAGTTAAGTAGGAGCAACATTATCATGGCACTGAATTGTCCCATTCTGCTCCAGAGGCCTATCTTCACTTGGAACTACCGTAGTTGGTTAGACTTCAAAGCCTAAAGGGAGCAGACAAGGAGTCCTGGGGTCTTGCTGGATCAGCTTCAACCAGAATAGAAGCTTCAACAGTCTCTAGGACTATCATCCCTAGATGCCCTTGCCTCTATCTTGGCTTTAAGCCTATCAAAGAGAAGAATTAAGGGGAAAGATGATCTGTCTTCCAGTGCTTGGAAGAATGCTGCTACTGTCACAGGAAAGAGGGGATTGATTTATTCTCCAGAGCATCAGAGGGCTGGACAAGAAGCAATGGGGGGAAGCTTGTTAAAGAGAAGTAAGGAGAAATGTTCTGACAGTGAGAACAGTTAATCAGTGGAATAGCTTGTGGATGCTCCATCACTGGAGGTTTTCAAAAATAGACTGGACAACCATTTGGCCAGGATGGTATAAAGCAGGGGTAGGCAACCTCGGCTCTTTTATGACTCGTGGACTTCAACTCCCAGAATTCCTGAGCCAGCCATGCTGAGGAGAAAGGGAGAGGTTTCCAAGCTGAGCCATGCTGGCTCAGGAATTCTGGGAGTTGAAGTCCACGAGTCATAAAAGAGCCAAGGTTGCCTACCCCTGGTATAAAGTCACCTGCCTTGAGCAAGGGGTTGGACTAGAAGACCTCTGATATCCCTTCCAGCCCTATGAGTTTATGTTCTATGTTCTGCTTCCTCCTCCCCTTTCAAGGACTGATCCAGCAGGCCATTAAACCGCCCTGTCCCGGGGCCTGCTGAAACAGCCAAGTCCTCAGGGCTTTGCAGAACCATGGTGGGGTCAGATGGTATGGACTATGAAATTATGATGGTCTTAGAAAAAGTGAGTTATTATGACCCATCCTCGAAGTTATGACCATAGCATCATCACTGTGATGGTGTGACCACAATTCAGGTGCTTAGCACTGAATTGCTCCCATTTATGAAGGTTGCAGCATCTTCTGGTCACATGATCATGATTTGACACCTCTCCAGCCTCCTTCCAAAATGCAAAGTCAACTGGGAAACTCATGTCGCTTAACAACTGCATGATTCACTTAACAACATAGGATTTGCTTAACAACTGCAATAAAAATGGTAGTAAAGTCAAGTCTGGTCATGTAATGACTCACTTAATGACCACATCATTTCGTAGCCAAAATTCTAGTCTCGGCTGTAGTCATAAATCAAGGACTACCTGTACTTTTGTATGTATATAATTCTGTAACATATATATTTGGCCTGAGAGTGCAGATGTGAATATTCATGTATGAAAGAGCAAGGTAGTTGTATTTGACAAGGAAATTACAGTAAACAATTGCAAATTTTACATAACTGATGAAAAACTGGAGTACATAGGCAGGATTAAGCTTTTTTTTTTTCTTTTTTCTTTTATGGAACTTCGATTATTTATTTGCAAAACGTGAACGAGCTTATATTTTGCCGAACACATTAAAGGTTGTACAATAAATAGGAAAATGAGGCGCGGTCAAACCGTGGGTTTTTTTTTTTTCAACAGACGATTGCAAGGATCAGATCCTATCATGGACTACAGCAAAGGAAAAAGGATGAATCTTGTTTTAAAACTTTTTTGACCTACCTGATAGCTGGAGAAGGGTGCGTACATACAGATTTAAGCAGAGAAGCCAAAATGGCTCAGAGAGAGATACTCTGCTTTCCTCTGCTGTATTACCGCTAATTTTGGAACCTCAACACAATTTCAAAACCATCTGCATAACCCAGAAGTATTAAGCTTTTATTCAAGAAAATTATGGATAGAGAAATTGAAAGATGTGCAAACCCCGGTCAAAGAATAATGGATGATACATGGTCTGTGTGAGCTGTGCATATTTCTCAAGCAATTATAAGGTGCTTCTTCCACTTTTTTACATGGAAGTGCAAGGTGAACGAATCAGGAGAAGTAGAAAAGAAAGCTGGCATGGAGTTCTTAAGAGGTATGTGAAGTAGAACAAGAAGTAAAGTGAAGAATGAATAGGTGCTGAATTAATGTGGACTGGACAGAAAACTATCCAGTCCATATTAGTACAGAAAAAAATGAATATGAAAGAACTGTACTGATGTGGTTTGGTCACATATAGACAATGAATGAGATTCAGATTGTAAACCAAGTACATGAAAGAACAGCAAATAGATTAAAAAAAGGGAAGACTGAGAAAGTCATGGCTGGATAGAATGATTTCATATTTATAACAAAAAAGATGAATTTAAAGAACATAGATATGGTGGAAACAGGAATGATTTGCAAGGAGGGAATATTATGGTATTATGCAAAATCTTTTCACAGTTTGGATAATACTGATACAGTTTGTGTCTGCCTGTCTGTCTGACATATTTTAAGGCAGTGTTTCCCAACCTTGGCAACTTTAAGATAAGTGGACTTCAACTCCCAGAATCCTCCAGTCAAGCATGGTCTCTAGACAAGACAGGAAGCTCTGGAAGACAGATCTTTGGGTTTCGTTTGCTTACTCCTTAAAATATTTGCCAACTGCCAAGAAACCATTCAGAATTTTATCTAGTGGTAGGCAGCCCAGAAAAATGAACTAAGTCAAACAGATATGTAAAAGGATAACATGGCCACCACTTTAGCATCAAGCTACACACAAAACCATGCTGGCTAGAACTCACAATCCTTGACATGAGGCCCACAAGTTCTTCCTCTTCTTTTTTCCTCTGCTCAAAGTGTACATCAATGAGAGTTTGCAGTTCCAGGAGGTCTTTCTCCATACGCTTGCGGTGGATGTCCTGTTTACCATTATCAGAAAGAAAAAAGAGATTATAAATAGTGAAAAGTATGCCCCTCTAATATCTCTGAAGGACATTGCTGCCTGTTTATGCTTGCCAAACTACTCCATCTGAAAGAATGATGTTCATTGGCAATAGTTGTAGATAGGAAGGACTATGGAGAATGCCCATAAGCACACAAACTCATGTAAAAAAGATTATGAATGATTAAGAAAATACTCACATCAAAATCCACTCTCTCTCCCTCGGGTATTTTTGGAGGAGCTAACTGTGGAACCATTGGCCTTTGTTTGGGAGAGCACAGACCAAGAAAGAAGAATATTGTTAAACTGAAGTGTTCTTTTGGGTATCAACCCCACCTCCCCAACTATAAAATCTTTAAATAAATTCTTTCTCAACAATTGTATTATATTGATTGGTGAACAGAACCAAGTCAAGTTGAATTATATTGAACACAATCAAAACAGGTTTTACAAAAAGGATACAACTATGTTTATTACAGGTGGTCTTCAGCTTAGCAACCATTTGTCTAGTGGCCATCTGAAGTTACAAGAGTGCAGAAAAAAAGTAATTTGTGACTATTGTTCATACTCAGGTCCATTGCGGTATCCCCATGGTCATGTGATCAAAATTCAGGTGCCTGGCAACTGGCATGTATTTATGCCAGTTGCAACTGTTCCAGAGTCATGGGATCACCATTGTAACAAATGGTTGCAAGTGCTGTAATCACAACTTCTAATTGTAAGACAACACCACAGAGGAAAAATGGGATTCCACTATAGAAAGACACAGGAGCTGAGAAAGATGGAGAAAAATGATTGCAAGTCTAACGGAGTGTAACCGCTTATTCTTTCCCCTTCTTACCTTGGTCTGGGACGTTCTTCCTCTGTGAGAAACAGAAGATAGAAAGACGATTATTAGATGCAGAGAAAGAAGACAACTTTGGATTGCGAAAGACTTGTCAGAGGTGATTCAGGAAACTGAATTATGCATAACCCTAACAAGGGATGGCATTCATTTCTACACATTCGTAACAAGAGGCCAGTTGGTGTTGAATTTTCCTAGCTAGACCTGTATTTCGATAAAGTGACTTTTTCTGCATTGGTCTGAATTGTAGGGGTGTTCTGGTGACTGCTGAGATGTGTTTTATGCCTGGGCTGGATAGGCAGTCTTCATATTATTGTCATCATCTGCTGGGCTTCTAATCTGGGCACCCAGTATTTTGACCAATGCTGGGGTGGACAACCTATCATCTTCCATTTGTTGCAACAACACCAGTAAGCCCGAATAGGACAACATGCCACCGCCAACTCAACGCAACCAACTCACTGCAGCCCACTCACTCACGGCCAATTTGCCATGAGACATTTCAACAAATACAAAAGTTATATTAATTTCAATGGAACCATGGCCAATAATAAAAAAATAAAAATAAATGTCAATCCAGAAATACAAGCATTACAATAATTTTGACAAAAATGTGGTTACCAATAACAAAAGTACGGTAACTGAATGAAACAATTAATACAGCGTTGAATTGTCCCATGGTGGGTTGTCCTGAAGTGAATTGACCACAGCGAGTTGTCCGGTGGCAAGCTGGCCTTGGCCAGATGGCCCTGACAAGTTGTCCTAAAACCCCAGTAAGCCAGGACAGTGGTGAGGGTTGCTGGAAGTTACAGTTTAATGCAACTGGAGAGATCAAAATTGTCATCATCATTGGCCTTCTATAGGACTGCTTACTTAAAGGGAAATTGTTCTGCCATTTAAATTGCTACTGGTATTTAACCTCTCTTCGCCTATAGCTCCCTCCTCTGTCCCCAAAAGTGGTTTGAAAACTCTGATTTGAAAACTGAGCCTAGAGATGAGCTCTAAATCTAACCCAAACCCCAGAAGTTACTACATGGAGATAGATTGGTACCAAACAAAATACAGTTTTCATGATCTGACATTGGTTTGATCACAGCCATGTCTATAGGTACTGAAAAATATCTACTACCACCACTTGGGCTTTGATATGTTGCTTCCCTTATAGACATGGGAGGGTAATGCATGTTCTCAGATATATAGATACATAGTGAGAACACACTGCTACACACTACATGCATGTATCCAGAACATACATAGCACACAGACAGCATCAGAGGAGCACAGATGTATCTCTATAAAATATATCTGCCAGGCCTGCTCTTTTAGAAACCTGCATAAATCCTTTTCTTTTGGGGGTGTGGATGGGTGGGGAGGAGGAAATATAGGTAGTCCTTGACTTACAACCATTCTTTTAGTGACCATTTAAAGTTACAACAGCACTGAAAAAAGTGACTTGTGACCATTTTTCGCGCAACCATTGCAACGCCCCCTTTGTCACGTAATCAAAATTCAGACACTTGGCAGCTGGAATATATTTATGATGGTTGCAGTAACGTGGGGTCACGTGATGACCTTTCGTGACCTTCTGTCAAGCAAAGTCAATGGGGAAGCCAGATTCATTTAACAACAGTGTTATTAACAGTTGCAGTGATTCACTTAAGAACTGTGGCAAGAAAGGTGGTAAAATGGGGCAAAAGTCATTTAACAATTGTCTTGCTTAGTACTGGAAATTTTGGGCTCAGTTGTGGTCATAAGTCGAGGACTACCTGTACCTTGGAGGAGATGGAGTAAGAGCAGTGAGTGCATTTTTGGTGGACAAGGCCAAGAAGCCAATGGCTTTAGAATGGGCAGATGAAGGAAACAAGATGGTGGAGAGGAATGTCATTTCAAATCCATTCAACGCTTTACAACTTTCTTTTACTACTGTGAATTCATTCACCCCTACGTCCATTTCTACAAGTCCCATTCTCCACTCTGCCTTCAGTGCTATTTTATATATGAGGAACTCTCCCTACTCCCTAGAAGCCACTAGCAATGGCAAATAAATTAGCATATTATGGATTTTGTTAGTTCTTATTTCAAGCAATGACCCCTTCTGTAGAATTAAATTAGATTTTTTTCCTGGTATGCAAGCTTTTTACTTATAGGGAGGTGCTTATCTAGGGAGCACTAAAGATGCTGCCCAATCCGCTACATGAAGGTGTATAACCTTCTCTTATCACTTGCTTATATAGAGCGGACCACTATTGTTTGTCTCTTGGCTATTCTTGGAGATACTGTGTATACTTACAAATAAATTGAGAATTTGAGGTGCCACACACACACCAAAATTGGGTTTGCCATAACTATAGATGGGTTTATCATTATATATGGTAATATTTTTTAAAAATACCCATATATCTTGCCGGGGGCTGGGGGGATGCGGACTCGGGAGTCAATGAGGGCTGGAGTATACCGGTCATTCAGGGAAGCAGTATGGCGGGAGCAGTAGGGTAGGCTGCACTCGGGGAACTCGGTCCTGCTGTCTCGTAGCAGTTCCTTGTTCTGGCCCTTCTGAAAAGTCTTGCTCTCCCCATGATCCTGGTGATGGGTGTAGCTCGGGCCCTGGGCTCAGACTGTTGCTGCTCAACGCCAGGTCGGTTAATAATAAGGCCCCCCTCATTCATGACCTTTTCATGGATGAGGAGACCGACTTGGCATGTGTGACTGAGACCTGGTTGGGCCCTGAGGGGGGAGTTCCCCTCACGGGTATATGTCCATCAGGTTATCAGGTATGGCATCAGCCGTGACCCCAGGGAAGGGGGGGAGGAGTGGCTATTTTGGCCTGGGAGAACCTCAGTCTCACGTAGGCTCACTGTTTCCGAAATTCCAGGTTGCGAGTCCATCCTCATACCGCTGGACCTAGGGGTTCAGGTGGGCTTATTGCTTACGTACCTGCCTCTCAGCTGCATGGCATCAGCCCTGCCTGTGCTACTTGAGGAGGTTGCTGGGCTGGCAGTGGAGTTCCCCAGGCTTATGGTTTTGGGGGACTTCAATCTGCCGTCACTTGGTGAGTCCTCGGGATTGGCAAAGGAGTTTATGGCCGCCATGACAACCATGGACCTGACCCAAGTAGTGCAGGGTCCGACGCATGAGGGTGGACACGCCCCGGATATGATTTTCCTTTCGGAGCAGTTGGGTAATGGTTTGGTTTTAAGGGGCTTAGATATCTTGCCTTTGTCATGGACCGATGATTTCCTGCTTTGACTGAATTTTACGGCCCCAATCCTTCCCCGCAGGGAGGCAGAACCAATTAGGTGGTTCCACCCCAGACGCCTGATGGATCCAATTGGTTTTCAGACGGCGCTTGGGGAATTACCGAGCTCCCTCACCCACAGTCCGGCGGAGTCCCTGGTAGCGGCATGGAATACGGCCGCGAAGGGGGCTATTGACCGGATTGTGCCTTTGCGACCTCTCCGTGGTGCTGGCCCCAGGAGGTCTCCTTGGTTTACCGAGGAACTCAGGGGGATGAAGCACTATAAGAGACGTCTAGAGAAGCGATGGAGACGAAGTAAGTCCGGATCTGATCGAACCAGATTGAGCTTATTTATTAAAGCCTATTTGAAGGCGATTAAGGCGGCAAGATCTTTGTATCTTTCTGCTTCGATCGCATCTGCGGAATCTCGTCTGGCCGCCCTGTTTAGGGAGACCCAGTCCCTCATTAACCCAAGGAGTCCGGGGCCTCCCTTGCAGGGTAGTGCCGAGAACTTTAATAACTGTTTCACAGACAAAGTGGCTCAGATCCGGGCTGACCTAGACTCCAATTGTGAAGCAGAGTTGACTGATAATGATTCAGTCGAGGGGACAGGGGCATGTTCTTGTCCGGTCATCTGGGGTGAGTTTGAGGCTGTTGCGCCTGAGGAAGTGGACAGGGCCATTGGAGTTGTAAGTTCTGCCACCTGTTTATTGGACCCGTGTCCCTCCTGGCTGGTTTCGGCCAGTAGGGAGGTGACACGTACCTCGATCCAGGAGATTGTCAACGCTTCTTTGATGGAGGGGTCCTTTCCGGCTCCCTTAAAGGAGGCACTTGTGCGCCCCCTCCTCAAGAAGCCTTCCTTGGATCCAGTAATTTTCACCAACTATCGTTCAGTCTCCAACCTTCCCTTTGTGGGGAAGGTTGTTGAGAAGGTAGTGGCACATCAGCTCCAGCAGTCTCTGGAGGAAGCCGATTATCTGGGCCCTCTGCAGTCGGGGTTCAGGCCCGGCTACAGCACTGAAACTGCTCTGTCGCTCTGATGGATGATCTCTGGCGGGCCCGGGATGGAGGCCAGTCCTCTATCCTGGTGCTTCTTGACCTCTCAGCGGCGTTCAATACCATTGACCACGGTATCCTTCTGCGCCAGCTGGAGGGATTGGGAGTGGGGGGCACCGTATTGCGGTGGTTCTCCTCCTATCTCACTGGTCGGTTGCAGTCAGTGTTTGTGGGGGGCCAGAGGTCCACCTCTAGGTTACTCCCATGTGGGGTGCCTCAGGGGTCGGTTCTCTCCCCCCTACTTTTTAACATTTACATGAAGCCACTGGGTGAGATCATCCACCGCCACGGAGTGAGATACCATCAGTACGCTGATGATACTCAGCTGTACATTTCCACTCCTGGCCATATCAGTGTAGCGGTTGAGGTGATGTGCCGGTGTCTGGAGGCTGTGAGGGTTTGGATGGGTGTTAACAGATTAAGGCTCAACCCCGATAAGACAGAGTGGCTGTGGGTGATGCCTCCCAAGGACACTTCTATCTGTCCTTCCATTACCCTGGGGGGTGAATCTATAAACCCCTCAGAGAAGGTTCGCAACTTGGGTGTCCTCCTCGATCCACAGCTGACATTGGATCATCATTTGTCGGCAGTGGCGAGGGGGGCATTTGCCCAGGTTCGCCTGGTGCACCAGTTGCATCCTTATTTGGATCGGGAGTCGCTCCTCACAGTCACACATGCCCTTATCACCTCGAGGATCGACTACTGCAACGCTCTCTACATGGGGCTACCCTTGAAGAGTGTTCGGAGACTAAAATTAGTGCAAAATGCAGCTGCGTGAGCAGTTGTGGGCCTTCCTCGCTGTGCCCACATTTCATCAACTCTTTGCATGCTGCATTGGTTGCCTATTGGTCTCCGAGCCCAATTCAAGGTGTTGGTTACTACCTATAAAGCCCTTCATGGCATGGGACCAGGATACTTACGGGACCGCCTTCTGCCACATACTTCTCTACGACCGGTGAGAGCGCACAGGGTCGGCCTCCTCCGGGTCCCGTCAGCGAAACAATGTCGTCTGGCAGGCCCTAGGGGGAGGGCCTTCTCTGTTGTGGCGCCCACCCTCTGGAACCAACTGCCTCCTGAAGTCCGCGTTTTTCCAACTCTGCCGGCCTTCCGGAAAAACCTAAAGACTCATCTTTGCCGGCAAGCCTGGGGATGATTGTGGTTGATTGATGTATTATTGAATGTGTGTTTATTGGTTTTTAGATATTCTGTTTGGGTTTTTTATATTGTATTTTTTGTTATGTATATGTTGTTAGCCGCTCCGAGTCCCCTGGAGAGGAGCGGCATACAAACCCAAATAAAATAAAATAAAAATAAATAAATATACTCATGTATAAGCCCTTCGATAGATAAGCAGATCCTCAATTTTTTAAACAAAATACCAAGAAAAATGGCTAATCCATAGATTGCCCACAGATAAGCCAATTATGAAAATTAAAATATACAAACATCTCTGTGCTGTACATTTTTTACGGTGTTATGGTTAAAAATTCAAAGGTCAGCCTACCTGCAAAGGGGCTTATATACAGGACTATATGATACATTAGGACCATAAGTTTCCCAGGACAGGAAGGCTACAAGTATCAGCTATCAATAGTCCCCCAGCCCAAAGCATGGGAAATATAAAGCAAGATTTTTGTTAAGCTCTAGAAAAGTCAGGAGTAAAAGAAGTCAGTTCTAAACCCAAGAACACGGAAGCCTTGGTCTCAAGCTGTCAAAAAGCAATCAGTGTTTGAAGTTGCTTCAGTTGCAGTATCACAGTAAAGTTTGTGACTATGGTACTCTGAATTTGGATCAGCCAAGGAGAGCTCATCAGCTGGTGCCTTCTATCCAGCCTGTCCGGTATCTGAGACCATGATTCATGGAATGGAGGAAAATGATTGTATCTTGATTTCCCAAGGAGTTTTCCCCACCCACCTCTTTCCCAAGAAAGAGAGTAAATCTCCCTCCCAAGAGGGAGTAAACATAGTGAATGATAAATGTACCTGGCTCAGGCGCCTGATCAGGTTCTTCAGCTACTGCAAACAACATAAATCGCAGAGACAAGAGGTTTGAAAACAAATATTGGGCAGGGAGAGGAGGAAGTAAGAAGAGATAAGAGATAAGAGATAAGAGATAAGGAAGTGGTAGAGACCAAATCCAGGAGAAAAGGGAAGACGTAGTTAGATCAATCCATCTGTAGGCCACTTTCCCCAAACTGGTGCACCCCAAATGGATCAGATTCAAGCTTCCCATTGAGCTAAGAGCCAGAAAAGCTGAAGATGATGAATGCTGGAGTCTGATCCATCTCAAGGACGCCAGGTTGGGAAATACTTCATTTAAAGATGGATTAGCCGAAGGAAGGAAAGCCATCCATTGTATTATGGATAGAGATTTTACTGGGAGCAATCATGGATATCTTCTTCCCCACCATGACCATCCCTTTTGTTTTTTTACATTCCAAAGGCCTCAGATAAAATGCTGGGACCTTTTTTTGGGGGGGGGGGGAAGGAGGGGCAGAATCAAGGAAGTGCTTATAGGAGTCTGAAGATTCTGTTATCATTTAAGATAGGGTTTCCCAATCTTCAACTCCCAGAATTGGCTGGGGAATTCTGTGAACTGAAGTCCACACATCTTAAAGTTGACAAGGTTAGGAATCCTTGATTTAAGAAATCAAGCTCGTGTTTCTTTGCAGATTTCAAATTGTCTGTTTTCAAAGTTGACTGCCTTTTCAAGAAACCTTTCCATATCCCTAGTGGGACCAGAATATTATAAAGGGACTTTGGTTGTTAGCCCATAATTCACTTGGCCAAGGCAATATGGCGCCATGTTCTGGTGCTGAGGCAATTGAAAAAGCCTTCCAGAACATTAAAAAGCACGACTGTCCTAATTCCACATTATAAAAGGAAAATAGAAGTAACAAACACACTAACTTCCATAACTGATTCCCCCACCCCACCCCAGGTTACCCCAACATTCTCAGGACACAACTGCATAGACTTTCACATATGCTGGACTCACAATCACATAAGCAGCAGATCACAGCAGCTGGCTCAGCAAAGACTTTTGAGGAAAGCACATTCCTGAGAAAGGCAGAGCCTTTAAATGTGGGTATATATTTGTGGCTGAGTGTGTGTGTGTATGTGAAATGTTGCCTGAAAATTTCCCCAAACTGAATTCATGCTTCCTTTGTCTGCTCCTGTCTTGGTGGCAGCTTTGACTTGAGACCATCTTACTTTGAATTAATGCCAGCCAATCAAATATCATACAGCAAAATGTAGCCAATCAGCATTGATTGTGCAATACTGTCACTAAGAGCGACTTGTCCTCCTTCAGAGAAGAGAAGAATAAAAAGATTGATTCAGTAGCTTCTTCTCCTTGTTCAGATTGAAGACATTAATTCGCCCTTTGAGATAGTATCATATAACTGCTTTACTTTCTACATTTACTTAATGCATTTTTGGACGCCCTGATTCTCAAACATTAAAAGAGGACCCATTCCTTAAGGAATACAACAAATGTTTTTGATTTCTGGGCTCCTCACAGATTGAAAATGTTGTGCATTATTCAAAATGATCCCAGATTGCTCAAAATAACCCAAAGATGTTGTTTCTGGATACCAAAAAGTGAAGAAAGACGTATTGCAAAATAATCAGATGTTAGAATCTGTTAAATCGAAAGAGAAAAGCAAAAAGCAAAAAAAAAAAAAAGAAAGGAAAAATGTTTCAAGGGTGAATCAAACAGCTTCAAACACATAAGTGAGGGAATACAGATCATAAAAACAATATTGGATTTTAAAATTTGTAGTGGATCATACTATACTACAACCTTCTGCCAGTAAATACCTCCCATCGACCAGTTCGCTCCCACAGAGAGGGCCTCCTCAGGGTGCCATCGGCTAAGCAGTGTCGGCTGGTGGCGCCCAGAGGGAGAGCCTTTTCTGTGGGGGCACTGACGATGTGGAACGAGCTCCCCCCAGAACTCCAGACGTGTCATGATCTCCGCACCTTCAGAAGAGAGTTGAAGACTCATCTCTTCAATCAAGCCGGCCTGGCCTAGACCTCCTCGGGTTTTATCTAAATTTCTGTGTAAATTTTTAAATAAGGCTGTTCGGGTTTTAGAATTGGGATTTTAACAGGTTTTAGTAACAGCCATGTATTAATTTAATTTATTTTTAAATATTTATTGCTATTATCTGTTTTAATTGGGCTGTAAACCGCCCCGAGTCCTACGGGAGAGGGGCGGTATAGAAATTTAAGAAATAAATAAATAAACCTTCCTCAATCTGAAAAACCTGGGAGACTGTTGTAATTCCAAATATTCCCCTTCAGTCCCATTGGAATGGAGCCCTATCTTCCAGATCCTATTTACTATGTTCCACTCCCTTCAGGAAGAAAGAGAATTGGCAGGAAAAAAAGACCAGTTTAGGATTTGCCACTCCCATTAATGATCCTTATCATTCCCCAGAGTCTTATCATTCCCCACTGGATTCTCTCCAAATAATTTGTGACAAAGCCTGACAGATGTTCCCCATCTTGGTACTGCCAGAATAAGGAGAAATTGTTACTTGAACATTAGGGCAACCTGTCTTACTTGGGATGAGATAAAGGCAACCTCATTGGAATCAATTGCGAAGGCATTCATGCCTTCGCAACTGATTCCCATGACGTTGCCTTTATCTCATCCCGACCTGGATGGTTGAGAACCTCCATAGATGTTTACTCCATGGTTAAGCACAACTGTGGACCTGATTGCTGTCTCACCTTCTTCTTCTTCTTCTTCTCCAGCAGCATGTTCCTCTTCTTGATGAAAGAAAGAGAAAGAGAGTGAGACAGACATGGGAGATGTTCTTAAATTAGCAGATGAGGAAGAGATTTGGTGATCAACAAATATGGAGTATTTTGAGGTTGCTAATAATTACAACTTGGAAAAGATTTGGAAATAGTTATAGCCTATCTTTTAACACAGGGGCATAATACAGGTAGTTCTTGACTTACAACCATTTATTTAGCGACTGTTCAAAATTATAACATCACTGAAAAAAGTGACTTATGACCTCATACTTACAACTGTTGCAATACCCCTATGATTAAAATTCAAATTTTGGTGTGTGGCAATGGGCATATATCAGGGTGGTGAACCTATGGCATGCGTGCAAGAGGTAGCACTCAGAGCCCTCTCTGTGGGCACCCGCGCCATTGCTCCAACCCCGCCTCCCCCCTCTCCTTACTAGCAGCCCCCCCAGAGGAGAATCGCCCCCGAGTGCGGCCTGTGCAGAGCAGCACAGCCAAGGACATGGCAGCTGGACAGTGGGGACAAGACTCTGCCATCATGCCCCATTGCACGCAGGCGTGGGCAGAGAGGGGGCTGCTATGGCGCTGCTGGGCCACCTGGGTGATCTGCGGCAGGCTGTGGAGGCAATGGGTGGCCCTGTGGGCGGGCGCGGGGCATGGGGATGAAGTGGGGGGTGGGGAACTGAGTGGGGTGGCGAGGCAGGCCCAGGTTTTGGGCACTCAGTCTCTAAAAAGTTCACCATGACTGGCATATGTAAACCATAGTGGCACAGTGGTTAGAAAGTAATATTGCAAGCAAACTCAGCATTCTACTGCCAGGAGTTCGATCCTCACTGGCTCAAGGTTGACTCAGCCTTTCATCCTTCTGAGGTCAATAAAATGAGGTCCCAGATTGTTGGGGGGGGGCCAATAGGCTATAAACCACTCAGAGAAGGCTGTAAACAACTGTGGAGCAGTATATCAATCTAAGTGCTATTGCTATGTATTTACAATGGTTGCAGCATCCCAGGGTCAGATGATCACCATTTGCAACCTTCCCAGTCAGCTTCCAAAAAGCAAAGTCAATCCAGGAAATTGGATTAGTTGAGAACCGCATGATTCAATTAAAAATTGCAATGATTCACTTAAAAATCGTGGCAAAAAAAGATTGTAAAATTGGTCCAAGGGTGCTTTTTTTTTCAAGGAAATGAAGAAGCTTCTTGGATGAGAAGCTTCAAGAAAAAACAAAGAAAGTCCAGTTGCCTTTTGAAAAATCACCTTTGGGACACCCATGATCTGGAGGACTGGGAATCCCCATAGATGTTGTAAAATTGGATGCAACTCACATAATTGCTCCCTTGCTTAGCAACAGAAATTCTGATCCCAGTTGCAGTTATAAGTTGAGGACTACTTGTAACTTGCAGGACTACCTGTAACTGCAACATCACGTATGATCCCATCGGTCCAAGGGGGAACATGTGTTGCAAGTGAAACGTTTATCACGATGTAAGTTTTGCCCCTTTAACTACTTGAATTTGATACTATGTTGCAAACATGAAAGAGCAAAGCTTTAATTGAGGCATCACAACACCCATTGCTTCCTTTTGGCATCAACATGGTTAGAGGCAGATGCTTAAGCATGAGACCTGTCAAAATCTCAAGAGTGGCCTTGGAACCTTTCCAAATTCATAGCTGCCTGTTAATTTTTAATGTGATAGATCTAGAAAACGTTTGGATGCAAACTCTGCATTTAACATATTTAATTTATTTTAATAAGCTTTATATTAACTTAAATTAGATTTTTTGCCCTGGTCTTATTCATTTTCTGGTTTTGACCACTTTTAGGGAGTGTGATCCTTGTTCCCCAAATGTTATGAACCCTTCTTTTACACTATTTTCTTCCCTGTCAGAGAAATAGAGTTCTTTATTGGTCAAGTGTGATTGGACACACAAGGAATTTGTCTCTGGTGCATAAGCTCTTACTGTACATACCAGCAACACGTGATAAATCATGATTATAATCATAATACAATCATCATGAATCATAAGACACAACGTTCAGTGATATTCATAAGATACTAAATAAAAACAATCAGCATAAATCATGAGGTATAAACAAAAAAGTGATAGTCATAAGATGCTAAAGGAATAGGTAATAGGAAAGATGAGAGGATAATAGTAATACAGCCGTATTACATGGTTTGATATCCGAGGGCATAAGACAGTGTTGTGGGAATTAGTTGTTTAGCAGAGTGATGGCATGGGGGAAAAACTATTTTTGTGTCTAGTTGTTTATTTATTTATTTAAATCTGCTTTAGATAAATAAATAAATAAAGGGTAAGAAATAAAAAAGATTTCCCTTTTTTCTTTTGCTCTAGCAAGAATGCTTTAAATTTTAAAGGGGTAGAAAGAAAAAAAGCAATATTGTCATGGATGCCTACAAACCAGCAACAGTTTTGCTTATTTTTATTTATGCGTTGGATTTATTAAGGCCAGCCAACTCCATTAAGACGCCAGCACTCTGAAGCTTTACTCTAAAAGGAGTTGACCTTGTTATATAGCGACAGACAAAAATTCCACGAGGAAAATAAATAAGGAGATATTAAGGCTGGATTTCAGGATGAAAGGAAGTGAGTAAACTGGGCAAATTGGTCTTCATGTGTATATTCCTTACTCTAAATTAATAACAATGACAGCTTTCTGATACTTGATATACCTTTAAGAAAACCAGAGAAAAAACAGACTGTTATTACAACTATGAAATTTTTTTTTTAAAAAAGAAAGAAACTTCTAGCATTGGGGGAGTGATAATGGGTGGATCAGAAATTTCTTACCTTCCTGCTGCTCCCTGGGAAGCAGAAATCACAGTTGGCAGAGAAAAAAACAAAGAAAATGAGAGAAATGGAGATAAATATGAGTAAATCCTTCATTTATAAAACTGTAGAGACATTGACTGTAGATAACTAAAAAAATGTTGAAATAACATTAGCACAACAATAACATTTAGGCTTATATACTGCCCCACGGCACTTTATAGCACTCTCTTGGTGATTACAATGTAGAAGCGTTGTTTGCATGTTGCCCCCAACTATCTGGGTCTTCATTTCATCAACCGCCGAAAGATGGAAGGCTTGAGTCAACCTTGAGCCCTGTCAGGATCGAACTCCAGGCTGTGGGCAGAGTTTACCTGCAATGCTGCACTTTCAGCACAGCTCCTCTACGGCTCATCAACAGAAATAGATATGCGCGAGCAGTGTTGGGCCTGCCCAGAAATGCCCACATTTCGGCATCACTCTGCGAGCTGCATTGGCTGCCAATTGGTCTCCGAACGCAATTCAAAGTGTTGGTTATGACCTATAAAGCCCTACATGGCATCGGACCAGGTTACTTACGGGACCGTCTGCTGCCCCATGAAATCCAGTGACTGGTTAGGGCCCACAGAGTTGGCCTTCTCCAGGTCCCATCAGCCAGACAGTGTCGCCTGGCGGGGCCTAGGGGAAGAGCCTTCTCTGTTGCGGCCCCGGCCCTCTGGAATCAACTCCCCCCGGAGATCCGTATCGCCCCCACCCTCTCCGCCTTTCGTAAACTGCTCAAAACACATCTTTGCCGACAGGCCTGGGGCAGTTAACATCTTGCCCCTAGCCAGTGTATGTTTGTGTGCATGTTTGTTGGATGATTGGTTTTTTAACTCAGGTGTTCTTTTTATATATGTATTTTAATGTTGATTTCTATTTATGCTGTGAGCCGCCCTGAGTTCCTGGAATAGGGCGGCATAGAAATCCAATAAATGAAATGAAATGAAACTACTTTAATAGGTATGAGCAGTGCTTTTTTTCTATAAAAAAAAAAGGTGCCAGAACTCTCACCCGCCTTGCCTACTCTATAAGGTTCCATCCAAAAAAGATGCCGGAACTCCATTCTGGTGGCGTTCTACCGTATGAGAAAAAAAAAAACCCTGGGTATGAGTTCCTCTCAGTTAGGTTATGAATGCAATTTTGTAAAGAGTGGAGAGTTTTAAGAGTTCCTAATCCTTTCAGAGAGGTCCTCCAGGCTGGTTGGAGACACAGGAAGACTCAGATGTGGGTATCTGTGCAACATATTACAACAGGATTGAAAAAAAGTAAATAACGGCCAGTCCTCGCACTTACAACCATTGCAGCATCCCTACCATCACATGATCACAATTGAGGCACTTGACAATCAGCATATATTTATAACAGCTGCAGTGCCCTGGGATCGCACGATTGCTCTTTTCAACCTTCCCAGCCAAATTTCGCCAAGCAAAGTCAATGGGAGAAACTGGATTAGCTTAATGACTGGACGGTTAACTTAAAAACTGCAGTGATTTGCTTAACAACTATAGCAAAAATCGTAAATTTAGGCACAATTTGCTTAACAATAGCTCTGCTTAGCAACAGAAATTCTGGTCCCAACTGTCTCGGACCAGCTGTAGTTCAATTGTTGAGTCCTGCTTGCCCTATATATTTCTCTTCTATGCACAGTGTCTAGCAATGCTCCCCAGAATAAGATGAATCTAGATAGGAAGCCAAATGAAATGATGGTGAATGTTGGGAAGGGAGGTAAAGAAAATGGAACAATATTTTTTTTTCTTTTCTTACATTTCCTTGTTTTGGGTGATAAGTAATTTGTTTAATTTAGTTAATTAATTTACTTAAACAAAAAGTAATTTTGTTTAATTCTATAAAAATGTTTGCTGGTATATATACTGGAAAAAATGAATAAGTAAAGCTGATTTTAAGGTCATTTCATTAAATAAACTTTTCAGCTTTTGTATCTACTTCACGTGTTTTTGGACAAATCAACAATCTATTTGCAATTCATCAACCTGAAACACTAACAAATGCATATTTCAAAGTTTAAAGCTGCAGTTTCAAGTCAGCACACTTTAAAATACGAATCTCATTATTGATTTTGAAGGAGAATCTTATGTAAACTAAACAAATGCCCCAATTCTTCTAAAAACCCCCAAATTCAATAATAATCCCATCAGAGAGTGTCATTAATAAATCACAGAAGGAGAATTTATATAGGAGTACTTGAAAATGCGCCAAACTTTGTACATATTTAATTATACATTTGGGGTTGGATGTTGATCTACTTACTCCTCATATTCAACTTCTTCATCAGACATGGTGGAAGGTATTAGGTTTTATCTAGAAAGAAATAGATAAGCCAAATGTTGTTGGTTTTTTTTTGTTTCTTTGCAGGTAAGAAAGATTGTGGAATTAAATCTTAGATATTAGCTCTGACAAATGTCTATGGAAAGGCTATTAATAAACCACTTTCATTGCTATAATTATAACAATCACAGTCATCTCTATTTTTAGCATTGCTATTATATTCACTTTAAGCACATTGTCTTAGTTTAAAGCAGACTTAACCACAGCAATAATGAAATAGTTAATAATGGCATGCTTAACACCCCCCCCCCCAGGCCGATGCCTGTTGCTCTAGGCTCTGACTGAGAGCTCATTCTAAATCCATGTGGAATCCTTTGGCCTTTTATGGTATGGATTGTAGTCAGAGCCAGTAACCAGACAAAGAAGGACTGTGATCAAAGACAGCAGGCTGTGTGTGTAGGAACAAGGTTAGGGAAGATAATAGTTTCCATCTCAATCTATTTTTAATGTCTCCCATTGCTGAGCTTGCTCAAAAGGGAGTACAAGTCCTTTCCAATGAAGGAATTAGCCCACCTAGAGAAGAGCAACAAAGATGATTAGGGGGCTGGAGGCTAAAACATATAAGGAACGGTTGCTAGAATTGGGTATGTCTAGTTTAACGAAGAGAAGGATGAGGGGGGACATGATAGCAATGTTCCAGTATCTCAGGGCTGCCACAGAGAAGAGGGAGTCAAGCTATTCTCCAAAGTGCCTGAAGGCAGAACAAGAAGCAACGGATGGAAACTAATCAAGGAGAGAAGCTACCTAGAACTAAGGAGAAATTTCCTGACAGTGAGAACAATTAACCAATGGATCAACTTGCCTCCTGAAGTTGTGAATATTCCAACACTGGAAGTTTTTAAGAAGAGATTGGACAACCATTTGTCCAAGATGGTATAGGGTTTCCTGCCTGGGCAGGGGGTTGGACTAGTAGACCTCCAAGGTCACTTCCAACTCTGTTATTCTGTTATTCTGTAACATGAGCATAAGATTTATGGGAAGAGGAGTCCAGTATATCTGGAGGAAACCAGATTTTGGTTGGCTATTAGAATAGAATTGGATGTTTCGTAGGAGAGAATCTGGGAATGTAACTCCACCTTTCTTTTTACTGAATGGGGCTATTTTTTTCACACAAGGCTTCCATTGCCCCTATTTTCATTTATATCTCACCCTTTCTTTATAGCAAGAGTGAAGAACCATTTTTGGACCTGGGGCCACATTGAGCTTTTTAGTACAGTTCCAGGTTGGAGGCTAAAGTTCAAAATGAGGACGGACTCAGAACAAAAATAGCATATTTTATTTAAATTGAATGAGAATTTCATTGATATTGTACTTAATAGGTCCCTCTTTGTTGCATTAAAGATTACATTTCAAGAGCAGATTCTGAGCAGAGTTGTCGTTATCGGAGAGAATGTTTGTGAGAGAAATGAATGTATTGCCTAGCATATTTCTATTTCAAACAATACCTATTTTGATAACGGAAGTATCATTTAACTGCTCACTCTGCTTTCCCCTTTTCCCCTTTATTTGAGGTAGATTAGACAGAAAAATAGGAATTGGCTCAAACCTAGCCAGCAAGTAATGTGGCCATGTTGAAATTTGAACCTGATTTCTTCCTAATAACTAGACTATGATGGCTATATAGTGGAAATGTTCCTCTTAGTTTACTTAGCGGAATTACACAGTATTCCATTAAAAGATTAAAAGGCTTGTCAGCCTGGCTTAATTTTCTTGGCCACCTTCCAACTAATAGCCTATCTTTTTAAACAGGCAAAAATTTCATTCTATTTGGCCTTCACCTTGCAGCCAAAGAAATGCAAGACAAGAGTTCATATCCTAGGCCTGTGAATACTTGGAAAATCCTTTGGAATAAGTGATTTGGATCTCACGGAAGTGCTACACATTTGCATTTTTTAAATGTGTTGTTATAATGATAGAGACCTGCTGAGTTTTTGCAAAGTGGAAAGCACGTAATGAGGTCTCCAAATCATTCTTGCAAAGAATATCACTTTTTATACCAAAAAGAAAATATACATAAAGAAACTTTTTCCCAAATAATTATTGCAAACAAATGTAGCTAATATTAGAATAAAGAAGTATGTACTGTAATGTAAATTGTATCCCAAGTGTAAATATATTGAGAATCCATCCCAGTCTGTGTGATTCAATTATCATAGATATCAATGACTCCGTAACAAAGTTTTAAATAAAATATAGTGTCTCTATAATATAGCAAAATAATATGTAACAATTCTACCTAGAGAATAGACACTATTTATTGTACTAGAGTTAGCAGCTTCTGAACAATATCAAAACTTTTAGCAATATAAAAAAATTAAAATAGAAAAAGATTTAGAATACATACATTTTAATAGGAGGGCCTGAATTTGGTATGATTATCCAGGAAAGTATAAAGCCATTGAATTATCTGAGTACTTTGGCAATGTTCACACAACACATCCATCCATGGTTTACTGGGTTACAGTTTAGTGAGTTAATTGTCTGGGTTCCCGTCATAAAGTAACCACTCCAGCTAGATTTTCAAATTCTAGCATCCAGCCACAAATAGCTGGCCTTCATTTAGCTTAATAGCCTAGGCCAGAGGTCTTCAAACTTGGCCCTTTTATGACTTGTGGATTTCAACTCCCAGAATTCCTCAGACAGCGTGCCTGGCTGAGGAATTCTGGGAGTTGAAGTCCACAAGTCATAAAAGGGCCAGGTTTGAAGATCCCTAGCCTAGGCAAATGATGAACAACTTATGTAAACTTTGGGTCATAAATCTTTGGGTTCGGCAGCAGGGTCTTCCAAAAGAAATTTTGACTGAGTATAGTAGGGGCTGAATGTAGTAGAAGAATGAATTTAGAATTTCAGTGTTCCTGTTAGGGCTGTCTTGGGGCCAGGGCAAAAGATCAAAACAATAGAAATAGGATAGGATTTCAAATGGATACTGGTAACTGCAGCATCTTTCCTTTCTTTGACCCTCTTCCTTGGATGCCCCCAATTACAATCAATAATTAATAGCCAAGAAAATGAAAATAATAAAAACATTTAGCCAATATATAATTTCCTCATCTAAAAAAAGACAAAAGTTGTCTTTAAGGAACTGGACAAAATACAACACAGAGTAAGAAAATAGAATGAAATATTGGAAAATCTACTAACTAAAGGACCAATGTTGTACATTTAAGCCCCAGGGAAAACATTTAGATGGTACGTTGTCCCTTTTCGAATTGGTTATATATAAATAAAATTAAAGTTAAATTAGTTTCAATAGGTTTTTTTTAAATGGTATTGGATTGAAAAATTGCTGATTGGCTACCCTTCTGTAGTGTCCCAGATCTCCTTAAAGAGGATCCATCCACATTCCCTCCTCCCAATTTACTTTGCATCTTAGTTTGTCGTGGAGGTACTGAGCCTGTCTTATATTAAGCTATAATTGTGGAAACCCAAAAAAGATGAAGGTCCAAGGTGAACCCAAAAGCTTTATAATTGATCAGAGATTGAAACTTATAAGAGTTGTCCCAGATAGAATTCACACAGGAAATGTCGTAAGTTATCCTTACTTGTCTTTTGACAACTAAGTGATGGTTTGTATTTGCCACCACTCAAACTTCTACCGGTATGTGCCTTCAGCCTTCAAACTCTGATCTGCCCTACTATTGAGCAAAGTTCACTCAGAGCCTCGAGGAAGGATCCTACAGATTTTGGATTTGTACAAAGGAGCAGCTGGGGCCATCTTTCTCCACACTTCTCACACACCTTTTTGGACTTCATTTGAGACAACCAAAGTGGGTGGGGCATTTTGTGCTCTCATTGGAAGCAGCTGTTGTAAAAGGTCAGACATACTTTGGAAGTGCTATTGTTTCTCAGTTTCCAGTTTGAATCTGCTTCCTCTCTGCCAGATCTTTAAATAACTTTGACCATGCTAGGGTGGCATCTGTATAACTTGCCAATCCAGAAGCATTGTCTCCTGCTACTGTTTAGCCAACCCCTAAGATGGGGTTCAATAACTTGCCAAGTGAGTTGAACTATGTAATGGAGGCTTTTCTTAAAATAGTAATAGAATCGTAGAGTTGTAAGGGCTTAAATGGATCCTTGAAAAATCATGTCACATTTCTCTGATGCAGTGTTAAATACATTTTCTTCCTGAACTTAAGGGTGGGGTAGGGACTCTGATTTATTATTTACTTGTCTGGCAAAGGAACTGACAATCCAAATATATGTTGGATTGTCATAATGTATAAAGGTAAGCAATTGTCTCTCCTGCTGATTTCCTTTTGGACAAAGTTAGCCAAAAACTAAGAGAATTTGATTCTACTTTATAGTGTCTATACAATTCAGGGAATAGAAGGCATCCAGTTCAACTCTTAAACCTAGTTCAGGTACACTGCAATGCTGAATTTGGCTTCTGAGAATTCAATGGCCATCTTTTCCTGTAAATGCATAGATTTGCATCCTTATCTAGAGTAAGGTTCTACAAGAAGTTGATGGGGTTCAGTGAGAAACAAAGGGCAAAAAAACAACAATGAATTCACTCAAACACAGCCAATCTTCTACTACAACTTCATGTCTCTCTTTTTTAACCAACAGTCTGAAAAAGTATGAAAACCATGATTGAGAGGTCTTGCTCTCTTTTGCCTAATTACAGAAGAAACATGGCCCATTGATTCCTTCTCCCCTGCTATTTCCTTGTGAGGGTGCTTTTATCACTTCCCTAATTTCCAAGTGTAATAGGCTTTCAATCCATGAATTCATTTTGCTGCATATTTTGAGCAAAGTATTTCATACATCACATTCAGATTTACTTTCTGTTTTTAAAATCATGATTCATTGAAACCTTAAAAGGAAGATCTGCACAGAAGGTCAAGCCATACCATGTCTGCCTTAATATATTGCATTACTGCCTGCAAATCAATCAACCACAACTTGGCTTAGTGGTATATGAGAATCCAGCTATTACCTTGACAATACCATCATATTAATGCTGAGAAAGGCTAGCTACTTCTCCTCTTGCAATGGAGAGGACTTTGGGGGTCACAAGCATCCCCACTGTCACATAGAACTATTAGGTCCTACAGTTCTGTGGCTAACATTGGCAGAAGATTGTTCAAGGAGTCTAATTAGTAAGCTTTTGCTTCAGCCTATAGTCAAATCCAGTCAATATGCTTAAGTTATGGTTTATTGTGTAATGAGAAATTAAACAATTGGGATAATTCAATAAAGCCAAAATTCAATCAACCATGGATGGTATGGAGAGAAAAAAAAATCAATCTGAGTTGGGATTCTATACATTCTGAGCTGGGAATGACTCTTATTGGCCTTTAAGTAGATAGACACTTTTCATCAATATGTGGAGATAAGCCTGATGCTAAGACCACTCAACACTTCACATATGAAAATTGAGGGATGTATTTATTTATTTCTTACATTTCTACACTGCCCATCTCACCAAAGTGGCCCTAGAGAATGCTTCAATTCTTATGAGAAAAATCATTCACTTAAATCAGTCCCCATGGACAGTAACCTAGTCTCCAAAACGTCATGACTGGGTTCAAACAACAGGGAAAACTAGGCTAAAAATGGAGCAATCGTATTGAAACCTAATTAAAAAAACCACAATTAACCTTTTGTGTCTTGTGGGAACTTATGTTGCATAGATTCATTCTTCAATTATTTGTGATGTTGACTTCATTTCCATATATATACATTGTGTGTGTGTGTGTGTGTGTGTGTGTATGGGGCAAATGCACAGAGAAAAAAAATATATATGAAGCACAAATCTCTGAAGTTATGCTACTATTGCTCAAAATGTCTTTATGTATTTCAATGATCCTGCACTTTGAAAAAAAAGCTGTGCTGCAAAGAGTGTCTAATTTCTGTGCATGGATATTTCTCTGTACATATTCAGAATGACTTTAGTCTTTCATTATTCAGTTTGATTGTCCCCAGGACAATAATGAAAGAAAATCAAGAGGCAAAGAAATTCAGTTTGGAACATAATTCCTAACAAGCTTTGTGGGGGAGATAGGAATTTTAGGATTTTGGTTGGAATTTGAGAAGGAGTTTCAGCTGTGAACTATATTAAGCATTTTAACTGACCTGGACTGTCATTGAATGGAAAAACACCTGCAGCAAATGTGGAGGCTACACATTTGACTCCAAGCTCAGTCAAAAGGAATTTTGGGATTGCTGTGATACATTATACAAAAGGTTGAATCTTTGAAGGCTAACTGTTGCAGTTAGTGCACTAGGCAAAATGAACTCAGGAACTACAGGTATACGATGATAGTGTTTTTCTGTTTTTTACTGGCTCTTCATTTGTTTCTGGGTTTGATCCAAGCACTGGTTTTAACTTCTAAATCCATGTGTATTTAAAGCCCAGCTCTGCAGTTGGACAACTATGTGCTCCAACATGTCCAATCATAATGCTCTAGTCTATGAGGTACCACAGTCACTACCCTACTTGGTATTATTACTTACAGAGACATCTTGTGGAAGGAAGGAAGGAAGGAAGGAAGGAAGGAAGGAAGGAAGGAAGGAAGGAAGGAAGGAAGGAAGGAAGGAAGGAAGGAAGGAAGCTGAAGCACCAGCCTCAAGTTTAATGTGTTTTTCAGATAATGCCTTTGGATCTCAGGAAGACCTAGAAGAATTTTGTGGGGGAGGAGGAAACAAATGATGGTTGGTTGCATTCTTGTGGAAGTAGACCATTTGCTCAGGAAAAAAAAATGAGATAATGGAAAATATCTTAGGCTGAGACACTGTGGGGAGGCTGTGAAAGCAATAGAAGGGAGAGAGAAAAAATGGGAGACTGAAGGCAGGTCTTTCTGGAAGAAGAATGTCAAGTCATTGATAGAAACTCAAGTCTTGATGAACTCCCTATAAATGAGGTTGGGAAATTCCTCAAACTGATCCCCAATGAGTATGGAAAATCCATTCCTAAAATCTGCATTGCTCTTTCTTCCTTGATCTTGCACAGCTTTGTGAGGCTGGACACTAAAAAGCTAGAGAGCAACACCTGTACCAGTTGACTTCTGGTAAAGCTGCTTAGGATTGTCCAGCTCTCATGCCAGCCATGTTGGGAGTGCCCATGACATGCTTGCCACATTCCAAGCTTGCCATTGCGCCTATACATTTGAGGGACCTCTTTTTCTAAATCAGGGGTATTCAATCATGCTGGCTGAAGAATTTTGGGAGTTGAAGTCCCCAACTCTGAAAGTTGCCAATGTTGGACATTCCAGTTCTAAATCGTGGAGAAATTTTATCTGTTCTGTCAGGAAATTTCTCCTTAGTTCTAGCTCGTGTTCTTAGTTCTTGCCTTCACATCTGAGTGAGTTAATGATGAAAAGGCTTTTTCAGTGGCACATTCCTTGGAAACATGTAATGGAAAATACTCCTTAGAAATATGTACCAGGTGCCAAGCATTGTTTTCCTGCTGCCCCAGATTTTTTCACTTCGTTTTAATAATTTAATAAGAGGTTATTAAGATTTTCCTCTTTGACTTTACGGTAGGTGGTTCCCCTAGAGCAAGGCTTTTCAACCAGTGGTATGGGTACCACCTGTGGTACATTGGCATCGGGCAGGTGGTACGCAACCGTCCTAGGCAGGTGGTAGCGGGGGAGGGGAATGAGCTGAACCGGTGGTAGCACCGCATAAGCCTGAGCGAGAGATAGCTGGAGCTGCAGGGCTGTCAGGGCTCAGCGGAAGCACCAGGATCAGTGCTTCTTCGGGGCTGTCAGGGCTCAGTGGAAGTGCCAGGATCAGCGCCAGGCTCCAGGTGGAGCTCGGTGCTGATCCTGGCACTTCTGAGTCCAGAAGAAGCACCGATCAGCATCTCCAGAGACTTGTGATTAACATTCAGATGCTTGGCAACTGATTCATATTCATGATAGTCACAGTGTCCCAGGGTTATGTGAAATGACTAAAACCTGCTGCAACCACCCAGCAGACAGGGGGAATAAAAAACAAACACCCCCCATCCCACCCCTGCTGCCAATTCTCAGCAGAAATGCTCACAACAATGAAAAACTCGGACAGGAGAAAGAGCACGGCCAGGCGGGCAGGCAGGTGTCTTGCTCGGCTGTGGCTTTTCTTTCACTTTTTTCAGTGCCATTATAACATTGAACAGTCACTAAGCAAACTATTGTAAGTCGAGGACTACCATCATATACTTCATATACTACCGGTACTATCATATACTTCATCACTTTTTTCCCTTCTTTTTGGAGAATCAAGTTTTTGACACCTTGCTAGGCGACCGGTGGTACTCGGATATTGCCATATCCTAAAAGTGTACAATGGGTGAAAAGGTTGAAAAGCCCTGTCCTAGAGCTCTGCTAACTCAGTTATTTTCTGTGTTTCATTCCCTATAGTGTTAGATTCTACGTTTAAACCAAATAACCCAATCACCTTTCACTCTTCTCTTAATTAAATGTGCACTTCCTGTAACTGTTGTTAATCATCTTACATAAGTACACATTAGAAGGGCAGAGGTAGAACAATGGTGAATATCTGTTCCTGGTCATTCTGTTTCATAGATTTTGCATTGTAAACATTCTACACATTTAGTTGCGTAATAGCAGAAAATCCAGATTAATGAGTAGAAGAGACAGAACTGAACACTGAAATCAAATGCAGAGCAGCCAAGTAGCTACCTGTTGGAGAAGGAATGGAGACTGCAGCTGGGTGCTACTTAAATCTGAAAGAAAGGAAGGGGTCCAAGGGTCTTGAGCTTATTATAAAGACCCACATTGTCTTTTTTCAAGTCCAAAGTTACATCTTCCCAAACCATCCCAGCATCTGTTCCTTCCAGCTAGGTAGAGGTTCCTGCACCCCAAGCATGCAGGCCAAATGTCACCCCACACAGGCACCCTAGAGGCATTGATAGGTCCCCACATTCCCCTCTCCATCCTCACCTGGAAGCAGAAAGGTCAAAGATCTCGCTGGCTCTCTGAGCAAGCACTGGCTTCTCCAGGAGCAGGGCAGCATGGCAGGTCGGGAGCCCTTATAATGAGGTAACCAGATACCTCTCTCTCTTCTTCCCCACTGGCCCCACACCCCTTGTGTGGGATGCTGTGATTTGTTGAGAGGAAAATGACAACGGGTGTGAGGTTGATCCCTGCATTCCCAGGACAGAATGTGCAGGATCGTAAAGGAACAAAAGAAGCTCCTGAAAACTGAGATTGTTCGCCTTGGAAGCAGGCGGTGTGTGTGTGTGTGTGTGTGTGTGTGTGTGTGTGTGTGTGTGTGTGTGTGTGTGTGTGTGTTGTCTTCTCCTGCACCTCTATTGGATACCCTTTTCAAATGCTCCAATATCCAAAGTTCTGCTACTTTTAAACATGGATATATCTACCAAATTTTTCTATGCACGGCTAATCCCCTGTTTAAGCAAGAAATAAGGTTGAGTTCTTAGTAGGGTTCTAGTTTTAATAGTTCTGCTTTTTATTTTCATGTTTTCACTGATGTTTGTTACAAAATACAAAGAATACCAAAGATAATAAAATAATAGGGGAAGGTGAAAAGGAAGAGAAAGGTGGGCAGGTTAAGCAAAAAAAAAAAAAAAAGCAATGACTTCCAACTTTTTCTAGGGCAACTAAATACAAAATACAGATAGTCCCACGATTTCACCCAATGACTGTTTGAAGTTACAATGGCACTGAAAAAAAAATGACATGACCATTTTTCACACTTATGACCATTGCAGCATCCCCATGGTCACGGGATTTACATTTGGATGCTTGACAACTGACTCACATTTATGACGGTTGCAGTGTTCCAGTGTCACGTGATCACCTTTTGCAATCTTCTGGCAAGCAAAATCAATGGGGAAACGAGTTTCACTTAACGTCCGTGTTGCTAATTTAACCACTGCAGTGACTCACTTAACAAATGTGGCTGGAAAAGTTGTAAAATAGGAAAAAACTCACTTAACAAATTCCTCATGTAGCAACATAAATTTTGGGCTCAGTTGTGGTCGTACGTTGAGGACTACGTATACAGTTACGACTTCAAATTTTTTTCTTTCTTTTTCGTTCTTTTTGTCTACTTTATATAAGTGTGTGGAGGTTTTTATCCTCTTCTTTAAAACTTTCAATAAGAACTATATATAAACAATTGATTTATGATGATTATAGATTACATATGGCTTCCAAGACTAATCTGAAGAGAAAAAAAAAAGGCAGTCTACAGCTAAGTTCATTTTGCAACGGTCTAGAGGAAGAGTAGAGTAGAGTAGAGTAGAGTAGAGTAGAGTAGAGTAGAGTAGAGTAGAGTAGAGTAGAGTAGAGTAGAGTAGAGTAGAATAGAATAGAATAGAATAGAATAGAATAGAATAGAAGAATTGGAAGGGACCTTGGATCATCTAATCCAACCCCACACGCAAGCAGGAGACCCTCCACCATTTCTGACAGATGACAGTCCAGTCTTTTCTTGAAAGCCTCCAGCGATGAATCTCCTACACTTCTGAAGGCAAGATGTTCCATTGGTTGATTGTTCTCACTGTCAGAAAATTTCTCCTTATTTCTAGGTTGACATATTTCTAGATATGTCAGTGTGGCTGGGAATTCTGGGAGTTGTGACCCAACACATCTGGAAGCCATCATAGAGGAAGAAACAGGTAGTCCTCAACTTACAACAGTTACAATGGCACTGAAAAAAGTGACCTTTTTTCCGCATTTACAACCAGTGCAGTGATCAACATTCAGATGTTTGGTAACGGACACAAATTTATGAGGGTTGCAGGGGCCCGAGGTCAGACAATCACCTTTTGCAACCTTCTGACAAGCAAAGTCAATGGGGAAGCCAGATTCACTGAACAGCCGTATTAGTAATTTAACAGCTGCAGCGATTCACTTAACAACTGTGGCAAGGGAGGTCATAAAATGGGGCAAAATTCACTTAATAACTGTCTCAGCAATAGAATTTTTGGGCTCAATTGTGGTCATAAGTCACAGCTATAGAACTGGAATAGCTGGGTATATGAATGTTGATGCTTCTGCCTTTCGTATGTTGGTCAACTCAGTAATGTGGATATATTTTTGTGCACGTTTCTCCAAATATGCACCCTTTTGTTTGAGGATTTGTTGAATGGACCCAGCTTTTGCAAATACCACTGACATAATGAATTATTATAAAAATGTTAATGAATGTATACATATTCTATGCACATAGTTCTCCATTTTTCTTCAGAAAGTGACAAATAGCATTGCAAAGTGCAGAAATGCACACAAGTAGTCCTTGACCTAAAACCATAATTTTGGCTGCTAATCAAGACAGTTGTTAAGGGAATCGTGCTTAATTTTTGCATCCTTTTTTTGCCACAGTTGTTAAGCTGCAATTGTTGGGGGAATCCACACGGTCATTACGCAAACCTGGCTTCTCCCATTGACTCTGCTTGTCAGAAATTGCTGGGAAAGTTGTGAGTGGTGATCACATGACCCAGTGCAAATCCATTAGGTATGAACATCTAGTGCAGGGGTTCTCAACCTTGGCAACTTTAAGACTTGTGGACTTCAACAAAGCTGGCTGAGGAATTCTGGGAGTTGAAGCCCACGTCTTAAAGTTGCCAAGGTTGAGAACCCCTTATCTAGTGGGAACATCATTATGATGGCAGCAGCAGCGGGGTGTGTGCGCGGGCTGTTTGATTAATATTTTCAGTAACTAGAATTTTCTTTGATGAATGTTTCTGGTTCTTTGAAGTAACAAAGCAAGTTCTCCATGAGGAATGTAGAGTCTGATAAAACTGGTTCAAGCCTGCCAAGAAAAAGGATTATCATACATAGACTTGTATTTTAGTAACTTTCAAACTCATTATAATGTGAGAAACTCACCTCTTGAATATGACGATGAGCATTAACAAGATCATACTAAGAATATGACAGGATGCTATGAAATGTTACATGCCACATGCTAAAGTTATTGATATATATATTAACTGGATATGACCCAGGGATGTTGCAACCATCATAAATACATGTCGGTTGCCAAATGCCCAAATTTTGATGATGTGACCGTGGGGATGCTGCAACAGTTGTTAATTGCAATACTGATTGTAAATCAGTTTTTTTTTCCAGTGCCATTGTAATTTTGAATGGTCAATAAAATGAATGGTTAGGGTTAGGGCCAAGGACTAGAGTTTGAAGGCAAACTGCATAAACAGTTTTTAGCATATTATTAGTGTCTTGGTGTGTTGGCTCTAGCGATGTCCAAAATTGGACACTGAGGTCTAATCCTGGCTAGGATGCAGAGGGAGAAAAAAGAGAACTGTCTGAGGCAGTTTGCTTTCTTTAGCAGTATTCTTGCCTAATATATCACTGCCCTGCTGTGGGTTGAAAGCTTATATTCAGAGGCCCTTGCAGGAAAGAGAATTGGCATCAGCGGCAAAGCAAAGAATAGAAATCCAGGCTATCTACCTCCCACCCATTGTTCCTCTAGTGGGATGCCAACGTAACAAGAGACCTCCCAGCTGTTAGGAGAAAGATAAACTTAGCCTGCTGCATGTGTGAGAGTGTGCATGTGTGTGTCAAAGGGAGAGATGGATAGGGCTCTGAATTTCTGGAGGGGGGGGAAGGCATTTTCTGATTAGAACAATGACCACCAGGGACCAGTTCTGAGGAGAAATGTTTTTCAGCAGACTGGAGGGGGCGTAGCTTCGCGTGCTGCCTACATCCCACGGATGCCGCTTCGCTTGTTTGCATGGCCCAGTTTCTGGCATGCTGCTGCCAGATGCTGGTCAATGGACCAGGGGTTGGGGACCCCTGGATTGGAAGACTGAGCACCCTTGAGATGAAAGGAGTAAGCAACCGTTGCAGATCTCCTTTGCTTTAGTACACACAGTCCTCTATTTATGGCCACAGTTGAGCCCAACATTTCTGTTGCTAAGTGAGACATTTGTTAAGTGAGTTTTGCCCCATTTTGCAACTTTCCTTGCCACAGTTGTTAAACAAATCACTGCAATTGCTATGTTAGTAACGTGGTTGTTAAATGAACCTGGCTTCCACATTGACTTTTCATGTCAGAAGGCCACAGAAGGTGACCACGTGACTCTGGGAGACAGCAACCGTCATGAATATGTGTCAGTTGCCAAGTGTCTGGATTCGGATCACATGATCACGGGAACGCTGCAACGGTCATAAGTGTGAGAAAGAGTCTAGGTCACTTTTCTCAGTGCTGTTGTAACTTAGAAGAGTCACTAGATCAGCGGTTCTCAACCTGTGGGTCACGACCCTTTTGGGGGTCAAATGACGCTTTCACAGGGGTCACCTAAGACCATCGTAAAACACATATTTCCGATGGTCTTAGAAACCGAGACATGGCTTCTCTATCCAGCCGCTGCAACCGCCGCCCTCCTCCTCCTCCTCCACCGGCTCCTCCGCCTCCAGGGCGCCCTTCAACGATAGCGCCTGCTCCTGCCACTACAGCACCATTGCGTGCGCCCCCGACGCTGCCCTGGGCTGGCTCAGCGGCCGGTCTGAGCCGGGTCTGGGCCGCTGCTGGCACTGCCGCTGGGCTGCTTCGCCGCTGCTACCGCTGCTGGCTCAACTGAGCTGCAGTGCCGAGCCGGTCTCCACGCCTCCTGGTTGCCTGGCCACGCTCTGCCCACAGGTGCCCTCCGCGCTGCACAGGAGCCTCCCCTCCCCTGTGCTGCCCAGCCAGCCTCCCTTGCCATTAGAGGCCAGCTCGGACCGGCCGCTGAGCCAGCCGTTGGAGGCCGCCTCAGCCCTCCGGTGCCCGGCGCGGCCGTGGGGCTACCGGGCAGGAGCAGCTCCTTCCCAGCTTGCCGGGCTCCAGGCCTTGGAAGCAGCCAGGGGGCGGGGAAGAGGGCGAGGCAGCGGCGATGCCCACATGTGCATCAGAGGTCAGCCGGCCTGGCCAGGAGGGGAGAAGCGGCGCCTTCTGAGCGGGAGCTGGTGCTCCGGCCACACCCCTCTCACGTGCAATGGGCTGTGCGGTGTAGAAAAGGGCTCCCATGACCCTGCCGCTGCGATGGCACTCAGGAGGCTGGAAGGGCGGTCAGGTCCCGGGAGTGTGGCTGGGAGAGGGCAAGAGGTGCCAGGATGAGGATGAGGGGCTCCAGGTTGGCGGGTGTGAGAGGGCAGCCGGCGGCTCTGAGGCACACGGATCTTCCGTGCAGCTTCCGAAGGCCCATATGTGCTGCCGCTTGGCTCTCCACCAGGCTCTCAGCCAGAGCCTCCCTCCCCTCCCTGGGCAATTGTGCAGAGCTGCTTGTGCGTCCCTGGCAGCGCCTCCCGCCTTCAATCTCCTTTCTTCTCCATCTCCTTCATTTCCCCTTCAATCTTCCTTCCTTCCATCCATCTCCAACTCCATCCCTTCCCCTTCAATCATCCTCTCCTTCCTTCCTTCCTTCCTTCCTTCCTTCCTTCCTTCCTTCCTTCCTTCCTTCCTTCCTTCCTTCCTTCCCCCTTCAATCTCCTTCTTTCTCCATTTCCTTCCTTTCCCCTTCAATCTTCCTTCCTTCCATCTCCATCCCTTGGTAGGTGTGAGAGGGGCGGCCGGCGGCTCTGAGGCACACGGATCTTCCGTGCAGCTTCCGAAGCCCCATATGTGCCGCCGCTTGGCTCTCCACCAGGCTCTCAGCCAGAGCCTCCCTCCCCTCCCCGGGCAATTGTGCAGAGCTGCTTGTGCGTCCCTGGCAGCGCCTCCACCCTTCAATCTCCTTCCTTGTCCATCTCCTTCATTTCCCCTTCAATCTTCCTTCCTTCCATCCATCTCCAACTCCATCCCTTCCCCTTCAATCATCCTCTCCTTCCTTCCTTCCTTCCTTCCTTCCTTCCTTCCTTCCTTCCTTCCTTCCTTCCTTCCTTCCTTCCCCCTTCAATCTCTTTCCTTTCCCTGCTTGTGTGTCCTTGGCAGCGCCTCCCCCCTTCAATCTCTCTCTCCTTCCTTCCTTCTTTCCCCCTTCAATTTCCTTCCTTCCTTCCATCTCCAACTCCATCCCTTCCCCTTCAATCTCCTTCCTTTCCCCTTCAATCTTCCTTCCTTCCTTCCATCTCCATCCCTTCCCCTTCAATCTTTCTCTCCTTCCTTCCTTCTCCATCTCCTTCCTTTCCCCTTCATCTTCCTTCCTTCTCCTCCTTTCCCCTTCAATCTTCCTTACTTCCATCTCCATCCCTTCCCCTTCAATATCTCTCTCCTCCCTCCCTCCCTTCCTTCCTTCCTTTCCCCTTCAATCTCTTTCCTTCTCCATCTCCTTTCTTTCCCCTTCAATTTCCTTCCTTCCTTCCATCTCCATCTCCATCCCTTCCCCTTCAATCTCTCCTTCCTCCCTCCCTCCCTCCCTCCCTCCCTCCCTTCCTCCTTCAATCTCCTTCCTTCTCCATCTCCTTCCTTTCCCCTTCAATCTTCCTTCCTTCCTTCCTTCCTTCCTTCCCCCTTCAATCTCCTTCCTCTCCCCTTCAATCTTCCTTCCTTCCTTCTCCATCTCCATCCCTTCCCCTTCAATCTATTTCTCCTTCCTTCCTTCCTTTCCCCTTCAATCTCCTTCCTTCTCCATCTCCTTCCTTCCTTCCTTCCTTCCTTCCTTCCTTCCTTCCTTCCTTCCTTCCTTCCTTCCTTCCTTCCTTCCTTCCCCTTCCCTCCCTCCCAACATTTTTGAGCAAGGAAGAGTAAGCTTCTCCAGCGAGCATTGCTATATTGTTTTTGTGATTAATCACTATGCTTTAATTATGCTCAATTCGTTACAATGAAAATACACCCTGCATATCAGGTATTTACATTACGATTCATAACAGTAGCAAAATTACACTTATGAAGTAGCAACAAAAATAATTTTATGGTTGGGGGTCACCACAACATGAGGAAATGTATTAAAGGGTCGCGGCATTAGGAAGGTTGAGAACCACTGGCCTAGAAGATAATCTAAAGTTAAATGATTTTGGTAAATAGTTCTCATTTGAGCGTTAGTTTTTGCCAGCAGATTAGAGGCGGAAGAACTTTCTTTTTAAAAAAAATATATTTTATTGATTTTTTTAATATAAACACCTTGATATTTGGTAAACAGTGTGTTGTCTGGGTTTATATTTACAAAGTAATCACTAATAGTTAGTTTCTACATTCCAAAATCCACATAATAGCTTTGCTTGATTTTCTCTTCTTCCATTAATATTCTCTTTGCAACCTTAAATTAATACAATTCTTATTAATTTAATAAGTAACAATTAAATATAAAGATTTTTCTAAAATTTCTACCAATAATAATCACGTCAATATTATGCTTCTTTTCTATCTGGTCATCTTGGTTGCCTCATCATAAATCCTGTTTACAATTCTTATTTAAATTTATTGGATGATTGGATTTATTAAATGGAACATTTAAAGATTAAACATAGATTTAATTATGGGTAAAAAGAATAATAAAATTTGGAAATAAGTGTATACTAGTTCAAGAAGGATATATATTTTAAGTAGTATATTGTTTTCTTATTTCTTTTCTCCTTTTTTTCTCTCATTTTTTTTCTTTTTCTATGTTTTTTTCTTTTGTATCTTTTTCTTACTTATTTTTAAGACATAAAAATAGATTTAAATACTTTAAGGTAATTAATTCTGGGAAAATTTTAACCAGTAGAAATGTTTTGAACATTGTAGGGTGGAAGAAGTTTCATTAGTAATTATTTCCAAAATTGTTTCTAACCTAATGATTCTATTTAACATATAAATCGAGGTTTAATAACCCCAGCTACCATGATTGGCCCATACTGAACCAGCTACCATCATTGGCCCATACTGGACTGCTGGACCATACACCTGAATGATCCTTTCAGGAGGCCACTTTTTATCTCTTTCCCAATGTTAGAAGTAAGTCTTCATCCTGGTTCATCCAAGCCGGGATAAATAAGCAAAATGGCGACTGCTTTGGGAAGAAGGTTACAGTTTATTGAAGAAGCAGAAAGATGGTCCTTGCAAGGAGCAGGGAGGAAAAAAGACCTTGAGCACAGGGGCAGTAGGTTTTTATACCCCCTCTAGCCTTTGAAATATTTTCCTGTTCCTATGAAGCTATTTCTGAGTGTTTTTCTAGGACTTGATATCTGTGGTTTAATCCTATTATTGTATCCTGCTTGCCAGGTGATGGGGTTAATCACTCCTAGAGTTTGGGTGGGGCATGCAGATCTTCTCTTTGTCTTCTTGAGTGCCCTGGCTTCAGCTTTCTGATGGTTCTACATCTGCATTCGTATGGGGTTAGCTCTTGCTTGGGGCAGAGAGATAGATTTGGGGCCAGGTTTGGTTTTTAAAAAAAATCCTTTTGAGGAAAAATATATTTTTCTGCCCTTTTAATATTTCCTTCTCTGGGCTAACTTTCTTCAATATCCCCGCTTTGTGCCTTAAGTGTGAGCATGTCACACTTATTGGCACAGCATTAAAATTGATCTGGTCAGGGAGACTTGGTAGGCAAGCTTTTAAACTGTTAAGCAAAAAAAAATTAATAAGACATTAATGGAGGCAGCAGAAAAAGATCCCTTTAGTGGCTCCCAAAAGGGGAGCTTGCACCCATAAAGTTCTAAAAGTCAGGGCAAAAATTTTGTTAGGTGGAAAAGAAATTTATAGTGTCCAATATTCTGTGCCAATCATTTTCAAATGTTGGATGTCACCTTTAGCTTCCAGTCAGGTTTGCATACCTCCCAAAATTCTTCACAGCCATGGTTTTCCTTAGTGCATGATCACTGGCTGCCCATTTTCAAGGGTTGTTTCCTGCCTTAGCTCTTAGTTCAGTGCACCCAGCCTTGTAATGTTCAATTGAGGTTAGCCAATATGCCAGGCTATTAAATTTTTCTTTAAATTGCACATAATGAGCTCTAGGAATCCCAATCTGAGCCTACCAGTGCAAGATATTCAGGGCTGAGGTTTGGGGATCTTTCCTGTTGCTTCCTTAGTCAGGGCATAAGAATTGCAAATCACCTGAGGGGGCCTAGTTCCCTCCCCCTTGGAATTTTCAGGAAGTTGTGCTTGCAAAAATAGAGCAAAAAATCAGCCTGGTGGGGGGATTTTACTAAAGGTAGGTGGAGGGGATAGACTCTGAATGGTGTGAATAGTGTGTGTGTGTGTGTGTGTGCAACTGTTTCTACAAAACAGGCAATACAAACATTCTGGATAAATTTTCCCTCCCACCAGATAGAAGTCCAAGGTGTTCAGTACTTGTTCTGCCAACTGTTCCCAAATGCCATCTCTCCATTAATACATTCAACTGGCTTGTTACAATACAAATGGGGCAAGAAAGAAAAGTTTACAGTGGGTTTCCACCCTCCCCCCACAGTCTAATTTTCTCTTGTGAGGCTTCATATAGCACCAGTGGCTCCAGAACTCCTTCCTTCTGCAGCTCTCACAGGCATCTGGGGAATGGTAGGACTTGGGAAGATGTTCCACTCAGATTGCATGGTGGCTTTTTAGTGGATGGCTGGATTCAAAACCCAATTCCAAGGCTCAAATGGATGGAGGCAGCATCTGGGTCTGTGTGTTCTGCTTCCAAAGATTTGGGGGAGGATTGCAGGGCTTAAAGATACAAGAACAAGATCTCCCCCCACTTTCTGGGTGGAGTCTCCCAGGAGAGGCAGACAAAGAGTATGGATAACAAAGGGCAAGAAAGAAATTAGAAAGGGGGGGTAGCTTGCAGGCAGTTTGAAAAGGCATTAATACTGCAGTTATTAGAGAAACAGACAAGTGGGGACAATCACAGATTTGAGGACAGGAAAAAACTGGATTCTGGTAAGAGAACAACAAAATGACATGTTTCACTTTTGAACTTGAACATTTGCAACATATTAAGGACAAGAACTTGCAACTTGAGAGGAAGGGGAAAAAATGCTAGGCAACTTGAGAATGCTGAAAACTCCAAATAATTTTAAAAGCCTAATATTTTAATATGTGCAACTTGCCAGGGGCAGGAGAATCTGCCTTTAACATTTATTCCAAAATAGACCACATTATTTTAGAGATTGGAAAATGCTTATTTGTTTCAGAAAAGTTTCACTGTAGCTTCACCAATTAGTGATAGGGTAAGAAAAGTAACTTAAGAAATTATTTCCCCAAACAAGCAGATTTGAACTTCAAAAGGCTCTTGTAGATAGACGCGCATTTTCAGGAAAAGGGATAGATAGATGAAACCCATTTAGAACACAAACTCATTTACAACACATTGCAGAATGATTTCTAGAACTTGGGGCAGGACCCAGCAGGCAGGACGCCCCCTCCTCACTCCAATAAAATAATTTAACACTGGATTCCCCCTGGAACAAAATTAACACCATTTAGACAGAATTGAGAAGGAAATTCACCCAACAACAGACATTGACCAAAAAAATCAGAAAGGACAAATTTAAACTCACCAATCAGGAATGACAATTTTGGAAACCATGAAAGGGTATAAGAACTCAACTAAGGTATGTAGGAAGCACATGACAATAGTAAGGGGGACTTTAATTACTCTGACATCAACTGGGAGACAAACTCTGCACTAAATGGAAGATCAAACAGATTCCTGACAAAACTTGCAGACAGCTTTGTTTCTCAAAAGTAGAAAAGGGAACTAGAGGATTAGTGATATTTGATCTAATTCTCACTAGCAGAGACAAAATGATAAAAGGTGTTGAAGCCACAGGAATCTTGGGGGGGCTGATCATGCAATATTGGAATTCAACATTATGGGAGCACTTATAGAACACGGTCAAACTAGAATCTTAGACTTTAAGGGAGCTAATTTCAATAAACTTGAGAGGGCTTGGGAGGGATTCCATGGATGAGAATCTTCAAGGGGAAACAACTCAAGAAGCTTGGGAAATTTTGAAAAGTGAGATAATAAAAATCCAGTCTAGCACAATATCAACAAAGAAGAAAAATAATAGCTCTCACAAGAAACCAGCATGGCTGCATAAAGAACTCTCTGATAAATTGACATATAAGAGGGACCAGTATAAAAAGTGGAAAGAGGGTCACATAACTACAGCAGAATATTAGCAAATAGTCTGAGCCTGCAAAGATGAGGTGAAGAAAGCTAAGGCTCAAAATGAACTAAGGCTTGTGACCATAGTAAAAAATAATAAAAAGCGAACAGTCCAACTTACAAAAACAGTACCATAAAAAATAGATTAGAAGCACAAGTTAAGTTAGGCAAGAAAATGGTGAGCAAGCACTTATCCAGCCTAGAAGAGTTCAGTTCACCAAGACCAGATGGATTACAACCCAAGGTTCTCAAGGAACTGGCAGATGTGATCTCAGAACCACTGAACTATATTTTTCAAAGACCCTGGAGCACTAGGGAACTACCAGAGGACTGGAAAAGAGCTGATGTAGTTTCCCTCTTCAAAAATAAAATAAAAATACATCTAGGAAACAACAGATCTATCAGCCTGACCTCAATATCTGGGAAGATTCTGGAAAAGATAATCAAACAAGAATCCGTGAACACTAGAAGCAAACAAAGTCATTACTAAAAGCCAACATGGGTTTGTCAAAAAAAGATCATGCTAGACACATCCTACTGCATTCTTTGACCCAGTTACAAAATGAGTGGACTAGAGGAATGCTGTGGATATAATTTTCTTGGACTTCAGTAAGGCATTTGATAAAGTTAGTATAAGGTTTCCTGCCTGAGCAGGGGGTTGGACTAGATGACCTCCAAGGTCCCTTCCAACTTTATTATATATTATTAAATGCAAGAGTGAAATCTTTCTAGCAGATGAACTTAAAACATTCCCTCCTGCTTACTTAAGGCTGTTCTTAAGAGGACACAGAGAGAAAGAGGAAAACAAACAAACAAACACATTTTTCTTCACTCTGTTTGTTGGCCAGACAAACAGAGTGAGGTATTTCCTTTTTGTGGCTTCTTTTAAGCAAAATTTCTAGCAGAATTTAAAATTCTTTTCTCTTTGGATTTGAAACAGTTAATAGTCACATTTACCTCTTACACACAGACTTTGACAAACATATATACACAAAGACAAGAGAACAGAAGTCTTAGTTTTACACATCCGAGTCATTCCCACCATAAATTTCAGATAACTCAAGTTAGGGAAGGCACACATTTTAAATGTACCACGTGGTTGCATAGAGGAGAGAGAGAGAGAGAGAGAGAGAGAGAGAGAGAGAGAGAGAGAGAGAGAGAGAGAGAGAGAGAGAGAGAGAGAGAGAGAGAGAGAGAGAGAGAGAGAGAGAGAGATTGGTTTCCCAGCAAAGCCCTAAGCAAAGTCTATTTTTTCCCCTATAGTTTCTTTACCTATCTCTTTTTCATTCCAGCCTGGACAGGAAGCTGTCTCCTGTCCCAGGCTCCGAGCAAGCTATCAACCGAGAAACCTACTTCCGCCCTTGAATTGGAACCTCCCATGTATAATGGGATTTCCTTACCACTAAAGGGCACTACGCGTTGGAAGCCTCCTTGCGAGACTTCTTCCTACCACCACAATTTTGTGAGTCCGGAAAAAAAGGGGACTCACGGAGCTTCTCCGGATCCCTCTCAGAGTTCGTGGGCTCCTCTGAGGGATCCTCCCGTTTTCAGACCAAAAAGAGGTCTGCAGAGACCTTCCAGTTTCCCTCAGAAGGTACGGGCTACTCTCCGACCTGCCGGCTTTACACCACCGTTTACGGGTCCCTCGGACCTCCAATGTCCATGGGCACCTCCGCCTGCTTTCAGAGGTGGGTGGCCACTCCCTTTTGGGGCCTAATTTCCTAACTTTGCTTTGCTTACAGGGCCTTACCAGCTAGTTGCCCAAATCCAATTCTTTCATTCACTCATTCCATTTCATTTTCACACAGCCTCTCCCTTTTCCCTAACAAAAGGTTCTGTGCTCTGACCAAACCCCCAGGCTTTCCAGGTTCTGCCAATTAAACAGATCCTTTCTGCGGCTAGGAAAAACCAGGAGCAAAATCCAACTGTGATTGGGAAAAAACGTCTTCTCACTCACACAAACAGAAATACACACATTCCTTTGTTCCCCTGGGCTTTAAACTTAAAATTTAGAGATACTCACCTTCACCTTCTTTCCAAAGTAGCCCTTGAGCTCAAACTCTCAAAACTCCCTTTACTACCTTGGCTCCACATGGGCAAAGCCTGGGAGACCCATCCACAGGCACAAGGGGGTCTGTTGCTGGCAAGATGGGATTTACCATTCTCAGTCCATTGGAGAGGTTAGCTTGGAGTCCCATCTGGGGTGCCAAATTGTTAGAAATAAGTCTTCATCCTGGTTCATCCAAGCCGGGATAAATAAGCAAAATGGCAACTGCTTTGGGAAGAAGGTTACAGTTTATTGAAGAAGCAGAAAAATGGTTCTTGCAAGGAGCAGAGAGGAAAAAAGACCTTGAGCATATGGGCAGTAGGTTTTTATACCCCCTCTAGCCTTTGGAATAGTTTCCTGTTCCTGTGGCATGAACCTTGAAGCTATTTCTGAGTGTTTTTCTAGGACTTGATATCTGTGGTTTAATCCTATTATCATATCCTGCTTGCTAGGTGATGAGGTTAATCACTCCTAGAGTTTGGGTGGGGCATGCAGATCTTCTCTTTGTTTTCTTGAGTGCCCTGGCTTCAGCTTTCTGATGGTTCTACATCTGCATTCGTATGGGGCTAGCTCTTGCTTGGGGCAGAGAGATAGATTTGGGGCCAGGTTTGGGGTTTTTTTTTAAATTCTTTTGAGGAAAAATATATTTTTCTGCCCTTTTAATATTTCCTTCTCTGGGCTAACTTCCTTCACCAATCACCTATACCACCAGGTATTTCTTTTTTTGCTCTTCCCAGCTCATCATATACTGTGACCCTAAGTTTTTCTCCTTGTTTAAGGAGTAACAAGCTGGGTTTAATGGTTCCCAAAATATAAGCTCCAGTCCAGTTTAAAGGTAGCTGAGTCTATGCCCTTCATCCACAAATCCAATACCAATGGTCAGGTGCGATTCATGGAAGGGAAGGATTTCCAGGATCATTCCATATTTGGTACAACAGTTTCTGTGTTGATGAGTTAAAAGGATTAGAACTTGACAAATTTTAGTTAGACCACCAGGAACAATTTGTAGGTTTGGTGTGGTTGTGTAACCATTCAGATTCACAGGCCAATTCTCCCATTAGTTCAAGATTTGGGGAGCCAACTGTTTGAACAAAGCACCTTTCTCCTACTACAACACTTTGTAAAACCCATAGTGTTGGTTTTTGCCAGTCCTCCCATGTAAAACTATATGAAGAGACCTTGGCAGTGGATATTTCTTTAGCTTCCCAAGGCCATTGCTCTCCCCTATTGTTATCTCCACAAACGTAACAGTTTGTTACATTTAAGGCTGTGCCAGTTCTTTCTGCCAAATCAATGAACAAATTTTTGGTAACTGGAGGTATTTCAATCTTTTGCTTCACAGTCTCCCAAAAGACACTATGAACTTGGTAAATTTTAGGTGTCTCTTGTACACGAACAGTTTTTATAATAATTATCCCATAAGGGTCCCTTCCTTTCCTGAGATCCCTATTCCAAGAAGCTGAGACTTTGTGGGTGGATCTCTGAAATGCAGGCAGATAGGGGCACAATCAGTCCTAGAAACACCCTCAGTCATGTTAAACCAAATTTGATCAGAATTAGGGTCAAGAGTGGGACCTTTCTTCATCTTCATGTTAGATTGTAGCAGTAGACATACCGACTGAGGACATTTAACACCATTCTAATATTATTCCTAATTTGTCTTTGAGGCAGAAAGCCATTTTGGTCTGGGTGTATTATATCCTGCAGTATTAACTTTAATCTTTCCGCCATTATATTAGTAAAAATTTTGTAATCAGTATTTAGGAGCGAGATTGGCCTATAGTTTTGAATCTGTTTAGGGTTTGTGCCTTCTTTTGGAATAAGAGATATAATAGCTTCAATCCAGGAGTCTGGTAAATTTGATTTTTCCAACATATCATTATATACCTCTAATAATATATTTTCAAACTCTTCATAAAAGGTTTTGTATAGCTCCCCTGGAAGGCCATCCGGTCCTGGAGTCTTATTATTTTTTTGTTTTTGGACCGCCCTTTTTAATTCTGTGGCTGTTATTTTCCCATTCAGTAAATCTCTTTGTTCTTCTTTTAATTCTGGGAGACCATTAACTTTTAGATATTGTTTAATCTTTTCCCCATCTATTTCATCTTTTTTATATAATGATTCAAAGAAAGTTAGGATTATTTCTTTCTTTTTATCCATCTTATATTGTAATTCCCCATTTCTATCATAGAGTTCCTGAATAATTTTTCTCTCTCTTTTTTTTTTAATTTATAGGAAAGCCATCTCCCCGGTTTATTTGCATGCTCAAAGAAATTTTGTTTTACCATTTTCAATTCTTTAACTCTTTCCTCTTGTTCCATCACATTTAATTTATGTTTGGCTAATGCTAATCCCGCTTTAATTGATTCATCCTGAGGTTTTTCTTGTAATTGAGATTCAACTTTTTTGATCTCTTCCTATAATATATTTTGCCTTTGTCTTTTCTTCCTATTTTTCTGTGCTAGATAGGCTATTGCTAGTCCCCTTAAATACGCCTTCGCTGTATCCCAAATAATTTGAATTGATGTTTGTTGTTTTGTATTTTCTTTAAAGAAATAATCCATTTCCTTTTTAGTCTGTGTAATAAATTCTTTTTCCTTTAAAATATATGAATTCATTACCCATCTTTTTCTAGGTTTTTTTCGCCCCTTCCAAACTATTTCTATCGGATTATGATCTGCCCATACATTCGGTTTTATTTCTATAGTCTCTATATCTTCTCCCAATTCTTCATTTGTCCATATCATGTCTATTCGAGACCATGATTTATGTGGATTTGAAAAGAATGTATATCCTTTTGTTTTTGGATTTCTCTTTCTCCATTGGTCTAATAGATTAAGTTCATGTGCTAGATCAAAGAAGGTCTTTGGTAAGATTTTTCCTTTTCTTTTTGTGTTTCTTATCAGTGATATAATCTTTTTTTACATCCACCACCGCATTATAATCACCCACAATACAAATGTTTGAATGACCCAGTTCTATCAATTTCTCATGTAATTTCTGATAGAAGTTGTATTGATTCTCATTTGGTACATATATTACTGTAAGAGCCAAGTTTTCTGTTCATTTTGTATTTCTATTATTAGTACCCTTCCATCTATATCTTGATATTTTAAATTTGCATTTATTTCCTTTTTGATATAAACTGCTATTCCTCTTTGCTTTTGGTTAGCTAATGCTGTAAATAATGATCCTAATTTGGGACACTCTAAATGGTGCCTATGTTGCTCTTTGTATTTCTTGTAAGCAGACAATATCTATATGTTGTTTGGCTAGTTTTGTTAATACTTGCTTTCTCTTTGCTGGTGCGTTTAATCCAGCGGTTCTCAACCTTTTTCAGGTTGAGACCCCGACCTGCACCACGCATGCCCGGTGCGACCCCGACCTGCACCGTGCATGCGCGGCGCGATGGGCCGCATTGTGTATGCATGGCGCGTGCGCGGCGACCCGCATTGCGGGTGCGCGGCGTGATGGCCCACATTGCTCATGTGTGATGGCCCGCATCGTGCTTGCGTGGTGCGCGCACGACGGCCCACATTGTGCATGCGCGGTGCGACACCCGCATCGCGCATGCACGGTGCTTCCCCGCGCATGCACAGTGCTGCCCCCTGTGCTGGCCAAGGTGGAAAAAAATGGCAGACTGCGGTGTTTGGTGACCCCCATGAAATGGTCGTTCGACCCCAAATGGGGTCGCGACCCATAGGTTGAGAACCGCTGGTTTAATCCATTAAGATTAATAGATAATAACCTAATCTCCTTTTCTATTTTCTACTTGTGTTTTACTTGTGGGCTTGTCTTGTTCTTGGGCCTGTTCCTTTCTCCTTTCTCTGTCCGTTTTCCCTCTTACTTTCTCTCCCTTGTTCTCTTTCCCTAATTTCTTGCTGTTGATCTTCCTGACTTTTGGATTCTAGTTCTTCCTTGCTACTGTTCTCTTCCTCCGTTCCTTCCAATTGGTCATAGAATTCTCTGGCTTTCTCCAAATTATCTATTTTAATCTTTCTCTCTCTCCAGGATATCAGCATTCCTTCCGGAATTAACCATCTAAAAGGTATACTTTTTTTTGTTAAATAGGAGCTCAAAAATCTATAATCCCTTCTTTGATCTCTTACCCTTTTCGGTATCTGTTTTAAAGTTAATATTTCCACACCTTTATAGATCATTGGCTCATCTCTTGTTATTTTGTAAATTATGTCTCTCACCCTTTTTCTGGTGAACCTAATATGTACTTCCCGTGGAAGTTTATTCCGTCTGGCATAATTTGTCTGAGTTCTGAATGCATCGTCTATCTCCATTAAAAATTCTTGTTTTTCTCTTTGCAATGCATCAGAAATCAGATCTGCCATGATATCCCTCAAATCTTCTTCCTTGTCCTCTATCACGTTTTGGAAGCGTAAATAAAATGCTGCCTTATCCATTTCTAAGTAAATAATTTCTTCCTCCATTTTTCTGTTGGATGCTATTAATTCTGTGTCTAATATGTCAACTTTTTTCACAATTTTATCTAAACCCGCCTCTACAGATTGTATTCTTACTTCGTTATTCTCCATTGTTTGTTGTAGCATCTCCACTCCATTATCCAATTTGTTTATATCACCTCTCATTTCTACATGATTTTTTGATATTGTCTCTTGCATTTTCAACATAGTTTCTTGGATAACCAGAAGTGTTGATTGCATAGTTTGCATATTAATTAACACATTTTGTTTTTCTGTGCCCAACATCCCTTCTATTGATCTTTGACCAGGTGGTGATGAGGGTGTCAATGTTAAGCTAGATACTGTTTTTTTTCCTGTCCTCAATGTTGCCATAATTATCTCCTACTTCTCTAAACTTCTGACTGTTCTTTTAATGACCAGTAGCTTCTGAACTTGTAATTTTCCTATCTTTTCTAAACTTTCCTCCACTACCACAAATTGCTTTAACCTCTCTGTAAACTTTCTTCACTTTCTTTATACTTCCTTACTTACTTACTTCAACCTCTCTCTAACTTTCTTCACTTTCTTTCCCAAACCTCTCTTCTGTTCTGTCACCGTCAATCAGTCCTTTTACTCGTCTCCTTGAGAAACGCTGTCTCTCGTTCCCAGCTGCTCTCTCTCACCGTCAATCAGTCCTTTTGTTCGTCTCCTTGAGAAACGCTGTCTCTCTTTCCCAGCTTCTCTCTCTCACCATCAATCAGTCCTTTTACAAGAAATGCTGTCTCTGTCCTAGCTTGTCTCACTCACCATCAGTCACTTCTCCCCAGACGTCTCTCCGTTCCTTCACTCTCGGCTCCCTCCTGTTCTCTCAAACTCCGGGTTTTCCTTCCAACCTCAGTTCGTTCTCCTCACTTCCTTCGTCTTGATGCCTCCTTCTCCCTTCGAATCTTCACCGCAGAGCACACTCTCCCGCAGCCAGCCACACTCCACCAAACTTTCCAGATCTTCACTACCCTCAGGTCTGTTTCAAAGTTTTTCCTCCAGCTGCTTCATCCACAATCCAATTACACCTTCGTTCTTTCTAAACCGCCATTTTCTTTCTCCTCTCTCACTCCATGTGCAGGCTTTATCAGCTCCAACTTCATCTCGGTCTGCCAGCTCTTTGTAAATTGCGCTCAAACTTTACAAAAACAATCTTTCTTTGTGTTTTCCTTCTTTTACTTAAAGTTTTAGTTCTTCAAATTTGTCAATCACAGCTCTACCCGCCGGGTCGCCACTTGCTTCCCTCTCCGTTTGAGCTTCCTTTCAACGCCCATTTCAGTAAACACTTAACTCAAATTAGACTTTTATCTTATTCTTTCTCTAGTTAGAGATATTATAGGCTATTACACTTACTACTTAGCATAGTCTGTTAAGATTCTTTGCTTCCGCCTCATCTGTGATTTTATCAGGGCCTCAGATCCGCCATCAACTGGTGGCAGAAGTTTTCACGTTGGATTTAGGGAGTTTCCTTCGTCCTAACGGGCGATTGCCTTTCGCCTCGTTATTCCTCAGGCATCCCCCTCTCTTACGCGTGGTCCTCCAGACTTCTCCGCGCCCCAAAGGGTGTCCAAACGTGAAAAAATCGGGGTTAGGTGACAGAGCTTGTCTCCTTACCTCCGCTCCGCCCTGATGCCACCACCGGAAGTTAAATGTTAAATGTCCTCGAATACTATGAATTACACTCAGGAAAACAAGCAGCGTTTATCTTTGTAGATGCGCAGAAAGCATTTGATAATTTCAATTGGCAATTTATGTTCCAACAGATTGAAGATATGAAATTTGGGGACAAATTTAGTAATATAATAAAGGCAATATATAGAACACAGAGGGCCAGTGTGATAATTAATGGAGAGAGCACAAAAAGTTTTGAAATAAACAAAGGGGTAAGACAGGGATGTCCAATTTCACCTCTACTCTTTATTTTATCTCTTGAAGTATTATTAGTTCAAATTACACAGAATGAAGAAATAAAAGGAGTACAGGTCAAAGCAGAGGAATATAAGTTACAAGATTTGCTGATGACCTGGTTTTCTTTATTGAGGAACCTATAGAGAGAGGGAATATTCTTATGGGTGAAATAGAAAAATTTGGAATGGTTGCGGGTTTAAAAATTAACAGAGACAAAACTAAAATGTTAGTAAAAAATTTAACTGATAAACAAAAAAGGAAATTGGAAGAGAATTTAGATTTACAAATAGCAAAAAAGATTAAATATTTAGGAATCTGGATAACTTCAAGGTGTTCCTCAATAAAAGAAGGTAATTATACAAAACTAATACTAAAAATGAAACAAGATCTTGAAACCTGGGGAAATTTCCGATTATCATTATTAGGTAGAATTGCAGTGACTAAAATGAATATATTACCAAGATTGTTGTATTTATTTCAAACAATCCCAATAAAACTAGAGAAAACTTTTTTTAAAGAATTGGATAAAATAATAAATAAATTTATTTGGGCGGGTAAAAAAGCTAGGATAAAGATGAAAACGTTACAGGACAGTAAGAGTAGAGGTGGACTTGGACTCCCCAAATGGGAAACTTATTATTATGCAGCAGGGCTATTATGAATTAAAGATTGGATAAATTTGGATAATGATAGGATATTAATGATTGAAGGACATGATTTACAGATGGGCTGGCATGCATTTATGTGGGGGAAACAGAAGAAAATACATACATATTTTCAATAGCATCAGATAAGAGGAGCATTGATCGAGATATGGGAAAAAATAAAAAAGGCATTATGGGAAAATCCCAAATTGGTTTTCGCCGATGGAGGCAGTAATTCACCCAAATACGCTAGAGAAGAAAAAGATGAGGAGATATAAAGAATTACTGGACAACCAAGGCAATCTTAAGACAAGAGAAGAGCTGGAGGAACAAAGAATACCCATAGATTGGTGGCCTTATCTACAAATTAAATCTAGATACAATAGAGACAGGCAAGAATATGGAATAAATCAGACCCCACACTTACTTGATAAAATTCTAACAAGCAAGGAAGGAAAATCATTATCAAAAATTTATAAATATTTATTAGAAATAGAGTTAGAGGAAGAAATAGTGAAGGGGTCCATGTTAGTGTGGGCACGAAATGTGGGGAGAAATATAAACCTAGAGGAATGGGAAAGACTATGAAATGTAAATTGTAAATTGACGTTTTCAACTGCATACAGAGAGAATCAATACAAAATGATTTATAGATGGCATTTAACACCAGCGAGATTGGCCAAAAATCATAAAAATATAGATCCAAAGTGTTGGAAATGTAGAATTAGAGAAGGAACATTCTATCACATGTAGTGGCTGTGCCCAAAAGCAAAAAAGTATTGGGAACGAATAAGAGATTGGATTCAGGAGATAACGGAGATAAAAATGGATTTTAAACCGGAATCATTTTTATTGGGCATAATAAATCCAAAGATTAAAAAACAATTCCAACACATCATTATATATATATTGACTGCAGCTCGCATAGCATACGCCCAATGCTGGAAGAATGAAAATATACCCACAGATGATATGGTTATCTATAAGATTTTGGAATGCGCAGAAATGAATAAACTCACGCTAGAATTAAAAGACAAGGAGGTGACAGAATTTTATGAAATTTGGAATAAGTGTTATATTTGGCTAGAACAGAGAAAGAAAAAGATATAATGATTGAATGTAAATAAAATGTAAATAATATGTAATAGAATAGTTAGAATGTTTAGCACGGTTCTGTTAAAAGAAAAGATTTTTGTTTATATATGTATAGTTTGTTTTTGGTGTATGGTGCATGGTGAAAAAATAAAAAATTAATATAAAAAAAAAGACATACCGACTGGGTGAGACTGCAAAAGATCCGGGAGCTGGGCCATCACCTTTGGTGGCATATACATATTTATTTTCAGTAGAATATGACCTTTCCAAACCCAAAGAATCACAACGGATTCCATGGTTACCATCTTGTTCCTGTTCTTGATTTATTGCTTCACAAGTGTGAAAACAAACAGACATTTCTGGACTTTGGTCAAGTATAGTGTAATTATAAGCCAGCTATTTGACATACTGCTTACCTCCCACATATGCATACACCCATCCTTTAGAGCAGGGGTTCTCAACCTTGGCAACTTTAAGACTTGTGGACTTCAACTCCCAGAATTCCTCAGGCAGCAAAGCTGGCTGAGGAATTCTGGGAGTTGAAGTCCACAAGTTTTAAAGTTGCCAAGGTTGAGAACCCCTGCTTTAGAGGTATACTTCACTCCCTTTGGAGTGTGAAATACCACTTGGTTATTTCTGGAACAGGTGGCATATAGTATTTGGCTATATATACAGGTGTATTTTATTCCCTGACAGGTTTAACCAGAATGGTAGACCAGAGTTCTAGTGATCTTGGCTCCTGTACAGGTGATTTTTATACATCTTTGACAGGATGAGTTGTGAACTCATGCTTCTCCTTGCTCTATGAGAAACATGAAAATGTAAAGCACACTTGCCTATCCATCACCCAGTCAGGTGGAGTGTGGATGTCGCTGTTTTTATACCTCCTGTTCCACACTCGAGGGGAAAGAGGAAGGCAGGTTGCATCTTTAGGAAAGGACAAACTCCTATCCTCAGAGTTCAAGCTGCCATCACACATAGGTATTTGGGTACTTGGACAAACTATCATTAATCGAGGTCTGTTCCCAGCGATTACATTCTCCTGGGTAACATGGATGTGTTTCCTGATTGATCAAACTTCTAGACCAGGGGTAGGCAACCTTGGCTCTTTTATGACTCATGGACTTCAACTCCCGGAATTCCTGAGCCAGCCATGGTGAGGGAAAAGGGAGAGGTTTCCAAGCTGAGCCATGCTGGCTCAGGAATTCTGGGAGTTGAAGTCCACGAGTCATAAAAGAGCCAAGGTTGCCTACCCCTGGTCTAGACCATTCCTCCTTGTTACTATCCATTACATATGAACATTTTCCCTTATAAGTTCCCACTCCCCAAGATCTTAAAGGAAAATGAGACATGCCAGGTCTCCAAACACCAAGACTGAGAAGACAAAGGACATCGGTGGAGACCTTCTCAGGAGTTGGGATGATCAACTTCAGGCTCAAGATCAAAAAATTTTATGCATAAAAAGGGGACTTTATTCCCTTCTAAGCATCAAATGCATAACGGATCATTACATCAAGTGTATTTGGGCAATCTAATTTAAATCAGATAATATTCCATTTTTGGCCTGGTCCCCATGCCTTCTTTGCATGCTTTGGCAGTGCACACAGACACACAGACACACACAGACACACACAGACACACACACACACACACAGAGAGAGAGAGAGAGAGAGAGAGAGAGAGAGAGAGAGAGAGAGAGAGAGAGAGAGAGAGAGAGAACTTTCTTTTTTACATCGTGGGGACCAAAACTGGATGCAGTATTCCAAGTGTGATCTTAACTAAGGCATTATAAAGTGGCATCAACACTTCATGTGATCTTGATTCTATCCCTCTGTTAATACATCCTTGAACTGTGTTGGCTTTTTTGGCAGCTGCAGCACACTGCTGGCTCATGTTTATGTCATTGTCCACTAGAACTCTTACAGTTACTAGTTACTACTATTGAGCCAGATACCCCCTATACTATACCTGTGCATTTGGTTTTTCTTGCCTAAATGCAGAACCTTACTTTTTTCACCATTGAATTTCATTTTGTTAGATAGCACCCAAGTTCAAGTCTGTCAAGATCCTTCTGTATCTTAAGCCTATTTTCTGGAGTGTTGGCTATTCCTGCCAGCTTGGTATCATCTGCATATTTGATGAGTTCTCCATCTATCCCCTCATCCAAATAATTGATGAAGATGTTGAAGAGTATTGGGCCTAAAACAGAGTCTTGGAGAACCCCATTGCTTACTTCCCTCCATGTAAATTTAATTCCATTGAGGATTACCGGTTGAGCGCAGTTGGTCAGCCAATTATGAATCCATCTGGTGGTGTTGCTATCTAACTCACATTTTTCTATCTTATCAAGTAGTAGGTTGTGGTCTATTTTATCAAGTGCCTTACTGAAGTCCATGTAAATTATATCCATAGCATTCTCTTATCCACTAATTTTGTCACTTTGCCAAAGAATGCAGTATGATTTATCTGGCATGATCTGCTTTTAACAAACCTATGTTGGCTTTTGGTTATGATTTGTTTGCCTCAGGGTGTTCACTTATGTGTTTCTTGATTATCTTTTCTTATTGACGTCAGACTGTTAGGTCCCTAGTTTCTTTTTTTTTTGTAATATATTTTATTGATTTTTTAAGAAAACCCATAAATCACTTAATAATTGCTAAACTGTGTTGTCTGGGTTACATTTGTAAAACAATCATTAACAATTGATTTCTATAATCCATAATCCACATAATTGTTTTAGTTGATTTCCTTTTTTCCCAAAGTATCCTCTTTTGCAAACATTGAGTTAATATAATTCTTACTGTTTTGATAGATAACATTTAAATATATAATTTTTCCCAATATTCCTAAAAATAATAATCACATCAATATAATATTTCTTTTGTATCCAATCATTCTGGTTGCCTTATCATATATCCTGTTACAGTCCTTATTTTAATTTGTTTCTCCTACCAAATTGCAGATATTCTTACTGGTTAAGATTTTCTCAAACATTAATTACATTTAAGAATTTAATTCTATTTTCCCATATGAACTATCTCACACTTTTACATTTCTTAAGGAATAGATAAAACAATGAAAAAAGAAAGAAAGTAGAGCAAGAGTAAAGAAACATAAAAAAATAACATACTACTTAAAATATATATATCTCCTAAGCTAATATATATTTATTTCCTAAATTTCTTATTCTTTTTAATCAAAATTAAAAATATGTTTAATCTTTAAACATTCCATTTAATACATCTACTCATCTAGTCCAGTGGTTCTCAACCTTCCTAATGCCGTGACCCTTTAATACAGTTCCTCATGTTGTGGTGACCCCCAACCATAAAATTATTTTCGTTGCTACTTCATAACTGTAATTTTGCTACTATTATAAATTGCAATGTAAATATCTGATATGCAGGGTGTTAATTATGTTACAAATTGAACATAATTAAAGCATAGTGATTGATCACAAAAACAATATAGCAGTGCTCGCTGGAGAAGCTTACTCTTCCTTGCTCTAAAATGTTGTGAGGGAGGGAAGGGAAAGGAAGGAAGAAAGGGGAAAGGAAGGAGATGGAGAAGGAAGGAGATTGAAGGGGAAAGGAAGAAAGGAAGGGAGAAAAAGATTGAAGGGGAAGGGATGGAAATGGAAGGAAGGAAGGAAGATTGAAGGGGAAAGGAAGGAGATTGAAGGGGAAAGGAAGGAAGGAAGGAAGGAAGATTGAAGGGGAAAGGAAGGAGATTGAAGGGGAAAGGAAGGAAGGAAGGAAGATTGAAGGGGAAAGGAAGGAGATGGAGAAGGAAGGAGATTGAAGGGGGAAGGAAGGAAGGGAGGGAGGGAGGGAGGGAGGGAGGGAGGAGAGAGATTGAAGGGCAAGGGATGGAGATGGAGATGGAAGGAAGGAAATTGAAGGGGAAAGGAAGGAGATGGAGAAGGAAAGAGATTGAAGGGAATAGGAAGGAAGGAAGGAAGGAAGGAAGGAAGGAAGGAAGGAAGGAAGGAAGGAAGGAGAGAGATATTGAAGGGGAAGGGATGGAGATGGAGATGGAAGTAAGGAAGATTGAAGGGAAAGGAGGAGAAGGAAGGAAGATGAAGGGGAAAGGAAGGCGATGGAGAAGGAAGGAAGGAGAGAGAGATTGAAGGGGAAGGGATAGAGTTGGAGATGGAAGGAAGGAAGGAAATTGAAGGGGGAAAGAAGGAAGGAAGGAGAGAAAGATTGAAGGGGGGAGGTGCTGCCAAGGACGCACAAGCAGCTCCGCACAATTTCCCAGGGGGGGAAGGCTCTGGCAGAGAGCCTGGTGGAGAGCCAAGTGGCAGCACACCCGGGGTCTCAGAAGCTGCGCGGAGGATCCACATGCCTCAAAGCCACCTGCCGCCCTCTCACACCCACCAAGGGATGGAGATGGAAGGAAGGAAGATTGAAGGGGAAAGGAAGGAGATGGAGAAGGAAGCAGATTGAAGGGGGAAGGAAGGAAGGAGAGGGAGATTGAAGGGGAAGGGATGGAGTTGGAGATGGAAGGAAGGAAGGAAGATTGAAGGGGAAATGAAGGAGATGGAGAAGGAAGGAGATTGAAGGGGGGAGGCGCTGTCAGGGACGCACAAGCAGCCCTGCACAATTGCCCAGGGAGGGGAGGGAGGCTCTGGCTGAGAGCCTGGTGGAGAGCCAAGCGGCGGCACATACGGGGCTTCGGAAGCTGCACGGAAGATCCGCGTGCCTCAGAGCCGCCGGCTGCCCTCTCACACCCGCCAACCTGGAGCCCCTCATCCTCATCCTGGCACCTCACGCCCTCTCCCAGCCACACTCCCGGGACCTGACCACCCTTCCAGCTTCCTGAGTGCCATCGCAGCGGCAGGGTCGCGGGAGCCTCTTTCTACACCGCACAGCCCATCGCACGCGACAGGGGTGTGGCCGGAGCACCAGCTCCCGCTCGGAAGGCGCTGCTTCTCCCCTCCCGGCCGGGCCGGCTGGCCTCTGACGCACATGCGGGCATCACCGCTGCCTCGCCCTCTTCCCCAGCCCCTGGCCACTTCCAAGGCCCGGAGCCCAGCGAGACGGGAAGGAGCTGCTCCTGCCCGGTAGCCCCACGGCCGCGCCAGGCACCGGAGGGCCGAGGCAGCCTCCAGTGGCAAGGGAGACTGGCTGGGCAGCGCAGGGGAGGCTCCTGTGCAGCGTGGAGGGCACCTGTGGGCGGAGCATGGCTGGGCAACCAGAAGGCGTGGAGACCGGCTCGGCGCTGCAGCTCAGTTGAGCCGGCAGCGGCGGCAGCAGCGGAGCAGCCCAGCGGCAGTGCCAGCAGCAGCCCAAACCCGGCTCGGACCGGCCGCTGAGCCAGCCCAGGGTGGCGTCGGGGGCGCGCGCGATGGTGCTGCGGCGGCAGGAGCAGGCGCTATCGGAGAAGGGCGTCCTGGAGGCGGAGGAGCCGGTAGAGGAGGAGGGGGAGGGCGGCAGTTGCAGCAGCTGGATAGAGGAGACATGTTTCGGTTTCTAAGACCATCGGAAATATGTGTTTTCCGATGGTCTTAGGCGACCCCTGTGAAAGCATCATTCGACCCCCAAAAGGGTCACGACTCACAGGTTGAGAACCGCTGATCTAGTCCTTTAACTCTTATTCAAAACATTTTTATCCGTTATAATTTTCTTAAACTCAATCACATTTAAATATCTAAAACATTTCTTTTATCTAAGTCATATCAACTTTTTTATATTACTCATATCAAGAAAGAGAACAAAAAAGGGGGGAAAGCATACTATATTATATTTAGAGAATTCATCCCTCTTAGCGTAACATATATATTCCAAAACTTTTCTATTTCTTTAACATATTCAAACAAATGTTTCTTTTTTAAGTATTCTCTCTGGTAAATCCCATCATCTATTTTCAGCTTCCACTTTAGTCTTTTTCTTTTGCCCAGTGTCTTTCTTAATCAATGTATTTTGCTGAATCAAAAAGTTTTTCTGTATGTTTGTAAATGTTGCTGTAGATATAAAAAGTAAATCAGGAGTCTTTGTATGGGACTTCTGCCTTTCCACGTTTGTTGAAAATCTTTTTCTTTTTCTTTCTCTCCGTTTCTCTTATCATTTCCTTTCTCTCCAATGTTCCTGATATCTCTATAGTCCATTTTATTCGATTTGTTTTCATGTCCTCAGGTTTATTTTGCAGTATTAAGGGATATGTTGTTTTTTCCAGTTCTTGTGAATATTTCTCACTAGTATTAAATCATGTTTCCTTGTTTTGTTAAGTTCCATCTTTAAGTCTCTATTATCAGTTCTATATCTATATTGTTGTTTTCTGGAAAATTTTTTGTTGTAGACTTGAAAATAGATTGATTTATATTTTCAAAGTTGTTTTGATTTCTTTGTGGTTTAAAGTCATTGTTGTTTGAATTAATTGCAGTATACTATATATCTCCTCTTGTGACATATTTATGTTTTCTTGATATGTTCTTCCTACATATCTCTGATCCATGATGGCCAAGAATTTGAGTTTTCCTCTTCCCTTCTTTTCTCTGTAAATAGCTTTAGAGTCCCAATTAGGTAGATATTTGTAATTCAAATAGTTCAAAAAATATTTTTTTCCCTGAAATTTATAATTCTCTCTGTGTCTACAGCTCAGATTATTGTCTTTTTTTGTCATATCTGTTCTTTGTTGTTAAAACTCTGAAGGTCACAAACACAGATTAATTTCCCCCAGGTTTTGCCAAGTCTTATATTAAAGTCATAGCTCTCATAGTCTTCATCTATTACTAGGTGTTAGTAACTATTTGTTTTTCAATTTCCAAAATAAACAATTATCTTTAAAATGAGAGTCTTAACCATTCAAACAATTTTAGATTTATCCAGATTTAAGTTTTAAATTTCAGGTTTTATATTTATTTTACTTCCATATATTTTGATCCTCCATAAAAAGATTAATTCGCCACTTCCTTTAGTATAAGGGTGGGGCGGAAATCCCCCTCCTTCCCTTTTGGAGATATTTTGCTTCTTGGGGATCTTTTCCAGGAAATTAAATGTAGAATAGAAAAGAGAAGATCGAATTCCTCACCCAGTTTCAAGCACACTGTTCACAGGTGTGCTGGTTAGTGCTTTTGGACTTCAATTGCTAATAGCTTGGGCTGGTTGATGCAATATGGCCAGCCTTTCTCCTGTCAGGTTAGAAGGCTTTCCCCAAGTTGAATGGAATGGCCATTACCGTTCCAGAATTGCTGGAGCACCCTTCTTTCATCGTTGCCTCTCCAGGGCAACTTAGATCCATTTAGGATCCCCAAGCACGGCAAAATTAACTGCAGGAGTGCGGAGAATGTGCAAGCCTCTGACCGGTTGCTACTGTGCAAAACCAGAAGTCCTGGGTCTCTAGTTTTCTGGATCTATTTTTTCCTTTTCTTTTCCAGTACTCTGGTAGTTCCCCACTGCTCCAGGATCTTTGAAAGATATAGTTCAGTGGTTCTGCGATCATGTCTGACAGTTACTTCAGAACCTTGGGGTGTAATCCATCTGGTCCTAATGATTTGAACTCATCTAAGGTGGACAGGTGCTCACTTACCATTTTCTTGCCTGTTTTTGATAGGTTGGACTGTTGTTGTTTTGCATAAAGACGGATGCAAAAAAATGAGTTAAGACATTCTGCTTCCTTTCTTCTTGCTATTTTTTCCATTAATGGACCAATCGTTTCCTTGATTTTTTTTCTTGTTTTGAAAGAAAACTTTTTGTGTTATTTTTGACTTTTGTCACAAGCCTTAGTTCATTTTGAACCTTGGCTTTCCTCACTTCATCTTTGTAAGCTTGGGCTATTTGCTGATATTCTGCCTTAATTGTGTGTCCCTCTTTCCACTTTTTATACTTGTCCTTTTTGTCTTTCAATTTATCAGAGTTCTTTATGCAACCATGTTGGTTTCTTTTGACAACTGTTACTTTTCTATTGGTATTGTGCTAGAGGCTTTTATAATCTCACTTTTCAAAGCTTCCCAAGCTTCTTGGGTTGTTTTCCCCTTGAGGATTCTCATCCTTGGAATCCTTCCCAAACCCTCTCTAAGTTTATTAGCTCTCTTAAAGTCCAAGATTCTAGTTTGACTTCGTTCTATTGCTTGTGCTTGCATAATGTTGAATTCCAATATTGCATGATCACTCCCTCCCCCAAGATTCCTGTGGCTTTAACACCTTCTATCATTTCGTCTCTGTTAATGAGAATTAAGTCCAAAATGGCTGATCCCCTAGTTCCCTTCCCTACTTTTTGGGAGACAAAGTTGTCTGCTAGGTTTGTCAGGAATCTTCCAGTTGGTGCCGAATTTGTCTCCCAGTTGATGCCAGGGTAGTTAAAGTCTCCCATTACTATTGTGATGTGTTTCCTACATAGCTTAGTTAACTGACTAGCAAAAAGTTCATCTATTTCCTCAGTTTGATTGGGTGGCCTATAGTATACACCCATGGCAATGTCATTCCCCCCCTTTTATATTGACCCGAATGCATTCAAGACAGTTTTCATCATTGTTGTGCTCTGTTTCTGTAGAGACACGGTTATTTCTTATGTATGTAGTGAAACTCCACCTCCTTTTTTATTTGGTCTGTTTCTTTTAAATAATTTAAATCCCTCTAGCTTACTCACATTGTCCTTTAATTGCCTTTTGGGTAAAAACCCACTTCGGCCTTATTGGATGAGTTATTAAAGAATTATTTTGAGTCTATTAGCCAGTGTAGATCTAAAGTCACTGTTTAATCATGATATTGGTCTATAATTTTTTTAAGGTTGGCTCTTGTCCCTTTTTAGTAATAGAGAGTGATGTTGGCTTGTTTCTATAATTCTGGCATTCCACTATCTTGTAAGAGATAATTCACTAAATTCTGAAGCTGTTGTGATAATTCATCATCAAAACATTTATCATAAATCCCGGAAAGACTGTCTGGCTCAGGATTTTTCTCTAATTTGATTTTTTTTTCTATAACTCGTGAAATTTCCATCATCGTAATTGGTCTCTCCATAAGATCTCTTTGCATATCTGTAAGATGTGGTAGGTTCTATTTTTGGAAATAACCTTCTATCCCCTCCCCCAAAATGTCAGACCCTTTGTATAAATCAGCATTGTAATGATAAAGGTTTTTTATATTGCCAAATTATCTGTTATAACTATATCACTCTCCTACAGTTTAAAAATCATCTTCGTCTCTCTTTCCTTCTTTAATATTTACTGCATGCCAACCATCTTCCCAGCTTATTTGCATGTTCAGGTTTCCTTTGCTTAAAGAAATTCAATGTATTCTCCAATTGTCTAACTTTATTCATAGATAATTGCTGTTGAATAAGTTTAATTTCATTTAGAATGTTTATCTTTGTAGGTAGAAATTCTTCTTTATTTTTAGTTTTCTGTAAGATCTCATGGATTTTTTCCCCCTGCAAACAGAAGTTTTACAAAGACCTTGAATTTCTAGACAAGGCAGGTGAGCTGTTTACTTTTACTTTTTCAAATGTAGCTGAAACCATAACTATTTATTTAAGCCACAGGCATATTTGCTGACAATATAATCAGATTTAAAGTTGCTGGGAAATGAAGAGAACAATTAGTAATCGTGTTACTAATTGCCAGCCAGAACATAAATAAACTTCAGAAAATGCATTAAAAAATGAATTCTCAACTAATTTTGATAACTGCTAAATAGCACTCTTTGTCTGATGATAACGTAAGGTAAGATAAGATAAGGAACAGAGAGGAGAGGAGAGGAGAGGAGAGGAGAGGAGAGGAAAGGTAAGGAAAGGAAAGGAGAGGAGAGGAGAGGAGAGGAAAGGAAAGGAAAGGAAAGGAAAGGAAAGGAAAGGAAAGGAAAGGAAAGGAGAGGAGAGGAGAGGAGAGGAGAGGAGAGGAGAGGAAAGGAAAGGAAAGGAAAGGAAAGGAAAGGAAAGGAAAGGAAAGGAAAGGAAAGGAAAGGAAAGGAAAGGAAAGGAAAGGAAAGGAAAGGAAAGGAAAGGAAAGGAAAGGAAGCACTTTGATGGCTTGGAGAGTATTGGGACTACACATACTTCAAAAATGAGTCAGAAGACAGCCTTAGAGTTTTGTTATACTATTCACTGAAACAGTTTGGTTCTTTTCAAATCTTTGCATGAAAGATTTGAAAAAAAGGCGTAACTCTTCTAAAGTCTGCCCTCCCCTAATTTATAGGGCAACCCATCTCACAGCAGTTTCTCTGGGCAGTATACAAATTAAAAACTAACAATTAAAACGATCCAAATAATATATGCCCAAGGTTGCAAACAGAACAGTAGTATTACATGGGTATAATGAGGATTGCCAAAAACTGACAGGGCCACGGCATTCTGGACTAGCTGCAACTTTCAAATGCTCTTTAAGGGTGGTCCCCATGTAAAGCACATTACAATAATCCACACAGGTAGTAAATAAAGCAGGGGTCATTGTGAGTGAGGCCTCCTGGTTGAGGAATGGGTACTATTGGTGCACATAAAAGTCCGCCTGGCCATGCCTGGCACCTCCTCTTTGAGCAGCAGTTATGAATGCAGGAGGACCCCAAATTGCATTCCAACTCCAACTGGGAAAGTACAGTCCCACAAAGAATTTAAGATGAAGCATCTCCAAACTGGGGATGGGGTCTTAAAACCCACAGCCACTCAGTGTTGGCAGGATTCAGCCAAAGTCTGTTCTCTCCCATCCAGATCCACACAGTCTCCTGGCATTGGGAAAGAACCTGATGGCATCACTTGGTTAGCCCATGACAAAGATGTATAGCTGGGTGTCATTGTTATACTGATCATTTTTGACCCACGTCCATGGATGACTTCAACTACAGCTTCATATAGATGCTAAATAAGAGAGGGGGAGAGAGGAGCCCTGAGGCAGAACATAAAGCAGGGACCTCCAGACTTCCCCTCTACCAATACTGACTGGAACCAGCCTGAAAGAAAGAAGGAGAACCATCACTGCACCATGACATCTTCTCCCAATTCCTGGGTCAGCCCAGAAGGATACCATGATCCATAGCATTGAAAGCCATTGAGAAATCAAGGAGGGCCAGGATGGATGCAGTGGTCATCAACAAGTAGTATTAATGTTGTTTCGGTAGTATGACCAGGTTTAAATCTAGATATAGAGGGGAAAAGGTAATCCACTTGATCCAGAGCCCTTTCAATTTGTAACCTGGCCACAACAACTTTCCCTAAAAAGGGAAGGTTGGAGACTGGATGAGATTTGTTCAGATCCATTGGGTCCTGGATTAGCCTTTTGAGGAGAAGGTAGTATTTGGATGGCAGACCATAAAAATGCTCTTAACTATAAGTAGACTGAAGTAGAAAAAAATCCCAGAAATCCCAAATTAAGAATAGCAGGTGGTAACTCTTCCACACTGAATTCTTTATTGTTTCACATCTATGGACAAATTTTTGCCAGACTGAACACTCCACTGTCTGTATCTACAATATACTCAGTAAACTCTTAGGGAGGACCTGTCTTCATCTTTTTTTCCCTACACATGTGATATCTGGGCTAAGCTATCTCTTATCCTCTGGGATGTAGCCCCCCCCCTTCCTGGGGCATCCATTTTCTACTACACTTCATCATAAAAAGGGACAATAAAAACAAAAGGATGTGAAAACAACACAATACAGAATAACTCTTCTGTATAGCATTGTTGCAAGGAAGCAATATTGTATGGCCCCAAAGTCAGCAAAAATAACGTTCAACCCAAAGGGGACTTCTTTAAAATGACTCTGGCCTTATCAGTGGTATTTATCAGTCCCTACTTACAACTTCTGTGTTTTTTAATATATCTAGATCCCATAATAGCAGTTTCTGCATGACAAACAAAACAAAACAAAAAAACAGGATGGTGGCCACACACACATCCAATTGAAGCCCACCTCTTTGTACCAGTATGTGAGGTTGACATCTTTACAAAAGGGGAAGGACTTTTCCATGCAGTCACAGTTACCTTCTTAATTTTTTGATCTTTTTCACCTATCAATGGGTCAAGCCCAAAAATCAAGAATGACACGTGGTGATTCTTCCAAGCTGAGTTCTTTATTGTTTCACAGAATCATGCCTGACTAAGCAACTATCTGCATCTACCATGTACATAAGAACATAAGAACATAAGAAGAGCCATGCTGAATCAGGCCAAAGCCCATCGAGTCCAGCATTCTGTGTCACACAGTGGCCCACCAAATGTACATGGGGATCTTGAGCAGAAAGAGAAGGCAAAACCCTCCCTTTCCCTTGACCCCCAACAAATGGTACTCAAGGGAATCCTGCCTGCCTCAACCAACATAGAGGCGGCACATGGACATCTGTTTTAATAACCACCGATACACTTTGCATCCATGAATCTATCTAGCCCTGCCTTGAAGCTGTCAAGGCTGACAGCTGTCACGACCCCTTCAGGAAGTGAATTCCATAAATCAACGACCCTCTGGGTGAAGAAATATTTCCCTTTATTTGTCCTCACTTTCTTAGCTATAAGCTTTAGGGAGTGCCCCCGTGTACTGGTATTGTGTGATAGAGAAAAGAATTTTTCTCTATCCACCTTTTCTATCCCATGCATGATTTTATACACTTCGATCAAGTCACCCCTTAAACGCCGTCTTTCAAGGCTGAAGAGACCAAGGCGTTGCAATCTGGTTTCATAAGGGAGGCGCTCCATTTCCTTGATCATTCTTGTTGCCCTTTTTTGCACCTTTTCCAGTTCCATTATATCCTTCTTGAGGTGCGGTGACCAGAACTGTACACAGTACTCCAAGTGTGGTCTCACCATCGATTTGTACAGAGGCAATACAACACTTGCTGACTTATTTTCTATTCCCTTCCTAATCATGCCAAGCATGGAATTTGCTTTTTTTACTGCTGCTGCGCATTGGGTTGACATCTTCATCGAGCTGTCCACCAAAACCCCAAGATCCCTTTCTTGGGTTGTCTCAGAAAGTTTGGTCCCCATCAGTTGGTAAGTATAATTGGGGTTCTTTGTCCCGATGTGCATAACTTTGCACTTGTTTAGGTTAAAATGCATTTGCCACTTTGTTGCCCACTCACACAATTTCGAGAGATCCTTCTGGAGCTCCCGACAATCAGTTTCACTTTTCACAACCCGGAACAATTTAGTGTCATCAGCAAACTTGGCTACCTCACTATTAACTTCTACATCCAGATCATTGATGAATAAATTAAAAAGTAAAGGCCCCAAAACTGAACCTTGGGGTACACCACTTCTCACTTCTTTCCATCCAGAGAATTGTCCATTTATTGCCACCCTTTGCTTCCTACAATTTAGCCAGTTACCAATCCAGGACAAGACCTGTCCTCTAATTCCGTGGCTGGAGAGCTTTTTTAGGAGCCTTTGGTGAGGGACTTTGTCAAAAGCCTTTTGAAAGTCAAGATATACAATATCAACTGGGGCCCCTTTATCTATGTATTTATTTACACCCTCAAAGAATTCTAACAAGTTAGTAAGACATGATTTGCCTTTGCAGAAACCATGTTGATTTTCTTTCAGCAATGCCTGTTTTTCTATGTGCCCTGTAATTTTATCTTTAATAATGGTTTCCATCAGTTTGCCTGGAACTGAGGTTAGACTGACTGGTCTATAGTTTCCTGGATCACCTCTGGATCCTTTCTTGAAGATCGGGGTTATATTTGCTTCCCTCCAATCCTCCGGTACAGTGCCTGATCTTAGAGAAAGATTGTATATTTTAGCTAGAAGTTCAGCAATTTCACACTTGAGTTCCTTGAGAATTCTAGGGTGGATGCCATCTGGACCCGGCGATTTGTTGACGTTTAGTTTAGAAAGGCATGCAAGAACATCTTCCTCGTTTATCTCTATCAGGTTTAATTCTTCTATTTCCCTCCCTGGGAAAACTAATTCAGTGGCAGGCAAATGTTCTCTATCCTCCTCGGTGAAAACGGAGGCAAAGAAGTCATTTAGCCTCTCAGCAATCTCCTTGTCTTCTCTGATTATCCCCTTCTGACCATTGTTATCAAGTGGCCCAACTGATTTTCTGGTTGGGTTCCTGCTTCTGATGTACTTAAAAAAGGTTTTGTTATTATTTTTAATATTCTTGGCTATATGCTCCTCAAAGTCTCTCTTGGCTTTCATGACTATCGCCTTGCATTTGGTCTGCCAGAGTTTGTGATCCCTTCTGTTCTCCTCGGTAGGAAGAGCCTTCCATTTCTTAAATGAGTTTTTCTTCTTTCCAATAACCTCCTTTACCTCATTCGTAAGCCATACTGGTATCCTCTTGGACTTTCCAATCCTCTTTCTTCTTTTAGGAATGCATTTTATTTGAGCCTGCTGTAACGTATTTTTAAACAGTTTCCAAGCATTTTGGAGGGATTTGACTTTTTTTACTGTTCCTTTTAGTTTCTTCTTTACTATTTTCCTCATTTTGTCAAAATTCCCTCTGTGAAAGTTTAAGGTGTTAGTTTTCACTGACAATTTGCTATCCATGGTTAAGTTGTACTCTGAGAACTACTAGGAAGACGCTCTAACACCCTCTTTCTCTAACACAAAATATTTGGACTGAGTTGCTTCTTATTCTTCTGGAATGTATGCCTGGGAGTCCATCCTATTACTGCTCATCACAGAGTGCTTTCTGAAGCACCTTATCTGCCTTTCTGATATAATTCTAGCTGTTCCTGTGCAGACTGCTGAGAAAATAACATTTTACCATCTAGTTTAGAAACAGGAATTGAGGCCTCTTGGGCTAACATTTTGCCTTCACATGGCAGGCCAATATCTGCTGGAATTGGTTTTCATACATGCCAGCAAAGGAATTTCATATTCATGGTGAAATTGGAAGAAAGCAATCTTGGATAATCCCTAAAAATATGGTAGATTAAATAAATACCTATCTCCAAGAAAAAGAAGAATGCTCAGGAAATAGAAGAATTTCCTTGGGACAAGAAAGCTTTAGCTCTGAGGGTCGAAATAGCCTTGCTAAGAGGCTCTGCGACACAGGACCTGTAACGCCGCCAAAGCAGCGCAAACCAGCTGTTTTTCGCGGCGAAAAAACCCCTCCTCGGTAGGAGAAGGGGTGAAGAGCTGTGGGTGAGGGTTGAGATCTTCTGAAAGCCCCCCGAAAAACGCTCGGGGGGAAGAAAGAAGACTCCCTGTAAGCTCACAATCGCTCCAGCCCGGCGCAGCATCAAGACGCTGAGACCAGCCACCACCCGAGGAACACATCTCAAAGAAGCACAGAGATTGACAGACTGAACCCAGGAGCTTAAAAAGCAAGTATTTCTTATATTTTACCTCGGATCAATTATGCTCACAATAAACAAAAGGCACCCAAGATGGTGACCGCTCTTAATTTAAAGGGATAGGCACCGGAAGAGAAAGGCGGAAGAGAAACTGTAATGTGAAAGAGACCTCTAGAGGGCAGTAGAGACGCATAACTTAAAACCTGTGCAAAATAAACCTAAGGAAGAGAAACTGTAATGCGAAAGAGACCTCTAGAGGGCACCAGAGACACATAAGTTAAAAACGTCGCAGAATAAACCCTAAGGATGTATGCCAGCTCCCCAGAGATGACGATGAAGGAATTAAAAGATGACATTTCAACAATTATTGAAAAAATGAAGAGAAAGATGGACATGATAATAGACATGCATGCAAAAACATGTGAGGGAAGAATGGAGGCGCTGGATGCAGTGGAACAAAACGGAGAAAAGGAGAAAATGATGGAAAATCACAGCAAAGCAGTTATTGAGGACTTGGACCAAACCGGAGGAACGTACAGTGGGGAAATGAGAGAAGATACTGGGAGAAATTCGAAGAAAGTCTGGGAAGGAGTTGAAGAAAAGATGGAAGAGGTGGAGAGACAAGAAGATTTGAAAAGAATTGTTTTTTTTAAAAATATTTTTATTGGTTTTTTTTTTAAATTTTAACAGAAAAAAGAGACTAGTCATATCAAATCATAGTATTAAAATAAACAATCATCCATAAACAGAGCATAAATACATTTTCCAATGCATCTAATGATAATAACTCAACTGAAAATAAACATCTCAAACAAATAACCTTCATCGTTCTCTATCTCCATCCTATTATTCCCCCTTCTTATCAACTTCCAGTTAAATCAATCTTCACTCCACCAAAGGCCTCCCAGACAACCCTTTAGTAACAATAATTAATTATTCTTCCACCAACCCCAAATACAGTTGAGAAAACATCATATCTAAAATTATAATCCCTCCCTAACCCACGACTTCCCAGAATGCTTACAGGGTATAACAAAAGAAAACCCCACTACATCAAACATAATTATTGTATAATCTTAACAAGAATTTTAAACTATGTAATATATACATTCTCTAAATCAAAGCAATCCATTAAAAAAAACCTCATCTTATTAAAATTAAACAGATGATATTAATGACGATAACAATATCAATAAATCCCTCAGTTCAAAATAATAATAATAATAATAATAATAGTAGTAGTAGCAATATCAATTACATTCTAAAAAAACTCATCTTATTAGAATTAAACAGATGATATTAATAACGATAACAATATCAATAAATCCCTCAGTTCAAAAAAAGAAAAATAATAATAATAATAATAGTAGCAATATCAATTACATTCTAAAAAAAAAACTTGTCTTATTAGAATTAAACAGATGATATTAATAACAATAACAATATCTATATTATTAGCTATAATATTTATCTTTAATTCAACCCATAATCTTAAATTAAGCTTAATTCCTTATTAAACAATTAACTCATCTTGTTAAGAATAATATTTATCATTCTATAAATTTCATTTAATCAATCGACTTCTGGGCTCTCTCATCTAAGAAATAAACCTCCATAATACAAACAAACTATTTATAGCATTTCTAACTTACATTCCTTCAATTTTATCCAGTCTATCTATCTCATCATTAAGTCAATCTAATGTCAAACCCAGATCATCAAAACAAATACATCCTTCGTCTATTTAATTGTGTCAACCATTAAACATCTTCTCTTGCATCTTAGTCCTAATCTTGGTCCTCAATTCAGTCCATAATTTTAAATTGCCAATAATTCCTTACATACAAGTTTAAATTTCATTACTTCAAACGAACTCTAGGTTTTTTTCCTAACCAAACAAGCTGCCATAACAGGGCCACCCTTTCAAATAATAAATCTCTCTTCGTTATTTCTTCAGCCCCGTAAATAAATTGCTTCTGAAACTGAATCTTCCTTTCTTGAATCAATTCCTCTTGCTCTCCATAAATAAACTGCTCATCAAGCAAAGTCCATTTCACTTTGTAGCCTAATTGCTTCTTGAGGTAAAACAATGTTTCTCTTCTGTGAATTAAATCCTCTTCTTGGTGCTTAGCTGGATAGAGTTCCTTTTCTTGAAACAAAACCTCTTCCTCTCCGTAAATAAACTTTTCATCAAGCAAAATCCAGTTATAGTCTTTATTCTCAGAAGTATCCTCTTCATTTCCCTGTTGATCTCCTAATTTCTCTTGTATTGTATAATACTCAACAGAGGATTGTACTTCATTTGAAGGAGAGATTCCAATTGAATGTTCTAACTCTTCTCCATATTCAAATTGTGATATAAATTGTTCAGCAGTAAGTTGTTCAGCTTCATTTAAAGGAAGGAATTTAGTACATATAGTAAATATTTCTGTAAAAGCCTCCTTCAAAAGTGCATTAATCTCTTTAAACTCTTGCATAAAAATAAAAATCCCCTGTGTATCAGGTCTTTCTTCATAAAATTCATCAGTACAATCCAACATAGGTTCAGCATTTAACTGTAAATTCCGCTCCATTTTAAATTTCAGACAGTCAGAGCCATCTCTCTAACTGCGCTTAAAGAAGCAGGAAGTAAAAAGTAACAAATCCACTTTCACTATCCAGCACTTTCCCTAACAATGAAAGCAGTGAAAGTTAAGCGCCATTTTGAAGCATTATGTTGATTGTGAACATTAGAAATGTATAGCCAAAAAGAAACAATAAAAATACTTGCAATCCATTTAAAACTCCTGTATTCATTCAGCCTGCTTGCAGTCTCTCCAGTGTTGAACTTAAAAGAAGCAGAGGTGGTCGCGGCGTCTTTCTCTGTCAAAAGACAGAGGCGTCTCTGGAAAGGAGCATTCTCCGGAGCTATAGGGAGCTCACTCTTAATCCCTGAAAACTTATTTTCCAGGGATCTAAGAAGGCTCAACCTTACTCCCGATGCTCTACACCTCTCCTTTGCCCGGAGAGGGGATTTTTCACCGCGAAAAAACAGCTGATGAGCGCTGTTTTTCGCGGCTTTACAAATCCAGAGAGCGGAGTCTCACAAAGGAGACCCAGCAGCGCCGGCGGAGCCACCGGAAGTCAAAAAGAATTGTTATAAACGCATGGGGAAAATATCTAGGAGAGGAGGCTAAAAATTTCTCTTGGCAAACTGACAGAATCCATAGAGCATGGCTTATATGGAACCAAGGGACATCGCAAGCAATAAAGAGAGACTTATTACGTGGAAGGGAAGCTGTGCTATGGAAAGCCACCTGGCAGAGGAAGAAACCTAGAATTCATCTGAAATGAAGAGAAACTTAATATTTTATGCAAGGAATTAAAGGCAAAGAATTATGGACTGATTTAAGGACTAAGTGCAAGAGCAAAAGACATGAGAGGGTGATTAATGGAAGATGTATATTAACTAGACTAGTAATGTACGCATTGAAGGGAGGGGTGCAAAGACATGATAATTATTAACTTTAGAAAGAAGACTTGTTTGTGTGATATACAATGGATAGATTTGAAAAGAAGTGAAACTTAAAATTTATAAAATGTAGTTGGCTTATAGTTGGACTTTGATATACGGAGTGAAGAAGGTCTACAAATTTGAAATGATTGTATTAAGCTGAAGGGCTTTAACTTGAATTTTTTCTGTTTGCATGTACAAATGGATATCTAATAATAATAAATTTAATAAAAAAGAAAGAAAAAAAAACAAAGCTTTAGCTCTTTGGAAACTGAGGGTCCTTACTACTCTGCTCTGATGATTTGATCTTAGCCACAGAAATGTCTTCATTCAGTGCCTGAAAAAGTTGTCCTACTTGAAGGAATACTTATTATCGGGTTTAGATGGAACAGAACATCATGCTTTTAGTCAGTAGAATTTTAATAAAACAATTTGTATTGTCTTTATTGATGTTCGTGTGCTTTTTCTGAAAATATTTCAAGCCAGCCAATATTAACTGATGACCAACTAAGTGAAATGTTTGAATTTCTATTTGTTTTTACTTCAGGTTAAATAAAAGCATTGGGGAAGGTGTCCAGAACTTTGTTGAGGTTAGGGCAATATTTATTTTTTGGCTTAGAGGAATATTTATTCATTAATTTATAGGAGATTATGTCTGCCACACTGCAAGTGATCCATACGTTTTCTATTTGACCAGTGTGGAAGGGGGAAAAATGCTAGATTTAGGAGTTAGTAGAACAGAGGACATTCTTACTTGTTCTGGATCAAGTTACAGCAAGATCCATGGGAAGAAAATAAAAAAATAATTTGAATATTTATAGGTTCTGCTAGGTGCTTTTAAATGACTGAGTAGAGTTCAATGTTCCCAAGTTAATCTTTCACTATGAGCCAATGAAAAATGTTTGTGTGGGTTTTTTTTAAAATCATAACTGGGAACAAGCTGTGAGGAAAGTGTGGAAGCAAAATTAAATTAGCTGAATGAAAAAGAATGGACATTGTACTTTACAGAGAGAGCAGTGTTGGTTTTATGATAGCATAAATTAGAAGCAAACTGGTGACACCTTATGACTAACAATGTCATTAGAAAGTATGTTTTAGGAACTGCAGCAAATTTAACAAACGGAACGAAGAATACTGAGCATTCACTCAGACCCACAAAACTTACGATAAATATATCTTGAAAAATTTGAAGCTGATGGTCACAAATATATGAAACCATGGTAGGAAGATGCTGGAGAAAGAGGTAAGGATTATGGGTACGGGGCTGGTGTGTGCATGTGTGTCAATCTGCATGTAGTGTGTCTATGTACATGTGCCTACGGTGGAGAGATGGTGGACATTAGAGTAACTATAGTAGATATCTTGAGATTTCAAAAAGGGGAAAGGAATACAAAGAATGGGACTTGCTAGTTAAGATTTGCTAGTTAAGGACACCTTAAGTTAAGGCTGCTGGAATTGGGTATGTCTAGTTTAATGAAGAGAAGGATGAGGGGTGACATGATAGCAGGGTTCCAGTATCTAAGATGTTGCCACAAAGAAGAGGGAGTCAAGCTATTCTCTGAAGCACCTGAAGGCAGGACAAGAAACAATGGATGGAAACTAATCAAGAAGAGAATCAAGCTAGAACTAAGGAGAAACTTCCTGACATTTAGAACAATTAATCAGTGGAACAACCTGCCTCCAGAAGTGGTGAATGCTCCAACACTGGAAGTTTTTAAGAAGAGACTGAACAGCTATTTGTCTGAAATGGTATACGGTTTCCTGCCTCAGCAGGGGTTTGGACTAGATGACCTCCAAGGACCCTTCCAACTTTATCATTATTATTATTATTATTATTATTATTATTATTATTATTATTATTATTATTATTATTATTACTAGTAGTAGTAGTAGTAGTAGTAGTAGTAGTAGTAGTAGTAGTAGTAGTAGCAGTACCTGAAAAGCTAAGGATTCATAGTTAGATTCCGAAAAGAAGGATCGAGGCATTTAAAACACCCAGCTATTTCCCCATGAGAAAAGTCTTCATCTCCCAGTTTTGGTGACCTTCTCCTCTCCTTCAGAACCAAACTTCACTTTCCACTAGAATGGAAGCCACAAGATACAATTCCCCCAGTCCAATAATTGGGCAGACAAGCTGACCTAGTGCCACCTGGCCAGAGACAAGGAACATCTGTGGTGTTAAGGAAGAGGAGAAGAAAGCTATGCTTTTGCTTGAAGCCATTTTGGTGAAAGATAAAGGCAAGGTCATGGCAATAGAGCAGGGGTCCTCAAACTTGGCCACTTTAGGACCTGTGGGCGTCAACTCCCAAAATTTATGTTGGGGAATTCTGGAAGTTGAAGTCCACAGGTCTTTAAAATGGCCAGGTTTGAGGACCCCTGCAAAAGAGAAAGCCAGGAGAGTTGGGACAAGAAGCGGAAGGAGGAACTTCTCATGGGGTGAAAGATAAGAAGGTTTTTTAAAATTATTATTATCATCTTCCACAATAAGAACAGCTTCCACACCCCAATTTCTATCTGAATATGGTCGAGCAATCTTAGCACCCACCAGGTGATTTCAAGCAGAACATTAAGGTAAGAGATTTTGCTGAATCACAAAATCAGAAGGACACGAACAAACTGCATTAAAAGCTTATGCCTTGTAATCAATGTGTTAGTTATCAGACTCCTTTTGACTGGTGATTCTACAAACTACCGGTAAATGTTTTTAAAAGCCTTGGTGTCCTCATTTTCTTCCATGGAACTCAGCGTGACACAATTTGGTATCTGGTACAAGCCATATTATACTTATTATTTATTAATAAGAGTGATAGGCTATTCCCAGCCAAGCCTAAAACAGCTCTAGACCTGTTTATGGATAGCATCATGAGCTTTCAGTTCTCTAAGTGGATATAAGTTAAGGTCGAGTTCCCAGCTTGTACTAAGCCATCATGTATTAGGTAAAGGGTCTGTGAAAAATTAGCCATGATAATTTATCAGAATAACAGATTTGGAAGGGACCTTGGAGGTCATCTAGTCCAACCCCCTGCTCAGGCAGGAAATCCTGTACCATTTCAGACAAATGGTTGTCCAATCTCTTCATAAAAACGTCCAGTGTCGATTATTGCTATTAATTCCCCCCCAATATATGTTAATTTTCCCAATCAACAAGTTGTTTGAAATTTGCTAAACTAATACATGTTCAATTCCTAATCCTTGCTTCTTTTCTCTAACCAAGTATAAAATAAGTTCCAAATTTGATAATAGTCTTCTTTGTCTTTCAGCCTCATGGTTAATCTGTCCATTTCTGCACATTCCAAAATCTTCCTGATTATTTCTTTCTCTGATGGCAAAGCTTCATTCTTCCAATATTGTGCAAAAATTATTCTTGCTGCTGTAGTAATATGTAGAATTAGGTATAGTTTCTGCTTATTAGTCTTTTCAGGCATAATGCCTAATAAAAAAAGTTCAGGTTTAAAATCCACCTGTTCATTCAATATTTTTTCTAACCACATATGTATATTTTTCCAATAAATCTTTGCCTTCCCACATGTCCACCAAATATGATAATACGAGCCTATATTATGTTTACATTTCCAACATCTATCTGACATATTTTTAAACATTTTTGCTAATCTTGCTGGTGGAAGGTGCCATCTATAAAACATTTTATACAGATTTTCTTTATATGAAGTTGACATTGTCAATTTATAGTTTCTCTCCCATAACATTTGCCATTTTTCTAATTCTATGTTATAACCAAAATTTTTTGCCCATCTTGTCATTGTTTCTTTCACTTGTTCAAATTTCCATATCTAAAATTAACAAAAAATTATACATTTTTTAATCAATTTCTCATCTGAACAAAATCTTATCAAACACATTTTGATCATTTTAAAATCCATACATTTTTACATCTTTTTCGTATCTATTTAATATCCGTAAATGTGCCCACCAAGATAAATTAATTCCTAAATTTTCCAATTCTTGTTTGGGTTTTAATTTCCCATGAATATCTAAGATATCTTTATATGTCCATACTTTCTCAAAGTCCACTAAATTCGGGTGTATAAATGCCTCCATCGTTGACAACCACCCTGGAATTTTACCGGTAAGATATATTTTAGCTTTAATTTTTTCCCATATTGTTAATAAGGCATTTCTTACAACATGATTTTGAAAGTATTTATGAACTCTGTTTTTCCCATACCATAAAAAAACGTACCACCCCAATTGTAAATCATGTCCTTCTAAATACAATAACCTTTTATTTCTAAGTGTTATCCACTCTTTCACCCAAGTTAACACCAAGGCTTGATAATACAATGTCCATTCTGGCAGTCCAAAACCTCCATTTTCCTTAGCATCTTGTAATGTTTTCATCTTAATTCTAGCTTTTTTCCCCTGCCAAATAAAATTCAAAACCAATGAATTTAAATTTTGAAAAAAAAATTTCTCAAGTTTTATCGGAATTGTTTGAAATAAAAATAAAACCTTTGGCAACACATTCATCTTTACTGTAGCAATTCTTCCTAGTATTGATAATTGGAGATTTTTCCATCTTTCTAAATCCAATTTTATTTGCTTCAATAATTTTATGTAATTATCTTCTTTTATTGACGAACATCTAGCTGAAAGGTAAATACCTAAATACTTAACTTTTTTCACTATTTGTACCTCTGTTTTCTCTAATATTTGTCTTTTTTGTTTATCTGTAAGATTCTTTACTATTATTTTGGTCTTATCTTTATTTATTTTTAATCCTGCCACTTCTCCATATTCTTCTATCTTTCCCCATAGTTTAGGAATCATCTCTAAAGGTTCTTCCAAAATAAATACTAAATCATCAGCAAATGCTTATAGTTTATATGTTTCATGTTTTACTTTCAATCCTTTAATTTCTATATCTTGCCTTATCCTTCTATTTAATACTTCCAAAATGAAAATAAATAATAAAGGAGATAGTGGACATCCTTGTCTCGTGCCTTTTCTTATCTCAAAGCTCTCAGTATAATCTCCATTTACTATCACTTTTGCTGTCTGATTACTATATATTGTTTTTATCATATTTATAAAGTTTTTTCCAAAATCCATTATTTGTAATTGTTGAACCATAAATTGCCAAGAAACATTATCGAACGCTTTTTGGGCATCCAAAAACACTAATGCTAATTGTTTCCCTGGGTGCAATTCATAATATTCTAATACGTCCATTATCACCCTTAAATTATTTTTAATCTGTCTCTTTGGTAAAAAGCCGTTTTGATCTGGATGTATAAACTCAACTAAATATCTTTTCAGTCTCTCCGCCATTATTGAAGTAAAAATTTTGTAATCCACATTAAGTAGTGAAATCGGTCTGTAGTTCTTAATATATGTCAAATCTGTATCTTCTTTTGGTATCAAAGTAATATTTGCTTCTATCCATGTATTTGGAAGTTTGGCCTCTAACAATAGTCCATTGCAAACCTTTTTCAGTGGTTCGCTTAATATATCTTGTAAATTTTTATAGAGTTCCACCGACAGTGTCGATTATTGTTTATGGCAGGATGGGCAACCCCATGGCTGATGTGTTATGTAAACTCTTCACATTGCAAGAATACACACTTCAAATTCAGTAGCAACTGGCGAATATTTGACAAAAATTACTTTTTTCCCCTTTCAAAAAGTAAGAATGAAAAGGAAAGACAAAGACAAACTGATCCTCTTTTTACCTTAAAAAAAAAATTCAATTTACCCAAATCAATCCAGGTCTCAAAATATGCAGGTGAAATTTGACCATTTTATACTGTTAAATTTAGCAAGAACTTTGTGGCTATCAGAGGAAGGGAGGTTGAAGGATATGATAAAGCAGACATGTCAAACTTGTGACGTCACGTGACGTTGCTCAATGTATTGGGATGGTTTTGCCGTTGCCAGCAATGGGGTGGGCGTGGCTTCCAGATGATGTGTCCAGCCCATGGGCTGGCAGTTTGACACCCCTGCGATAAAGGGTACAGTTTGCCTTACAGAAGTTTCTCTTTCCCATTTCCACCCTTATACCTAGAAAATGCCCCGAGTGGGCTGGAAAATGTCATCCCTACCACTTCCTGTGGATACCATCAACATCAAGGCTGTTGTTTGGACGAGCCAGTCATCAGTTCTTGAAACTGGAAATGTTGTCCATCTCTGATGTATGTCCCAACAATCTGCATGAACTTTATTCAATAAATCAGAATGAAAAGCTAACAAGGCTAAAATTGTTTTAAACATAATATAGTTTAGTTGTGCAAGTCCATTCTCTTTTCATTTTAAGCAAATATCATGTTTGAACAAATGGATATTTATTAGAAGTAAATCCCATCAACATTAGCAGGTCTTACTTTTGAATAAATAAGTGTAGACTTGATCTGTCAAGAGTGTCAGTGTGATGTCACACCTGAGTATTGAATTCAATTTACTTTTTCTTTAGGAACCTCTCTTTTGTTACAATTAAAGGTATATTCAGCCAATTCTCCATGTTATATTTCCTCTACATTTTGGGGATCCTTTCTTTGTCCATGTTTTTTCATCTACCTAAGAAGATCTCTTACTACTACACATCCACTGGAAACATATTGAATTCTTCCTTGGCAGAACGATTTCTATTCCAGAGCAGCATGCCTAACTCTACCTCGTCCTCTCCCTCGTCCTCTGAGCCTATAGATGCTGGTATCTGGACAGTGAACTGTATTGGGCGTCTTGGGAACCAGATGGGACAATATGCCACCCTTTATGCCTTAGCTAAGATGAATGGGTTTCAAGCCTACATCCATCCAGAAATGCATTCAGCTTTATCACCAATCTTCAAAATCACTTTGCCTGTGCTCTCTGCTGAGGTGTTTGGGAAGATCCAATGGAAGAAAATTTATTTGCATGATTGGATGTCAGAGGACTATCGTCACATCCAAGGAAAATATGTCGAATTGGGGGGCTACCCTTGTTCTTACACCTTTTATCACCACCTCCGCCAGGAAATTCTAAAGGAGTTCACTTTCCATGACCACGTCAAGAAAGAGGCCAATGACTACCTCCAAATCATGCGGGAAGAACGCCAGAATGTGACATATGTTGGAGTGCATGTCCGAAGAGGGGATTATGTGAGGGTAATGCCTGAAATCTGGAAAGGTGTGGTGGCTGACAAAGGTTACTTGGAGAAAGCCATGGACTACTTCAGAAAGAAATACCTCAACCCCATCTTTGTGGTCACCAGCAATGGGATGGAGTGGTGCAGGAAGAACATTGATACCTCCAGGGGCGATGTTTACTTTGCTGGGAATGGGAAGGAAAACTCTCCAGGAAAGGACTTTGCTCTCCTTGCTCATTGCAACCACACAATCATGACCATTGGGACTTTTGGCATCTGGGCTGCTTATCTAGTAGGTGGGGAGGCTATTTATTTGGCCAATTATACCCTCCCAGACTCTCCATTTCTCAAGGTCTTTAAGCCCTCTGCAGCCTTCTTACCTGAGTGGATTGCAATCCCAGCTGATCTTTCTCCGTTGCTGCCTAAATCAACTGTACAACCCTAAAATCCATAAGAATCTGCCCACCCATAAATTTGGGTAGAGCAGGCATGCTCCAGGTCCTTTCCTGGAATATTGTCATCTAAGAGGCTCTAGGAAGCTGCTTTTCCATGGTGGTCCCTACCCTATATAACAATAACAACAACTACTACAACAATAATAACAATAATAATAATAATAATAATAATAACACATCTAACTATGAATCCTTACCTTTCATGATGATGATGATGATGATGATGATGATGATGATGATGATGATGATGATGATGATGATGAAAGGGACCATGGAGGTCTTCTAGTCCCTGCTCAGGCAGGAAACCCTATACCATTTCAGACAAATGATTGTCCAATCTCTTCTTAAAAACCTCCTGTGTTGGAGCATTCACAACTTCTGGAGGCAGGTTGTTCCACTGATTAATTGTTCTCAGGACATTTCTCCTTAGTTCTAGGTTGCTTTTCTCCTTGGTTAGTTTCCATCCGTTGCTTCTTGTCCTGCCCTCAAGTGCTTTGGAGAATAGCTTGACTCCCTCTTCTTTGTGGCAACCCCTGACATCCCCCGACGAACTGGCAGACTGCTACCCTTTTAGCCTACTGGAAGGCCATAAAGTGTTGGCTCTTTCCCCTGAGGCACTGGGGCAGACTGCAATGGGAGGTTGTGAATGGTCGCTGGAGCATCCCAGGAGGATGACTGAAGCACTGGGTTTTAGTCTGCTTTTTATGGGTTTTATAGTTTTTTTAAAGGTGCTGTTGTTGTGAGCCATCCAGAGCCATACAAATTCGTCAGATAAATAAACTGGAACAAACAGTTGTGACTGACGTTTAATCAGATACTACTAAAAAGATGCACTTACAACCAGTCACTTAGTGAAGCGAAGGCAGAATTCTCAAGGGCTACTTATGACTCTATTACGAAGTTCTGACAGTTTCACCACCTCCCCTTTCCCACGGTCATGTGAACTGCATGTCAGACGGGCAACAACCATCCTGCATTTACAGCTGTTTGCCGAATCCCTTGGTCACATGACTGAATTTTACCACATTTTTGCAGAAAATTGGCCAGATTTTGGCAAAACTGGCCCATAGCCCTTAATAAAGTGGCTCAATGGGGGTCACTTTACACTTTAACGGTGGCATTTACTTTATGGCTCTGGTGCTTGCTTTACAATTGTGAAGTTCATTTTATGACTGGGACAACCACTACAAAGAAGATCATATAATCACTTTGGTCCCATGGATGACTCATTTTACAACCATTGTAACATAAAGTAACTTATGTAACTCTGAGTTTGATGTATAAGAGAGCTTCCTATTTAAATTCCTTATGCTTACTGCTTACTTGAAGCAAAGATCTACATTGTTTTATAAAAATCTCTGCCCAGATTGTCATCATCATTATAATTTGTACTACTGTACAGTATATAAATTACTATTCTTTGTTGGGAAATGAACATTTAATTTTCTATTATCTTAGCCTTTGACTTTGGTTATTTGTTGGAATAAAAGGTTTCAGAATTCATTTAGTCTCTGGACTCAGCTTTCTTTTTTCCACTGAATTATGAAAGAATGGTAATCCCATTTATTTGGAGATTAGTTTCAATACCTGCACTAAATGCTTCAAAACATATACAGATAACATATGCAATAGTTTTGACCCTCTCACTCATAAAAAGTTTGCGTTATAGGATAACATTTTAGAAAAGCTGATAAATTCAGTTTCTTCTTTCTTCTTTTTAAACCAAGCCTCACACAAATATTATTTGGACCAAGTAAATGCTGATGAATTAGGTTTAAAAACTTTTATATAACTGGAAGCTGAGATTGATTTATCCTAAAGTGTCTCTTGACATTTTATTAAGCCTTTGAAATCTGCTCTATTTATTCTATTTCTCTTGCTATATCAGAGGTAACTTACATTAGAGGTTTTGGAGAATGGAAAATGAGGGTTTTAGAAGAAGTTGGAGGGATTGGGTGATATTAGTTAATTACTTGAGGAACCTCAAGTGAACGTAAAATTGTTCTGCTTGGATTCCCCAGTACCAAAATAGATGCTGAATATCAAAAGATAGAGAATGAGAGACTGATGAAAAATGAATAGGTTTCCAAGATTTGAATATCATTTTTTATTTTATTTTTTAAAAATTATAAATCTAAAATTGTGCAGCATCCATTCTTTCTTCCAGTATTTAACTCACAATGGATGAACATCAACAGCAATCTGTGAGTTTTCTAAAGCAAAATTAATAATTGAAATAACTTTTGTCCAAAATGGAGCTGCTATTATACAAAACCATGTCCTATAATTTTTGTATTCAGTGACACTTCTAACAATCAGCAATCTTTTTTTTCCTGAAACAGGGGGTATTAATCTCATACTTTGTTGAATTAATTCTGATTTTAAATGTAAATGGTCTTTTGTAGACATACAAGTATCAATAGTTGAAGCCTTTACTCTTTTCTTTCCTGTTTTTCTAATCAACTAATTTAGTGTAGTATAAGAAACATAGCTTGATTCAATAAAACGTATTTATTGGCACTCTCACTTGCAACGTATGGGGTATAAGAGAGAGGGAGCATCAGCCTAGTGAGGCAGTCATTAAAGGAAGCCAACTAATTCTATTTTATTGCAAGATTGCACTAACAGAATCTCTTCCTGCTTAGCTTTACAGATCAAGAAACTAGGAAGGATCCCTTCCGAGATATTTGCCATGCCCACAGATTTTGTTATTATACTCTGTAACCCAAAAGTAGAATTCCAGTACGAATGAAGGTGATTACAAGTGTCCCAAGATAATGTTGCAGGATCCAATCTGGATCAGTCACAGGACCAGAAAAAGTTTTGTCTTCCGAGCTTTTGGACCCATGCTGGAGCCCATCCTCTGGGAACTTCTCTCTAGCAGAGTGTGTGCTATTTTGTGTGTGTATTTACAGTGCCTGTTGTAAGTGGCTTTTCAAATATTGATTGGGATATGTTGATAGCTGGCTTTTAAGTCGTTAGCTGTCATTTGCTTGTGCTGTCCAGCCTTGGCCTGACTGACGAGGCTAGTGGCAAATCAGCGCTCCTGTTGAACAATGAACAAGGACACACATTCAATGTTACAGCTACTAAGATTGTTGGACGAGCAAGCACAAAAACAGCCAGGGAAGTGATTGAAGCCTGGGAAACAAGCTCCTCGTCAGTCAACAAGAGTGCTGATTTACCACCAGACTATCAAAAGTACTTAGAAGGTGAGGGCTGGGCAGCACAAGGAAATCACAGCTAACACACCCCAATCACACCCTTGTTCTCGGGGAACAAGGCCTCGCTGCCTGAAAGCGATCTCTTGTTCCGGCCCCTTGAACCTCTCCCAGGGTACTGGTAATGAGCGAAATTTGGACCCTGGACTCAGGCTGCTGCTGCTCAATGCCAGGTTGGTGGTAAATAAAGCTCTCCTCATCCAGGACTTGATTCTAGAGGAGGAGGCCGACCTGGCATGTGTGACTGAGACCTGGCTGACCCCAGAGGGAGGAGTTCCCCTCTCTGAGATGTGCCCAGCTGGGTTTCAGGTATGGCATCAGCCACGACCACAGGGAAGGGGGGGAGGAGTAGCGATTATAGCTAAGGAGACACTCGGGCTGCGCAGACTCGCTGCTACTGAGATATCAGGTTGTGAGTCCCTCCTTATGAGGTTGGACCTAGGTTTACAGGTGGGTCTGTTGCTTATGTACCTGCCTCCCAGCTGCGTTTCTATAGCCCTGCCCACGCTACTCGAGGAGGTAGCCGGGTTGGCGGTTGAGTTCCCCAGACTTATTGTCCTGGGGGACTTCAATGTGCCATCACTCAGTGAGTCCTCTGGGTTGGCGCAGGAGTTCATGGCCTCCATGGCAACCATGGACCTGACGCAAATAATCAAGGGCCCAACCCATGAGGGGGGACACACACCTGACCTGGTTTTTCTCTCGGAACAGTTGAGGTATGATCTGAAATTAAGGGGCTTAGAAGTGTTGCCCATGTCATGGACAGATCATTTTCTGCTGCGGCTTGAGTTTACGACACCAATCCTCTCTCGCAGGGAGCCGGAACTGATTAAATGGTTCCGCCCCAGATGCCTGATGGACCCTATTGACTTTCAAAGGGCACTTGGGGAATTGCCGGATTCGCTTGTACACAGTTCGGTGGAGTCCCTAGTGACGGCCTGGAATACGGCCACTACGGGGGCTCTAGACCGGATTGCGCCGTTGCGACCTCTCTGTGGTAGCAGACCCAGGAGATCTCCTTGGTTTACTGAGGAACTCAGGGGGATGAAGCACCAGAAGAGACGTTTAGAGAAGCAATGGAGGGAAAGCAGATCCGAATCTGATCGAACCAAATTGAGAGCTTATATTAAGACCTATTTGGAAGCGATCACTACGGCAAGATCTCAGTATCTTTCTGCATTGATCGCGTCTGCGGAATCTCATCCGGCTGCCCTGTTTAGGGTGACTCACTCTCTCCTTGATACGGGGAGGAGGAAGGAAACCTTGCAGGGCAATGCTGAAGAATTTAACATCTTTTTCGCAGACAAGGTCGCTCAGATACGGGCTGACTTGGACTCCAATTGGAATACATTGTCGGCTGACAATGAGTCAGTCGAGATGACAGAGGCCTGTCTTAGTCCTCTTGAATGGGAGGAGTTTGACCTGGTAACTCCTGATGACGTGGACAAGGCCATTGGAGCTGTGAGTTCTGCCACCTGTTTACTGGACCCGTGCCCCTCCTGGCTGGTTTCGGCTAGCAGGGTGGTGACACGAAGCTGGGTCCAGGCTGTTGCTAACGCTTCACTGAGGGAGGGGTCCTTTCCAGCTCCCTTAAAGGGGGCACTTGTGCGCCTCCTCCTCAAGAAGTCTTCCCTGGACCTGGCAGTTTTAAATAATTATCGTCCAGTCTCCAACTTTCCCTTTTTAGGGAAGGTTGTTGAGAAGGTGGTGGCACTCCAACTCCAATGGTCCTTGAATGAAACTGATTATCTGGGCCCTCAGCAGTCTGGGTTCAGGTCCGGTTACAGCACGGAAACTGCTTTGGTCGCGCTGACCGATGATCTCTGGTGGGCCCGGGATAGAGGCTACTCCACTATCCTGGTGCTTCTTGACCTCTCAGCGGCATTCGATACCATCGACCATGGTATCCTTCTGCGCCGGTTGGAGGCGCTTGGAGTGCGGGGCACTGTTTTACGGTGGTTCACCTCCTACCTCTCTGGCCGGTCGCAGTCGATGTTTGCAGGAGGTCAGAGATCGGCTCCGAGGCCTCTTCCATGTAGAGTCCCTCAGGGGTCTGTTTTCTCACCTCTGCTTTTTAACATCTACATGAAGCCATTGGGTGAGATCATCCGTCAACACGGGGTGAGTTATCATCAATATGCTGATGATACTCAGCTTTATATCTCTACTCCGTGTCATTACAGCGAAGTAGTGGAAGTGATGAACTGGTGCCTGGAGGCTATTGAGGTCTGGATGGATGCCAACAGTCTCAGACTCAATCCCGACAAGATGGAGTGGCTATGGGTTCTGCCTCCCAAGGACAATTCCAACTGTCCTTCCATCACCCTGGGGGGAGAAGTTTTGTCCCCCTCAGAGAGGGTTCGCAACTTGGGTGTCCTCCTCGATCCACAGCTAAGTTTAGAATACCATCTTTCGGCTGTGGTGAGGGGGGCATTCGCCCAGGTTCGCCTGGTGCATCAGTTGCGGCCCTATTTGGACCGGGAGTCACTCCTCACAGTCACCCATGCCCTTGTCACCTCGAGATTTGACTACTGTAATGCTCTTTACATGGGGCAACCTTTGAAGAATGTCCGGAGACTGCAAGTAGTCCAGAATGCAGCCGCGTGAGCCGTCTTGGGTCTCCCAAGACATGCTCATATCACTCCAGCTCTCGGTGAGCTGCACTGGCTACCAATAGGTCTCCGAACACAATTCAAAGTTTGGTTATGACCTATAAAGCCCTTTATGGCAATGGGCCAGGATATTTGCAGGACCGTCTTCTGCCTCATGAATCTCAGCGACAGGTTAGGGCACATAGGGTTGGCCTCCCGTCTGTTAGACAATGTCATCTGGTGGGGCCTAGGGCTAGGGCCTTCTCCGTTGCTGCCCCAGCCCTCTGGAACCAGCTTCCCTCAGAGGTTCGTACTGCTTCCTCCCTCCTAGCTTTCCGAAAACTGTTGAAGACCCATTTATGCAGACAGGTTTGGGGCGTGTGAGCTGCACTCTGCCCCTGGGCCTTTGACTGTGATTGTGTGTTGTATGAGTGAAATAAATTACCTAGTTTTTATATAGTAATTAGTAATTTTAATTGATTTTATATTTATATTTTTACTTGTATTGTTATTGTGAGCCGCCCTGGGTCTTAGGAGAAGGGCGGCATATAAGTTTAATAAATAAATAAGTTTAATAAATAAAAGGCCACTTACAACAGGCACTATAAATACACACTCTGGCTAGAGAGAAGTTCCCTGATGATGGGTTCCAGCACGAGTCCAAAAGCTCAGAAGACAAAACTTCTTCTGGTCCTGGTGCCGACCCAGATTGGATCCTAGAATCCTAGTCTTCCTTGTTGTATCTGTTTTCTGACCGGGCCTATTCAAAGAATTGACAGGATTTGCTCTGAGAAACATAAACATAAGCCAAAATCTGAATTTGGGGGATCTATAAGCATTTTGGGGTCAGTGATAATAGTAGGTTAAACTAGATGAGATACCAGATGGAGCATTGCAATGAAATTCTATGGAGATGCTCAATCATCCAGGTCATGGTTGCCCCAAAGCTGTGTTTTTTCTCCAAAAAGCAACTGGAAACTGAGTTAGAACTGAAGGAGCTTCTTGAATGAGAAGCGAAATATTTTCAAAGGAAAAAACCAAGGAAGTCCAGTTGTTGGATCAATGTTGCATGTGGGTTCAAAAACAGCATATTTTGTGCCATGACGCTCTATCAGTCATCTTGTCAGTGCTGATTTCCTTCCCTGAAGATGCCATTCTTGGGACTTGATATTTCCTTAGACCAAAGACTATGGCCCTTTTATGACTTGTGGGCTTCAACTGCCAGAATTCCTGAGCCAGTCATGCTAAGAGCCATAGTTCCCCACCCCTGCCTTAGATAGTTGTGGTGTAAGAGTAGACTTTGGTTTACAGCATGTAAACTGTATGGTAAGATAAGATAAGATAAGATAAGATAACCTTTATTATAGTTTATGGGCACAATGGCACACATCAAAAATGAAATTTAGTTGCCCGCTCTCAAAGTGAAACACATACATGACATACACCTAAACATACTATGAACAACATATGTATAGACCCACACCCCTACATATACGTAGCAAATAAATATTAAATACTGTCCGTCTTGAATATATAACGGCAGGAGGAAGCTTGAGAGTTCGCAAGGTTAATGCTGTATGGAATGAAACTATGGCTGAATCTGGATGTTCTGCTTCAGATACCATGAAGCCTCCTTCCAGAAGGTAACAAGGAAAACAGGTCTGAAGAGTATGTGTAGTGTCCCAGATAATCTTGCGGACCCTGCTCAAGCAGCGCTTCTGTGCTATGTCCTGTGCAATGGGAGGGAGGGAGCTGTCAATGATCTTTTCAGCCATTCTCACCACTCTCTGCACCGCCTTCCTGTCTGAAGCATTAATGCTTCCAAACCAGACTGTGTTGCTGTATGACAGGATGCTCTTGATCGTCCCCCTGTAGAAAGTGGTCAGGACAGGGGAAGGAAGATGTGCTTTTCTCATGTGATGCAGAAAATGCAGGCGCTGCTGTGCCTGCTTCACCAGTTTCTCACTGTTGAGCGACCAAGTCAGCCTACTTGTTAGCTGCACACCCAGGAATTTGATGCTGGTAACCATCTCTACAGGTGAATCATTAATGATCTCTTTGATTTTTCAGGTATTTAAAACTAGGCTGTTTTCCTTACACCAGTTCACCAACCCCTCAACTTCCTTGCAGTAAACTTCCACCTTGTCATCCTGAATAAGGCCCATAACTGTTGTATCATCTGCGAACTTCACAATATGATTGGTGGCAAACCTAGCACAACAGTTCTTCCTAAAGTCAACTCCCCCTTCCAGCACTGATGATGTTACTTAGTAGGGTAATGAAACATCTGCAAGAAAACACCCACGTTCAGAGTAACTATCAAAAAATGAGTGGGGGGAGCATCCCAAAGAAATGGGACGTTAGTCATAAACGTCAGCAGATCTATTAGCCTGGTGTGCCTTGCCCTAATAAAACCCGAGTTGGAAAGATAGATTAAAATCTCTTTATTCATTTACACAAGTAGAGAGAAGCACTCATGGAAAAAAGGTGAAGATTTATTTTATATACAGTTCAAACACATTGGGATTGGAAATGAGTTATTTCATTGGTTAACATTGTTTTACACATGCTGATGTAGCACACATGCTCAGTAACTTTAGTTATGTAGCAAGTTAACATTCCATACAATATTCTATATTCATATTAGTATTATGTTAATACTTATCTTCATATTCCGGAGGTTTGGTTCTCACAATGTTTGCAAATAACTAAAGTTCAAGTTAATATACCGATGGGAGAAAATCCTCATCTTTCGCAAGTTTGAACCAGTTCTTGTCCGACTCTATGTTCCTCATGGAGAGTTTGTTTTAGTTATTTCAAAAACATTTTAATCTACTGGTAACATTAATCAAAGAAACTCATAGTTACTGAAAATATTAACCAAGGAGGCTCCCCTTGGATGCTACCACCAAAACCAGACCTTTGGGAGCAAAACCTAACAGTAGCTTAATAGCAGCAATACTCGCATAACACTAAGGTTTGTTGAATAATCCACAGTGGCTGGAGAAACATGGATTGCCAAACCTTAAAACGGAAGTGCATAGTCTGAAATATCAATGGAGCAGGCAGTCCAGTAAAATCTCAGGTGTGGCTTGTGAGAATCTTGAATCTAGTTCCTCTCTAGTTAATATCTGTTTTTTTTTTAAACATTTTATCCATGGTTACTTTATCCATCTTTCCTTTCAGGGAGCAGCACTTTTCTCACTTGGTTTGTTGAACTGCTTGTGTTATGATGCATTTTATTGTACCACATGGTTCCTTGTTTTATGGATTTTTTTTAAGAAACTGCCTCGGGTGATTTTCAAGCTTAAGGACAGCATATAAAATTTCCAATAAAATTGCCCAGAATATTATTGGACTCCAGCTACCAGCCCTGGACAACATCTTCGAATCTCGTTGTTTGAGGAAGTTGCGTAACATTCTCAGAGATTCTTCCCATCCTGCTTACAATCGTTTTGGACTGTTGCCCTCTGGCAGAAGATATAGAACATTTAAAATTTGGACCACCCATTTTCTGAATAGTTTTTATCCCAGAGCTATAATTGCACTTAATAATGAACTAAAGGGCCACCATCAGTAAACTGTTGGACAGTACTACTTGGTCTGTTGGGTGGATGCTGGGTGGTTTAGGGGTGGGGAAGTGTGGTGGGTGGAAGTGTGTTTGGGGATTATGTGTGTGGGACCTGGTCTTTGGGTGTCATGTAAATTTCGTTGTATGTGTATACTGTGTATGCACACACAATGACAATAAAGTTAAACTAAAGTAAGTAATAATAGCTGATGCAACAATATCATTATACCATTGAGTCCATCTAATGCAGGGGTTCGCAACTTTTGGGCCATGGCCCAATAGTGGGCCATGAGGGGTTTGCAACTAGGCTGTGGAACCAGCTGGTGAGCGCACACATATGCATCCTCACTTGCGCAAGCAGTGGGCGAGCACATGCAGGCACCCCATTTAAGTGAGTGGCAGGCATGCATTGCATGCCACTTGTACAAATGGAGCTGCATGCATGGTTGCTGGTCGCTTGCATGGAACCATCCCCTCTTCCCCCCACCCGCTGGTCCGCAGACCCAGAAATGTTGGGGAACTCTGATCTAATGGTTAACTGTGGAATGGTTTTGTGCCTTCTTTTTAATCCTGTTTTGTTTTGTTTTTCTTTCTTTATGACTCAAGAATATAACTGCCTTTCTACATCAGCTTGTATTTGACCAAAGGAAGTTTTTTTCCTACAAATTGAGGGAGCTCCAATCAGCTTGGTATTAGGGCAGGATAGTAGATAAGGAAACATCCACTTCATTTATAATCTGTAAGCTCCAGTTAGTTTTATCTTTTTTTTAAAAAAAAATCTAATCAAATTATCTAAAAATTGTCTGAAAACTTTATAAATATAAAATAGCTCTGTAATATGTTTGAATATTAGTAGCTCACGTTGGTAGTTGGGCTGTTGGTTTGATATCCAAGCTTGGTGATTTGGCTGCAAATATTTTGTTTCCATTTAGGGGGACATCTTCAGTGCACTTTGAATTGTTCTCATCTGTCAGAGCGCTGACCTTTAAATACCTTTTTGTGTGATGTAAATTGGTGTGCGTGTTATTTATCCAGATGTTGCTGAGTCATGGTCTGGTTTTGGGCTGTTTGATTGGCTGGTGTTGTTGCTGGGCCCAGTATTTGGTGTTTAAGTATTGTCTGTGTGATGTAAATGGTGTTTGTTCATTTGGTTGCCTCTGAGTCATGGCCTGGTTTCAGATTGTTTGGCTGGCTGGCTGTGGTTGTTGAGATGTGGTCCAGTTTCTTGTGGGGGGATTGCGATTTTTGTTGCCTTGTGATGGGGTGCCTGTTCGTTCATTTTAAATGCTGCCATAAAATAGCTCTCTTCAAATATCTGCGTTGTCATATAAAAACAGCAAGAACTTGTCATCTATTGTCCCAAAACACACTGGAATAATACACATGTCTTTGGACAGCAAATTTCAGTTGAATGTTAGAAAAAACATTTTTATAGTAATCTGTCAGTTTCCTCTTTGTTGTTTCTCTAGGCAGCCATCATTTAGGGATCCTTTAATCTGGATTGCAGCCCTGAACAAAAGCAAAATAGCCCCTTAACAGCTCTGATTTCACCTGTGCACCTCTGCACTAACCAGGCCTGTAATTTTCATGAAGCCCAATCAGTTGGTTACCCTCAGGAGACGTGATGTTCTCCTGTGTAGCTCAAGATGGGTCAATGAACTTATTTATCCATAAGGAATGTCAATGTTAGAGTTGGGTGTGGCTTTAACTACAGTGACTCTTTTCATTCTGAAAGTCACCCAGGAACAAGGAGGAAATTACAACTATAGCTGAACTCATAAAGAAAGGTGAGTTTAATTTCCAGAACAAAGCAACAACTGTAATTTGGGACATTAGCTAGAATAATTTTCATAGTACATAAGAACATAAGAAGAGCCATGCTGAATCAGGCCAAAGCCCATCGAGTCCAGCATTCTGTGTCACACAGTGGCCCACCAATTGTACATGGGGATCTTGAGCAGAAAGAGAAGGCAAAACCCTCCCTTTCCCTTGACCCCCAACAAATGGTACTCAAGGGAATCCTGCCTGCCTCAACCAACATAGAGGCGGCACATGGACATCCGTTTTAATAACCACCGATACACTTGGCATCCATGAATCTATCTAACCCTACCTTGAAGCTGTCAAGGCTGACAGCTGTCACGACCTCTTCTGGAAGTGAATTCCATAAACCAACGACCCTCTGGGTGAAGAAATATTTCCCTTTATTTGTCCTCACTTTCTTACCTATGAGCTTTAGGGAGTGCCCCCTTGTCCTAGTATTGTGTGATAGAGAAAATAATTTTTCTCTATCCACCTTTTCTATCCCATGCATGATTTTATACACTTCGATCAAGTCACCCCTTAAACGCCGTCTTTCAAGGCTGAAGAGACCGAGGCGTTGCAATCTGGTTTCATAAGGGAGGTGGTCCATTTCCTTGATCATTCTTGTTGCCCTTTTTTGCACCTTTCCCAGTTCAATTATATCCTTCTTGAGGTGCGGTGACCAGAATTTTTCTTCAAAAGTCTCATGGCTTTCTTCAAGAGTTCAGATGTGAGTTCATTTTAAAAAACTTTGGGGGGGGGAAATCTCTTAGATGAAATTGAATGAGAACAGGTAGAGAAAAAATGCAGTATTATTATTTTGCCCAGCTCAAAGAACAGTACTATGAGTTTTTAGAAGTTTGATCCAAGCAGACTGATTAGTATAATTAAACATATTTGATTAGAAGATTGTCTTTCAAATTGTTCTAGCTCAAAAAGTTGTTATGGAGAGAACAGAAAAGTTCCCTTATTCGATGTTCTGTATTCTATTCAGAATGTGGGAATGGGAAGGATTTTTTCAGAGGACTTTTTTTTTTACTTAGTCCATTTGTTAACGTCATTCTCTTTCCTTCTCTTTCTTCTTTCTTCCCTCTTCCCTGAACTAAAACTTCTAATACTGCATATATAAACCCTTCAAAAAATAACACTGGTTTTTAGATCTGGTACATTCATTCATTTTCTTATGAAGTATCCTGAATCCTTACAGAATGTCTGAATATGTGTGTATGTGTGCAAATGTGTGTAATAGCTTACAAGAAATATGGAAGCTGTTCCTGGGCCATCAGTCACCAAGACGTAAATCACGGACACGATGAAAAAATTATGCTCTGTAAAGCTACATATTTTATTATATTTTTCTGTTCTCCATTCAATCATACATGATTCATTGCTCAGCTACACGTTTAGGGTTAAATGTATTTATATATTTGAGTTATTTAAAGGCACAGCTTTCTGGTGAAAGCTCAATGTAGGGCTTTTAAAGACTTGTCATCTGTGCAGAAATTAGATTTGGCATCCCCATGGCTGATTTATTTTTAATGAGCTGTTGAAGTGATCTTCTGCTTATAAATCTTTATGTGGCATACATCTGTTTGATATCTAAAACTCCAGATATGCAAATCACTATAAACCCTGGTTCAATTTTTTTTGTTTATTTTATTGAAAACATATTTGTTCTTTTTGGGGCACAGTTTTCAGAAGAACATATTTTTTAAACATATTCTAGGAGCCGTGGTAGCACAGTGGTTAGAATGCAGTATTGCAGGCTAACTCTGCCCACAGCCAGGAATTCAATCCTGGCAGTGTTCAAGGTTTAAAATGATGAAGACACATGGTAACAGTTAACTACTCTTTATTCTCCTTCTCCGACAACCAAGCAAAAGCACAAAGGCACACAGGCCTTTTTATATGGCCAGAAGCCCGGACAATGTCAAACAATAGGAAGAGAGCGTTTTCACGACTTGCGAATGTGCCCAAGGCTGGCGCCGCTCTGTCTGGTCCTGGGCAGCTTTTGGAATGCCCAGGACCAATGCAACATCCCGAGTCTGCTTTTGCAGGCTCAGGACACAACAGTTAACATCAGAAAAGAGGGGCTTATTGTGACTTGGCAAGAGAAGAGATTTAGATTGGATACAGTAGAGAAAGCGGAAGACTTCTACAGGCAATATTGTGCTTCAGAGGAAGATCTGAAGGATCTCGGAGAAGAAAGAGTTATGACTGAAAAAAGAGAGATATTGAACGAATGTTGGAGAAAAGAGGGACAGAGCAAAGAATGGAGGAAGTGAGTGGGGGAGAGGTCAAGATAGGCTAGAACAACAGAGGAGAAACTCAGAGGAGGCGAGGGAAATAAGAATTACTAGAAGCACAAAGACACAACAAAAACAGGACAATGGGAGAGGAGTATAAGATTTGGTCAACAAATATTAGAGGGTTGAACGCACCAGTAAAACGTAGGAAAGTTTTTAGTAAGCTTATTAAACTAAATGCAGACATTATCGCCTTACAGGAGGTTCACATAAAAAATGATCAAGAATATCTATTAGAACAACTTAAATTAGGTAGGCTATGTGTTTCACTAGACGAGAAAAAAAAGAGGAGTAGCTCTGTATGTTAAGCAGAAGATAATTTCGAAAGAAATCTATAACGATAAAGAGGGAAGGGTCTTGATAGTTGAGGCTAAGCTGAATAAAAAAAACATAATAATTGTTGTAATATATGCCCCAAATGGAGCTCAAGTATCCTTTTTTAAAAACCTTCATAATAAGCTGAGTGATATAGAGGGAGATGGTTTCTGTATAATCGGAGATTTTAATGCGATTGCAGATAAAACAAAAGACCATAAAAGTACAGAGGCAAGGAAAGGAAACAAACAAACAAAAAAAAACCACTTCCCAAAACCTTTTTTGAGATGTGTACAGATCTTAGCTTACATGACGTTTGGAGGGAAAGGAATTATGATAAGAGAATACACATACTTTTCTAAAAGACATAGATCATGGACCAGGATAGACATGCTATGGTTTACAAAAGAATTAGCCTCAGAAATTCAAGAAATTGATATTGAACCTAGCCTCTGGGCAGACCATAATCCAATAAGTTTTCGCTTGAAAGGACAAAGAAGCAGGCCAAGACGGACTCTCCAAAGAGTGATTCTTAAAGAAAAAGAATTTAAGGAAAGAATGGAGAAAGAAATGCACCTTTTCTTTCAAGCAAATGACAATGAGGATACATCCTTGCAGAACATTTGGGATACGGCAAAAGCATACATTTGAGGTGTAACAATTTCATACATGGCTAAGAGAAACAAAGAGAAAAAACAATATAGGATGAGGCTCGAGGAAGAATACAAACAGGCCGAAACAAATTTCAGAGAGATCCTGAAAACAAAGGATTGAAAAACAAAATGGATTTAATTAAACATAAACTCTGTATAGAGGATTCGGAAATGTTAGCACAAAAATTACAGGCAGCTAAGCTAAGGTGACCAACCGTCCTCCTTTAGGGAGGACAGTCCTCCTTTTGTGAGTTCTGTCCTCCCTCGAAAAGTGTCCTCCTACATGGTCCTCCTTTTCGATATTTGAAGACTAATCTGCAGGGCTTTTTTTCCCTCATAGAACACTCAGAATGGCATTCCGGCACCTTTTTTCAACTTTTGACTGAGCTGTGCTACTCCCCCTATTGGCTTTCGAAAGCCAATAGGAATTGTTGCTGATCTTTGGCCCTGCGAGGGCAATAATGGCTGCAGGCGCAAGAGGCAGGGGCGGCGGGGCTGCTGCAGGCGGGGGTATGAGGGGCAGCAGTGGCTGGCTGTCCCCTGTGCTGTGGGAGCTGCGGGGCCTGCTCTACATGGGGCTGCGCAGGGTGGGCGGTGGTGCTGGCAGGATGGCTGCAGGCAGGGTGTGTTGACGGCGGGCTGTCCCCCGGGGCCGGCACAGCTGGTGCTTTGGGAGCCGCGAGGCCTGCTCTACACGGCGGGGCAGCAGTGCTGGTGGGGCGGCTGCGGGCGGGGGCACGGCATGTAAGCATAATTACAATATAAAATGTTATGGTTACAAATGTTTTTATTATGCATTTATCATATTATAGTGTATTCTGTATTATTGTTGCAATGAATAAAATGTTTCTTTTATTTACAATATTTTTTCTTCAATTTATTTGTGTCCTCCTTTTCATTGTAAAAAAGTTGGTCACCTTAGCTAAGCAAAATAACTTTGAGCACGCGAATAAACTGGGAAGATGGCTAGTGTATAAACTAAGAAGGCAGAAAGAGAAGCAACAGGTTATTAATTTGGAAGATGAGAAAGGAGAGATTCAGGGGGAGGACACTATAAAAAGGGTAATCGCCCAAAGATACTATGAAAAACTATATAAGAGAAATGAGAGGGAAAATGTAGAAAGGATAATAGAGTACTTAGAGAAGGCAGACATACCGAAGATTCCAGAGGAAATAAAATAAAAATAAGAATGGCTAAAATAATCAGGGCTATAAATAAACAAAAGATCAATAAGGCGACTGGCCCAGTTGGAATACCAGCGGAACTATATAAAGAACAACAAAGCGCACTCAATCAATACTTACTAGAAGTTTTCAACACCATATTAACCGATGCTAAAATACCTAACCGATGCTAAAATACCTTACTAGAAGTTTTCAATGCCATATTAACCGATGCTAAAATACCTGGTCAGAGACAAATATAATATTGATTCCAAAAGAAGAAGCGGGGAAAAACACGGATACAAAATTATAGACCTATATCATTATTGAATTCTGACTATAAAATTTGTGCTTCAATAATGGCGGAAAGATTGAAAAAGTACCTAATTGATTTCATACATTCGGATCAATATGGGTTTTTACCAAACAGACAAACTAAGCGGAATATAAGAACAATCTTAGACATTCTTGAATTTTATGAATCGCATAGTGATCGTCAAGTGGCACTTCTGTTCCTTGATGCACAGAAAGCTTTTGACAATGTCAATTGGCAATTTATGATTCAACAACTATAATTAATGGTCATTGGGGAAAAAAATTAAACGTGATAACCACAATATATTCTGAACAAAAGGCCCAGATAATAATAAATGGAGAAGCCACTGATAAATTCAACATACAGAAAGGTACAAGACAAGGATGTCCTCCCTCGCCATTGTTATTTATATATACATTAGGAATTCTTGCCAGAGTAGTAAGACAAGAAGAGCAGATTAAAGGATTTAAGATTAAGAAAGAAACATACAAACTTCAAGCTTATGCAGACAACTTAGCATTTATATTAGAAGATCCAGAACAATCAGGGCAGAAACTATTCGAAATATTGGAAAAGTATGGGGATCTGGCAGGTTTGAAAATAAATAGAAACAAAACAAAGATTATTACAAAAAACATGACTAACATACAAAAAGGAAATCTCAAGGCAAAATTAGGTATACAAGTAGTTTCCAAATTAAAATATCTAGAGATAGTTATTTCTGCACGCTGCTCATCAATTAAAGAAGACAATTTTGGCAAATTGGTAAAGAATATAAAAGTAGATTTAGACCGTTGGAAAAATTTACATCTCTCATTACTTGGGAGAATTGCTGCAGTGAAAATGAACATCTTACCTAAAATGATTTTCCTGTTTCAGAATATCCCAATTCAATTAGACAAGAAATTTTTCAAGGAGCTGAATAAATTAACCTTAGAATTTGTGTGGTCCGGTAAGAAGGCAAGAATAAAATTAAATGCATTACAGGATGCCAAAGAGAGGGGAGGTTTAGGTTTCCCAGATTGGGAGCTATATTACCAAGCAGCGGCCCTAACATGGATTAGAGACTTGATAACCTTAGAAAATAAAAGATGTTTACATTTAGAGGGTTATGACCTCCAGCAGAGTTGGCATGCTCACATATGAATGGGGCAAAGCAGAAACCACCAATAGTTTTTAAGACATAAGGTCCGGCAAGAATTAATAAAAAGCTGGAATATAGTTAAACGTCAATATTACACAAAGATTCCGGCTTGGCTATCGCCATTGGAGGCAGTCATATATCCCAATTTGTATAGGAAAGATAAGGCTATTATATATAAAGACATTTTGACAGAAGAAGGTTATTTAAAACAAAAACAAGAGCTAAAACAAAAACAAGAGCTAAGACATGGAGTGGTGGTCTTATCTCCAGATACAAGCAAGATACATGAAGGATAAGCAAGAATGGGATATTAACAGGCAAGATACGGGATTAGATAAAATACTGCTAGGCCCGGAGAAAAAACAAATAAAGAATATTTATAAACACCTGTTGGAACATAAGCTACATGAGGAGCAGGTTAAAGAAACAATGGTGACATGGGCAATAGATCTAGGATATAATATAAATATGGATCAATGGCAGCAAGTATGGGAGCAAAATAACAAAATCACATTGGCGACATCATATAAAGAAAACCTGTATAAGATGGTTTACAGATGGCATCTCCTTCCGGCCAGATTAGCCAAAATGTATAAAGGATATTCTTCTACGTGTTGGAAATGTAAAAAAGAAAAGGGCACCTTTTTTTCATGTATGGTGGACATGTAGAGAAGCACAGGTGTATTGGCATATGGTCTGGGAATGGGCAATAGAAATGACTAGGCAAAACATTCAATACAAACCTGAGACATTACTATTAGGAATACTAGAGGAAAATGTAAATAAAGAAGACACATATTTAATTATTCACGTGGTTATGGCAGCAAGGATACTATTTGCTCAAAAGTGTAAAGCAATGGAAATACCGAGTGGGGAAGCACTAATAAAGAAAATTATGTATTGCACAGAACTAGATAGGATAACTAAAAGATTAAAAAAATCAGGAAGAAACAGAATTTTATCGAATATGGAATAAATTTTATAGATGGAGGAGGGAAAAAAATGGAGGTCACAGTAAAGAGATAAGTTAAGATAGAGACCAGAAATATATAGTTGTATATAGATATATTATATGTAATTAATGTACAATATGGACTGAGATGTCAGTCAAAGACGATTTACCATGTTCAATGTTTTTAATCCTTTTTTCCCTTGTATTCAATAAAATCTTTTATAATAATAATAATAATAATAATAATAATAATAATACCGGTAATAATAATAATAATAATGTGGTGCTGTTATGAGCTTTCCAAATCCTTAATTCTGGTCTTGGAGAGCACACTCTCTGAAATATATTTTTTTTTCATGAAGACTCCTACTCAATGAGGCTTGGAGTCCAATCTTGTAATCTACAGTATATGTCAACTGGAATCCAGCTTCTTGTTCTTTCAAGCCAATGATTAAATCTATGCTGCCAATCTGTTAGACAGATTAAAAAAGATGAAAGGGTGGAGGTCTCAGAAGACAATTTAATCCAAGTATGTAGTGATATGGGCTGGGGGTGTCTTTTTTATACCATATCATGAGCAAAACCTGCAATGCTTGCAAGAGCTTCCTCTTCTTCAGAATTCAGAGCATGAAAACATGTTGATGAAGTAATAAGCACATTATACAGCCTGAGTGCACCCAAATGAAACAACATGTCTCAGAGAATACTAAAAAAAAACAAACCTAAAAACTTCGAGTGATAATTTTTTTTAATCCAATTTTAATCCATCTTCCTTACAGAAGAAGGTCATGGGGGATAATAATAATAATAAAACCTTAAGTAAGAATAAGGTCAAAAGGAAGGCACGCTTATTTCACTGTTGGTCCTGGAGGCATTATTTCTTTATTTAATTTAACTTACTTATTACCCGGGCCTATTTCAGTTTGGTTTCTGACCAGGATACTATACAGAGAAAGTATTATCTTTGTATTGCAGTAGATAGTATCCCCAGTCAGTTTAATGTATTAATTTATTTCCTTAATAAAAAATAAAAAAATAAAAAAGAAGACAAGCATATTTCAGAGCCAAGAGCAAATGCTGCAACAACTTGAATTGGAATTCAAAGTGCAATTGGACTCAACTCATAAAGGCAGAGAGACTTACGGTGGAAGAAACTTTAGCTCAACACTTTTGAGATTCTTCTTCATAGTAAAGTCCATGTTCACCCAGGTACATTTTATTTGGCTATTGGCCTCCATTTATTTATTTATTTATTTATTTATTTATTTATTTATTTATTTATTTATTTATTTATTTATTTATTTATTTATTTATTTAATGGATAAGGACTCGGAGCGGCTAACAACATGAACAAAAAAACAACATCACAGCATTTAAAAACCAAGTCGACAAAACATTTAAAAGACCCCCCAAACACATTCATCATACAGACACAATCACAATCATCCCCAGGCCTGCCGGCATAGATAAGTTTTCAAATTCTTCCGGAAGGCCGGGAGAGTGGGGGAAACGTGGACTTCGGGGGGCAGTTGGTTCCAGAGGGTGGGCGCCACAACAGAGAAGGCCCTCCCCCTAGGACCCACCAGACGGCATTGTTTCGCTGACGGGACCCGGAGGAGGCCGACCCTGTGCGCTCTCACTGGTCGAAGGGAAGTATGTGGCAGAAGACGGTCCCGTAAGTATCCTGGTCCAATGCCATAAAGGGCTTTATAGGTAATAACCATCAGAGGGATAGCAAAAGATCATGAGAAAGTTTATTCATCAGGTCATAGTTACCACTTTTTTTTCTTGTTCTATTCCACAAAATGAAAAATAGCAGGAAGAGACAGAGCAGAACTGCGCATATTCCTAGGACTGTAGAAAGGATTTGGTTACCTTGACAATCATCTAAAAAAAAAGGGAAGGAAGTAGGAGAAAAATAAACTGAGAATAGCTGTAGAATGGGTTTGTCATAGTTTGCTTGGTTAGTGTTTCAAGCTTGTAGGTGGGTATTTATAATTTATACACTATGTTTTCTCAACTGTAATCGGGGTCGATGTAAGAATATGTAACAATAGGTATTAAGGGGTTGCTCGACATATAGTATCTCTCAATGACATCTATGGAAAGAGCAGGGTGCTAATCCCAAAGGTGCTTTTTCAAGAGGCAACTGGAATTTCTTTGTTTTTCCTTAAAGACATTTCGCTTCTCATCTAAGAAGCTTCTTCAATTCTGACTGAATGGTGGGGAATGGAAAGATTTATATTCCTTGCAGTCATCTGGTTGTTAGTCCTCTTTCTGAGGTCATTGAGGCCACTTGGAGGTTTATCTGTGCCCTCAGGGACACTTGAGTCCTTTCAGAGTTCCCAAAAGGTTCCACACCTACTTGCACTATTTAGATGACCCTGAGGGCACAGATAAACCTCCAAGTGGCCTCAGTGACTTTCAGAAAGAGGGAGAAAGGAACAAACCTTCTTCATGGAAAAACAAAGAAAATACAGTTGTCTTTTGAAAAAGAGGGACAGCCTTGACCTGGATGACTAGGACTCTCCATAGACATTTAGCAGGGTGCCAGAGTGATTCAAACAGTGTGTTGACATGTGATGCAAGCTCTGCCCCTTTTCCATTCCATGATGATGTCACACACATATGACACCCCCAAATCAGGGGAATTTGTAGTGTGACATTGTTTTGGTCATACTGATGAAAGCAGGGAGAACTTGTAGTCACTTACTGGTCATGTCATCCCAAAAAAACAGAAACTTAACCAGTGACTAGTCATCCTAACTTTTTTACTACACGAGGAATCAATGGATCCATGGCACTATGGAGGGAATTAATTCTGGGTTATCTTTCAGGAAATGCACTGCTGTGAAATCTTTTGTTTAATTCCTCTTTTGTTTAATTCCTTGTATCAAGGCTATTTATGTGAAACAATAAACCGAAGGGATGTGCAAATAGTTCTTGACTTACAACCATTTGTTTAGTAACTGAAATTACAATGGCACTGAAAAAAGTGACTTATGACCATTTTTCACACTTATGACCATTGCAGCATCCCCATGGTCATGTGATCAAAATTCAGACACTTGGCAACTGGCTCATATTTATGACGGTTGCAGTGTCCTGGGGTCATGGGATCACCTTTTATGACCTTCTAACATGCAAGGTCAGGTTAACTTAACAGTGTTACTAACTTAAGAACTACAATGATTCACTTTACATCTATGGCAAGAAAGGTCATAAAATAGGGTCAAACTTTCTTAACAACTGTCTCACTTACCAATAGAAATTTTGGGGTCAATTGTGGTCATAAGTTAAGGACTACCTTACAGAATTTTCTGGACCAATCATCACACTAGTTCTTTGTTTGGGGTGGCAGAGAATCACTCTCCAAAAAGTTGCAAGTGGAAAAGTCATTAAATATAACTGATTTTGTGCTCGGCGGACGTCGAGGGACCAGTTTCCACCACGGTCCGAAGGCTGCGGGGCGGGAGCGGCTGGCAGAAAAGGAAGGAGGGAGCAAGCAAGCCCTCCAGCAGTGGCGGCGGGGAGGGTCGGGCTGCAGCCGAGAGCCGGCGGAGGGAAAGAAGGAAGCGGGAGGACAGGAAGGGAGGGAACCAGGCGCACCGGCGGCAACAGCGGCCAGGGCAGGGAATTAAAATGGCCACCATCAGCTGGAACCGGATGGAAGAGCGCCGCCTTTTCACCTCCCGGGATTCTCCGCTCGGCCAGGCCGGGCCTTGATTGATGAGGCGAAGCTGGGAGCTGCCAGCTGAGAGGAGCCGACAGCGGGGGGCGCTGCCGCCTCCGCCTCCTCCTCCTCCTCTGCCTGAAATCGCCCCCTTCGCCTGGGTTGCAGTTGCGCCGTAAGGGAGGCGGACAGCCGCCCTTCCCTCCTCCTCCTCCTCCTCTCCCTACCTCCCCTGTGCCTTGCCTCCAGGGCCACCCCGACGCCCCTCGGCGGACCCCGGATGCCATCCTGAAGCCCTGCAGCCCCCTCCGGTGAGGGCAGCCATCCGGGCCGGCTCCCCCTGCCCGCGGCCAGAGAAGACCACCACGGGGTCGTCCCCCCCCCGTCTCGGATCTCTGAAGTTCCATGATAGCCAAAAGTCAAAGTTTTCCTTTCTCTGCAAACAGCTTTAGAGTCACAGTTCAAACACCCAGAACGGATAGCCTTGCTCGGAGGCTCTGCGACACGGGACCTGTAAAGCCGCCAAAACAGCGCAAACCAGCTGTTTTTCGCGGCAAAAAAAACCCTCCTCGGAAGGAGAAGGGGCGAAGAGCTGTGAGTGTGGGTTGAGATCCTCTAAAACCCCCCGAAAAAATGCTCGGGGGGGGGGAAGAAAGAGGACTCCCCGTGCGCTCACAATAGCTCCAGCCCGGGGCAGCATCTGTCAGCTGACAGACCAAGACGCTGAGACCAGCCACCACCCGAGGAACACATCTCAAAGAAGCACAGAGATTGACAGACTGAACCCAGGAGCTGAAAAAGCAAGTATCTCTTATATTTTACCTTGGATCAAATACGTTCACAATGAACAGAATGGCGACCGCTTTTAATTTAAAGTGAGAGCTACCGGAAAAGAAACTGTAATGCAAAAGAGACCTCTAGAGGGCAGCAGAGACGCATAACTTAAAAACTTTGCAAAATAAACCTAAGGAAGAGAAACTGTAATGCGAAAGAGACCTCTAGAGGGCACCAGAGATGCATAACTTAAAAACTTTGCAAAATAAACCTAAGGATGTATACAAGCTCTCCAGAAATGACGATGAAAGAATTAAAAGTTGAAATATCAACAACTTTTGAAAAAATGAGGAGAAAGATGGACATGATAATAGACATGTATGCAAAAAGATGGGAAGAAAGGATGAGGACGATGGAGGCAGTGGAACAAAGCAGAGAAATGGAGAAGATGGAGGAAGATCAAAGCAAAGCAGTTATTGAGGACTTGGACCAAACCGGAGAAACGCACAGTGGGGAAAAGAGAGAAGATACTGGGAGAAATTCTAAGAGGGTGTGGGAAGGGGTTGAAGAAAAGATGGAAGAGGTGGAGAGACAAGAAGATTTGAAAAGAATTGTTATAAAAGCATGGGAAAAATATCCAGGAGAGGAGGCTAAAAATTTCTCTTGGCAAACTGACAGAATCCATAGAGCATGGCTTATATGGAACCAAGGGACATTGCAAGCAATAAAGAGAGACTTATTACTTGGAAGGGAAGCTGTGCTATGGAAATCCACCTGGCAGAGGGAGAAACCCAGAATTTGACTGAAAAGAAGAGAAACTTAATATTTTATGCAAGGAATTAAAGGCAAAGAATTAAGGACTGATTTAAGGACTAAGTGTAAGAGCAAGAGACATGAGAGGGTGATTAATGGAAGATATATATTAAATAGACTAAGAATGTACGCGTTGAAGGGAGGGGTGTATCGACATGATAATTATTAACTTTAATAAGAAGACTTGTTTGTTTGATGTACAATGGATAGATCTGAAAAGAAGTGAAACTTAAAATTTATAAAATGTAGTTGGCTTATAGTTAAACTTCAATATACGGAGTGAGGAAGGTCTACAAATTTAAAATGATTGTATTAAGTTGAATGGCTTTAACTTGAATTTTTTCTTTGTTTGCATGTACAAATGGATATCTAATAATAAAAAATTTAAAAAAGAAAAAAAGAAAAAAAATATATAACTGATTTACAGGTAACTCTCAACTTATGGCTACAGTTATGACCGGAATCTTGGTCTTTCAGTGAAGTAATCATTAAACAAGACATCATATGACTGCTTTCCTCAATGACCATAATCCTGGCTTTTCCAGTCCCATACAAAATTGGCACCAGATACGAGTCAAGAGGGTTTGGACTTGGAAAACTTGTGGCAATGTAACGATTCTAGACTGATTACTTGCTTAACTCTGCCCCCACCCAACCCCAGCTCTGCCTGCTCTCCTCCTATACATTTAAGTGATAGAACTGTACATATAAACCAATCTTCAATTTTTCCTTCTAAACATTTTCTAACTTAATTTCTAAAGTTTTCTTATTTATTAATAAACTGAGCATTTCCATAAGCAGATTGCTCCCAAGGAGGCCTGGCATAGCCTTCTATTTTTAATAGTTTACCAAAATTGGCAAATAGATTCATTCACACATGGAAAAGTAAAACTTCTGTAAGAGCTAAACTAGGCTGATTGTGGGAGAAAGTGATAACAGGCAGTGTATCCAGTTAGCCAGCAGGCTTTGAATGTTTCATTCTTTACTATTTACTTCCCAAGCCATGATAGGCATGGCACTGACTATTCAAGAGAATGAGATTTTTTAAATAGGTTTTTGTTGATGCTAAACAGGAGAAAATCCATTGCAGTGCAGTTAGTCCTCAAGTTATGACCACAACCGAGCCCAAAGTTTCCGTTGCTAAGCAAAACAGTTGTTAAGTGAGTTTTGCCCTATTTTACGATCTTTCTTACCACAGTTGTCAAATGATTTGCTAGCTAGTTTTGTGAAAGCTAGACAGGCCCTGGATAGAAGATCTCCATATGGGAGTGTGTGTGCACGGTGTGTTTGATGTCAGAAAGATAGAAAGGAAAAGAAGTGCAGCCTCCATGTTATTTATTAAACTTGTTTTCTCCTCACCATTATTACTTCCTTTGAGTTTCTCTTCTTTCTCTGTTTCAGAGCAACTTCGAAAGAGGAAAGAATCATGGAAGTCTGGATCCATTTCTCCTTTACCTATACAGGTGTAAAATGTGGCATCTCCATTACTATTAGCATCTCTTCTCCTATTTCTTCTTTGTCTTAGCTTTGTTTTTATGTTTTTACTAATGATAATGATAATTGTTTTAGGTATTTGTTAATTGTTTTAGCTTTGTTGCACAGACTCTAGAGCAGCAGTTCTCAATCTTTTTCAGGCTGTGACCCCAACCTGCGCCGTGCATGCGCGGCGCGACGGCCTGCACTGCGCATGTGCAGCACGATGGCCTGCATCGTGCATGCGTGGTGTGACGGCCTGCATCGCGCATGTGTGCTGCTACCCCGCACATGTGCGGTGCTGCCCCCTGTGCCGGCCGAGGGGAAAAGGGGGAAAAAATGGCAGACTGCGTTGTTTGGCGACCCCCGTGAAATGGTCGTTCGGCCCCAAATGGGGTCGCGACCCACAGGTTGAGAACCGCTGCTCTAGAGTCATTTTGTTTTGCGAGATGCATGCCTATATAAATTGGACAAATAAATAAACACAGATAGCATTTGAAGTGAGATATAGCCTAGGGCCTAGGCCAGCAGTTCTCAACCTATGGGTCGCAACCCCATTTGGGGTCGAACAATGATTTCACGGGGGTCGCCAAACGCTGCTGTCCGCCATTTTTTCCCATTTTTTTCATTTTTTTTTCATTTTTTTCTTTTTTTTCGGGTGGCGCATGCACAGTTCGGCCCCTCGCGTGCACGCGACGGGCTGAACCACGCATGTGCGGTGCACACGACAACCCGATCCGTGCATGCACAGCACAACGGCCCGAACTGCACATGCGCAGCGCACCTGGGCCGCTTGCCTCCCACCGCTGCCTCAGAGACTCCGGCAGGCACACCAAGGAGCGGTCCGGAGCAGGCGGGCGCAAAGCTGCCTCCTTCCCGCTCCACTCTGCCACATCCCAGGCCCAGCCTCCAACTCGCCCTCCGGCAGCCGGCCAAGCGGTCGGGGCAGCCGGACCTCGAGGCGGGCCCGCACTTCACTGAGACCGGCCCGGCTGTGGCGAGAGGCGCCTGGCAGCCCGAGAGAAGTGAAAGGCGCTCGGCGGCCGCCTCCAGCCCCCAAGTCCGCGCTCCTCTCCTCGCCCTCCTCCCTGGCCGGCCTTCGCCAGCGCCGTTCCCTTTTCTCCGCAGCGGCCAATGGGGGCGGTGGGGCTCCGGCTCCCGTTCCTCCTCCTATCGCACAAATCCCCGCCCCCTCCGGACGTGACGCCCAGCCAATCGGCCGGCGGGCTGCGTGGATGGGTGAGGTCAGCGCTGTGGTGCCGGGGAATGGAATGTTGCAAGTGTAACATTCAGAACCGGGTAACATTCGGAGATCGAACGCGGCGATCGGGCAACGTCACAAGAGGAGGAGGAGGCATCCTCCCCTCCCCCTTCACTTCGGCTGTTTCCTGGGCTTGCGTGGATCACCGCTCACTGAAATGAATGGCTAAGAGGGGCGGGGGCTAAAAGGAGGAGGAGGAGGAGGCGGCAGGAGCGGCAGCCGCGGCGGCGAAGAAGGAAGGAGGAGGAGGAGGAGGAGGAGGAGGAGGACCTTTTCGTCGCTTCCATCCCTGGGGCCATCCAGGCAGCGAGATCGCAGGAAAGCGTGCGGAAGCCCCGCTCGTCATCATGCCTTGCAGCCGGTGCTAAACACACCGAAAAGAGAGAGAGAGAGATGCAGGGATTCGTAAGATTACGGTGCTCGGGCCGGAAGATGTAATCGTGGCGGTGCTATCTCCAGAGAGCCCAGGCAAGCTGCATACAGATTATCGCTGCCGCTCGTGCCGACTTGTTCGGAAAAGCCGGGCGCCAGGCTAGCGGACTTGGCTGGCTTGGTTGGCTGGCTGGCTTCCTCCTTCCTCGCTGTTGTTATGGTTGTTTGTTTTGTTCTCTTCCAAAGATGTTTTGCCCGAGTTGAAGTTGCTCTTCCTGCTCTTAAACACTCCGAGCCCCTTCTGCGTGCGGTTGTCGTGTGTGTGTGTGTGAGTGTGTACGGGTGTGCATGCAAGAGAGAAGAGGGCGGGACGGATTTCTCGGTCTGGCACCCGCAGATTGGAGAGCCGGAGCCCGGGACTCGGCGGCTTCTTTTTAGGTTCAGAGCCGCAGCTGTCTTTGTCTTCTCTTCCTCCTCTTTGCATTGCGAGCCAATTTCCCAGCCTCTTTTGGAAAGCCACGCTGGGCAGGCTCCACTCTCTTTTTGCCCCGGTTTTCTCGCGCTTGCCTTCTTTTCTCCCTTCTTGTTCCTGCCTTTCTGAACCCTTTTCCTCCCGGCCTCGCTCCTGCCCTCGCTCCCTCCGTCCCTCTTCATTCTCCCCCAGCTCCCCTTTCCTCCTAAGGGCGAGCCAAAGATGAAAGACAAGAGGGGAGAAAGTTAACGAAATCGCCCACATGCGCTGCATCAGTCCGAGCCTTTGGGAAAGGAATCGAGAGAAGGTGGGAGAAGAGAGTTTAAAGTCTTGGCAGGCGGGAAAATGGCGGGCTCAAGCTGAAAGTGTCAGTTGGCAAAGTTGGGCGAGCATGCGCAGATTGGCCCGTCGCGTGCGCGCCGCGCATGCGCGGATCGGGCCGTTGCGCACGCGCCACGCATGCGCGGATCGTCCCATTGCGGTCCACCATTTTGTTTTATTTATTTATTTAAAAAATTTTGGTTTTCTTTTTGTCGCGCGCCGCGCATGCGCAAATTGGCCCGGTGTGCGCGCATGCGGTGCCCCCCCAGGTTGGGGTCGCGGTGCGCATGGGCGGTGCAAATGGGGTCTCAACCTGAAAAAGGTTGAGAACCACTGCTATAAACTGTTAGGCAGGCACTGTCTTCACTCTCTTTCTCTCACACAAAATATCTGGGCTAAGCTATCTCTTACTCCTCTGGAAGGCAGCCCCTCCCTCCTGGGGATCCATCTCCTTATTATATCCCACCACAGAGCCCTTTCCCTTAACAATAGAGTATTCTCACATTCATCACTATCCCCATTTGAATAAAGGCTTCAGCCTTATTCTCAATTATTTAAAAAACCCCAAAACAAAGCACTACATTTTGCATTTTGAATGTCTTTGTTCCTCTGGCAAGCACTGTGTTCTATTTCAGGAAAAGAGGCATTGAGACGAAGCAACGAGTTCCAACAGTCTCCTTTATTGCAACACCAACAGAACAATTTAAAATGGTGCAGCCCCCTTTTATAGCCCCCCTGCACAATACCTTGCTGGCCAATCATTGCAAAGGCTGGAAGCAGCTTTTCTTGTCCCGGGCATCCACATGGTCTGCCCGGGCCAATCACTGCAGCCTGAACTTGCCGGCCCAGAACATAACACCCCTCCCCCCTTGGCTAAAATAATAAGGCACACTTATTTTAAATACTCCAACACTCCATTACATTGCTTACATTGCATCTATATATACACAACACTACAGTCTTGCTATCGCCATGCTCCCCACTCCCCTTGAGCTGCATTACTTAACACAGACTACCAGGCCTGGCCATGAACTGACAAGGACCGTACATAGTCTTGTAAGTATTTGGGAGGACCTCTGGCCCGCCCTGATCTTCTCATGGCCAGTGTGCGTGCCTGGCCTGCCAGCTCGCCTGCCAGGCTAGGCAGACCAGAACTTTGTTGCCCCAAAGACCCAGGGGACCCACCCAGCTGCTGACTGGCTGGATCTGCTAAATCCAAGCCAGGGTTCCTTGGGGGGGTGGAATTCCCAAGTCCCAATGGACTCCTCTTGGGAGCACTGTCCCTTGAGCCCTAGACCAGCATCTGGAGTGGCCTGAGTGCCAGGGGCCGGAGCTGCCTCCATGGTGAACCCACTTTCTGCAGACTCCCTGTTTGGAGCAATAGCTGAAGCCTGGGGATGTTGGAGAGACCGTGGTCCACAATCGTAATTGTGGTCCTCCTCCCCCCCGAGAGCAGAGCTAGGAGTGGAAAAGTTGCTGGGAAGCCTCCAGTGCAGTTGGTCAATGTGACGTCGGATCACATGACCATCGTCCAAGGCCACTTCATATGACAGTGGCCCAGAGACCTTGCATACCACTGCTGTGACCCAGAGATGTCCTGGTCCATAATTCCTTGCCTAGACCGGATCTCCCACTTGTAGTCTCCTAGATGCCCGCGGCTGTGACACCTGTGAAGCCACCCAGTCTGGATGTAATCTGTCCAGTTTTGTGATGAGGCGTCAACCCTAGCGGAGTTCAGCTGGGCTCTTTCTAGTAGCTGTGCAAGGTGTGGTACGGTGGCAAAGAAGAAAGTCCGCTAACCTGTGATGCCAGGTCCCATGAGTGATCCTCTTTAAGGCATCCTTGGTTGTGCGCACCATTCGTTCAGCCTGGCCATTGGAAGCTGGATGGAACGGTGCAGATGTGGCATGCCAGATCATGTTGGCCTTGAACTCGAACAACGTGAATTGGGGCCCGTTGTCGGAGACAAGGACATCTGGAAGTCCATGTGCGGTGAAGATCCCTCTCAGCACCTGGATGGTCCTAGCAGTGGTAGTGGAGGAGACAGGCATGACATCTAGCCACTTGGAATGGCTGTCCACGAAAATTAAGAAGAATTGCCCCTAAAAAGGCCCAGCGTAGTCGATATGGACCCTCGAACATGGGGTATGAGTCTCCTCCCACCTACGAACTGGGGCCTGGGGCATCTCCGGTCTTGACTGTTGACAAACAGTGCACCTGTGGACCTGGGCCTCGACATCTTTGTCAAGTCCAGGCCACCAAAGATGGCTGCACGCTAATGCCTTCATCCGGACTATTCCCGGATGTCCCTCATGCAGAAACTGCAGGACTCTACCCGGCTACCCCATAGGACACACCCCTTGAAGGTGGAAATCTTGTGCTTCTTCTGCCAGAAGCTCTGGAATTCTGAGCCTGGACATGTGTCAGGCCATCCAGACAATGCCCAAGTCAGCATGTATGTTTGTGTGTGATTGGTGGCTGTTTTTGCAGCCACATCCCTAGCACTGAGGGGAGATTCAGCCAAGTCCTGAATAGACAGGATGCGATTGGCAGGTGCTGGATCTGCCTCTATCTGCTGTAATGGCAACCTGCTGAGACCATCTGCATGACCCATTTCTTTGCCTGGCTTGTGAACCAGTGTATGGTCATATGCAGACAGGAAGATAGACCACCTCAGCATTCATGGGGATATTTTGCGTGGGGTTTGTTTGTTCGTTGTGAACAACCCCAGCAGTGGCTTATGGTCTGTAAAGACTGTGAAGTGGTGGCCATATACGAAGTCATGGAACGTCTTTATGCCAGCCACTATGGCTAAGGCTTCCCCATCTATCTGTGCATAATTGCGTTCAGCTGATGATAGGGTTCTAGAGTAGTATGCTATTGGGACTTGCGTTACATCAGCCTTCAAGTGACTTCTCCAATCCCATAAGGCAGTAGTTCTCAACCTGTGGGTTGCGACCCTTTTGGGGGTCAAATAATGCTTTCACAGGGGTCGTCTAAGACCATCGGAAAACACATATTTCCAATGGTCTTTAGAAACCGAGACACCGCTCCTCTATCCAGCCGCCGCCCTCCTCCGCCGCCCTCTTCTCCTCCAGGGTGCCCTTCTCCTCTGACAGCACCTGCTCCTGCCGCCGCAGCACCATTGCGCATGCCTCCGATGCCACCCTGGGCTGGCTCAGTGGCCGGTCCGAGCTGAGCCGGGTCTGGGCCGCTGCTGGCACTGCTGCTGGGCTGCTCCGCCGCTGCCGCTGTTGCCAGCTGACTTGAGCTGCAGCGCTGAGCCAGTCTCCATGCCTCCTGGTTGCCTGGCCGCGCTCCACCCACGGGTGCCCTCCGCGCCGCACAGGAGCCTTCCCTGCGCTACCCGGCCAGCCTTCCTCGACGTCGGAGCCGCCTCGACCCTCTGGCGCCCAGCGCGGCCATGGGGCTGGCGAGCAGAAGCAGTTCCTTCCCGGCTCACCGGGCTCCGGGCCTCAGAAGCGGCCAGGGGGCGGGGAAGAGGCCGAGGTGGCGGTGATGCCAGCCGACCAGGCTGGGAAGGGAGAAGCAGCACCTTCCGAGCGGGAGCTGGTGCTCCGGCCGTGCCCCTCTCACATGTGATGGGCTGCACAACGTGGAAAGGGGTTCCCGCAACCCCACCACTGCGATGGCACTCAGGAGGCTGGAGGGGTGGGGAGGTCCCAGGGGGGTGGCTGGGAGAGGGCAAGAGGTGCCGGGATGAGGATGGGGGGCTCCAGGTTGGCGGGTGTGAGAGGGCAGCCGGCAGCTCTGAGGTGCGTGGATCCTCCACACAGCTTCCGAGGCCCCGGATGTGCCGCCACTTGGCTCTCCACCAGGCTCTCTGCCAGAGCTCCCCTCCTCCCCGGGCAATTGTGCGGAGCTGCTTGTGCGTCCTTGGCAGCGCCTCCCCCCTTCAATCTCTCTCTCCTTCTTTCCTTCCTTCCCCCTTCAATCTCCTTCCTTGTCCATCTCCTTCCTTTCCACTTCAATCTTCCTTCCTTCCTTCCATCTCCATCTCCACCCCTTCCCCTTCAATCTCGCTCTCCTTCCTTCCTTCCTTCCTTCCCCCTTCAATCTTCTTCCTTCTCCATCTCCTTCCTTTCCCCTTCATCTTCCTTCCTTCTCCATCTCCTTTCCCCTTGAATCTTCCTTCCTTCCTTCCTTCCTTTCCCCTTCAATCTCCTTCCTTCTTCTCCATCTCCTTCCTTTCACCTTCAATCTTCCTTCCTTCCTTCCATCTCCATCTCCATCCCCATCCCTTCTACTTCAATCTCTCTCTCCTTCCTTCCTTCCTTTCCCCTTCAATCTCCTTCCTTCTCCATCTCCTTCCTTTCCCCTTCAATCTTCCTTCCTTCCTTCCATTTCCATCCCTTCCCCTTCAATCTTTTTCTCCTTCCTTCCTTTCTTCCTTTCCCCTTCAATCTCTTTCCTTCTCCATCTCCTTCCTTTCCCCTTTCTTCCTTCCTTTCCCTTCCCTCCCTCCCAACATTTTTGAGCAAGGAAGAGTAAGCTTCTCCAGCGAGCATTGCTATATTGTTTTTGTGATTAATCACTATGCTTTAATTATGTTCAATTTGTAACATAATTAACACCCTGCATATCAGATATTTACATTACAATTTATAATAGTAGCAAAATTACAGTTATAAAGTAGCAATGAAAATAATTTTATGGTTGGGGGTCACCACAACATGAGGAACTATATTAAAGGGTCGCGGCATTAGGAAGGTTGAGAACCACTGCCATAAGAGGACGCATCACAGGCAATGCACACTGGCAAGTTCTCATTGAAGTGCGCGAGGACCGCATTTGAAGAGAGCAAGGCCTTGACCTCTTTGAAGCTCTTTTCATATGCTTGTGTTCACTGCCACGGGGACTGTTTGTCTAAGAGCCGGTGTAACGGCTCAGCCACTGCAGCCTTATGAGGAAGGAATGAGTGGTAAAAATTTAGCAGTCCCAGAAAGGCCTGAAGTTCGCCCTTGGATTTGGGACATGGTGTCTGCTGAATTGCTTGCAGCTTGGATTCAGCAGGGTGGATGCCCTAAGCATCAATGTGGAATCCTAGAAACTCCATGGAGGTAACCCCGATCTTGCACTTGTCTTGCTTAAGCTTCAGCCCCGCTTGGCGGAAATGTAGCAAAATGGCTCTCAGCCTTTCGGCTAAATTGTCAGCTGAGTCCCCATCAATGAGGACATCGTCAAAGTACGAGCAAACGCCAGGGATATTTCGGAGCGTTCGCTCCATTACACTCTGGAAGATGCCAGGGGCCACATTTACTCCAAATTGCAATCTTTTTACCTTGAATGCCCCCCCTGTGAGTCACTATAGTTTGGGCCTCAGCCGTTCCCTCATCAACTGGCAATTGTTGATAGGCTTGAGCCAGGTCAAGCTTAGCAAAGATCTGGCCCCCCTTGAGGGAGGCTAGAATGTGACTGACCACTGGTACTGGGTATGAATGCTGCTGCTGTTAAGTGTGCACTTGTAATCTGCACAGATTCGGACTTTACCATTGGCCTTCAGTGGCGTAACTATGGGCGTTTCACATGGACTACTATCCACAGGCTCTAAGATACCCTGCTGAATCAGTTTATCCAGCTCTGTATCTATTTTACCCTTTAAGGCAAAGGGCACCCTGTGTGGCTTGATTCTAACGGGGGCTATGGCTGGGTCTAGCCTCAGAGAAATAGGGGGGCCTTTGTAGGAGCCAAGTTCTGGACTAAACACATCTGCAAACTCCTTGCAGACCCCAGCCAGGCCTGTCATTTGCACGCTGTGTATTCCAGTCACCTGAATTCCCAGGGCCTCAAACCAGTCGAGTCCAATGAGACTTGTACGGTCTTCCCCAACCACAACTACATCCAGTAGCCCCTCAAAATTCCTATGCTGCACCTTGAGTGTGGCCTCCCCCCTCACGTTGACTCTGGAATTTTGGAAATCTGTGACAATGAGGTTTGACGGTCTGAGTTTCACCCATGGGCCACTTCTGCTGCAGACCTTGTTAAAGGTGTCTAGGGAGATGATCGATAGAGCAGACCCAGTGTCCAGCTCCATTGACAAGGGGAATGTGAAGCTTCTTCTTCCTAAGTGGCCTGTGGACCCCTGTTCTAAAAACGCTCCTACGTGACGCGCAGAAGCCCATCCTGTTCTGGCTGGGGACCCTGGTACCTTTCTGAGGCAATTCTTCTGGGTAACGTTCCTTCTGGTGACCCAGACAGACAGAGGCAATGTGGCCTTGCCTCCCACAGGCTGTGCAGATGGCGAAGCGAAAATGGCAGTCTGCACAGCGATGGTGGCCTCCACACCCAATGCACCAAGGGGATGATGCTGACTGGGCCTTCCCTCCATGAGGCCTTCTCCCTGGAGTCTGATGGAGCCGGTCCACTTCCAATTCTGGATCCTGTTCGGATTCTTCGTGAGCAACCTCTTGATGGACGGTGGCTGGAACTTGAGGGGGCTTGGAGAGCTGCAAGGCCTTCACAGCTCTGCCTGCTGCTTCTTCGACTGAAACTTCCCTCAGGGCATCTTGGAACGTGAGGCCTTCCTTCGTGAAGAGCTTCTGCTGCAACTCCCAGCTTCGCAGGCCACAGACCAGCCGATCCCTCAGTCTCTCCTCCAAGTCTTTGAATTCGCAGGGCCTACCTGCTTGTTGCAAGTCTGCAACAAACTCTGCTGAAGACTCACCAGGCCTCTGGTCCCTCTGCTCGAACGCGTGTCGCCAGGCAATCACTGAGAGCTTGGGTTCAAAATGCTCTCGAAACATCCTCTTCAATTCTGTGTAGGTGATTGATCCCAGTGGTGCTGGGGTGACCAGATTCTCTGCAATCTCGAAGGTCTCTTGCCCACACACACACAGCAGCGTGGCAGCTTTGAGGTCATCTTCACGAATTTGATTCACCCAGAGGTAGTTATCCACCTGGGCCACGTACGAGCTCCAGCGTTCTGGGTGAGCTGTGTCAAATTCTGAAAGCTGGCCTATCTTTGCCATCGTTTCAGCCCAGGAACTTCGTCCACGCCTCTTGCTGCAAGGATTGAGAAGGTGCCTCCTTTTCTGAGCTCACCTCCTGCGTCTCAGTGCTGGCAGGCTAAGTCAATCTCCAGGAGCCACACTTCTCCGAGCTGCAAGCCCCCCTGTGGCAAGTCAGCTTGGCTTCTTAATCTGTTTGCCTTGCAGGCATCCCACCTTCGTCACCAATGTTCTGTTTCAGGAAAAGAGGCATTGAGACGAAGCAATGAGTTCCAACAGTCTCCTTTATTGCAACATAGCAATATAGAATATAGCTTATTGTTTTAAATTGTTTGTTTAAAGGGTAGTTTTTTGTGGATGGGATAAATTAATGATATGGATGGAGTTGTGGTTGAGTGGAATGAATGGGATGGACTGGCTAGCCTGCCTGGCGCGGCAGAGGGGGAGGGGGAGGGGGGCGCTGGCTCTGGGGTGATAGAGGACCAAAGTATACCGGTCTTGCTGGGGAGAGGCAGATATGGCGGGGGCCACAGGGTAGGCCATTCCCGGGGAACAAGAGCTCGCTGTTTAAAAGCGATCCCTTGCTCCGACCCTGTGAGTTCAGCCCGAAGTACTGGTGATGGGGGAAATCCGGACCCTGGGCTCAGGCTGCTGCTGCTCAATGCCAGGTCGGTTGTAAATAAAGCTCCCCTCATCCATGACCTTCTCCTGGATGAGGAGGCCGACCTCGCATGTGTGACCGAGACCTGGCTGGGCCCGGAGGGAGGAGTTCCTCTCTCTGAGATGTGTCCAGCCGGGTTTCAGGTATGGCATCAGCCACGACCCCAGGGAAGGGGGGGAGGAGTGGCTATTATAGCCAAGAAGACCTTTAGCCTACGCAGGCTTCCTGTTTCTGAGATTGCGGGTTGTGAGTTGCTCCTTGTGAAGTTGGACCTAGGGGTTCAGGTGGGCTTTTTGCTCGCGTACCTGCCTCCCAGCTGCGTGTCAACAGTCCTGCCTGCACTACTTGAGGAGGTTGCTGGGCTGACGGTTGAGTTCCCCAGGCTTGTTGTCTTGGGGGACTTAAATCTTCCGTCGCTCGGCGAATCCTCTGGGTTGGCGCAGGAGTTCATGGCTACCATGGCAACCATGAACCTGACTCAGGTAGTTCAGGGTCCGACTCACGAGAGGGGACACACTCCCGACATGGTATTCCTCTCAGAACAGTTGAGCAATGATCTGAATTTAAGGGGCTTAGCTATTTTGCCTATGTCATGGTCAGATCATTTTCTGCTACGGCTTGTTTTTAGGCCTCCACTCCTCCCCTGCAGGGAGGCGGAACCGATTAGGTGGTTCCGCCCCAGGCGTCTGATGGATCCAGAGAGTTTTCAGAGGACGCTTGGGGAAATACCGGATTCTCTCATTCACAGTTCGGCAGAGTCCCTGGTTACGGCCTGGAATATGGCTGCGAAGGGGGCTCTTGAGCGGATTGCGCCGCTGCGACCTCTCTGTGGTAGCAGACCCAGGAGATCTCCTTGGTTTACTGAGGAACTCAGGGGGATGAAGCGCCAGAAGAGACGCCTAGAGAAGCGATGGAGGAAAAGTAAATCCGTATCTGACCGAACACTTGTAAGATCTTATATCAAGACTTATCAGGTGGCGCTCAAGGCGGCAAGATGCGCGTATCATTCCGCCTTGATTGCATCTGCGGAATCCCGCCCAGCCGCCCTGTTCAGGGTAACTCGCTCCCTCCTTAATCAGGGGGGGGGTTGATGCACCCTTGCAGGGTAGTGCTGAGGACTTTAATAAGTTTTTCGCGGATAAAATCGCCCAGATTCGGATGGACCTTGACTCCAATTGGAATGCAGTATCGGCTGATAATGATTCAGTCGAGATGACAGGGACTCGTCTTGATCCTGTTGTGTGGGAGGAGTTTGACCCGGTAGCACCTGATGAAGTCGACAAGGGCATTGGAGCTGTGAGCTCCGCCACCTGTTTATTGGACCCGCGCCCCTCCTTGCTGGTTTCGGCCAGCAGGGAGGTGACGCGGGGCTGGGTTCAGGAGATTGTCAACGCTTCTTTGAGGGAGGGGTCCTTTCCGGCTCCCTGCAAGGAGGCAATTGTGCGCCCCCTCCTCAAGAAGCCTTCCCTGGACCCAGCTGTTTTAAACAACTACCGTCCTGTCTCCAATCTTCCCTTTATAGGGAAGGTTGTTGAGAAGGTGGTGTCACTCCAGCTCCAACGGTCCTTGGATGAGGCCGATTATCTGGGCCCTCAACAGTCAGGATTCAGGCTCGGCTACTCCACAGAAACTGCTTTGGTCACGCTGACGGATGATCTCTGGCGGGCCCGGGATAAGGGATTATCCACTATCCTGGTGCTACTTGACCTCTCAGCAGCTTTTGATACCATTGACCATGGTATCCTTCTGCACCGACTGGAGGGGTTGGGGGTTGGGGGCACTGTTTTGCGGTGGTTCACCTCCTACCTCACTGGTCAGTTGCAGTCGGTGTTGGCAGGGGGTCAGAGGTCGACCCCTAGGTTCCTCCCTTGTGGGGTCCCTCAGGGATCGGTCCTCTCCCCTCTGCTGTTTAATATCTACATGAAACCGCTGGGTGAGATCATCCGACAACATGGGGTGAGATATCATCAGTATGCTGATGATACCCAGCTTTACATCTCCACCCCGTGTCATTTCAGTGAAGCAGCGGAAGTGATGTGCCGATCTCTGGAGGCTGTTAGGGTTTGAATGGGTGCCAACAGGCTCAAACTCAACCCCGACAAGACGGAGTGGCTATGGGTTCTGCCTCCCAAAGATATTTCAATCTATCCGTCCATTAGCCTGGGGGGGAGCTTTTGACCCCCTCGGAGAAGGTCCGCAACTTGGGTGTCCTCCTCGATCCACAGCTAAATTTGGAATATCATCTTTCGGCTGTGGCGAGGAGGACATTTGCCCAGGTTCGCCTGGTGCACCAGTTGCGGCCCTATTTGGACCGGGAGTCTCTTCTCACAGTCACTCATGCTCTTATCACCTCGAGGTTCGATTACTGCAATGCTCTCTACATGGGGCTACCTTTGAAAAATGTTCGGAGACTTCAGGTAATGCAGAATGCAGTCGCGCGAGCAGTGTTGGGCTTGCCTAGAAATGCCCACATTTCGGCATCACTCCGCGAGCTGCATTGGCTGCCAATTGGTCTCCGAACCCAATTCAAAGTGTTGGTTATGACCTATAAAGCCCTACATGGCATTGGACCAGATTATTTACGGGACCGTCTGCTGCCTCATGAATCCCAGCGGCCGGTTAGGGCCCACAGAGTGGGCCTTCTCCAGGTCCCGTCAGTCAGACAGTGTCGCCTGGTGGGGCCTAGGGGAAGAGCCTTCTCTGTTGCGGCCCCGGCCCTCTGGAACCAACTTCCCCCGGAGATCCGTGTCACCCCCACCCTCTCCATGTGCTTAAAACACACTTTTGCCGGCAGGCCTGGGACAGCTAACATCTTGCCCCTAGCCAGTGTATGTTCGTGGAATGATTGGTTTCTTTCTTTTTTTTTTTAACTTAAGGGTTTTTTTAACTTAAGGGTTTTTTATATGTATATAATGTAATTTCTATCATGCTGTGAGCTGCCCTGAGTTCTCAGGAATAGGGCGGCATAGAAATTAAATTAATAATAATAATAATAATAATAATAATAATAATAATAGTAGTAGTAGTAGTAGTAGTAATAGTAATAGTAATAATAACACCAACAGAACAGGTTTTAAAATGGTGCGGCCCCCTTTTATAGACTCCCTGCACAATACCTTGCTGGCCAATCATTGCAAAGGCTGGAAGCAGCCTTTCTTGTCCCGGGCATCCACATGGTCTGCCCGGGCCAATCGCTGCAGCCTGTGCCTGCCAGCCCAGGACATAACACACTGACCTTTAAAAAAATGAGAAGGCAGGCCTCAGCAGGAAGTAGTTCTATTCACTGTGAATTTATTTTCTATGTGCCTCCAAGTTACAACTAGAACAGGGGTAGGCAACCTTGGCTCTTTTATGACTCGTGGACTTCAACTCCTAGAATTCCTGAGTCAGCTGTGCTGATTCAGGAATTCTGGGAGTTGAAGTCCACGAGTCATAAAAGAGCCAAGGTTGTCTACTCCTGAACTAGAACTACATAAAACTGACAGACGCCTAAGGTCCAAAACCTTTGATCCAGTTACAACTCAGGTGATCCAATTACAACTCAGATAGCCATGCATACAAACAATGTAAGTGTGCACTAAGCCGAGCCTATATTATTACAAAACAGCACAACATATAGAGAGAACATATTGACAATGAGGAAAAAAAATCAGGTCTAAACTGGAAAACATCCACTGCAGAATTCTTTTTATGAATGAATCAGACAGAGAGGCCAATGATTTTGGCTCATTTGTCTTCCACTGAACAGACAACAAAAAGAATATCTTGATGGCTTGTCTTGCTGAATCATGAAGAACAGGTACTTGGGGGGGGGGTATTTGCGAATCACTGGAATGTAGCAGATCTTCTACCCAGGGGTTCCCACTACCTGTTTGGAACTAGACCGTGAAAGCGGCAGGTGAGCGCACACATATGTGTATGCAAAGCTCCATTTGCACAAGTGGTGGGTTCACATGCCCACCACTCATGCAAAGGGAGCTACGCATGTGCTCAATCACTGCTTACATGGAACCATTTCCTCTCCCCCTCCCCATCGGTTTGGGGGACTGCTGTTCTACAATATCTGTATAAGAAAATGACTGTATGCCTTTTTTTTTTTTTTGCTTGTTAATGCAAGGAAAATCCATCCAGGTTTCTTTGAGTCCCAACTAAAGGATCTTGCTGGAAAGAAATAAATACTATGTTACAGTGTGGGAAGTCAGTCCCCCCAGAGAAGGAAATATTAAAAGGGCAGGAAAATATATTTCAAAGGGTCTTAAAGAGGCAGAAAAGCATGCCCAGTTTTTCTTAATAGCCTCAAGTCTCCCTTCCCCAAGCAGAAACCAACTCTAGAGAAATGCAGATGTAAACCATCAGGAAGGTTGAAGCTAGAAGCTTAGGAAGACAAAGACACCTAAAATCTACATACCCCACCCAAACTCTAAGACAGGACATAATAGGATTAACCCACAGATGCCAAAGGGCACACTCAGACTCAGGTCAGAATACATGACACAGGAAATAGCCTCAAACAGGAACAGGAAACAACTCCAAACAAAAGGCTCCAGAGGGTATAAAAACCAACTCCCTACATGTGCTCTTGCTCTTTTTTCCAGAGCCATCTTCCTGTCTGGCTCTCCTCTTCAATAAACTGCAACCTTCTGCGGTTCGCGGCGTCGCTAGTCGAGCGGTGAGACTTCTCTACTCGCCGACTAGATTTCCCTCCGTCGGTGGACCCTTATACGGATCCCAAGTTGACCTGGAGGGTGCAACTTCCATCAAGGAGGCTGCGGTCCGGCTGCGAAGGAGCGGCGGCTCCTCCAGCTGTCCAGACGAAACTCCAAGGGCCGACAGAGAAGAAGATCAGCCAGTAAAATGGCCGATCGCCCTGCCGCTTCAGACTGTAAGTCAGACAACATCTAAGCTGTGAATGCCCCCGTGGTGAGCCCGGGTGAAAACTTTGCAACTCTCTTTTCTATTTTTTGTTTACTTTAATACCTGTAAGAGCCTTTGGAATTATTTCCTTGGCTTGGAAAGGCGGCTTCTGCTTTTTTTTGGGAAAGAAGGCATTTTGTAAATATTGAAATAGACTATATTTTACTTTTATATATACCTTTGTTGGATACAAAAAAGGAAAAAAAGTTGGAAAAGGTGTTTTTTTTTTTCTCTTTTTCTTCTCGGCAAGAACTGTATTATTTTTCTTCCTATATATTACACTTTAAAGGACAAAAAAAAGAGGAACTGATTGTTTCTTTAACCCACTGAGGACATCTAGTGGCAAATGTTTGATACTGCAAGTTGAAACTATTTTCTTAAAGATGGAACACTGAACTTCAAAATACTTCTGGAAAGATAAGCTGTGCAGCTGTGGAAGCTGTGGAGATGGATGTTGTTTACCTTAAATATAGCCTTCACAAAAGAGATTTTCTTTTAAGCATTAGTATCTAAAATGGAGATTCAGCCACAACTGAATTATGCACTTATATTGGAAAAGATTTATGAGGCCACTGCTGACATATGTGCCACAATTAAAAACTGTACTTCAAAATCAAGATTTAGAGAGTCTACTATATCTGTTCAAACTGATGTTCAAGCTACATCTGATTATGGTATAAATCAAAATATACCAGAAGAGGAATTGATAGAGACAGAAGAGGAACTTATTTTGCTTGACAACCTTTTCTTCTGCAACTCAGAGAATAAGAAGAAGCAAAGACTAAGATTTCTTACTACAAAGCAATGACACTGCAAGAAGAGAAAAAGGTTTCTACTGCAGAGGGAAAGATTTATACTTTCTCAAAGAATGCTACAAACAGCAAAAATGGATTTACTGGCTGAAAGGGAAGCGTTGTTATGGAAACCTGTCTGGTATAGAAGAAAACCTAGAATTAGACTGAAAAAGAAACTTAAAATTGTTTAATGGATTAAAAGGCAATGTTGGTTTTATGGATTGTTTTAAGGATAATGATTTAGGCTTAGTAATATGGAAACTGCAGTTATATACATGTATGTTTAATTTAGTCTAATGATTTTTTATTGTTTTATGGAAACTTGTTTGATATGGAAACATAAAAGTTAAACTTGGAGTGAAGTTTAATCAAATTTAAAATTCTTTAATAGATCAAAGGCAATATTGGTCTTATGGAGTGTTTCAAGGATAATGACTTAGGCTTAGAATTATGAAAACTGTAATTATATATATATGTGTGTGTTTAATCCAGTTTGATGATTTTTATTGTTTTATGGAAACTTGTTTGATATGGAAATATGAAAGTTAAACTTGGAGTGAAGCTTAATTAATTAAGAGATCTTTGTGTATAGTAATATGATTTGATAAGGTATGATAATTAAGTGGATGGAATTTGGAGTCTGTGTAATGAATTGAAATGAATTAACTCAAAGACTATCATAATCAATAATAATGGGCTTTACGGATTTTATTAAGGGGGAAAATATAGATGTATATACACATGGTTATACAATTATAAGTTAGTTATCATTGGAAAAAGAAATAATCAAGATTATTTAGATTATTAAAGAGGGTCGAGAGAGAGTAACTGCTTGAATGTGCAAGAGATATTTGAAGTGATAATTTGTTTATATAAAATAATATTTGACTATGGTAATTGAAATTGAGAAAGTTTTAAAACAGGTTTAGTAGTAATAGAAATTTATGATAGAAATGGAATTTATTAAACTTATTATGTTGTTTGAGGGAAATAGAGAGATGACAGTGAATGTACTAAGTTGAGATGTTTATGTGTGCTTTTATTTTGGAATTTCTGTTCACCCAACCACCACAGTGTGTCTTAAGTACTTTTTGTTAAAATTATAAAACCAATAAAATATTTTGGGGGGAAAAAACTGCAACCTTCTTTCTAAAGCAGTCGCCATGTTTATTCCCAGCTTGGACTGAACCACGATGAAGATGTTTCTTTCAACAACAGTATTTGCAATAGCTGCAAGATGACCTGGCCCTAAATATTAAACACATGCTTTAAAAAAAACAGGTTACTTTTTCTTACACAAATGGGAGTAGAATCTTAACAAATAGGAAACCTTAAACATTCTTGGCTGATCTCTGAAGCTAATCAGGATCAGCCCTGTTTAGTACCAGGATGAAAATAGGAGCACCTGTTAGTTTCAGCACTGTTGGATGAAAAGTCTTCCTGGAAGAAGACAATGACATTCCATAATGCCAAAACTCTTCCATAGTGCATTCCAGAAAACAGCATACAGAAAGTCCTAAACATACGACTACAACCAAGCCCAAAATTTCTGTCGTTAAATGAGTTTTGCCCCGTTTTATGACTTTTCCTATTAAGTAAGTCACTAGAGTTGTGAAGTTAGTGCCATGATTGTTAAGTGAATATGGTTTGTTCATTGACTTTGCCTGTCAGGAAGTCACAAAAGGTAATCACATGACCCTGGGACACTGCAACTGTCATAAATATGAGCCAGTTGATCATGTGACCAGGGGGAGGCTGCAATGGTCGTTAAATGCAAAAGACAGTCATAAGTCACTTTTTTCAGTGACATTGTAGCTTTGAATGGTCACTAAACAAATGATTGTAAGTCAAGGACTACCTGTGGATGCTGTTACCAAGAGCCTCTCCAAAATGGATGGTGTCTTAACTTAATGGAAAAATACATTATTGAAGGAAGGATATCTTTCAGTCTATTTATTTTACAGGTTTTTTTTAATGTTGGTTATAATAATTACGTAAAAGGAAAGCAGGCCGTCAAAGAACATGATGGCTGGATACTATCAAAGCTGACACCAGCCAGAGTATAGAAAAACTCAAAGAAGCCATGCAAGATCGGAGGATGTGGAGAGACCCCTTAGAATCGCCAAGAGTCGGGCTCAGTTGAATGGATAACTTGATCATCATTGTCACAATAATTACAGGAATAAGAGATGAACATCTGCTCCAATCTATACCTGGGAATGATTTAGCTTGCCAGAAGGCAGGAAGTTGCCTGGATAAACATGAATTTTATAAACCCATAATTTCTGGTTGCTCTGCTCTCAAGGATTAACACCTGCTGCTTCGTGAAAAGGTATAGCCAGATTCAATATTTGTGAAATAGGACTTCCTGAAAACATTTACTGTATTTCAGGTCTGTTGATCATCGTACTAAAACAAAGGAGGCCTTGGGATTTTGTAGACACTTAGGTCTTCAGCATAATCTCAGTTATGGAAAATGAGCAGCTTTGAATGTCAGCTGGATCATCACTCTCTGCTAACATTCCCTTGCTAGGGATTATCTGTCATTTTTCATTCTCGCCTTTAATAAATACTGAGCATCTACATGAGCAGATTAGCTCTCCATTTTCACCATAAGGGGGAACCATTGGTTTAGGAATGAGACAGCTGGTCATTGTGGGACTCCCATTCTCAATTTCCAGGTGAACTTGGCCCTTGCTGTTGCTACCAAGATAAGTATTTCCTCACATGAGGAAAAAAGAAGATGCACAAATATAAACCAAACTAAAAAAAATGGCTGTTGTTTGAATTGTTATGAGTTCCATACAATGCAAAGAAAAAAAAGAAATTATATCAGCAAAATATAAGTAGAGAGGGGGAAAAACAAGAATGTTGGGTTTTTGCAAAAGTGTGCCCTGTGGTTTAATTTGCCCTGTGGTTTAATAGGGCCAGGATGGGAATGTAAATTCCCCAATAAAATATAAAATTTGCTTTTCCACAAGGAAGGTATATCACAAAAGAGAGAAGCTGGAATGCTTTTTTTATTCTGCTTAAAATATCTTCAGCCTTACATGTACAAAATACATGAAATATTCTCTGCTTTTGATTTTCAAGTCCCATTTTATTTCAGTGGAGATTTTTCTTGAATATCCCCCTTTTAAAAATCCTCTAAGATGGATTCCTTCTCCTATTCCCCCCCCCACCAGTTACACAGTCTTCCTGGATTGATCCCTCAGTCATCACATAGAATTTGCATAATGTCATGATGCTAAACCATCAATTGGATTTGGCTATGCAATGATGTCACCAATAGTAATTTTAGATAAGGCTAAATCAATATCCATTTGCTCTTATGAAGTTGCCCCAAAACTAGAAAATAAAAGTGTTTTGACACTGCAAAAATGTTCACAAAAGTACCAGGTTGATTTGGCTATCCTTGGTTGATTTTATGGTCATTCATTCTTAACATAAGGAACATTTGTCCAGTAAATCTCAAGAACAAGCAGCTTTTGACTAACAAGCTATATCATCCATTGTGCTATTATTGATTGGTAGCTGTCAACATTTATTAAGACACATGGCTGATTGTTCACAATCAGCCTGAATGTCCAAGTTCAATCTTCTACAGCCCTAGATATCTCCCAACATCTTTAATAATTCATCATGTCTTGAGTAAATGCTGACGTTTAATCATTTATTGAATGCAGGGTGTGGTTTTTAAGAGTTATTAGAAAGCCTGTTGGGCATCAAGTCAGTGGCTTGCTTTGGATGTTTACCAACATGTCTTGGCAAGTGATAAAATTCAACAGTAAATAACAAAATGAACCATAAAGGGATTCTTTATTTATTATGCCTTTCATACACAGTATTTTGCAGATAGGGAGGGGTCATTGCAGCAGGAAAGGCTACCCTACAGATTTGAATCTTGGATGCCCAAAGTCTGACCTTGTGGATTCAGCTAGTGATCCCCCTTGGAGCATTTTCCATGCATCAATTTACAAGCCATACCACTTTATTGCTACCGGTAAGTCTGGGAAGAGAAAAATAAAGAAATGGAGGTTTGGAGGAACAGAGACAATGAAAAACTTAATGGCATAATTAATTCAAGAGAGATGTGAAATCCACAAAAATAAAAAAATCATATCTTTATACATTTATTTTCTGGGGCTTTCCCCCCCTCATCTGTCTGCCTCTGTCTTTCCAGCTGCCCAAAGCACAGTTGGAGAGGGACACTCAAGATCAGCCAATCCCAAAAGGGCAGGGGAGGGACTAGTTCTTGCCTCCTTTTCAGCTCATGGTAAGTTGCAAAGACCCTAGGGATTTGCTGGGATCTTCATTCCTAGCCATTGATTTGGGAATAATTGAGTGGGAAAGAGGAAGGAGAAGGAAGAGAAGAAGAAGAGGGGAAAGGAGGAGGGAGAGAAGAAGGAGCTGGAGATATCTTGACCTTTCAACATCCAGGAGACAAAAGAGAGGGGGGAAAGGAATCTAGCAAGTGAGAAGGAACAAACTAACATATTTTTTTTAAAGATGCAGAAATGCCCAGTTGCAATGTGGTAAGTCATTTCTTTGCAAAGTCAAGTGAAGAGCAATGTGTGATGCCATAGAGTTTGACAGCAACTTGCAGAACACCGTTGGATATGGTGTCCCACCCAAATGAGCCAAAGTTGAAAATCTGGATATACTAATAATATAATAATAAGGTATAAAAGCATTTTGGAGTTAGGAAAGAAACAGTGTTAAAAGAATGAATAGAAAGCATTGATTTTAGTAGACAGATGCTCCAGATAATAGGATGAAACGGTGAGATAGAAGTCAAAATAAATTTATCTTTATTAGGTGAAACGTTATGAGAGTGGTTGAAGAACAAATAATCAATGTAAGGTAGAGCCTACAGAGTTGACTGGATGAAATGCAGCAGTATAATAAACTTTATTATTGGGAACTTGGAGGGCCCCCAAAGACAAGACGTTTTAATGTTGCATAGCGCTTAATTTTAAGATGTAATTTGTCATTTATTGCTAATAGGTTTATAGGGTCTAATTTATTATTATTTTTATTGTAAAGTGATCACCTGTTCAGTTAGAGTTGCCTAGTCTTTTGTATGTTGCTCTGTTCTAATTGAATTTATATTTTATCACTATTTTGTGCTTGGTTCTAAATATGATATAAACATTAATAATGGCATATTATTAGCTATTATGGTTCATTGCACAGTCAGCCAGATATTTAGAGTAGATTTGACATTTTTATCCATCTTCCCAAGTTCTTCCCAAGGATCTGGGATAGGCAGATGTTGTTTGATGGGCTAAAGATGTCATCACAGAATTAATGTTATTAATAACTATTATTATCTGTATAATCTATAAGCATAATAATTAATGATTAATAGTTAATATCAATCATTAAATATAAAATAATAATTCATTATAATTAATTTTATAATGATTACTATTAGAATTAGAGTAAATCAGAAAGTATCAAAATCTGAAAACTCAAGTTGAAAGATAATGGCATAAACTAGTTGCAGTGCTCCCAGTGGTTATTGGCAAACTGGGTACCACACCAAAATATCTTGGATAAGACTTTGAAAAATCTGTGCATTTACAAAATTTCCATCAGTCAACTGCAAACGGTCATATTACTTGGTTCCCTAGTATGCCATACCAATTTATTACAACTTCCTCAGTTCTTGAGAAGAATTCAGTGCATATGAAGGCCAACACTAGGTAAAGAAAAGGTAGCTGTGATTTCATTGTTATGAACAGATAATAATAATAATAATAATAATAATAATAATAATAATAATAATAATAATAATAATAATAATAATAATAACATTTAGAGATGGATATTTCTGAGTTAATTATGTCATTGGTAAGGGGATAGAGAAATACAATTCAGGGAGGGAGGGAGGGAGAGAGAGAGGGGGAAGAAAGAAGGAAAACAGAGAAAGCAACAGTGAGTTGCATTTCAGAATAACAGAATAGCAGAGTTGGAAGGAATCTTGGAGGTCTTCTAGTCCAACCCCCTGCTCAGGTAGGAAACTCTATATGGCTGTCCAATCTCTTCTTAAAAACCTCCAGTGTTGGAGCACCCGTTTCATTCTGGTTTACAAAGATTAATAGAAATTTGCACCCATTGCATTACTATTGATGTGTTCCCACCTTAGTTTGTTTTTATCTTCTATATTCTTATGTTGTGAGGTGGAATGTTATCTAAAGCCTCATAAAAATGTTTTTGAAATTGTCTTTGATATTAACTGGAGACTTCCGTTATGGTGGCATGGTGTACAAATTGCCAGATAATGTTGATAATATTATCACTCTTGCTGTCATTTAATTTCTTAGCACAAGACAATCGTATTTAATCGTATGAGAAATTTTATCCCATCTTTTTGATGCCTACTCATTACTCATTCTACTAAAATTGGTATATCTTAGTTCCTGCCTTTAACCCTTACATCTCCAAGAGTTTAATCCTTCTATATTCAAAGCTCTGCTTTCTCCTACATGAATCTTTCCAAAATACTGGATTATCTCTTCTCCATGCTCTTCCAAAGTTTGAAGTGTGACAGATAGCAATTGTCTCTTGTTTTGACACTCAGATGCTCCATGCTCTCTCTGTGAAATTTCACCTGGCATTGGCTTTTTGATGCTAATTGCAGAACTGTTTCATTGCCCAGGCCATTAAGTTAATTAAAAAAAATTCTTTCAAAGCTGAGATTTCTCTGATGCTGCAATTGTCATGCATTGGGTGTTAACCAGACTCTGTTTAAATTGCCACAGTTCTGACTAAAGAGAATGATAAAGAAATGTTTTTAATTCAGAAATGCAGTGACAACAAAGTTCACCAGCATTTTGTATTGTAATCTATGATCTACTTTCAGACTCTTGGTGCTAGCTACAATCCTGAATACAGGCAGAACATTAGGAGTCTTTTAGGCCCAGGATCTTTTGAGAGTAAAGCTTGATGTACACTTGTAGCCAGGGGTCAGACATGTCGTTTTCCTGCCCAGACACAAAAAACTAAGCTATCGGTAGTTCGTGTTGGGACTTCGAGGGCTGTATTTTGAGTTGTACCGCCGCTAAACTACACCGAAAAGAAATGGCATCCGATGAGGGAAAATTATTTGTTGGTGGACTCAGTTTTGACACCAATGAACAATCACTCGAGCAAGTTTTTTCTAAATACGGACAGATATCTAAAGTTGTTGTTGTAAAAGACAGAGAAACCCAGAGATCCAGAGGGTTTGGCTTTGTAACTTTTGAGAACATTGATGATGCAAAAGATGCGATGATGGCCATGAATGGGAAGTCTGTTGATGGCCGCCAGATCAGAGTTGATCAAGCAGGCAAGTCCTCTGATAATCGGTCTCGTGGATATAGAGGGGGATCAGCTGGAGGCAGAGGCTTTTTCTGTGGAGGCCAGGTAGAGGTCGTGGATTCTCCAGAGGTACTGGAGACAGAGGTTATGGGGGCAGCAGATTTGAATCTAGAAGTGGAGGATACAGTGGATCCAGAGACTATTATGGAAGCAGAAGTCAAGGAAGTTATGGAGACAGGCCTTCAGGAGGATCCTATAGAGACAGTTATGACAGTTAAGCTACACACAACGAATAAAAAACCTTCCTGGCTCAAGATCGTCCTTCCATTGGCTGTATTTATAAAGATTTTTGGAGCTTCGCTGAAATCGTTCTTGTGTAGTCACCTCCTTTGTATTCTCACTTTTGTAGTAAACTCGCAATTCTAATCTTGTCAATAACACAGCCTTGACAGCTTCTAATATGTAATGGTCTGTTCAGACTCAAAGAAAGCGCTGGGTTTTTCTCGAGTGTTTTATTTTTTTTTAAAACACTTAAGATTTTAGTTCATTTGTGAGCAAAGGCGTGTGTATATGTGTTTTAGTTTTTTTATATTTTGTTTTTGTTTGTTTTTTGTTTGTTTGTTTGTTTTTTTTTTTTGAAAGAAGACCGGAAGGTTTGGTGCCCCGTATCTGTTTTTCTTTTGAGCAAGAAAGGACCTTAATTGTTCAGTAGAAGCTGAGCAAGCTGTGAACTTTTTTTTGTTAAGTGTATCGTTTTGTTAAAAAAATTAATCAACCTTTAGTGTATCAAGGTACTGTAGCCTGGGTGTGAATTTTAAAAGGCAACCTACCTTGATATATCTAAAGAAATACTTTTGCTTGTATGTTCAGCCTGCATTAAGAGACTTTAACTTGTATGCCATAAAATTTAACCCAGAGAGAGACTGCAGATTTTACTACCCAAAGGGTTCATGGAAAAAATGTTTGTTTCTATTGTCCTTTTTTTACTGAAAGAAAGTATGCCTAATTCAATTGTTGTAACTTTGAAGTGGTGAAAAAGGATTTCTTGTACAGTTTACTTTGGCTTCACGAAGCCTATTAAAAGTCCATCTGAAAAAAAAAACACTAAGCTATCATGTGACTCTCAGATGTCAGATTTGATTCTTACGTAGTTGTGACTAACTAGAATAGTGAAGCATTGCTTATTGCCATTGGGTTGATAAGAATCACACAACCAGGAAGAAGAAAACTGAGAAGATGGACTTGATCTCATGTTAGATTTTGTTGCTGTGAAGAAAGGTTTTACTTCCTTGGGTTTATGGGAGTGAATTCCTAGATGGTTGGAAGTTGCTGTAAGAACTTGCGTCTCTGTTTATTTACTTAAGTCTTCTGGGTTTATTTACAGTCTGAATAGTGTTCAAGTCCATGGTTCATCTAAGGGGTCTTCAAACTTGGCCCTTTTATGACTTGTGGACTTCAACTAACAAAAATCCTCAGCCAGCATGCCTGGCTGAGGAATTCTGGGAGTTGAAGTCCACAAGTCATAAAAGGGCCAAGTTTGAAGACCCCTGATCTAAGTAAAGAGCTAGGAAGAACTAATAGGTGGATAAAGAAGCTGTGTTTGGTCAAGAGAATTAATAGAACCAAATTGGATGACATTTGGATCTTCCCTGAATAAGAATTCATAGGGATTTCGCACAAACTAGAACATTTGGGTTTTCTGATTTGTCAAGCTGATGCTTTAAAGCAGCTAAAATTTGCTTGTTTTCAACATAAAACACATTTATTCGTTTTAGACTTTCTTGAAGTAGGCTTATGGATCTATTAATCGGCAACATATGTTTTGGCATTTGCTCACATCAGGTTTCAGAGTTTAGGATCAGTCAATGGCCAGTCAAGAGACCAGTTTCCTTAAATTTTATTTCCAATTCTTTGTAAGAAAGTTTGGATCAGTTGTTTTGGAATACCAATAGGTCCACTGATTGATCACAGAGATATTTTCCATTCTGTCATCACTCACTGACTTTCCATCATGGTCATTGAAAAAATTAAATGATACTGTGAGATCTCTAGATTTGAAGGTTGAATTCCACTAAATACCTGCTTCTAAATCTAGGAAATAATTTTGTCATGGTCTGTCAACTTCCTAAAGGCATCTAACTGACCTAGCCACTGTGAGAAACACGATCCTGCACTATTTAGAACTTTGATATGACCCCTGGTTTGTGAACCGGCACTGGTCTGTGGCATGCTAGCAACCAAGCTGTGCAAACAACCAAAGCCCCATCCCTGGTATGTAGCCACATCCTCTCCCATACACAGAAAAAACTTTCTTCATGGAACTGGTCCCTGGTACCCAAAAAGGTTGGGGGCCACCGATGTAGGGTCTTCTAATATTTGGGATGGCTTATATGACTAAGATCTTTGGAGAAACAAAGCAACATGGGATGGATGGATGGATGGATTTGTATTGACCAGTAAGGTGAAGGATCATGTTTACAGTTCCAATTACAGATTTCAACTTTGGAAGACCTGAAGGGCTAGGCTGAGGCCATATTATCCTGGAGAAGGGCTATCTATGTGGTGGTTAAGAGTGCTCCATTTTTTTAATGAACAGGGATGCCATCTGCTAATGCAGCATGGCAATTTAGAATTTGTCTTTGCTTTGGTAAGGTTTTTGGACTGACCTTTGTTATTTAGTTATCTACTTGTTGATTTTTGCATTGATAACCCTCACAGAGAAAAATAGATAGTTGTCAGACAATTATTTACTACTTTTTGTTTGTTCCATTCTATTTCACCTAGCTAATAACTTTTTCCTGACATTCAATATAATTATTAAAAGCTAGCAGATTTAAGAGCAGGGATTCCAAGAATACTGAGGAGCACAAAGGACATTCTTGAAATACTTCCCATTGACCCTAGTCTCATTTGCTCCCCAAGATTTTAGTCAAAAATATTTTCACTGAATACATCTAATGACCTTGGCTTACCCTAATCACAAATTTTCTCCTCTGACCCCAAGTTAATTTTTCTGATAATTTCTCAAGGGAGCTTGTCCCAGAAATGCATGTATTTACTGGAAAAGTAATTATTTCTCTGACTGGTCAGAAATGTTGTAGGCATAAAAATGAATTGATGAGGTTTCAAATAAATGGGATGACTCCAGGGAGTAGACTTTAGTTGGGCTATTGTCAAGGCATTCCCTGCTCCTCTTAAAAATGTCTTCCATTCATCCTTGAATCAGTAGAAGACAATCCCAGCATAATCTTTGCTGCCCTTTGGTTGATCCCTATCCTGCCTCCACTGCCTCTATTCTGGCTTGTGGCCAGTTGGTGGTGTCCTTCTGATGCATCCACAGAATTGGTTAAGCGAAATAATTGGTTTAACCTTCTGGGCTTGCTGCCCTCTTTCTGAATGTCACCAACCAGCAGGAAAACATCTACCGTAGTAAGCACGACAACAATTCTGGGAAGAGTCCTGTTTGCATGTCTGAAGTCTGACATCTTCAAGCTTTTATGCCCTTTTCCCCAACAGATGAAGGCTAAACTCTGAATGTGGACCATATTCACAAAAGTATCAGAGTTGCATAACATGTACAATCCCATAGACATCAAAAACACACAAATATAGACTTCCTTTCACACTCTGGGCAAGGGATTCATTTGCCCAACCACTAGCAAAACTTGGCCATCATCTCAGGCATCATATGCTGGCATGAATGGGTTAGGACAGAAGTGTTAGTCTCCCCAGCTATTCTTCTTGAGATTCATTCATTGATCCTATACAGAGACCTCTGTGTATTAACTCATCTTCTATGTGCTCTCTGTGATAGATTGATGTCCTCCAATATGAAATAGTGTAAGATTCAACTTCCAGTGAGGTGACAAGGATGCCATCTTCTTATTCTCCAGCAATGAGATGACCTGGGCAATCCCAAATAGAGGAGTTCTTAGAGCTCAACCCTAGTTTTATGAAGGAGATGAAACTCAAGCTTCTCCCTCATAGCATCCCCCCATAAGTCTTACTGGACCAAGAATACTACACTAGTATCATTAATAAACTTTGTTGTCATAAAAAGAGGTGATGGCCACTGCTTTAGATGACTTTAAAATGGGATTAGATCAGGGATGGCCAATCTTGGCGACTTTAAGAACTGTGGACTTCAACTCCCAGAATTCCCCAGCCAGCTATGGATTAGACAAATTCACAAAAATCTGTTAAAAGTTGTTGTTGGTGAGCAAAGAACCAAGGGTGGCTATGACTTTTCTTCCTTTTTTTGAAAAAAAAAATTGACTTGCTTTTTTGATAAACAAAGCCAATTCCCCAAAATAATATTACCAGATCCAAGAAAAACATGATCATTGGTGTAGGCCTTACTGAAGAAGCACAAGAAATTAAGCTCCTTACAAGGGACTCTTTAGTTATTTGCTCTCACATAACAGTCAATGAAATATCAAACCAGCCTCCTTGGGTTTCTCATTATTTTGCATTTTAAAAGGATAATGATGGTAAACACACCAGTATTATAGGGCAGAGTATAGCCACCCACTCCATCAGGTATTTGGCTCACTTTTAGAACCGTAATCTAGGTAGCAAACTGGGGTACCATGCTTAGGGGGCAGCACTACATCCAAGTGTAAATATCACCTTCGCACAAACAGTATTAATTGAGCTTTGCTATCTGGATTTGGAAATTTTGGAAACTGCAACTGTTGGAGGAGCAGCAAGACACTGCAGAGAGAAATGCAATACAGGTAGTTGTTGATCTACAACCATTTGTTTAGTCACTGTTTGAAGTTACAACAGCATTGGAAAAAAGTGACTTACGATGAGTTTTCACATTTATGACCATTGCAGCATCCCCATGGTGATGTGATCAAAATTTGGTTGCTTGGCAACTGGCATGTATTTATGACAGTTGCACTCTCCTGGGGCTATGTGATCACCATTTGTAACCTTTCCAGCCAGCTTCCAAAAAGCAAAGTCAATGGGGGAAGCCAGATTTGCTTAGCCGCCACATGATTCACTCAATGGCAGTGATTCACTTGACAACTGTGGCAAGAAAAGATTGTAAAATGGGCGTCAAGGGTGAAACTTTGGCAGTTACATGCCTCTGCATTTCAACTTGCCTTTAGAATAAAGGGGGGGAGGTATTTCTTTCAAGTGGGTGAGAAAGAGAAACGAAACTTCTTCAATTCAGCTGAAGACCGTGGGAGCACTGAAGCCTTGTCAAGGACACCAGAACAGGTGTGGATTTGAAGCAGACAGTTCCCATAACAAAGTGAACATGTTGATATGGACTATGTAAAACATTGGGGTTTTGGTTGGGAAAATTATTGTTTAAATTTATAAATTGTTGTTGGAACCTCACAGTTAGTTGTATTTCGACATAACCATGCAGCATATCCAATAAACATAAACTTTTTGGAAACGAAATGAAACAAGTTTTATTTGGATTCTTGAGCTGGATGTTGACAATGCGGCATAACTCTTGCTTAGTAATAGAAATGTTGGATTCAATTGTTATTGTAAGTTGGGTACTATCTTAGGCATTATTGCAAACTTGCCTGATCCAAAAAGCTAAGGATGGGTGATTCTGCTAACTACCTGGATATGACCCCCATGGTAGGATGTCAGTCTAGAAGAAACAAAAGCAAATTATGTCCCAAAGGTGCTTTTTCACGAGGCAACTGGACTTTCCTTGTTTTTCTTTGTAGACATTTTGCTTCTCATCCAAGAAGCTTCTTGAATGAGAATTGAAATGTCTTCTAGGAAAAACAAAGAAAGTCCAGTTGCCTCGTGAAAAAGCACCTTTGGGGCAACCATGACCTGGATGACTGAGAATCTCCATAGACAAAAGCAAATTAGATAATCCTCGATTTACAATAGTTCATTCAGTGATCGATCAAAATTACAATGACACTGAAAAAAGCGAATTATGACCATTTTTCACACTTACGACCTTTTCAGCATCCCCGTTTTCATGTGATCAAAATTCAGGCTCTTTGTAACTGGCTCAGATTTATGACCGGTGCAGCATCCCAGGGTCATGGGATCACCTTTTGAGACCTTCTGACAGGCAAAGTCAATGGAGAAGCCAGATTCATTTAATAACTAGGTTACTAACTTATCAGCTGCAGTGATCCACTTAACAATTGTGGCAAGAAACGTTGTAAAATGGGGCAAAATTCACTTAACAAATTCTCACTTAAAAACAGAAATTTTGGGCTCAATTGTGGTCGTAAATCGAGGACTATGTCTGTAGTGCTGCCAAAAAGGCTATTACAAATGGATCCATGAACTCACCAAGAGTTCATCTCAACTCAAGGGAAACCTTATCTTCATTCGAAATCTAGGGCTATTAAATTGAGCTCTGGTTTCTAAAATACTCTTGATTTGATTTGGGGAAAGCCAGTTTTAACTCTTGATGAAATGCCCCTTCAGATAACCAAACATCTCTTCCAAATGCTAATTCATCTTAATGACTAGCAACAGGGAAAGCACTGAACAGTACAAATGAAAGTTGTTTTAATTTGAGAAATAAATGCATTTTCACATGTTGCAGACACAAATGGTTCAAATGTGTAAATCGTGAATTCCAAAAACCATTAAAAAGATAAAGAAATCTTGAGCAAGACAGAGATGGCTGGCCAAATACCTCCTGGCTATTTGCACTAACCTGCCAATTCTCTCTTCCAGTCTACTAAGCCTTCCTACTATTACTATTAAAGACCCCCCCCCTTTCTGGATTGATGGTATCATCCATATTTCTGGACTTTGCAGAAGAACCTGTTGACCACTAATCCTGGACTTTGTTCAGCTACAAGAGACTTTGTGATACTTTTATTCTGACACACAACGTTGCTTGTCCTAAAGCTAAAGACAACCATGGGTCTGGCCAGAAGAGTCCATCTATTTTGCATTTAGCAAAAGCGGTAGTGTATTAGCGGTAGTTTTTCCTTAGTGAAATGGCTGCTTGAACTGATATTTTTGACCCGTGAATGAACTACCTCAAGAAAATGCAGAGCCAGTTTTTTGTCATAAGGATACTTATCAAAAGTGCAGACATTAAGGTTCTATCTAAAACAGGGGTTCTCAACCTTGGCAACTTTAAGACTTGTGGACTTCAACTCCCAGAATTCCTAGGAATTCTGGGAGTTGAAGTCCACAAGTCTTAAAGTTGCCAAGGTTGAGAACCCCTGATCTAAAAGGAATGCCTTCTGCCACAGAACAATGGGGCTTCTTCATATGCAAATGTATGGAAATCAGGCCGTCCTCCACTTAACGACCACAATTGAACCCAAAATTTCTGTTGCAAACTGAGACATATATTGAGTTTTGCCTCGTTTTACAATTTTTCTTGCCCCTCTTGTTAAGCGAATCACTGCAATTGTTAAGTTAGTAACACAGTTATTAAGTGAATCTGGCTTTCCCATTGACTTTGCTTGTCATATGACCTTGGGATACTGCAACCGTCATAAATATGAGTCAGTCGCCAAGAGTCCAAATTTTGATCACGTGGCTATGGTCATAAGAGTGAAAAATGATCATGTCACTTTTTTCAGTGCCATTGCAACTTGAATGGTCATTAAATGAACTGTTGTAAGTTGAGGACTCCCTGCAATAATATAAATAAGCTGCCTAAAATGCATATTGTAACACAACTTTTAAAACCAGTTTGGTCCAGTGCAGGGGTAGGGAACCTTGGCTCTTTTATGACTTGTGGACTTGTGGCTGGCTCAGGAATTCTGGGAGTTGAAGTCCATAAGTCATAAAAGAGCCAAGGTTCCCCATGCCTGGTCTAGTCTAGTGGATAAGGAGCCAGGTTAGAAACTGGGAGGTTGTGAGTTCTAGTCCCACTTTAGCTGTGAAAACCAACTGGTAACTTTGGGCCAGTCACTCTCTCTCTCAGCTCACCTCACAGAGTTGTTGTTGTGAGGCAAATAGGAAGAAGAAGGAGTTTTAGGTATGTTCACCACTTTGAGTTGTTTATAAAAAAAAATTAAAGTGGAATATAAATAAATAAATGGTGACTGCTTAGTAATTTTGCTTCTTTGGATATTGTAGGGGACAGATTGATATTAAATATCTTGGTGATATTTGTTATGATCTTTTCTCTGAGATGAAATCCCCAATTTTTTACAGAGGTTCACAAGCTAAACGCAGTTACAAGTGAAAGTGGTACAGCAGCCTGCAGAGTGCCAGGCTCATAAAAGTGTCAGGAACATGGCAAAAAAAACCTCACTCCACTCTAACTATACGGAAGTTCTGGAATAAGATGGAGCAGTCTTTGCCTTCGGGGTGTGTGTGGACTTTGTTGTAAGTTGAGTTGATGCTAGATTCTCTTCTTCCAGATTCAGTTTTTCCTCTACTAATGCTAGGAGTTAAAATTTAAGTCAGACTCATGCAACTTTTTTCTGGGCAAGAATATTTTTTCCCCTCTTTTTTTCCCTTCTAGATTGGATCTCCTTTAAGAAAAAAAATAATAGTAGCTGAATGTTAATGCCAATAGAATAGAATAGAATAGAATAGAATAGAATAGAATAGAATAGAATAGAATAGAATAGAATAGAATAGAATAGAATAGAATAGAATAGAATAGAATAGAGCTGGAAGGGACCTTGGAGGTCTTCTAGTCCAGCCACCTGCTCAAGCAGGAGAACTCTATTTTGCTTGCTATTGCTTAAAAAAAAAAAACAGTGGAAACTTATGCCACAGAATTTTGGCAATCTCCTATCAACATTCTCAGGGTAGGGGTCTTGGGAAAAACAAAACCTAAAGGAGGTAGATGGATGGGGAATCACAAATGCCCCCCTCTGCTTTAGGTGACGGGAGTTCCGTCTTGCTCCAGTTTATTTGTTTGTTTCTTGCCTTCATTTTTATAAATAGCACAAGGAAATGAACATATCTAATACTCTGTCCTCCTCATATTTTCTCCCATAACAACAACCTGTGATGTGTGTTGGGCTGAGAGTGACTGGCCCAAAGGCATCCAGCTGGCTTTCGTAGCTAAAGCAAGACTAGAACTCCCGGCAAATGGCCCAGCTCACAATCTCTTGGTGATTTACTCAAGGTCACCTAGTCAGCATTCATGCCTAAGGTGAGACTAGAAAGCGTGTATTTAGATGCTCGTACATGAAAATGAAGGCACTAGAACTGCTAGGTATATTTTGAACAGCAGAACAGCAGTTCCAGGCTTGGCCCCTTCTTCAAAAGGAAAAACATGATTTGGTTGCTTAAATCTAGGTAGACTTACAACAGATCTTTTAGTGACTGTTCAAAGTTACAATGGCACTGAAAAGAGTGACTCGTGACCACCTTTCACACTTTGTAGCACCCATATAGTCACGTGATCAAAATTCAGCTTGTTGGCAACTGGTTCTTACTTATGTGTCCCAAGGTCATGTGATCACCTCTTGCAACTTTTCGACAAGCAAAGTCAATGGGGAAGCCCAATTCACTTAACCGTGTTACTAAATTATCAACTGCAACGATTCACTTAACAGCTGTGGCAAAAAAAGGTCATAAAATGGGGCAAAAGTCACTTAACAAATGTCTCACTTAACAACTAAAAATTTGGGGGTCATTTGTGGCTGTAAGTCAAGGACCACCTGGTATAATAGCGCAGGAAATGAGGGAAGTCTGGAGATCACCCTTGAGTAAGTGTCCTGGATGAGGATGCTTGAAGCGTTTTCTTATTTCCCTCATTTCTTAGTTAAGCACAGCCTTCTGGGCTGAGATGGAGAGCTTCTGCTCCTGTGTTTCTCTGACTGGGGACCGATACTCACAGCATGCAAGAAGTGCTCAGCTGAGCAGGTGTCTCAATGCACAACAGCTGCTGGGCAAGAGGCTGCAGACTTGACAAGGATCAGAGGTTGGAAATCTAGGACTGGCACAAGAGCAGAAGTCACTGTGGTCCATTATCAGCCTCCTAAGGATTCTAAAGCAAATTAATCCCCTCTTAAGAAGTTGGGCATGGTCCCCTGTGGGTTTGGTTTTTTAAAGCTTTTATTGTTAAGACAGATAGGAAAAGAAATAGAAAAAAGAAATGAAAGAGAGAAATACACAATCACACACAGGCATGCGTGTTGTGTGTGTGTTTACGTAAGAGAGAGGAGGGGTTGGTGTTTGTATGTGTGTGTGTGTGTGTGTGTGTGTGTGTGTGTGTGTGTGTGTGTGAAGGATTGCCCAAATAAAAGGATTAGATGAGAATTTACTAGATACTCAAAGAAATAATTTTTAAAAAATCACCATTATTCTTTCAAGGAAAATTGAACCAAATGAAATTCATAATTTAGTGCTTTAAGAGCTAAGATGAAAATCAGAAATCGACAAAAACAGTCACAGTCATCAGAATGATTAATCATCCTCAGAATGATCAGACAAATTATTAAGAATATGATATAAATGAGCAAGGAATTCCAACTAATCTGAAGCTGTACCTCTATGGCCAATAGAACAGAACGTAGTATTTTAAAAATTTATGTCAAAAGAAATTCAAATTCTGTATGTGACAGAAATCTGTGGAATTATAGTCCATATATGGTTTCCAAATTATATTAAAGTTAGCATCAAACCCATTTTTAGATAGGAAGTAACTTTTGACATGGATTCATACTCCCAAAGATTAATTTGTCATCTTCTAGTGAGGAAACTGATCAGCAGGGCGTGTAGCATATCCCACAGCTATTATGCATAAAATCAACTCAGTATATTTAATAGGCATGCAACGCCTGGTGATAATATATTTAACAGAAAAATAAGCATCTATCAAGAATGAGAAGTCAATATTTAAATTTTGTTTATTGCGCTGATGAATCGTATTCCACAATTGTTGAACTTTGTAACATTGCCATCGGATGTAAGAATAATCCAAATGAATTACAGGTAGTCCTCAACTTACAAGTTTGTTTAGTGATCATTCAAAGTTACAATGGTACTGAAAAAAGTGACTTTTGACTGTTTTTCACACTTATGCAGGCAGTGTAGAGTAGTGGTTAGCAAAGCCTTATTTCCCTCCTTTTAGAAAGAGATTTGGAGCTTTGCTCCCAGCTCATCTTAACTGAGGGAAATTAGGCAATTAGTTTCTCCCAAGGAAGGGGCTCCTTCCTTCCATCCCCCCTCATCTAAACATACTTGATCCAGGAGCGATTGGGATAAACGGCTGTTAGCCCAGTCAGCTGAGATTCACAGCAGAGCTCAGTTAAGTGACCTCCGAACTCAGCTCACCCCCCTGGATGGCAGGCAAAAGTAAAGAGAGCTCTGTGGACCGAGGCAGACCGTCGATCGGAGCAAGCGGGGGGGGGCACATGCGTCGCATAGTCACTTCGAGGCCGCAAATTGCTGGGAGGAATTTTACAAGCCCTCGAAGCCAGCACCGATCAGCTGGCCAGCGGGCGATCGCAGGGCGCATGGCAGCGATTCCAGGAGTATTCCCCGGAGGCCCAAAGTAAAGCGTTGCTCCTCTCCCCACGGCGGTCGCCATCTTGGCCTTGCGGTACACTCAGTCTCCCAGGGGAACCCAGGGGAAGGCGACCTTTCCCCGGTCATTGGCATCAGCCCCCCCACCCAGCGAGCCTTTCCAGGGGAGCTGATCCAAAGCAGCGGGCGTTGCCTGACCAGATCCTCAGCTGACGGCCACCTTCGGGCCTACGCTCAGGGAGGCTTCCTTTTTAACAGCTGCCATCTTGTTTGACCCAACCGGGCCTGCTAACCGAGGCCTACTACAGCAGGCCTCTTTACATTCTCTCAGCTAGATTAGCCGGCCTAGTGGGTCTTTTGAACACCCAGCCTTCTCCTTTTAAGATCTGGTGTCTCCTATTGCCTGCTAGTCACCATTGGTACAGTTGGCTCCACTCGGATTCCAGGCACCCACTGTAGTGTGCCTATCCTTATCCACAGTATATCAGGCCGGATTCCAGGCACCCCCAGCAATGTGTCTGTCCTTATCCATGCACAGCCACAGTTGGATTCCAGGCGTCCCCAGTAGTGTGCCTGTCCTTATCCACACAGAGGCTGTACCTGGGTTCCAGACGTCCCCTGCAGAACGCCTGTCCTTACCCAGTGTGTAATACTCTCTAGATACCTGGAGCCCCCTGTCGTGTTCCAGCGCTATCAGAGAATGGAGGAGGCCTCTCTTGCCTCAACAGGAGCCTTGCCATCCTCATCAGGACAGCCTGGTCTGGAGGGCATTGACAGGACAGCAGCCAAATCTAAGGTCAGATCTGCCACCAAGACTTCCAAAAGAACAGACAAGCAGGACAAGAGGAGACACCAGGCCTTGGAAAAGGAGTTCACCAAGGCGCAGAAAAGAGCCAGGTTTGCGTCACACCAGCCCGAGGGCCTAGCCTTAGAGCTACCACTGGGACCATCAACCTCTCCCCGGGGGATTTGGTCAATGGGGGAACCCTCACACTCTCCCGCGCAGTACGGCACAGGTGAGCTACATTCCATGGCCCAAGCTCCGGTCGCACGGGTTCCTCAAGAGAACCCCAAGGCCACATTCACCCCCACAGTGGCCAGACTCCGTCCGAGCAAGCAGACTACCTTCCCGATGGAGGACCGCCTAGCCCAACTGATCGCTCAGGTGGTAGATAGAGCCCTGGATGCCAGGGCTCAGACCTCCATACCGCTGGCCACCTCTCACAGGCATATCCAACAGCCTGAGATGGAGGCCTACGATAGCCCTTCCTCCCCTTCTGAGTCTCTAGCGTCTGAAGACTCCTACTTCGATCAGCCGGCCACGGAACAGGGAATACTAATGTCCGAGGAGGAGGAGGACCCACCAGAGGCCCCTTCCTTCGGTGGCCTGTTCAACCCCTCCTTCTTCATCACCCTGCTATGCAAGGCCACATCCACTGCTCATCTGGGACCTGAACCTCTGACGACAACATCCCCCGATCCACAGGATTCGGAGGCGGACCCTAACTTCGTAGAACCGGTTGCGATGCAACACCGCATCCCTTGCCCCTCCCTGTTCCTGAACGCAATCAGGAAACAGTGGACATCACCGGCCTCTCTTCCCATTCCGGGTAGCATGAACAAGAAATTGTACAGTGTCGCCAAAAAATTGGAAGAGACACTGGAAGTGCCCACTGTGGACAAGCCCCTAGGGCCCCTAGTATCATCCACCGCCATTTCTGGGGACTTCTCTGAGGCCCTTAAAGCTGAGGATCGCAAGTGTGAGTCCACCTACCGCAGAACGCACCAAGCATCCGCATGGGCGATCAGAGCGGCAACCTCCGCTTCTTTCTTTAACAGAGCCTCCCTCTGTTGGCTCCGGCAGCTCCAAGCCAAGATCCCAGCGGAGGATATCCGGACACACCAAGACCTTAGTAAGTTGGTGGCAGCCACCGAGTATGCGGCAGACATGACTCTCCAGGCCGCCAGATTCTCCTCCAGGGCTAGGGCGTCCAGTATTATCGGCCACCGTATGCTCTGGCTGAAACATTGGCAAGCCGATGCAAAGTCCAAGTGGAAGCTAGCAGCGGCCCCATACCAGGGAGGCAAGTTATTTGGGGACGCCTTAAACCCCCCGAAAACAAGGACAAACGTAAGGTCCTTAACCATTTGATCAAAAAACAGGACAGGCGCTCCAGATACTATCCACAACGGCAGCCCTTTCGTGCAGGAGCTAGATACAGTTACCCCTAGCCCTTCCAATCCTTTCTGGCCAGACAAGACAGACAGGAGAGACAGGCCGATAGGCAAGCTCCCAGACCCAAACAACAACCTCAGGGAAAGCGCCCCTTTCGAGGGAACAACAGGCCATTCCGGCGCGCCAGATGACACCCCACCAGTACCTCCCATCGGGGGCAGGCTCTCCTTGTTTGCCCACCAGTGGGAGGCCACCACCATGGACACATGGGTGCTCAGCACCATCCGCCACGGCCTCTCCTTGGAATTTGTCACCAACCCCCCAATTCAGTTCCTTTCTTGTCCAACCCCCTGGAACCGAACAAGGAAAGGGTTGATGAACGAAGCAGTTCATTATCTACTTCACATACGGGCCATAGAACCAGTACCGCTGGGCCAGAGAGGCCAGGGATTTTACTCCTTCATCATTCCAAAGGTGTCAGGGGGATGGAGAGCCATTCTAGACCTCAAGGGCTTGAATTATCATCTTGCATATCACAAATTCAAGATGCAAACGCTCCGGTCCATCTTGGGAAGCGTAAGAAAGGGGGACCTACTGACGTCTATCGACCTCACGGAGGCGTACCTCCATATCCCGATCTCTCTGGCCCACTGACAGTTCCTACGGTTCGCTTGCAAGGGACGCCACGTTCAGTACAGGGCGCTCCCATTTGGCCTGTCCTTGGCCCCAAGGGTCTTCACCAAGATCCTGGCGGCTCTAGCAGCACACCTGAGAATGATACCAGTCAGAGTCCAATGCTATTTGGACAACATGCTAATCCAGTCCGCATCCCCACAGTCCGCTCTGTTGGACCTAGATCTGGTGTTAAAGCTGCTTCAGAGCCATGGGTTCTCGGTAAACTTCCCCAAGAGCCACTTGGTTCCTTCAACAAGATTACTATACCTCGGTGCCATCATAGACACCGTGGAGTGCCGGGTTTACCTATCCCAGGAGCGCCGGGACAGCATAAGACAGTCAATCCTCCAGATTCACAAGAGTCGATCCGTAACATTGGCCAGTCTCTCTCAACTGTTAGGGAAGATGATCTCGGCCATTGCAATCATGCCATGGTCCAGGCTCCACTCCAGGGAGCTGCAATGGTTCATGCTCCCCTTCCAGAGGCGGAACCTCAGCACTTCCCACCAAAGAGTACAACTTCCACAACAGGTACTACGATCCCTCAAGTGGTGGCTATCACCAACCACACGCAGAGGGTCATGCTTCAAGGAGCCAGATCCGATAGTACTCACGACGGACGCCAGCCTGTTCGGCTGGGGAGCGCACCTTCGCTCACAGTGGGCACAGGGCCGGTGGTCCAAGTCGGACCTCCAACACAACATCAATTGGCTTGAACTACGGGCCATCCACCTAGCCCTCCGTCACTTTCGAGGCTGAGTGGCATGCCACCACGTCCTGGTCCTCACCAACAATGTGGCAGCCAAGGCCCACATAAACCGCCAGGGGGGCACCCGGTCCCAGAGCCTTTTGGCCGAGGCTCTCCTACTGGGAACCTGGGCAGAACACAACCTAGCCTCCATCAAGGCCGATCACATATCAGGGGAAGCGAACACTCAGTCCGACTTCCTGAGCAGAACAATTGTGGATCACTCGGAGTGGCGCATTCACCCGAGGATCTTCGGAGAAATTTGTCACCGTTTTGGACTGCTGCGGGTGCACCTCTTTGCGTCCCCACTCAATGCTCAGCTGCCTCGCTTCTTCTCCCGATTTTCAGCCATAGGGGTGAAGCAGACGGACGCTCTTCAGAGCCCATGGCCCCAAGGTCTGCTTTACGCCTTTCCCCCCTACCCCTCCTCCCGGCGGTAATACGCAAGCTCCTCCAGGAATGGGTGGAGGTACTCCTGGTGGCCCCTTACTGGCCAAGGACACCTTGGTTCGCCGACCTAATGAGTCTCTCCCTTGCGGAGCCTTGGAAGATCCCCCCGGAACGGATCTCACTCAGCCAGGGAGCCATTCTTCACCCAGATTCCCAGTGGCTCCAGTTAGCCGTCTGGCATTTGAGCTCTCGATCTTAGCAAGGGAACTCTGTTCCCCAGGGGTCATCATGATGATTCAGGCCTCTTGTCGCCCTTCCACCAACTGCATATACGAGGCCACGTGGAAGAACTTCTGATTATGGTGCTCTGGATGACAGTTGTCACTCTCGGACCTCACAATTTCCCATATCCTGGACTACTTGTTAGCCGGGTTGGACAGGGGCCTGGCCCCAAACACACTGTGCAGACAGGTTGCAGCGCTGGCAACGGTCCTCACATGCGACTCAGCGGGAACCCCTTAATCCGATCATTCCTTAAAGGGGGCTCCAACACCAGACCCCCTGCCGTGCACAGGTACCCTTTGTGGGAATTACCATGGGTCCTTCGGGCCCTCACTAAGCAGCCCTTCGAGCCCCTAATGATATGCGACGTGCGTCACCTGTCCCACAAAGTGGCATTCCTGGTGGCAATCATGTCTGCACGGTGCATCTCCGAATTGGCAGCGCTCTCAGTCAGGGATGACTTGTGCGTGTTCCATCAGGCTAGAGTGATCCTATGACTCAACCCCACCTTCATACCGAAGGTAAACTCCCTATTCCATAGGTCACAGGACATAGTATTACCAGATTTTTGCCCAAACCCATTGCATGCTCGGGAATGACAATGGCATAGCTTGGACGTCCGTAGAGCGCTTAAGCACTATATTTCACGGACAGCGGAATTCCGCAAATCCGAAGCCCTGTTCATATCCTTCCATCTTTCCTCCAAAGGTCGGAAGGTCTCCTCTTCCACAATTGGCAGGTGGATCAGGGCATGCATTGCCGGGGCATATCAGGCTGAAATATTGCCAGTCCCACGACGGGTCACGGCCCATTCCACACGAAGTGCAGCCACTTCCATTGCCTGGTCCACACAGGCGCCTATTGAGGAGGTATGCAGGGCAGCCACATGGGCTTCACCATCCCCTTTCATTCGGCACTACAGAATTGATAGGTTTGCTTCGGCTGAGGCTTCCTTTGGCAGGAGAGTTCTCCAACAGGTTATTCACCAAAGTGCCACACTGGACCAGTCTGCTTCCCACCCTCAGGGACAGTAGGCTTTGGTATATCCCATTGGTGGATTCTCCATCTCCAAGTGCTGGAGAAGGGGCGCTGTCTTACCTGAATGCCTTTTCTCAGCACGGAGATGGAGAATCCACTCCCACCCTGGTAGGTCACTTAGGCCTAGGGTTAGCATTAGCTGGAGGAGCCACAATGCCGTGCTGTCAGTCAATGGCTATGCTCGCATCAAAACTGGGATCTCTATGGTCCAGGACGGGCGTGGCAGCTTTGGCTGACTTGATCTGATTGGGCAGGAATACAGTCTAAACCCATTGGTGGATTCTCCATCTCTGTGCTGAGAAAAGGCGTTCAGGTAAGACAACGCCCCTTCTCTACTGATTAAACTGTGTAGTATGTTCACTTTCATGAAATTAAATATTATATTCCAGGAAGAGGCAAGATGCTAATTCTTTTTTATATTTAGTCCATTGTTTATACAAGTGATTTGTATCTGAATGGTTTCTCATGCCCTAAACATTTCTGTAAGAATCACAATAGAGATATTTATGAAAGTCTTCTGAGAATCTTGCTTCCATAGAAGTAAAGGAACCGTGCTATGATATTATCTAACTGGTGATCCAGATAAAAGAAAAACAGTTTAACAGTATAGAGCACCCTACAATTTTATACAGGCAATCCAATTTTAAGTTTTACCCTCAATCATTTGTTAGACTAAAGTTATTTGCCTTTGCCATCCATTCATCATTTTTTTTCTTCATTTCTTTTTATGATTGTTTAGAATTATTTCAAAAAATGATTCCTTTGGAATTATTTAAAGAATTGATTCTGCCAATATTCCTCCCAGCCAAGATAGCTTTTTCTATTTAAAAATATCAGCCTTTATATTTTGCCATATCTATAAATAATAATTTTGGAATAAGTTTTCAATGTTTCAACTTCTTCAAGCACATGGTTGATATGACACAAATATTAAACCTTGTTGTTGCTTCAAATTTTGTTTGTCCCTCATCAATTACAAACAACTGAGTACATACTGTATATTCTCTATATGTTCTATTGTCGATTCTAAGAAATCCTTCAGATGAGTGCTTGCTACATCTTTCTTGTTAATGGTCCTACTTCTAATCAGAAGAGAGAAGGAAAGGATAATTTTGACTTTCCCTTCCATAATGCCCCCCCTTTTTTGGCAAACCCCCTTCTTCTTCTTCTTCTTCTTTTTCTTCTTCTTCTTCTTCTTCTTCTTCTTCTTCTTCTTCTTCTTCTTCTTCTTCTTCTTCTTCTTCTTCTTCTTCTTCTTCTTCTTCTTCTTCTTCTTCTTCTTCTTCTTCTTCTTCTTCTTCTTCTTCTTCTTCTTCCTCCTCCTCCATTATAAATACTCGTTTCCCTGGTAGAAAATCTGAACTGCAGTTCATCTGCTTCAAGGTCATGAATATGAATATAATATATCAAGCTATCAAAAGCTTCCTCCAGGTCAAGAAAAATTATAAGTGCTTTCTTATTTTTCTGATCAATGTTGTCAGTGACATTCAAAATATATTTGATATTATCTCTCATGTGTTAGACCAGGGGTCTTCAAATTTGGCCCTTTTATGACTTGTAGACTTCAACTCCCAGAACTCCCAGGATGTCTGGCTGAGGAATTCTGGGAGTTGAAGTCCACAAGTCATAAAAGGGCCAGGTTTGAAGACCCCCTGTATTAGACAAATCCAGTCAGATCAGGGTGAAGAGATTAGTTAGCCTCTTTGCAAGAATAGCCCTAAAAAGCTCCTCACCTAAATTCAAAATGCCTCCACCTTGATGAGTTGAGCCACTCCCTTCCTTATAAATCAAAGAAATGAATGCTTCTTGTCATGAAGAAAGAAGTATTTGATTTCATTGTACAATCTCTCATTCATTACCTGACTTTTGTGAACATTTCTTTGAAATTCTGCCTCTGGAGATTTGTTCGGTCTTAACTTCTGCCTTCCTTTCTTCATTTCATCTTCTGCAAAGGTCTTATTATTCATTTGTTATTTAAAAGACTTATTTGACCACGCATCTTTAGAAACACAACCCTGGGCATTTCACAACAGTGATAAAAACAATAAAGTGAAAAACCTGGTGCCTCAATCACCCTTCTCCCAATATTCAACACCACCATCCTGGGCTTTAACCTCACCCAAGCCCAATGTCTGGAGCATGACCAAGCTTTTTATAGGCTAAAGAGTGCAAACTTTCCAGATCCCAGTGGGACCCACACAGCAGGGGCTGCTGTGGAAAAGGCATGCAGGTAGTCCTTGACTTAGAACAGTTCATTTAGTGGCTGTTCAAAGTTACAATAGCACTGAAGAAAGTGACTTAGGGCCATTTTTCACACTTACGACCTTTGTAGCATTCCTATGATCATGTAATCAAAACTCAGATGCTTGGGAACTGGTTCATATTTATGATGGTTGCACTGTCCCGGGGTCATGTGATGCCCTTTTGCAAACTTCTAACAAGCAAAGTCAATGGGGAAGCCAGATTCACGTAACAACTGTGTGACTAACTTAACAGCTGCAGTGAACCACTTAAGAACGCAGGCAAGAATGGTCATAAAATAAGGCAAAATTGGCTTAAGAAATGTCTCACCAACAGAAATTTTGGGCTCAACTGTGGTCGTAAGTCGAGGACTACCTGTACTTCCTAGGTCCCACTAGAAGGCAACATTAAAAGGGAAGGGACCCAAGAGGATGCCCATTTTATCTGACCAGGTGGAATACACTCAGGGAGATCTATAAGGCTCCAGATATGATAACCAGCACCTCAAATTGCACCCAGAAAGAGATTTAGTTATGATGGTTGCAATGTATCAAGATCACGTGATCACCTTTGGCAACTTTCAGACTAGCAAAATCAATGGGGAAGCCAGATTCACTTAACAACCATGTTACTAGTTTAACAAGTGCAGTGATTCACTTAAGAACTGTGGCAAGAATGTTTGTAAAACAGGGCAAAATTCACTTAACACGTCTCACTCGGCTCCAGAAATTTTGGCCTCCATTGTGGCCATAAGTCCAGGACTACCTATAAAATGGGTGAACTGAGGGGTGCCCAACATGGTCCATGCCCCACATTTACTAACCAGTTAATTGAAGTGATAATTACCTCCTCCCCCATTTTTTAAATCTAATTTGTAGAAGCAGGATCATAAGAGCAAGTCTATAAAGAGAGGATCAGAACTTATAGTATATTTATACTTATCTAGCAGAAGAGATAATAAGGTGAGCTCTTCCACTGCACTCTGGGCCTGCTTATCCCTGTAAGTTCCCCAAATGTAGGAAACACAGCTGGATAATTTACGGTAGTGTAGCCTTGCTTTTAATTAAATGGTTTGATTGTGAACTGCCCAGAATCATTTTGGTGTGGTAGTTGGTGTAGACTAGGGGTAGGCAACCTTGGCTCTTTTATGATTCGTGGACTTCAACTCCCAGAATTCCTGAGCCAGTCGGCTCAGGAATTCTGGGAGTTGAAGTCCATGAGTCATAAAAGAGCCAAGGTTGCCTACCCCTGGTGTAGACATTTGATAAATAAATAAACAAACAAACTTCAGCAGAATGAACAAATGACATTTTGAAGGAAGACCCCTTCCTTGGGGAACTTCTGTCTACCAGAAGGTGGATCACATCTTATCTGACTAGTGGAATAGACTCATTCTGGAACCACATTCTGGCGAGAGAGAAGTTCCCTGAGGATGGGCTCCATTACGAGTCCAAAAGCTCAGAAGACTAAACTTCCGGTCTCAGTGACCGACCCAGATTGGATCCTGGAACATTATCCTGGGACGCGTATGTTTGCCTTCATTCATGAAGACCCCTTCTCCAATTAATCACTGAAGAATTAACATAGCTGCGCTTTGATTTGAGGAAGTGAGCACTGCTGTATATTCAGAATTCTTGGTGCGTACGATCTGTGAGTTCTCTAAAATAGCTGCATATGATCTTCTTTCTGTTCTTTGCTGGAGACTGAGGAACCACAACAGATAGGATATTTGTCACATGGTATGGAATGGGGTCAAGAACGAAGGGGAAGCCACTCTGCTAGCTGGCATCATCTTCCATATCATTGTTGTGTAGACAAACATGCGAATTATACCATCATCTGTAATGGATGATAATGCCAATGTTGACGGGATCAAAGAGGGTTCCAAAATCAGCTGCTATTGATTCTTGTCTATTAAAGTGAGCAAAAGGTAAAATTGTTGACAGGATAATAACACTTGTCTTCAAATAAGAGGTTACAAAAAAGTCAATACACGTGTAAGACTCTTAATCAGGTACATGTTAGAGCAAATTTAAATAGCTAAAAGGGCAGGGGAGGATGCCAGGAAAAAGAAAAAAGCACGAACAATGTCATGGGGCACAGAATAATTTTAGCAATGTAGACAAGGTCATTTCGCCATTCATACCAAATGCAGGTTGTATAAATAGCATGAAAATGTTGGCCAGAAAGCAAAGGATCCGTGGGCTCTGTCTTTTCTCCACCATTTCGGCTTCTTAAACCCTGTTGTCTCCTGGCTGGTTTTTCTTTTCTTTTTATTTATTTTTTTTTTATCTGCCCAAAGGCCATCTCTCAAAAGCAGCAATTTGTTTCTGAAAAGAGATCTTGGAATTCAAGCCTCACCTGTTAATCTGGAAATCTTGCCCTGAATTTTTGCTGCCTCCCAATTAGAAAACTCTGCATTAGCCATTGCTATTTCATTACCTGAACAGACCAACCTGCTCCCAATTACAGTTCAACACTTTTTGAGCTCCATCCTTTCAATCCCAAGCTTTGAGGTCCAATCTGCAGATGACATTTTTTGATGTGAGATTTTGGAAATGCCTGTTTTGGGGGGGTTGCATTTAAATTATTTTTAGAAAGAAGGGTACAAATTTTCTTACCAGACTTGAGTTACCCTGCATATGTAACACCTTTCAAACAACAGTGTCAGGCAACATGATCTTAAAGCTATAATGCAGGAGTCATTATAGCTTTATAATGACTCCTGGCTGGCTGAGGAATTCTGGGAGTTGAAATCCACAAGTCTTAAAGTTGCCAAGTTTGAAGACCCCTGCTATAATGCATAAGGGAGACTCTAAATAAATCAATTCCTTTGAGTCAGGCTCAACTTCTGATGACTGCATGGCTACAATCTTGCAGTTTTCTTGGTAGGTTGCTTTGTTCTGGGATGTTTAACTTTCTAGTCTATTCTACAAACCTAATATTTTTGGAGGAATCCCACCCAAGTACTGGCTGGCTTGACTCAATGTAGCTTCTGGGCATAGCTAAGGACTGGAAGAGACTACTACCAAATATGATGTTTTCTTTTAAATCTGATACTGACCACTACAAGTAAGCATTTTTCTGTAGTTTTCAAGATTTTGAAAATATTGTTTGAATAGGGATCTATTTCCCTGGGGAATCCTGGTTGTTTATTCCTGAAAGAATGATAATTCAACCCCAGAACCTGATCTATTAGAATATGTAGGATATACTAATATATCTTAGTATATCCTACAAAAGAGAAGCTATTGCAGTTTCTGAATTATCTCCACTTTCAGAAAGATGGATGCTCTATCACAGTGGTGGCGAACCTATGGCACGGGTGCCAGAGGTGGCACTCAGAGCTCTCTCTGTGAGCATGCGCACCGTCGCCCCAGTCCTAGGCCTTCATCTGGGTTTTATAAAACCTTTTCGCTTTAGGCCTCCGCCGCTGTGTGCAAAAAAAAAAAAAGGTTCAATCAATCAATCAATTTCAACTTCTCGTGGGAAAAAAAAGATCTCGCAAAGTTGGAATTGATTGATTGAACTTTTTAGTCCCACCCAATCTGCCATTACCACCGCAGCCACGTCCACCCAATGGGCCACACCCCAATTGGCCACACCCAGCCAATGTGCCACACCCACCCGGCACCCAATGATGCATAGGTGGATTTTAGGTTGCAGTTTGGGCACTCGGTCTCTAAAACGTTGGCCATTACCGCTCTATCAGATGCTGACCTTGAAAAGAATAGTTTTCCTAAGCTTAAACAATGTATTCGGAGGCAATTTAAAACTTCCAATAGTAATTTGCTTTCCACTTCTGTGGATTAATAACAGATTAAAACATGGATTTAAAGATCAACTTGGGGTTTACCTGCATAGGGAAGTCAGCATACTCTGTATTAATTTGGTAAGGGATTTGCTATAGGCGCTCAACTCTGTACTCGAAGCAAAATTGTAAAACAATGTGTGCTTCCAAATGCGGAGAGAAGGGAAAAGGAAAGGTCACAGCCAGATGGTCAGGTTGAAATGCTTTCATCCTCTCTGAGAGCCAGCTAAAAAGTTCATAGCATTATAGTGCTGCTCTCATTGACAAGCTCTATTTTGCCAAGAAATGGTGCTACCCTAGTGTTTTAAGGAAAGACAAGTTCATGAAAGTGATTGACAGATTCCCTTGGCTTTCTTTCCCTCTTAACAAGTGTCACTACCAACAGGAAAACAAATCTTCAATTGGCCTTCCTAGCGTGTGGCACGATGAGGCTGGGCAAAAATGCGTAGAAGAGATAGGTTGTCCACCTATTAGTGTCCAGAAATATTGCTTTAGTTTAGCAAGATTTCTCTCTATGGGTGAGGAACAGCTTAGAACAGAGTAGAGGGGATACTTCGGCAGGAGTGGCAGGCAATAGTTCTCACACAGCTCCATTTGCGCGAGTGGCAGGCTTGTGTACCTGCCACTCTTGCAAATGGAACGCATAAGCAGGCTCTCATCCACTGAGCATGCAAATGGGGATGCACATGCCTACCGCTTCCGCAGCCCAGTTCCAAATGGCTCACAGCCCAGTAGTGGCCATGGACCAGGGATTGGGGACCCCTGGCTTATAAGCAACTCTTCATGTATTTCTTTGTTTTTGGAGCCTGACACTGTTTGTGTAAGTGCATGCACATGCGTCTCTCTCTCTCTCTCTCTCTCTCTCTCTCTCTCTCTCTCTCTCTCTCTCTCTCTCTCTCTCTCTCTCTCTCTCTCTCTCTCTCTCTCTCTCTCTCTCTCTCTCTCACACACACACACACACACACACACACACACAAAGAAAAATGACGGAGTATATTTTAAAGAGTCACAGGTGAAAATGTAAATCAACTCCATTGGGGGAAAAAAAACACTAGGGATAGATGCTATAAAAGCCTTTCCTGCAAAATCAGCAAGACTGCAGTGTCTATCCAAAAGATCAATTACAATGGGAAATATTTTTACTGACTCACTCAAAAAGGTACCCCTGATTAATCAGTGCGCAGATATTTATATATTTACATGCAGACACATCTAAGCATGAGCATTTGTCAGTAAATAGGCTGAAAATAAATAGAGATAGTCCCCAACATATAACCACAACTGAGCCCAAAACTTTCATCATAAGCAAGGCAGTGGTTAAGTGAGCTGGGCCCCATTTTACAACCTTTTTTGCCATGGGTGTTAAGCAAAATCACTAGTTATTAAGTGAACCATGAGGTCATTAAACAAATCTGGATTCCCCCATTGACTTTGCTTGTCAGAAGCTCCCTGGGAAGGTTACAAATGATAACCCAGAACCCCAGGATATTGCCACCATTATAAATAACATGTTGGTTACCAAGCACCTGAAGTTTGATCACATGACTGTGGGGAAGATACAACAGTTATAAGTGCAAGGAATCACTTTTTTTCCATGCCATTGTAACTTTGAACAACCATTAAATGAATGGTTGTAAATTGAGGACTATGTGATTGGTCCAGTCCTGGGAATGAATTGAACCAGATTCTGTCTACCACAGCACAATTGTATCTAGTAGTTTTCATATCTTACTGGCCCTCATTAGTTTAACAATCAGCTACATCTTAAGGGAGGGGGGTGAGGGAAGATATGACCTCCACACCTTGAGGTGTGGATGCTGAATTTCACTGCAGATCTCTGCTTGCTGCATTCAGCCCAATCCTCACCCTTCCTATACACTGTAGCTCTAAATTTTAGATCCAGCACAGATCACAACAGTGTCCTCTGCGCAGCTGAACAAGGGCAGCTGGTCTCTGGCACCAGCAACAAGGTTTTACTCCAGCTTTCCGGCCCCGTTATTAATCAAAACAGGAGCTTGTCATTAGGAGATAGACAGATGGTTCTCCCTCTCTTTCACACAGATACACAGTGCAGAGCCACCAAGCAGATAAAATGCATTTCAGTTAGCTTGAATTATAGGGTGGGAGAAATCCATAAAATCCTGTGTTTTAGGATAGCTCTCTTGTTTCTAGATTTTATATCCGGAATATAAAAAGATATGCCTCTACAGTCAGAAAGATGTGCATGTACTGTGCATCAGATTGCTTGTCTTTCAGTTATTTATTAAAATCATTTCCTTTGGATGTTAGAGGGGAGGGAAACTTTCTGAAATGAAAGTAAGTACAGCCTGTAAAAAAAAACCTAGCAAATATAGAAAGATGTTAATCAGAAAAGCAAACCAGCTGCACCAAACACCAAAAATGGGAAGAGGGAAGAAAAGGGGAATGAATCTCAGAAATTAGCTTATTCTGTACTAGTGTATGGCATAATTAAATTAAAATCCCAGGTTTTGAGCACAGCAATTCTTATCCTGAATAAAAGAGATCTTCAGAAAGGTCCAAAGGCAACCAGGGAGAACATAAGGACAATTACATGTGCCATAGAGGTCTCCCCCCCAAAAAGAATAACTGATATAGATAATAACGTATTTAAGAGCAAAATCCAGCTAAACATAAGTATCTTAAAATCTCATGAAATAGAAAAGACTGCAATATGCTTCCAAGGTGATTTCATAGATAGAAAACTGTGCACGTTAACATTAAGATCCAGCCAGCAATAAATAGTTGACATACAAGTTGATCTTATTAGATCTTGATGAATAGAGAAACAACTGTTTGACTGAAACACAACTAAAATGAATGGAGAGGCCCAATGCACAACATTTTAGGCTGTAATGTATGCATTAGTATGAATTTTTGTATACTGCCCTATTTGGCAGAAAGATTTTTTTTCTCTTCCAGATGGAAAGATTTTAGTGTTACCAACCAAAAGGCACCACTAATCCAGATTTTCCTTCTAACCCTTTCTGAAAAAGAAATGCAAGTCCAAAGCAGTACAGGTAGTCCTCGACTTACAACAGTTTGTTTAGTGACCGTTCAAAGTTACAATAGCACTGAAAGAAGTGACTGATGACCATTTTTCACACTTTGCAGCATCCCCTCATGGTCATGTGATTTACATTCAGATGCTTGGCAACTGATTCCTAGTTATGACGGTCGCAGTGTCCCAGGATTATGTGATCCCCTTTTGTGGCCTTCTGACAAGCAAAGTCATTGGGGAAGACTGATTCACTTAATAACTGTGTTACTAATTTTACTGTGACAAGGGAGGTCGTGAAATGGGGCAAAACTCACTGAACAAATGTCTCACTTAGCAACATAAATTTGGGGCTCCCTTGTGGTTGTAAGTCGAGGACTACCTGTAAAAAACAAGAGACTTATTTATTTATTTGTATCCCACCACCATTATTTTTATAAATAATTGAAGGTGGTGAAAATACCGGATACTCCTTCTCCCTCCAGTTTTCTCCACAATAATAGCCCTATGAGGTGAGTTGGGCTGAGAGAAAGTGACTGGGCCCAACGTCACCCAGCCGGCTTTCACGTCTAAGACAAAGAACTCATAGTTTCCTGGTTTCTAGCCTGATGCCTTAACCACTAAACCAGGTGTAGGCAACCTTGGCTCTTTTATAACTCGTGGACTTCAACTGCCAGAATTCCTGAGCCAGCATAGTCCACGAGTCATAAAAGAGCCAAAGTTGCCTACCCCTGTATTAAACCAAACTGGCTATAGGTGCTGATGTCTGGATGCTCCCCAAGTTCAGTGAATGCAGTCTAAACCTCATCTAGAAGGGCTGTCAATTTCTCATGGATATTGGACATGGAGAAGAAACTCCTAAGATATTAAAACATGTCAAGGTTCAGATGTTCTGGTTGGGCTACCTACCCATGAAAGTTTAATTGGCTATTTACCCTATTGTTATTAGGATTTTGTTCACTTGCTCCCAAGGGATCATCTATAAAACTAACCATCTCTTTTCTAAATGCTCGTACCTCTGATGCCTTAAGAGGTTCATGAATATAGACTATCTGGGGAACCCCTTGAGCATTAGCTCCACTTGGGGCTTCCCTTAGGGGATATTGCTGCACCTCCTCCTCTCCCAGTTCCAATCGTCCCATCAAATTTCTTCCATCAGGTGTTCCCCCAAATTTATTTTGTAAGTTTATAGGACTTTGTATCGGAGTTAATGGAGAGATGAAGTCCGGGGTTAGTGGGGACAATGGAATTAAAGGAGTCTGACAAAGATCTGGACTCCGAGTATCATTTGAATACTGGGAAGTACTGGGTCCGGACTGGGTCACTATTGGGGTTGATACCGAAGGTGAATCCATAATCCCTCCTTCCCTTATTGGGGATAAATAATTAATTCCTCCTGGATTGTTAGAATACGGGGGGGGGGAAGTATATTCGCAGGAGGTGGAGGGTTCTGAATTGGATTTGGATTATAGGGAGGAGGAAGGCGCTTCAATAAGTCCCTCTCTTCTTCTTCCTCTACCTCATCTTCTTCATCGTTTTTAACCATCATCACATGTTCCTTGGCATTCCACAAATCGGGAACCCATATTAAAGCATAATCCAACTCATTGTCTAAACTTTTACATTTCTTCTTCTTCACATATGTGTACAAATTGTGACATTGAAAATAATCATTGGATCCATCTCTTGGCCATTCTACATTATCATCCTCCCACCAAATAAAACAACAAAGGTTAACCATATCTTCTTTGTTCAATCCTAATCTTAAAATTTCCCGATTATAGGGTGGAGATCCCCACCCTGCTAATATTTTGCCTAAAGGGCCTTTCGGGTCTATTTTAAGTTTAGGATTCTTCTTAATTCTTTTGACACATTTCTTTCCTGCATCAGTCGACCCTGTATTTCCCCCCATTCCTTATTGGGGACAGTCTTTTCCTCGAGTATGTGCGCCTGTGTCCCTCCTGGCAACCCTTTTTATTCCTCACACGTCACCGTCTCTGGATATTTCCAAAATATCCCACTCACTCGCTCCGTCCTGCAGACCTCCCCAGAGGTCCCTCAAAAGGACTTCCACCCGGCCCCCGTCACCAGTTCTCACATCCACAACTCTTTCCCTGACCGCCCTGGACTCTTGTGTTCTGGTGTTTTCAAAACCAGTACTCACCAGGGTCTGCGCGCAGATGTTGCCCGGTCTTCTCCAAGACTGCTTCTCACAAACTTTTTCTTTCTTACTTTATTAATCAACTCCTACTATTCGTCCAACTAAATTTTACGGGCTTCCAAGAGCTGTTAAGTCCTCTGGGTGGTTCCCCTCCGTTCAAAACGGAATGGGGTGCACCTGAGGAGGACCCCTCAGAGTCCAAAAACAGATTGAAATCCTGGACGAGCCCCCAATTTGTTATTAGGATTTTTGGGTTAAAATCAAATCCAGGACGAAAGTTCGGAGTAAAAGAATAAAGTTTCTTTATTAACAAAAGAAATGGCGGTTTGCAAAGTGCGGTGGCACTCGACCATGTGCAGACAAAAAGCTGCAAGGAAGAGCCACACCCACTACAGAAACGAAACCGCAATTAAAACCTCCCTAACTCCTCCTTACCTACGTCAGCTAGTCTGACGTGGCAAGTCACAAACCTATTAAACAACAATTCAGCCCTAACTTTACCATATATGGACACCTCCCTAACTCCTCCTATCAAAAGACAAAGTAATCCTAACTTTACCATATATAGGCATTTGTTTCTTCACCATATATGGGTACTTTGCCATATATGGATAGTTACTTTCTCACCCGAGGGCGGTCTCCTGACTTGCCTGATTTCAGCACGTACACTTAAAGTTACACATGCGCATTTGATGTTACTGGAAAATTTTTAAACTCTTTTATTTATTTCCTCCTTCACTATTTTCACTAGCTCTACAAAAACAAGCTAGGCACAGAAGAGAAGCAAGAAGCGCTGGGCCCTTAGATACTCTGTAGAATCCATAGGTCATCTGAATTCAACTTGTTTTGCCCAAGTGTAATCTCACCTCCTGACTGAGGTTCTGGCAACATATCGATAGAATATTTTGTCTTTGAGATGTCCAGAGGAAAGTAGGCAATCAGGATGTCTTACAAAAGGTGGACATTTGCATTATATATACACTCTTACAGGTAGATCTCGATTTACAACCACAACTGAGCCCAGAATTGATGTTGTTGAGTGAGAAATTTGTTAAGTGAGTCTTGCCCCATTTTGTGACTTTTTTTGTCACATTTGCTAAGTGAATTACTGCAGGTATTAAATTAGTAACACAGTTGTTAAATGAATCTGGCTTCCTCGTTGACTTCACACGACCCTGGGATGCGTCAACTGTCATAAATGTGAACCAGTTGCCAAGCATCTGAATGTAAATCACATGAATGCTGCAATGATCATAAGTGTGAAAAATAGTCATAAGTCACTTTTTTCAGTGCTGTTGTAACTTTGAGTAGTCTCTAAATGAACTGTTGTAAGTCCAGGACCACCTGTATATACCTCACTTTTTAAGCTATTGCAAACTTTAGTTTACACAATTATTTCAGATTATGAGTTTTATTAATAAGAATTTTGTATCATCAGTCTTGATTCCTGGTAGCAGCCTGGACAAGTCCCTGCAATTTTCTTGGGAATGTTTTTGCAAGTAGTTTGCCATTGCCTTCTTCTTGGAGCTGAGAAAGAGGAACCGGCTCAAAGTCAGCCAGCTGCTTTGTGCCTTAGGTGGGACTTCTGCTCTCTAGCATGGTGTCCTTAACCACAAAGTTGACTGTTAAATTTAAAAATCCAAATCCAAATTTCCAAAGATCTGCCAGCTATCTCAAGGATCTGGAAACTACATCGGGGGATCAAAGAGTAAAGCAGCCAAAGCTTTGGGTTTTGATCCTGGTATTACAAGAAGTCATTCTTTAAACAAAAGAAAAACCTAGACCAAAAAGAGTAAGTTCTCATCTGACAGATATTAATAGTCCAAATTTACCTTGGACAGCCTTAAATGCTCAGCATACCTGGAAAAGACTTCTTGCCATTTGTAGATGGAGGGACTGTGATTAGAGGCTCTCTTTGTCTGTTTTTTTTTCTCACACTCTTGCACGTAGGCACACCTGGGGCAAAATGCTCATCCGCTCAGAAGTCAATCAGATTTCTGACAGATGTGCCTTTGTTCTTTATCTCCTTAGGAGTGAACAATGAACAAAAAAAATGTAGATCTTACAATATTCTACCCCAGAGCTCTGCACGTTGGCCGGTCTCAAAAGGAGGGATAATGTCCACCTGATCAAGGCAGAAGAAACTGGAATCTGAAGAAAGAACAATAATAGGCAGAATACAGAATACAAAGTAACAGAGTTGGGTCCTTGGAGGTCCTCTAGTCCAACTCCCTGCTCAGGCAGGAAACCCTATATCATTTCAGACAAATGGCTGTCCAGTGTCTTCTTAAAAACTTTCCCTGGAGTGTGAAAAATAGTAGGGACAGTTGGGTATTATAAGCTGCTTCTGTTGAGCCTTGAATGACTTCATGTAGTTTGGATCCAAGGGAACATTGCACATTTGGACAAATACTTCCAATTTCCCTGTTCCTCATTCTACATGATTCTAGATTATAATTAATAATAGGTTGTATGGGCTGCAATGGGTGAGAAATCTAAGGTTTTGTGATCTTCTCCGGATCCTCATTCCCAAAACCAAGTTTCAAATCTTCACTGTAAATGCATAACATCTGAACTGAATGTGACATGTGGGTAAATTGTGGAGGAAATGCCTAAATGAGTGTTTCTCAACATTGGCAACTTTAAGATGTGTGGACTTCAACTCCCAACTACTCCTGGCTGGGGAATCCTGGGAATTGAACTTCACACAATTTAAATTTGCCAGACTTGAGAAACATTGGTCTAAATGCATTCCATTTTCAATTTTCCTCAGTTAAACTCAAATACATGTACAGGGCTAATTTGATCCTTAGAAAACATTCTTCAACATTGGATGGGGATAGAAAAAGAAAGCCTTAAATCACGGGTGTCAAATTTACTGCATCACATGACGTGTTGCAACATGTTGTGGCTTTTTTTGCATTGCTGGAGCTGGGGTGGGCTCTGCCTCCACATGAAGCAACCGGCTAGCGGGCCGGCAGTTTGACACCCCTGCCCTAAATGTTGTCAAAAAATGCTATGTTGTTGATGAGGTTTGGTTAATATTTTGCAGTTCACATTTTAAAAGGCAGTGTTTGAATTACGAAAACACATTCCGGTTAGGATTAAGACCCTGTCCAAACACAGAGGCCTGCAGACAAAGGAGGATCCTGTCTAAAATCCATGTACTACATCTCTGTGTAGTTTTCATAATATGAGCTCAAGAACTCCCTTTTTTATACTGTTCAAATACCTGCAAATACAAAGGCAAGAGAGTAAAGCTGTGTTTACAATACTTCCAGTTGCTCATCTGCTAGTCAAACCAAGAGTCTTTCAAATGTATTGTGAATACAACCCGTGTATTCCTAGGTAAAGAAGGTATCAGTGGTTGCATTCACAATGTGTCTGCAGTATAGCAACCTGTTGCAATGCAACTCAGCTCTAAAATACCACAAATGCACACAACCTTCAAGAATGCTGGCTTCCTGCAAAAGTCATTCCTCTCTGACTCCAAATGAATCATGGAGAAAGGATGAGCCATCCTCATCCTCTCTCAAACTCTCTTCTCAGTCTGATCCAAATTCTTGGCCTGATCCATCCTGATTTGCAGTCTTCTGCAGCTCTTCTGCATAGTAACACTGAATTGTGCTCCAGCTAATAGCTTTTTTTTGATAACATCAGAACATTTCAATGCATTTGAGGTCTTTAGCCATTAACTCAGGTTCCACCAACTCTTAAAACTAGGATTTTTTTTATTTCAGTGCTGTAATGGGGGCAATTATGCTAATTATAACATATTCTAAGGATTGAATTGGTCCTGTTGTGAAATATGACTTGATAAGCTGATCATATCTATATTTTCACCTCCAGCTAGTCTTTCCTAGCTATCATTACTTTAATCAGTCAGCTTTTCCTATTCTTGTTGGATATGTTTATCTCCTTACATCAAGTTATCTTTATGTGTGCAAACTAAAAAGCACAAGGTGTTTCCTTCTTGCCAATCAAGCAGTTCTTTGTGTCTCAGGCCAAAGGGGTATAATAGTATGAAAGCTGTGTGCATATGTGTTTCTCTTTGCTTCTCTCCGACACTATATTTTTCACCCATTCCCAAATCTTACGTTTTTTGTAATGTTGCAAGAAATACATACAGTTCTGAGTGTAGATCTATTTTCTTTTATCAGGAGCTTGATTGCATTCAGCCAGTAGTCCCAAAGTTGCTTTTTCCAATAGGCAACTGGAGTTTCTTGGGTTTTTTTCTTTGAAAACATTTTGCTTCTCATCCAAGAAGCTTTTTGGATAAGAAGTGAAACATTTTCAAAGAAAACAATCAAGAAAGTGTAGCTGCCTTTAGAAAAAGTCCCTTTGGAGCAGCCATGACCTGGATCAGGGGTGTCAAACTGCCGGCCCATGGGCCGGTTGCATCATATGGAGGCTGCACCCACCCCAGCTCTGGCAATGCAAAAAAAGTTGCAATATGTCATGACATGTCATGTGACGTGGCGAGTTTGACACCCGTGACTTGGACGATTGAGAATCTCCATAGATCAGAGGTGGGGAACTATGGCTCTTTTATGACTTGTGGACTTCAACTCCCAGAAACTCAGGAATTCTGGGACTTGAAGTCCACAAGGCATAAAAGGCCCATAGTTCCTCACCCCTGCCATAGACAGATATCCAGCCAGCCAATAATAAAAGAGGGAAGGGAGGGAGGAAGAGTGAAAGAGACAGAAATTGAGTTGTGGGACAGAAATCTCGCCCAAGATTATATATTGACTTTGTTGTGAACTTCTAGTTATTTAAGCCCTAAGCCCAGCATTGGCTACTTCTGGAAGCATAAGCTTTCCATATGTGTGTGGGTTGTCTGCAAGGAAAAACAAGGCAGGGTGCTCAGTGGAGCAGAAGCTGAAAATTATAATGGAGGTCTTGGAAGTCTTTTTCTCAAGTCATGTGAAGGTCATCTTCAAGGGTCATTTCACAGAAGTATGCTTAGTCACAGTATTAATAGGCCAGGGGTGGGCAACCTTGGCTCTTTTATGACTCGTGGACTTCAACTCCCAGAATTCCTGAACCAGCCATGCTGAGGCGAAAGGGAGAGGTTTCCAAGCTGAGCCACGCTGGCTCAGGAATTCTGGGAGTTGAAGTCCACGAGTCATAAAAGAGCCAAGATTGCCTACCTCTGTAACAGGCAAATCTGTCCATCCATCCAACTATCAGTCAAAAGTTATGACTGAAAAGAGATAGATCACAACCATTTTGAAAACAGACAGAACACATCCATATTGATATGGATGTTGCTAGTTACTACAGAGAGTCCTTGACTTATGATCAGTTGCTTAACAACCGTTTGAAAATACAATGGGCCTGGATGGGTGCTTTACAGCCTGAAACATTTCTGGCTGTTGTAAAATGTCATGGCACCTCCCCCTCTCATGCAACATTTCAGGCACTTGGCAACTGGCTTGCCTTTACGACCAGTTGCAGCATCCCTCAGTCACACGACCATAATCTGTGACATTTTTTTGCTGGTTTCCAGCAGAAAATGCCCAATTGGAAGAATGGGTTCATACTTATGACTGCGGCGTTCACTGAACAATCACAATGACTTGCTTAACAACCACCACAAAAATTGGGTCCAATCATGGGGGCCTCGACATACAACTGTAACGACTTACAACCATAAATCTAGTCCCATTTGCAGTCATAAATCGAAGACTATCTGTAGTCCAACAAGAATACCGGACAGTTCATCAGTAGGTGAATGTTATGAAATGATGGTCTCCTAACAATTAAAAACTGCTTTTTTTAAAAAAAAAATCCCATCAATATAGAGAACAAAAATAACACACTTTATCTGAAGATGAGGCAATGCATTTTTTTTATCTAACCTTTATACTCCTTTTACCCCATCTCATACACAAAGGTAGTTACATTGGTTGCTACAAGAGTTGTACTAGAGCAATTAAGATGATTAATTAATTAGCCTGGAGACTAAAACATATGAACATACAGTTGCAGGAATTGGGTATGGCCAGTCTACAGAAAAGAAGGGCCAAGGGTGACATGACAGCAGTGTTCCAATATTTGAGGAACTGCTACAAAGAAGAGGGGGTCAACTTATTTTCCAAAGCGCCTGAAGAAGACAGGACAAGAAACAATGGATGGAAACTAATCAAGGAGAGAAGCAACCTGGAATTAAGGAGAAACTTCCTAACAGTGAGAACAATTAACCAGTGGAACAAGCTTGTTTTTAGCTTGTGCGTGCTCCATCACTGGAGGTCTTGAAGAAGAGATTGGACAGCCACTTGTCTGAAATGGTATAGGATCTCCTGCTTGAGCAGGGGGGTGGGTTACTATAAGACCTCCAAAGTCCCTTCCAATTCCCTTCTGATTGATTTATATAGCTAATGGATTTGATATAAAGAGAAGGGAAGCATCACTCATTGGAAAAAGAGAAAGCCTTGTGGTGATTACCCAGTGGATATCTTGGCAGTGATACAGAAGTGATTTGCCACTGTCTAGTCTCAATATTTGTTTTACTTTTCACTCTAGCTGTCAAATAGCCTGCAATCCTGGGATTTCCATATAATGCATTCATGCCATCAGTGTGCATGACACTTGATAAGGCAGCCCCAAGCCGTTTTCAAGGAAATTAAGGCAGATGAAATCAGGGACAGAGTGAAAATCCGCATTCAACTGTATGAGATTTTTACCCCGCTCTTCTTCAGAATCACAACTCATTATATAATCAACAGAAGAATATTCTACTGGTAGCTTCAAATAGTAAGAATGGGCCACTTTAAAACTGTGGGTTATCCATACTTCAATTTGGTTTTCATAGGTTATTGTTTCCAAAATCAGATCTGGGGAGATTTCGATCTGTCTGACTTTTAGAGGGAGATTTGTAACTTTCAGGAAATAAATATTCCAGAATCGGAAATGGCAAAATGAATATTAGAATGTACAAAGTGAACATTGAAATGGCTTTTCTTGCTCAGAACAGAGATTTTTTTAATGCAACAAAAATAGAGATGCATAGATACACAGATATACAAGTTCCTTTAGATTATCAAATCTTCCAAGATTTATATCTTCTCATACATTTCAATCATTTTGAGAAATTCAAAGTTGACTTATTTCTGGGATCCCAGAAGCCTCTAAGAGGGGTCCCCTGTGTCGTGGTACCCCGAGTGATACATAGCTTATATAGTAGTTCTCAAAAGTTTTCCAAGGACAAATTAACATTTCCATAAAGTAAAAAGTTGGCTCTGATATTGCAGAGGCAGAATTGTAAGGAGTTGTTCAAATGCTTCACAGAAAAGGGAGGGTTAAGGAAAGATAGCAAGGCAGATTTTAAGAGGTCAGGGAGGCAGATCTGTGCAAGAGAGACAGTGAGGGAACAAGATGGAACTGATGACATTTGAACCAGCAAGTCAGAATATGAGAAGCAAAGGTCATGCAATCACAAAGAACTATTGGGATAAGAACAATAGAGGCATTTGAGGGCACAGTAAGAACTGAATAGCAATAAAATACAGGGCTTCACATTAGATTTTTTAAAACGTTGGATCCAGCCTACCTTAACAGGACAATCTCTCTGTTCCTTTCTTGAAAAAGAGAAAAGAGCTTTTTAGGAAGATGAAATAGGCCATTTTTTTTCTAAGTGCACAGGTAATCAATTTACAATCATTCATTCAATGACTGTTTCAAAATGACAACAGTGCTGAAAAAAGTCACTTATGACTTCTCCTCACACTTATGGCCACCATAGCATCTGATGTTGTGATCAGAATTCGGGCACTTGGAATTATTTACAATTGTCCTTGGTTCATGCAATCACCATTTGTGACCTTTCCAGCCAAGCAAAGTTAATGGGAAAAGTAAGGACTGTATGGTTCACTGAACTCCCATCTTGGTTAACAACAGAAATTCTGCTCCCAACTGAGGCTACCTGTACTCAGGATTTCTCCCAGACAAATTTTTTATTGATTTGCAGCCTTAGTTCCAATGGGTAAAATAACCATGACGTAACTCTGTTTAGGAGAGACACATACATCACAACAGCCACTGTATTCCAGCGAGAGATTTACTGTTCTGTGAAGGAACAAAATGAGAATATATTCTCTACCACTTTCCCGCCATTGCATAAACTTTTTATTCAAAGTTTTACCAATTACCAAATCAAGCAGCCACGCCACAGTAATAGAATTACATGATTCAAAATTAAGCACTGGATTGTCATGTTGCAGTGAAAATGAATGATCAGAGTGCACATTGGCCAAGAGGCCACATTTAAATATTCCAGTACCATAGAAAACGTTACTGCTCTAATTGTAACAGATTTATCTTAAGTAGAAGATTAAAATATTACCAAGACACAATTAATTATTTTAAAAATGCTACCCCACCATCATGATTTTTATTGGAATTCTGCTTATAGTTCCCCATAGACATGGAGCAGGACAGAGCAGGTTGTTTCCCTGAATAGAGTCAGTAGCATTTCTGCTTCCCTTTGATAATTCTCAATCTTCTGAAGGAAATCAGCTTGGTTTTCCTCCTTCCTGTTGCATTCTTCTTCCCTTGGGGTGCTGAATGTGGCTTTGGCTGGTTTCTTTGCCCTGAAGGATTAACAATTCATCTTGAAAGGCTGTTGGCTGGAAAGACTTTGAAGGCCTCACTCTTGAGGAAGAAGCCAATCCTGTTGATGGCTCTGGCCACACCCTGGGCTTCCAGATAAATAAGCACAATATCCCCCACTTAAACGCAGGCCACACTTTCTAGGCACATATCCTTGTGCCTGCAACAGGAGCCGGATAAAAGTCATTCCTTGGAAGCTTGAAGGCTTTCTGTTGCTAATGCCATCTTTCCAAGAAAGGGGGAGAAGCTTAGGAGGAGAAATCAAGAAATCCCAGGTACATCAGGTGAGTCTTGTAGAGGAGGAAGGTGAAAAAAGATTAAGAAAGTGACTTCCTGTCAAAAGCAGAGGGGAAAAAGGAGTGAGAGCAATGGGGGTGCTACCTTTTTCAGAGTTAGACCTCTGGATTCTACAAAATACTGAATTCTCTGCTAGCTGGTACAGTCAGGCAGATGGTTATCCCAATGCTCTCCAGAGATGCTGAACCTGGAACTTAACCGAATATAAAGCACACACTCCACTCCAAAAGTATGCTCTCTGCTCGAGGGAGATGGTATTTCTGGACAAATCAGTTTTCTGGATACAGTGGAGAACCCATTGAAGTGAAGGTAGTATAAAGAATCAGAATTGTAAAGTTGTGAGGGGTTGTCCAATCTAATCTCTGGGTCAGTACAGGAATCTGAATTAATCTATCCTGGAATGATGGCTCTCTGGTTTTTGCTTGATCCTATCCAATGAAAGGAAGTCCCTACCATCTCTCTTGAGTAGTTAATGCCACTGACAAACTGCTTTTATTGTTAGGAAAGTTGTTTCTTAGTTGGAATATTTAATGTGAGAAGAGAACCAGCTCTTTTTACATGTATTGTGTTCTTTTCCATTGTTTAGTTTATGGTTCTACTATTTTACTTCTGTTCTGTTTACACTCCTTTCTTTTTTTTCCTTTTAATATTGTAAGCTGCCTAGAATAGCCCCACAGTAAGATAGGCAGCAAATACATTTAACAAGCAAATAAATAAATATTATTTTCTCCAGCAGTTGGAGATGGAGAATCCACCAATGGGTTATGACTGTATTCCTGCCCAATCAGATCAAGTCAGCCAAAGCTGCCACGCCCCTCCTGGACCATAGAGATCCCAGTTTTTGACTTGAACGGACATGGACGGACATGCAGCGTGGCTCCTAGGCAGGTACAGTCACCTATTGGTGGATTCTCTAGTTCAAGATAGTGTAGAGTACTAATAGCAAGGACTTCTTCCCTCCCTTAGCAAAGGGTTGGGAGCTTTGCTCCTAGCCTTTCCTAAAGGAGGGAAAGCTACAACCGTGGATTGCAAGGAAGGGGCTCCTTCCTCCCATCTTCTCCTCTTGCCCCCCCCACTCGATAGCCTAAACAGACGGATCGGGACTAACGGCTGTTAGCTCAGCCAGCCGAAGAGCTTCTCTGGCAGAGCGAGCCAGGCAGCCGGCAAAAGCATCGCTGGAGCTCCGTGGGCCAGCAGGCCCACACAAGGTACTCCGTCGATCGGTGCGGGAGGGGGGCGGAAGGAAGGGGGGCGAAGGGGAGGGGGGTCCCCTCACCCTTCACCGTTTTGCGCGTTCCCCCCGCCGTTCCAACTGGGGCCGCAATAAAAGGATTACTGGGGGGGTTCCCTCTCGAGAGCTAGTGCTGATCAGCTGATCGGCAGCCGAGCGCAGGGGCCTACAGAGGCCTTGCCAGCCCAGGAATTTCCTCAGCGAGCTGAAGGGGAAGCAGCGGAGGCCTCAGCGGCCGCCATTTTAACCACAGTGCAATCAACCGCAAAGGGGAAGCAGGGGAGGGGGTTCCCCCCAAAGCATTGCCCCAAGCATTGCCCCCCCAGGAGAACGCTAATCATGCGGGCGCCGCCTGAGCAGGCCCATTAGCAAGGCCTGCACCCATCGGGGCATATAACTGGGGCCTCCCTGCTACCGGCCGCCATCTTGTTGCCCCAAACCGGGCCCAGCCAACTGAGGCATACCCAGCAGCCCTACTTAAGCTCCTTCATAGCCAGGCCAGCCCGGTCTGGTGGACACGTGGCACAACAGCCCCTTCCTAAGTCTGGTGTCTCCCATTGCCTGCTTCCATCTCATCTCTATTGGCTCCACTTGGATTCCAGGCACCTCCATTAGTGTGTCTGTCCTTATCTGAGTAATCTATACGTGGATTCCAGGTGCCCCCCCCACAGTGGGCCTGTCCTTATCCACCGTATATCAAGCCGGATTCCAGGCACCCCCTGCAGTGTGTCTGTCCTTATCTGTGCACAGCCACAGTCGGATTCCAGGCGTCCCCAGTAGTGCGCCTGTCCTTATCCACACAGAGGCTGTACCTGGGTTCCAGACGTCCCCTGTAGTACGCCTGTCCTTACCCAGCGTGTAATACTCTCTAGATACCTGGGGCCCCCTGTCATGTTCCGGCACTATCGGAGAATGGAGGAGGCCACCCTGGCCTCATCAGGAGCCCTGCCATCCTCATCAGGTCAACCTGGTCTGGAAGGCACCGACAAGACGGCAGCCAAATCTAAGATCAGATCTGCCATCAAGACTTCCAAAAGAACAGACAAGCAGGACAAGAGGAGACACCAGGCCTTGGAAAAGAAGTTTACCAAAGCACAGAAAAGAGCCAGGCTGGTGTCACACCAGCCCGAGGCCCGAGCCCTAGACCTCCCCCTGGATCCATCAACCTCCCCTCAGGGAATCTGGTCAACGGGGGAAACCCCTCACTCCCCCGCCCAGTTTGGCACAGGCGAGCTTCATTCCATGGCCCAAGCCCCGGCCACAAGGGTCCCTCAAGGGACCCCCGAGGCCACATTCACCCCCACGGCGGCCGGACTCCGCCCGAGCGAGCAAACGGCCTTCCCCACAGAAGACCGCCTAGCCCTACTCATCGCCCAGGCGGTGGATCGAGCCCTGGATGCCAGGGCTCAGACTTCCAGACCAGTAGCCACCGCCTACAGGCCCAGCCTACAACCGGAGACAGAGGTCTACGATAGCCCTTCCTCTCCTTCAGCATCCCTAGTATCCGAGGACTCTTACCTTGATCAGCCGATCACAGAACAGGGCATACCAATGTCCGAGGAGGAGGAGGACCCACCGGAAGCCCCCTCCTTCGGGGGGCTATTCAACCCCTCTTTCTTCATCACCTTGCTGCGCAAGGCCACATCCACCACCCACCTAGGACCTGAAACTCCGGCGACAACACCCCCCGATCCACTGGACTCGGAGGCAGACCCTATCTTCGTGGAGCCGGTCACGACGCAGCATTGCATCCCTTGCCCCTCCCTGTTCCTGAGCGCAATCAGGAGACAGTGGACATCACCGGCCTCTCTTCCCATTCCGGGTAGCATGGACAAGAAGTTGTACAGGGTTGCCACGAAAATTGGAGGAGACACTGGAAGTGCCTACCGTGGACGAGCCCCTAGGTCCCCTAGTGTCATCCACCGCCATCTCAGGGGACTTCTCTGAGGCCCTCAAAGCTGAGGATCGTAAGTGCGAGTCCACCTACCGCAGAACGCACCAAGCAACCGCATGGGCGATCAGAGCGACAACCTCCACTTCATTCTTCAACAGGGCCTCCCTCCGTTGGCTCCGGCAACTCCAAGACCGGATCCCAGTGGAGGATCTCCACACGCATCAAAATCTCAGCAAGCTGGTGGCAGCCACAGAGTACGCGGCAGACGCGACCCTCCAGGCCGCCAGGTTTTCCTCCAGGGCTATGGCTTCCAGTATCACTACGGTAGCAGGCGTATGCTCTGCCTGAAACATTGGCAAGCTGATGCAAAGTCTAAGTGGAAACTAGCAGCGGCTCCTTATCAAGGGGGCAAGTTATTTGGGGATGCCTTGAACCCCTACACAACCGAAAACAAGGACAAACGTAAGGTCCTTAATCATTTGTTCAGGAAACAAGACAAGCGCCCCGGATCCTATCTACGACGACAGCCCTTTCATACAGGAGCTAGATACAGTTACCCCCAGCCCTCCCAATCCTTTCCGGCCAGGCAAGACAGACAGGAGAGACAGGCTGATAGGCAAGCTCCCAGACCCAGGCAACAACCCCAGGGCATGCGCCCCTTTCGAGGTAACAACAGGCCATTCCGGCGCACCAGATGACACCCCATCAGGACCTCCCATCGGGAGCAGGCTCTCCTTGTTTGCCCACCAGTGGGAGGCCACCACTATGGACGCATGGGTGCTCAGCACCATCCGTCACGGCCTTTCCTTGGAATTTGTCACCAACCCCCCAAATCGGTTCCTTTCTTGTCCAACCCCCCGGAACCGAACAAGGAAAGGGTTGATGGACGAAGCAATGCATCACCTACTTCACATATGGGCCATAGAACCGGTACCGCTGGGCCAGAGAGGCCAGGGATTCTACTCCATCCTCTTCATCGTCCCAAAGGCGTCAGGGGGATGGAGAGCCATTCTAGACTTCAAGGGCCTGAATTACCATCTGGCATACCACAAATTCAAAATGCAAATGCTCCGGTCCATCTTGGGAAGTGTAAGGAAGGGGGACCTCCTGACATCTATCGACCTCACGGAGGCGTACCTCCATATCCCGATCTCTCTGGCCCACCGACGGTTCCTACGGTTCGCTTACAAGGGACGCCAATTTCAGTACAGGGCGCTTCCATTCGGCCTGTCCTCGGCCCCAAGGGTCTTCACCAAGATTCTGGTGGCTCTAGCAGCACACCTGAGAATGATACCAGTCAGAGTCCAGTGTTACTTGGACGACATACTAATCCAGTCCGCATCCCTTCAGTCCGCCCGGTCGGACCTAGAGCTGATGGTAGGGCTACTTCAAAGCCACGGGTTCTCGGTAAACTTCCCCAAAAGTCACCTGGTTCCCTCAACAAGATTACTCCACCTCGGCGCCATCATAGACACCATGGAGTGCTGGGTCTACCTATCCCAAGAGCGCCGGGACAGCATAGGATGTTCGATCCTCCAGATTCGCAAGAGTCGATCTGTAACATTGGCCAGTCTCTCCCAGCTGTTAGGGAAGATGATCTCGGCCATTGCAATCATGCCTTGGTCCAGGCTCCACTCCAGGGAACTGCAATGGTTCATGCTACCCTTCCAGAGGCGGAACCTCAGCGCCCCCCACCAAACAGTACAACTTCCCCAACAGGTACTACGATCCCTCAGGTGGTGGCTATCACCAGCCATAAGCAGAGGGTCATGCTTCAAGGAGCCGGACCGGATAGTACTCACCACGGACGCCAGCCTCTTCGGCTGGGGAGTGCACCTTCGCTCACCCCCACGGCGGCCGGACTCCGCCCGAGCGAGCAAACGGCCTTCCCCACAGAAGACCGCCTAGCCCTACTCATCGCCCAGGCGCAGGGCCGGTGGTCCAAGTCGGACCTCCAACACAACATCAATTGGCTCGAACTACGGGCCATCCACCTAGCCATCCATCACTTTCAAGGCCGAGTGGCGCGCCACCACGTCCTGGTCCTCACCGACAATGTGGCAGCCAAGGCCCACATAAACCACCAGGGGGCCACCCGGTCCCAGAGCCTTTTGGCAGAGGTCCTCCTACTGGGAACCTGGGCAGAACACAACCTAGCTTCCATCAAGGCCGATCATATATCAGGGGAAGCAAACACTCAAGCTGACTTCCTGAGCAGAACAATGGTGGACCACTTGGAGTGGCGCCTTCACCCGAGGATCTTCAAAGAAATCTGCCACCGTTTTTGACTGCCACGGGTGGACCTCTTTGCTTCCCCGCACAACACTCAGCTGCCTCACTTCTTTTCCCGGTTCCCAGCCAGAGGGGTGGAGCAGACGGATGCTCTCCAGAGCCCGTGGCCACAGGGCCTACTTTATGCCTTTCCCCCCCTGCCCCTCCTCCCGGTGGTGATATGCAAGCTCCTCCAGGAACAGGCAGAGGTACTCCTGGTGGCCCCCCACTGGCCAAGGACACCCTGGTTCGCCGACCTGATGAGTCTCTCCCTCGCAGAGCCCTGGAGGATTCCCCCAGAACGGATATCGTTCAGTCAGGGAGCCATTCTCCACCCAGATCCTCAGGGGCTCCAGTTAGCCATCTGGCACTTAAGCGCTCAATCTTAGCAACAGAGCTCTGCTCCCCGGGGGTCATCACCATAATCCAGGCTTCTCGTCGCCCTTCCACCAACCGCATCTACGAGGCCTCGTGGAAGAACTTCTGATCGTGGTGCTCTGGACGGCAGCTGTCGCTCCCAGAGCTCACAATTTCCCATATCCTGGACTACTTGCTAGCCGGGCTTGACAGGGGCCTGGCCCCAAACACACTGCACAGACAGGTTGCAGTGCTGGCAACGGTTCTCACATGCGGCTCAGCAGGAACCCTGAGCCACCACCCCATTTGATCATTTCTTAAAGGGGCCTCCAATGCCAGACCCCCTACTGTACAGATACCCTTCGTGGGAGTTACCACGGGTCCTTCGGGCCCTCACTCAGCAGCCCTTCGAACCCCTAGCGACATGTGACATGCGTTACCTGTCCCACAAGGTGGTGTTCCTGGTGGCAATCACGTCCGCACGGTGCATCTCCGAATTGGCAGCGCTTTCAGTCAGGGAGGACTTGTGCGTGTTCCATCACGATAGAGTGATCCTACACCTCGACCCCACCTTCATTCCAAAGGTGAATTCCCTATTCCATAGGTCACAGGATATAGTACTACCAGATTTTTGCCCCAACCCATCGCACGATCGAGAGCGACAATGGCAGAGCTTGGACGTCCGTAGGGCGCTTAGGTGCTATATTGCACGGACAGCGGAATTCCGCAAGTCCGAAGCCCTGTTCATATCCTTCCATCCTTCCTGCAAAGGTCGGAAGGTCTCCTCCTCCACAATTGGCAGGTGGATCAGAGCGTGCATTACCGGGGCATATCAGGCGGAATCATTGCCAGCCCCACGACGGGTCACGGCCCATTCCACATGAAGTGCAGCTACCTCCGCGGCCTGGTCCACACAGGCACCTATTGAGGAGGTATGCAGGGCAGCCACATGGGCTACGCCATCCCCTTTCATTCGGCACTACAAGATTGATAGGTTTGCCTCGGCTGAGGCTTCCTTTGGCAGGAGAGTTCTCCAACAGGTTATTCGCCAAAGTGCCACACCAGACAGTAAGGGACAGTAGGCTTTGGTACGTCCCATTGGTGGATTCTCCATCTCCAAGTGCTGGAGAAGGGGCGTTGTCTTACCTGAACGCCTTTTCTCAGCACAGAGATGGAGAATCCACTCCCACCCTGGTAGGTCACTTAGGCCCAGGGTTAGCATTAGCTGGAGGAGCCACAATGCCGTGCTGTCAGTCAAGGGCTATGCTCGCGTCAAAACCTGGGATCTCTATGGTCCAGGAGGGGCGTGGCAGCTTTGGCTGACTTGATCTGATTGGGCAGGAATACAGTCATAACCCATTGGTGGATTCTCCATCTCCGTGCTGAGAAAAGGCGTTCAGGTAAGACAACACCCCTTTTCCCCCATGCCTGCACTCTCAAGTATTAATTGGGGCAGGTTTCTATAGGGGAAACTTAATCATTTCAACAGCAGGCCAAAATAATATTATATTCTGTAGCTCTTGAAGGGGTTGTGGGTGTGTTGCCTATTGGGCCTTCAAATCAAGGTTGATTCCTGGTGACTATCTAGGGATGTCCTTGCAGTTTTCTTGACTTTTACAGAAGTGTTTTATCTTTCCTCCTTCCTAGGGCTGAAAGAGAGTGATTGGCCCAAGGTCACCCAATTGGCTTTGTACATAAGGCAGGATTAGAACTCATGGTCTACAAGTTTCTAGCCTGGTGCCTTAATCAAATTGATAGAGAAGCTTTATTAGAGAGAAAAAATTCAGTTGAATAAGAATGGAAAGTGAAAAGAGGTTGAAAATCATATTATGGTTAAGTTGTCAGCATCAGGAGGAATGGGGAGGTGGTCTTCTTTGCCTTTAACAGCTATAGAAATGTGGAGCATTCAGATATTGAGGGGAAGGAATGGTGAATGCACTATTTTCTGATTTTTCCCCCCAATACTTAATAGAAAGCAACTGAAGGTATAAATTAGAGATAGTCAAGCTGTTTGGTCAGAGGAAAACATAACTGCATAGAAGGATAATATATTTGGAAGAACTGGAGAGCAAGCTTGCAAGTTCCACAAAATCATTCAAGAACATAGATGTTGAGCAAAGAAGACTAGGAGCTGATAGGAAGGAAATTCAAAAGTAACGTTAGAAAGTATTTCTTCACAAAAAGAGCAATTATTATTTATTAAATTTATCGGCCACCCAGCTTACCACAGGGTAACCAGTAATGGAAGCCTGCAACCAACTTTCAGTTGAGGTCATCATCAGTAACTGAGTTTAAACATGCTTGGGATACACACGTGTCTATCAGCGAACAAAATTTAAAAATAAATAAATAACAAAATAAAATAAATAAAAATATCTAAATAAATAAGTAAAAATTAAATAAATAAAAATTAAAAAAAGAAAAAAATTCAAAGGGCAGATTCAATGGACCACTGAGGGTTTTTTTTCCCTGCTGTCAGTTTTCTGTTTCTAAAGCCTCAGGGTGGGGAATCAAGGAAAGAAAAACATATTTTATTCTTAGACCTAATGAATCCTCAATACCTCACTTGTGACAGTTCTAAAATCAAATGAAAAGGATGTTGGGAAGACTTTTGCTTTGATCCTATCTCATTCACTCTCGGTGATTTATGGGGTTTATCCTCAGGCCAACATGCAGAAAATTGCAGCCTTAATGAGGTCAGCCTATGACAGCCATAGACAGAAAAAAAGCACATTTTTTTTGTCTTTATTGCTAACTGGGACTAACAATAGTGAAAATTAATAAAAACAAGACTGTTGTTAGCTAGAGATTGATTTTAAGTGATACTCTGACAGGAGAATCGATAGAAGACCAGATGGGAAATGGCAGAGAACATATTGATTGTCCAATAGGCAGTCACTCCCATTAAGTGCTGGAAAACCATCTTTCTGACTCCTAACATTCCATTCCTACAGGTTCAAAAAGATTATTAAAACAAGGTGAATGATGTCCATGTGAAAAGAAGCAGGATACAGTAAGTCAGTAAACTTAATTTGAGTGTTCTCTAAAACAGATTTAAAATTGCAAGTACTCTATCTGGGCATGGAGACAAAAATCCTCAAATCACAACAGCATAATATTTGTATCGAAGCATTTTAAAGGTCACAAAGCAATCAGGGTTTTTCACAGAAGCTCATTTGCCAGTTTAAAATATATGTATACATGAGCTCATCGTATTAGGGCCAGTTCAAAAGTAGCTTTGGCCGTTCAGAACTGGAATCTCATTTTATGCCACAGCTTCAGCCCTAGCACATGGCTGAATGCACTTTGTATTCTACTCTCTACCCTTAATGGTTCCATTCTTACCCTGAGGCTCACAGTAAGGTAGGCTTCTAGTTAAGGTTTGACTTCTGTCTTCTCTTTTTGTAGAAATTAGGGTTGGAATCACAATAAGCCCCAATAAAATTCTGCAAATTTTGAGACGGTCAAAGAAAGCAGGTTCTTACTCTGTAAAAAAAACAAAACTGTCTAGTTTGAGATCCTGTAGGAAAGCAAAGTATCCTCTAACATTAGAAATATTTTGCAAGCGGAGAAAATACACCTTTCTAAAGAATATGTTCAGTGACTCTAAAATGTTGAACAAATTTCTACCTTTCAGCTTAGTTCAGCTTCCCACCATTCCTTTGAAAAAAAATCAAGCATTGAACTGTTTTTGCAGTTGGCGCCATATATTAAGCTGATTGTACGCTTTGTTCTCCTCTTTCCAATTCCAGGTTGACAAAAACTTATAACGAGCTCCTGCACCATAGTCTCTCTTGTTAACACCTCCCCAGGATTGGCTTGTTTTGCACAGCATCCAGGCTGGGCCATCAATTCCCTCTAGTTGACCTCACCTTGGCCAGGACAACTCTCCATACCTCAGAGATGGGGGTGGCCAAAGTCATCCGGCACTTCAGTGGGGGTGGCGGGGCGGGAGAACTCCAAGAAGATGGGTCAGTGGAATCCCCCCAAAACTGCCACAACGGCAAGATCGTCACCATCCAGCCACGCAGCCGTTTTGTGAAGAAGGATGGCCACTGCAACGTGCAGTTTGTCAACATGAATGAAAAGGGTCAGCGGTATCTTACCGATATCTTCACCACCTGTGTGGATATCCGCTGGCGCTGGATGTTCCTCATCTTCTGCCTTTCTTTTGTGCTCTCCTGGCTTCTCTTTGGCTTCACTTTCTGGCTCATTGCTGTACTTCACGGAGATCTTGCACCTGAGCACCCTCCCAACTCAAGGCCTTGCTTCTCCGAGGTAACCAGTTTCATGGCTGCCTTCCTCTTCTCCTTGGAGACCCAGACGTCCATTGGATATGGCTTCCGTAGCGTGACAGAGGAATGCCCCTCGGCTGTCCTGGCTGTGGTCTTGCAGTGCATTCTGGGATGCATCATTGATGCCTTCATCATTGGTGCCATTATGGCCAAGATAGCCAAGCCAAAGAAACGCAATGAGACCCTTGTTTTTAGCGAGCTTGCTGTGGTGGCCATGCGAGATGGAAAGCTCTGCCTTATGTGGCGTGTGGCTAACCTGCGGAAGAGCCACCTGGTAGAGGCCCATGTCCGGGCCCAGCTGCTGCAGGTAAGGAGAATATTGGTGAGAAACCTACTAGTAACAGGCACAAAAGCAGCCAGACATTTGGAGAAATTTTAAGATATATTCTAGAATTACTGAAGGGGTACAGGAAAGGATAAAAAAAATCTGGATTGGGAAGAGGATGAGACAGCAAATTGGAGAAAATTTGGAGGAGACAAATCTGGCTGGAACGTTGAGAACAACAGCTACAGGAATATTAATACAGAATGGATGGATGGATGAATGATGGATAAATGGGTTTAAGAAGTGAGAAGTTGAATTATGTGGATCTGGAAGGAATGATGAATACAAGGTTGGTTTCTGAATGGCATAGAGCATGTTCACAAATACAGATAAGCTGTTTAAGCCCTTCATACCATGTGACAATCATGCAATGAAACCTTGGTGTGATCTAGGCCAGAGGTCCCCAACTTTTTGGGCACCAGGGACTGGTTCCGTGGAAAGAAATTTTTCTGCGGACCAGAGGGGGCATGGTTTTGTGTGCTGCCTGCATCCCACGGATGGGGCTTTGCTTGTTTGTGCAGCTCAGTTGCTGGCATGCTGCAGCCCGGTACTGGTCCACAAACCGATGGTTGGGGACTCCTGATCTAGGCTTTACACTGAGAGAGCCAACAACTTCAATCTCATTTTTTTTCAACCATCAGAAATGACTATTGGCTCCACAGGATGGATTTTATACCTTGTCCTATATAAAAAGCCTAATATATAATCTCTCCTCTTTCCTTTGTCTCCTTTTCACACAGCCTCGTGTGACCCCTGAAGGCGAGTACATTCCCCTGGATCACAGTGATATTAATGTGGGCTTTGATAGTGGCACTGACCGCATTTTTCTGGTCTCCCCTGTGACCATTGTGCACGAGATTGATTCGGAAAGCCCTCTTTATGAGTATGGTCCTATGGAGATGGCCAACGCTGACTTTGAACTGGTAGTCATTTTGGAAGGTATGGTAGAAGCTACTGCCATGACCACTCAATGCCGTAGTTCCTATCTGCCAAGTGAACTGCGCTGGGGACATCGCTTTGAACCTGTACTCTTTGAGCGGCGTGGGCACTATGAGGTTGATTACCAGCACTTCCATCGTACATATGAGGTGCCTGGAACCCCAGCATGTAGTGCCAAGGAACTCAGCCAACGTAAATACAGGGTCTCCCCCATTGGAACCACTGCTGCTCGTTCTTCCTTCTGCTATGAGAATGAAGTGGCACTTACAACCTGTCATGAGGAAGAGGAGGAGGAAGAAAGCCAGGGAAAACAGCGAGTGAGTGTGGAGAATGAAACAACCACTATCACGTGACTTGATTCTTGTCCCTCAACTGAGGAGAGCTGAGGAAAGAAGAGGTAGCACCTATATCAGACTTCACATAGTTGAGCTGTTAAAACAATTGGCCAAAGGACCACATTTTCATACTTTGACTGACTGTACCCCCAAATCAAACACCTCAGCTTGGTCATTGCTAGAAGAAATAGCATGGAATAAACGGAAGACTTTTCTAGATCATTTGTCTCTGAGGAGAGTTAAGGGGTTATAGATATACACTGTGTCTATGGGAGGGGAAAGGGGAAGTTTTAGCCCACGCAAACTTGCGAGAAAGAATACCCATTTCATGGACTTCAAAACAGCCCATGTATAACCTGATGTTTATAGTAATACAAATTAAGATAACACTAGTTAGGTGGAAGTCTGATGGATCAACAATATGTTTACTGTAAGGAGCTTGAAAACTCTGCAAGAAGATGCTTGATGATGCTCTACTAGTGGCTGCCCCATCGTAGCTGTCTCATGTATGAAGCTCCAGGAAGCAAATGGAGAAGCAGCATTCTGTGAATAATGGAAATGGTGGTTTAGGTGAAATTCTACAGAACTAGAATATGTCTGGTTTATAATGAAGCAGTTCTGCCAAGTTTAAAGATGTGCATTTCTTTTCAGAGATAGAAATGATATATCCACAGGGCAATAATCGTACACCCCAGGAAAACCCCTTTTTCAAACCCTTTCCTAATTAGTCCTGCAAAAGTAACTGGAAATTCTTAACAAGTACACATGCTGAGAAGTTTATTATTGTGGTCTGATAATACTTGGAATAAAGGAGTCTTTATAAGAATGGGTAATGTAGTGTACTGCACAACATACACGTGGAACTACAAAACAAGTGTTTGCATTAAAAATGCAACGTAACCTGTGATAGCCATATCATTTTTTTCATGCTTGTGGGAATACATACATATAAACTTTCATATTAACGGATATGAAAGGCTGCCTACTCTAAAATTAATTTTTGAAAGGCAAACAAAGAGAACTATAGCTTTAGAGCTAAATCTGTTCTATTCTGCTCTTTTCCCCATGTTGTACATGAGTGATAACAAAAATGGTCAATATTTCATCTTCTTCTGATGTACTCCACTGATTTCAGGGACACAGATGAAAGCTTGTTAAATAGTTGTGGCACCTGGATCAGAACTTTTAAACTTGTATTTTGCTGAGCTCTGTGCCTTTCATCCATCCACTTGCTCTATGGCTAACTTTGAGGAATGGCCAGAAAAGAAGGATAGATTGGGGAGGAAGGAAAGAAAGATTATCCTAGCATCACATTAAAAATCTTGGTCTAATCATCTGCTCCCCAAAGCTTGATGCATATCAGAGCTGTGAAAAATCCTGACACAAACAGCTGCTACCCAAGCTGGTGGATGGTAGCAACATAGGCTGAAGGTCAAAGAGGTGATAGCGGAGATTGGATTTGCCGCTGGGAGCTCAGATTAATATGACACAGTTCCATCATTAATCATGTTTTATGCCAGCGACACGGGCGGGTAGAGGCAAACACATTGGGCTGTACCCTCTTCACAGTTTTCATTCCTCTCCTATCACCCTGGACCTCAAAGCACTGGCACCCAGTGTTCATTTGGGTGCCAATAATGTGACAGAACATCAAGAACTTCTCGCCACCAACATAAGCAGATGACAAATTCAAGTGATAAAGCATTCTCCTTAAACTTAAAATATCCTCTTATGGGTCTCTAATCTGTAGGCCACGGGCATATTTTAGATTGACATGTGAAGGTTACTTCCAGATTGGGGCAGAGGTCAAATACACATTGTTTTGTCATGCTTCTTTACTGAGTGATTTGTGTCTGCCTGTGGCTACTTCCATATTGTTGATGTTCTCTAACTTGACCAGCCAAGCTTGGTCTAGGATCTTGCTTCTGGTTTGTCTAGAAAGAAAATAATAACTATCTGTACTTCATTCACCTTTGACATCACAGCTTATTCCCTTTCTTCTTCCATGGAAAGGAATATTTGGTATACCTTGACAGGCAAATTTTTGAGATACAATTATACAAATATAGGTTTTCAGTCATCATCATCATCATCATATCACACTTTTATATATGTGAGGAAGAATCCTACCTGTATTTGTTTTCTGATGCTTCAGATTTGAGCTGCCTCTTACACCAATAACTGGCTATGAATTATTATTCTTTAAGAAGTTCAAGGCTCATAGATATATGAAAATCTTCCCTCCTTCCATCACACATTTTATTATCGCATCAACCTTGGCTGAAGATTGGCTGAAAGAAAGCAAGTGGCTCTTTAAGGAAACTTTAAAAAAAAAGTAGAGATTTGAACAAAAGTCTTCTCAATCCTGTTGTGATTTGATCCATATGCTAGTATCTGCCCTAAGTTTCTTGGGGAAAATTGGGTCCCAGATCTTTGTCCTTCAGTATACAAGAAGGGTCCTGGTTTATTTCTTGATTGAAGCCATGTCCCCCTCTAATTTCTGACAGCTCTGAAACCAGTGTGCAGTATAAAAACTACTTAAATGTCACAAATGAACATGCACAAGACTAGGTTAACCTTTGAATAAAAGAACATTTGTATTGGACAGTTGAGAACCATCTTCTTGAGGTTCACATTTAGGAGGTTACCTTAGAAATGGTCTCATCCCAATTATATCATCCCATCCCACCCAGTCAGACAGAGGGAATCTGTTGTAGATCCCTTTGGTTAAAGTCTTTTTAATGGTAGGATCCAGGACGAGAGCTTTCCCTGCTGTGGCCCCACTCTTTGGAACACCTTACTTCCAGAAATGAGGTGGGCCCCCATTCTTCTTCAGAAAGAGTGCTAACACCTGTTTCTGCCAATTGGCATAATGTTATGCACAAGAAATAAGTAGCCGGGATAGAGTTCAAAAGCACTATGAGTTTATTTCATGCCACAAGAATCTGATCTACTAATGGTCAACACAAATTGGCAGCAGATAAGAGTCCACAGACTTCAAGAGGGCTGGACTTAGGTCTCTTATGGGACATGGTGACTCCAAATTCATGATGCTTTTGACCCTGTTTTTGGCTCAGCCTGGTCATCTACACACAGGGGTTGAAGAGGGGATGGTTGGTGTCATGAGGGTGTGCTCTCCCCCCTTTTAACTTTTAATTCTGTAACCTTCTAATTTGGTTTTTAACTTTGTTCTTATTTATGCTTTTATATTTTGCAACATGTTTTTATTGTAAGCTATCCAGAATTACTTAGGAAAGGTAGGTAGTACAGAAATGTGATGGATGGATGGATGGATGGATGGATGGATGGATGGATGGATGGATGGATGGAATAAGGATGGAATCAGGAAACAAAAAGGTGCCAACTAAGAAATGAAGCTCATTTGAGGAAGAAAGGTGCCTAATCAGCCCTAGGGGCTAAAGGGGAAGAAGTAGAAGAGAACATGGCAACCACTAAAGCCAATAAGAAAGCAGCAGTTAATCCCATGGATTCCCAGCCCTTTACTTACTTTGGGGACCCAGAGAAAAATGTAAAAATATTAACACTTCCAACCAACTACATTTTTGCTGGCAACAGCAAAAATGAACCAAAGGGGGGGGGGGCTGGCAAAATCCGGCCTTCGTCTGCTCAAATGCCTGGCACACTCCTGGGAACCCGAAGGTAAAGTTTTGAAAGGAACTATTCTTCTCCTCTTTTCATTCTTTCGTATAAACAGAACTTGAGGGTTGCCTGTGGAAAGAACTGAGCAAAGATAAAGATGCTTTTTTTAAAAAAAGGATACAACAAAGTGTATCACAACTCCAAAGAAATTATTTTAACAAGCTTCATAAACATATGAAAACAGTTAAGATTCACTGGAAATGGATTATAGAAACATGCTCCATCTCTGTTCTGTGTTAGCACTAAATCTATCACTGGCCAACTTGCTTGGCCAATGGCCAACTGATCAGCATCCACAGAGTAATTTATTTGACATAAGTGATTTAGAAGTGACCCCTGCCCTGCTTCAGGCTCAAAAGTCAACACTCATACACCTTGCTATCTGAGAGAGCCAATTTTTTTTTCTCAGCGCTGTCAGTGCCCCCATGACAACAGCCCACTGCAGTCTATTGTCACCTCATCCATTCCTTTGAGAGAAATGGAGACTTCCAGAGAGATGATCCAATCCCACTCTCTACTGTCCATCACTGGAATTGCAAGCCTGCAACAGCACTGCATTCGAGTTTCTTTTTTAGATATACGAGTCAAGATAACTCAGTACTGTGTCACTTTAACAAGTAAGAAACATTGTGCACTACACATCCCCCATTTTTTTTGTAGAATTGTTCAGTTATTTCTAACATTTGTGATCCAACAGATATTTCATCTAGACTGTAAGTCAGCAACTGCATCTGAGTTCTTTACATTTATCTAGGCAATAAAGAAATGTATGGATTGTAATTCTAAGTTCTATTCTACAGCTGCATATACCCCTATGGTTCACGCATTCAAGTTTTACAATTCACGAGGAACTTTATATGCATTTCTGTGCTACATACATTCAAAGCACCATCAGATAGCAAAAAGTTGCAAAATTCTATATTTTGCTGCCTTCTAATGATTATTGTCTAGATTTGTGCAGACAGATATAAGGATGCTTGGGAATATATGATGTACTGTAGAGTTCCCTATTCTAGGTGCATTAGACAGCAGCTCCCAGGCATGTCCAAACATAAATTCTTTGGGGGGGGCAAGCATCAAATTAAGGGAAGGCTGTTCTAACACAACAGGTAAGATTAAGAGTGACTACTAAAGCCTTACCTGGCAAATTGTTTGCCATGTGATCCTAAACAGGGCTGTTCAGAAGAATTGCATACAAATCCTTATTTGGGAGAGATTGTAAACCAATAAACAGTTCTCCCTATCGGACATTCTTCTTTTTCTAAGTGGCAATTAAGTACGTAAGTAAGATAACAGATAATTTTCTGCTACAAAGCTTTACAAAAATCACTGCAGCTACTAATTAGTAAAGGGTTCTTAAGTGAATTACCAGGTAAGGACACAAGAAAGACAAGCAACTGTCTAGATCTCTCTTAGCAACAGCCTGCCCCTCCCTTTCTTGTCTGCTTCTGAGGCCAGAAAAATAACTTTCTACAAACACAGCCAGATGGTTGTATTGAAGGGCAGGCCTTCCAGCAACAAAAAAGATACCAGCTGCAAATGCCCTGCCCTGAAAACCCTGTTCTAATTTACTTACAGCAAATGAGGCCATCCTTACTTTTAACAAGGCAAAGAAATCTCTGGTTTTGCTTCTCCAATTGTTCTCCCTTATATGTGCATGTGGGGAAGGGGCATCTGTGACTCTGACCTGTCGAATGAGCTATTTCGGAACATGGGTCTAGTACTCTTCTTAAACAGAGGTAAACCCATGTCACAAAAGAGCCCTTGTCACAAATAACAAGCCTGTTGAGCAGCACAAGGTAACACAAGGGAGGGAGCATCTGATAATGAGCAGTCTCTGTCCTTGACTAATTCTGCAAGAGAATAGCAGCTCCAGCTGCACAGCCACAACCAGCAGCATCCAGAAAGAATCTGTGAAGTAGACAAAATCTGGCATCCTTTTCCCAACAGCAATAGCCCTGTTTGGCAGAAACAACAGCAACCTTATATAGGTAATCCTGGCTTAACTATGGTAATTAGGGGCACAGATTCTGTCACTGCATGACAGCCATAAAGCACAATGTCATATGACCACACTGACTTATGATGGCAGTTGTGGCAGTTCCAGTTATCATTGTTAGCCAAATCCCCATGCGATCGCAGTGTCCCGTGGTCATATGATTCCTGTTTGCAACTTCCTGCTGATTTCACCATTGACTTGGCTTGTCAGAAACTAGCCGTGAAGGTCACAAATGGTGATTACATGACCATGGCATGCTGCAATGTCCTAATTGCAAGCTGGTTGCCAAGTGCCTGAATCGTTCTTACATAACTGCCGGGATGCTGCGAAGGCCACATTTTCAAGGAACAGTTTCAAGTCTCCACATTATCATAATTTCAAACGATTGCTGAACAAATGGTCACTGAAGGAGGTCTACAGCAGGGCTTTTCAACCAGCAGTACGCGTACCGTTGGTGGTACTTCGGCACCTGGGAGGTGATATGTGACCTAGACAAGTGTAACAGTGGGGGATGAGCTGAAATGGTGGCAGTGCTGATGTGCCGAAGTGGCGGTCAGGCCTGGGGGAGAATCAGCTGGAGCTGCAGTGTTGCTGGGGCTCTGCTGAGGGCCCAGGATTGACACCTGCAGCTCCAGCTGATCTGCACTTCCGGCAGCCTCTGCTATCATTGGGAGTAGCAGACAAGCCTTGGGGTGAGAGAGTCAGCTGGAGGTGCAGGGCTGCCAGAGCTCAGTAGAGGCCCCAGGATGAGTGCGCACAGCTCCAGTTGATCAGCACTGTGTGCAATGGCCAGTTGGGGAGTGGGTGACTGCATGGAGGAGTGAGACCGGGGTAGCGACCGACGCTGGAGCTCTCCCTGAGCCCCAGAGAGTGGCACATCCAGAAGAGAAAAGGAGGAAGGGGGGGGGAGAGAAGAGGATATAAAAGGAGGAGATTTTGGCAGGAGAGGGAGAGAGAAAAAAGACAACAGGGAAAGAGAAGGGGACGGAGAAAGAGAGAGGGAGAAGATTGGCTTCTGTGAGAGAAGTAGAGGGATCAACGAACGCGTAGACTAGAGGCTGTGAAAGAGAGAGAGAGGAAAGGGAGAAAGAAAAGTCATCAGGTTTTTGACACCTTGCTAAGCACTGGTGGTACTCGAATATTATCATGTCCTAAAAGTGGTACAATCTGTGAAAAGGTTGAAAAGCGCTGGACTACACTACCTGTAGTGAACTCCTTTGGGATAAAATCAGCCTTAGCTGGAGGTGCCTGTCTCTCTCTTTCAGTTGAAACTCATCTTTGTGCTTTGGGTTCAGTTCTAGTATTAGCACTCAACCTCGGTTTCCAAATGGCGACTTGTGCTTGATAGTGTCCACAGCAAACCTTGTGTCAAGAGGGGAAAAAAAGCATGATTTTTAACACCAGAAGAGCTAAAGGTGATTTAAGGCATCTCAGCTGCAGGAGGGGGATGAGATAAAGGGAAAAGTCTCAACTGATGTGGCATCTAAAAGTAGTTCCCTGGTGAGACATGAGCCCTATGATTCCGGCAGGCCTATGGAATTTGGGCTGCAAAACTCCAGCTAACCACAGGATGACAGCAAAGTGACAGCACAAAACTCAAATGTTTTTCAACCTGAGCAACTTGAAGACTTGTGGACTTCAACTCCCAGAATTCCCTACCCAGCATATTCTGGGAGCTGAAGCGCACCCATCTCAGTTGCTCAGGCTAAAAAACCCTGTCCTCTGCCGCATCTCCTGATGAGCAGGATTTTTATTTTTATTTTTTGCAGCCCATATACAGTAGCCAGTCTCGATTGGGTTGCTTACGCTTCACTCATCTCGATTGAGTTATGCAATGAGGACAGGACTCGTGTAGACGTTCGGAGTGCATAAACGTACCAAAGAGGCCGACCTCTAGTCAGGGGTTCTCAACCTTGGCAACTTTAAGACTTGTAGACTTCAATTCCCAGAATTCCTCAGCCAGCTTTGCTGCTCTAGATGAATATCATGTCTTTGCTGGGACAGAGACAAAACCCGCCCATTTATGAAAACTGCAAGTTAGAATAACTGGAAATGAAATTCAGGAGTCCTCTTTTGGTCATCAGAGAAAAGAAATATCCTTTCATAATCAATTGAATAAAGGCTCTAATGACTCTACATAATTCCTATATCTTCGTTGAAACGTGCCCAGGATGGACCGGCTCAAAGAAAGTCGAGTACAAGGCCACAAAAAAGATCAGGTGGGTTAGTATAAGATTTCATTGAATAACTCTCCTGTCAATATCATGCCGAGGATGCCTATTGGTTGCTACGAGTGTACATGTAATTTACGAGAACTTCCTTTCTATTGGCTCCTTCGCCTAGCTGTTAGGAGACTGTTCTCGAGATTTTTCTTTCCTATTGGCTACGCTTTTCGTTAGAGGCGGAACGTTCCTTTCAGTTTAGAACCCGGCTGCTGAAGGAGGGCATTGCCGTTGAAGCCCCGAAGAAAGGAGACAAGAAGAAACTGGGGTTCCGCTTGGCCCTGTTTGGGGGCACTCTGGTCGTCATGGAGGACGGTATCTATGGTAAGGCTCCCTAAGACTCTTCCATTGGGAAGCTTAAAGAGGGGAGATAAATGGGCAGATAGTGCCATTACGAGACCCGCCCAATAACTACAATAAGAAAAAAAGTGAGTGGACTGAGCCATTCAGTACCAGTTGCGTAGGGGGCGGGGCTGATCCTTACAAAGAGGGGTGAGGCTGGACTAAACCATGCGAAAATAGAAGAGGAATGCCGGGTTAGGCCATTCAATAGTAAAGAAAGGGGGAAATCGGGATTTTATTAATTTAATGATAGGCATCCGACGCATTCCATCTACTAAGATATACCATTACATGAATCGGGCAAGGGCGGGTGGGATTTTTAGGCTATACCATGACAAGAGGGAAGGTGGAATGTACCATTGTCTGTGACTTCCAATTATATAAAATGGGATGGGTCTGTTTAAGCGGGCTATCGAAAGAGATGGAGGAGGGTGAATTGGCAACCTATTGAGGGAATTGATGAGGCGGCTCTAAAAAGCACCGTTATAATTTAAATGGGAAGCTGTGCATTCCTCGGAGGGAAGGGGCAATTTGTGATTGGATCCAACCATGCTGCGAGGGGAAGGGGGAGAGAATTGTCTCAATATTGCACAATACATCATAGACTCTCATTCTGTTTATTTTTAATGTTACTCCTGCTAACAAATATTACAAGGTATTTTTTAATATTATTTAATTTAAATGTGTGTGAGCTGCCAAGGGTTGGTTTAAAAAGTCTTGGTTAAAAACGGTCTTAGCATAATTCGTTATCATAATTATTTTTATTAAAGTGTCCTGTCCAGAATTGGCTCGAACTGTGGGATGAGTGGCATATAAATGTAATAATAAATAAAATTTATATTATTTATGTGTTGGAATATTTCAGATTTTCATTGCCTCTGGGTTCCTTACATTTTCAATAAAATTTATTAACCCTCATTTCCTCTTTGGAACTGAATTAAAATTTTTGTAACTCAAAAAGATTTTGGATGTTATGCCCTGCCCCCAATTGTTTTTTACAAACAAACGAACATAAAACACATTAGAATTATTCAGAGGACTATATGTGCATATGCAAGGCTGTCTTCATTATAAGTTCTTGTTCTGGGTGCACCTCTGAGCTGAAAGCTGGACATCCTAGAGGAAGTAGCTTTTGCATAGGTTTTTTATTATTTTATATCTCTTGAATGGCATACCTGATCTCATTTCCTGCTTTTAACAACCTGGTGAAATAGACTGTGTAAGTGTTAATGACTCAAAGGCACTGTCCAGAGATCAACATTTGGACCTGTGAACTTCAGTTTCTTGACAGCTTGGTTCCTCTTACGCAAATATTGTAAATGAATCTTGAATAATCACTTTAAAACTTGCACCTGCTAAACAAGATTGGAATTGCTTTAAGTTGGTCATAAGTCCTAGCTGGAAGGAGGACTTTGATGTAAACAACATGGATGATGAATAAGTACTTATACAACACTGAAGATTGGCAGTGCATGCACTTGCCTAGCCCAAAGCGGAGAGATGCAACTGAATGCTAGGAAAAATTCCTCGTAGCAAGAGTGATTGGACAGTGAAACCAATGCAAGTGGCTTCCTACTGGTGCATGTGTTCATACAATGGCTTAACCACCACCTCTTAGGGACGCTTTCATTTGGATCGGGTTATAGACCAGTATTTGTCAACCTCAGCAGCTACCATATAAGATGTGTGGACCACCTCCCCATTCTGGATTTATGGGAGATAAACTCCTCACATCTTCAAGTTGCTGAGATTGAACAACACTAACATAGAAAGCTGAAGAGATAACTTTAAGGATACAGGCAAGCTTATTATATAAGCTAATAAGGTTGAAACATTCCTTTAAGCTCTGGGGAGCAAGATAGTATTGGCAAGAGACTCGGGCAAGTTCTTCTCTGATTTCACTGGAACACAAGAGGGAGGAGAGGTAAAACACAGCAAAACTTGCAATATTCTGTTGTTACAGCCTATCTCAATAAAATGTAGTTTAGACTTCCTGTGAAATCTGTGTCTTTTTTGGTTAATAATTTAATTGAAGGTTTTAATAAGCATAGTAAAAATCAGTACAAACCAAGTTAGAAGAAAAGGAAAAATAAAAGTTCAGAAGATGCAGGAAGAAGGAAAAAAAGGCAACAAAGACAATAATTAAAAAGTAACATCAGGCATATGCTAATATACTGACTATTCATCCTCTTTTAAAGTTACAAATAAAAATAAAAACTCATAGACTAACTTTTATTAATATGCAATCAAGAAATCATCAACTTTTCAATCCAAGTTCAACAAAAAAAAGTCCATTAGGACTTAATAGAAATATCAAACAAACAGCTTATCCCTGGTCAAATAGTCCAACTTTATATTCCTTTTTTGCTCTGTGCAATCTTGACCTTTAAATCATTCCTATGGCATATTGGATTTGATCATCACTTTTCGATATTTAAATGGAGTTTTCAAATCTTCCATTAGCCTACTCTGAAAATCCCATAAAGAGGCATTGTCCAGGATTTTTTGCCACAGCTGTTCCAGATCTAGGTCCTTTTTAAAAATTTGTCTTAGGTATTCCCACTTTGTTAATATCAGTTTTCTTATTTTCCGTGCCTTCAAACTCTGTAATGTGTATGTCAAGTGAAGGGTTTTTTAAAAAAAAAATTTCTCATCATCTTCTAATGGATCCTGCCCATTGTCAAGTTGTGACAATCATAAACCAGTCATCATGTGACTGGCCCAATTTTACAACTTTTTTTGTGAAAATGTGAAGTAAATGCCGATTTTCAACAAAGCATCATAAATCAGAATCATGTGACGGGGGTGGCGGAGAACCAGCCATTGGAACTGAATTATAAGTACCTTTTGGGGGGAGGTCTGTTGGAACTTTGAACAATTGCTAAGCAGCGGCTGTATGTCTGTATGTCTCCTTCTGATTATGTGACACTGTCACAAGTTCCTGAAATGGAGGCATGATTGGAAAAGACACCTCTGACTTTCTCTGATGGTTCAAAGTGCCAAGAGGAGTATGTTTTCTTCAGTCTGCTTCCTTCCTTCCATTGCAGTGCCTCCAGATCTGACACCAGAGGAGAGGCTAGAGTTGGAGAACATCCGGCGACGGAAGCAGGAGCTCCTGGTGGAAATCCAACGCTTGAGAGATGAACTCAGCGAAGCCATGAATGAGGTGGAGGGGCTGGAGGCCAATGAGGGAAGGTGAGGGATTCCTTCTCCCTAGAGAAGATTGTCTAAGGCACAGGTTCTCAACCTTGGGAAATTTAAGGCACATGGACTTCAACTCCCAGAATTCCCCAGCCAGCCATACTGAAATTCTGAAAGTTAAAAGTCCACCCATTGCCAAGATTGGGTTTCCCTGGTCTAAGAACTGTTTTTCTAGCAAGACATCATGATTTCAAGAGAGGTTTTTCCAAGACTGTTCCAGTCTTCTCTGAACATATGAGTCACTTAGTCATCTCAGGATATGTCAGTTCTAATTATCTATAGTTTCCTTGACTTCTGAGATTTTCATTCAATATAATGTGGCTTTCATTGGCACTGAAGTATTTTTGAAATCTCTAAAATTTGTGTGCCTTCAATTTTTTAAAGATATCTCTCATTATTGAGCAGCAGTTTTATATAAATATCACTAAAGGTATTTTTTTCTTAGCAACTACAACTGGGACCAGCAACTCACTTGTTAAGTGAAGTGCTTGCATAATGAAACCCAACTGTGCTTATAATCCTACTTCAACTTTCCTTTCCTGCAAATGTCGTGAATGTGAGGATTGGTCATAAAACTACTTTTTATCACTTTTGTAACTGAAAAGTCACTGTATGAGGCTGTTGCTAAATGAGGACTATCTGTATCATAAGAAGTGTTCTGTTCTTATTTTGGAGATAAAAGGAATGCCTCTGTAAAGATGGCTCTTATTAGTATTTGTGCGAGCACAGTTGAAACTCAGTAAAAATACTGCTTTCTTCAGCTGTATAGTGTGTACTCATGCACGGTTTTAACTGATGAAAGTTGGTCAGTTTCATCAAAATCCACATAAGTCAATGACAAAAAAAGTTATTTTATTGGGTTGCAGCCTTAATTGAAGGAGATGTTAGGCTGAACCTCTTCCGTTGCCTTGGGGGAACCATTTTTTTCCCTCTGTTGTGGACTGGGGAGCTGAATTAGGTATATTCTTCATAGCTACTTATATGATATTATGAGAACAAAGGGGTATTGTGAGATAGCATCATTCTTGAGAAAGAGAAAAAATAAATGGTTGCCAGAAAGGATCTATTTCTTTTAAATAGTAGGACCCCAGAATCTATATTATATGGAGAGGGTATACCCTTGTATCATGCAGATCCATCCTTTTCCTTTCAAATAATGTGTTTTTATTTGCATCTGAACAAGTTGGTTGCTTATGCCCGTTATTATTTAAATCTACCTTTAAGTATGTCCTTCTCATTTATATTATCTTTCCAGCTGCTATATACAGAAAAGTATATATTTTAAATGAACAAAAGACAAAATGCTGTATAAAAAATGATAACGAGAGCATGCTTAGCATCCACTGAAGCCGGTAGCATTCATAGGTAGCCCTGGGTTTTTTACCACCACTCGTTCAGTGTCTGTTTGAAGTTACGGTGGCAATGTGTGTATGGTTCCTGAAATTATGGCTGTTGCAGTGCCCCTGTGGTCACACATCAAAATTTGGGCACTTGGCAGCTCACCATACTTACGACCATAGGGGTATCTTAACTCTATCTACCTGCCTACCTCCTCCTCATCTCTGCCCTTTTGGATGCCCTGCACAGCAGCGCTCCTCGGCCTTCGGCAGTCTCACCCAGCAGCCCACCTCTAGGTCCATTCCAGCACTGCCGCCGCCGCCACCACCACTACCACCCCCAAGGAATGCTACTTTAAGCTCCACGCTACGGCCAGGCACTACAGCACAGTTAGCCCTGTCATGCCCAGCTGATCTTCATTATCTTCCTCCTTCCACTGCTGACAAGTTGTGCCCAGCCTTGATTTATGCAAGGCAACTTCTGGCCATGTCAGGCCTTCTTCCCAAGGCCAACCACACCTTTCTCTAAATTTTGTGTGTCCGTCTTGCAATCCTTCAGAATGCCTGAGTTGGGGCTGAAATAGAGGCCCAGCAGTGGCTGGCTGAGGCTGCTGAAGGCCCCAGGCCCCTGCTATAGCCCTGGCACCACCACTTCCACCACCTCTGAGGGGTGTCATTGTGCAGGGTGGCCAAAAGAAGATAGGCAAGTGGGGAGACATACAGAGGAGGCAGCCCCATACCTTCCAAGACTTGGGGGGGGGACCGATCTGGGAATGGTTTGAATCAAACGGGTCCTCGTCTAACAATCAGCTGGATTTGGTTAAAGGTGACAACAGAGCCTGATGGTCATGTGATGTCATGCTTTATGACTGCGTCACTTAGTGATGGAAATTCTGTTCCCAATTACTATCATTAACCGAGGGCTATATGTGTATTCAAAAGCCTAAATGAGCTTTAAATGTTGCAGTCCCTTTCTATAACAGTCAAAGGTGTGATTCTTTGTCTTGGACAGTAAAACTCTACAGAGAAATCGGAAGATGGGGATGGGCCGTAAGAAATTCAACATGGATCCCAAAAAAGTGAGTGAGTGAAGGGTTTGCATGTTATGATATCTAAAGGGAAAACAAATGTTTCCTGATGACATAATTGCTTGGAATGAGAAATTGTGATTTTTTTTCCCCCAGGCCTTCTTGGGACAGAATTACATGATTGAAGGGCAGGAAACCCATTTGAGAAACCTAGAGAGTCAGTTTGGTCTTAATGCTTAGGCATCAGTCTGGAAAGCAGGATACTATGAGTTCAAGTCCTGCCTTAGCCATGAAAGCTAGCTAAATGACTTTGGGCCAGTCATTCTCTCTCAGACGAACCACCCCACAGGGTTATTGTGGTGAAAATAGGAGAATGAAGGTCTGTTGGATGTGTTTACCACCTTGAGTTATTTGTACAAATCATGAAGGTGGGATGGATGGATGGATGGATGGATGAATAGATAAATAAATAAACTAACTAACCTATCAGATTTCTGAATTAAAGATATTTTGAGGGTGGGAACGTACTTGTGTCTGCTCTACAGTTGTTGACTTAATTACTTTTTCCAGGGAATACAATTCCTGGTGGAAAATGAACTTCTGCGCTCCACACCTGAGGATATTGCTCGCTTCCTCTACAAAGGGGAAGGCCTCAACAAGACAGCCATTGGGGACTACCTTGGCGAGAGGTGAGCAAGAATGGGAAAGATGGAAGGAGCAAATGAGAGAGTGAGAAAGATGCAGCCATTGATAACACAGTGCAGATTAAGCTACAGCAGAGAGCTTCCCGGGACACTGGAAAAGAGCACAGATACTGAATTGTGATAGATTAAATTTATTCAGAAGGGAGGGGTGTTGCCAGTGAAAAAAGACCAAATCTGAGTGTTTTAGAGTGAATTCTAAGCAGATTGAAGAAGTCATGAGGGAAGAAAATAGGGTAAACATTTCAGTGACTGGGATGGTACGAATGATTTTGCCTTCAAAGGGGCAGGATTAACACAGACTCTCCTAATCTTTTATTCAGGGAGGAGTTTAATATTGGTGTCCTCCATGCCTTTGTTGATTTGCATGAATTTACTGACCTCAACCTAGTGCAAGCGCTCAGGTGAGTCTGGAAATCTTCAGCCATCTACTATATTAGAGTCCTCATTAGCTACAGTGGTTTTCCAAACGTTTGGCTGCAGTACTTCTCGTTCCTATGCTGAGGGGTGAAAGTTAAGAGCAAGAATTTACTGTTTTTCCTGCTAAAGAGAAAGCAGAGCTTGCCTGAAGCCACCTCTTCTGTTGCTGCCTTACCCAACTCAGAGCCCTCTAGATCAACAGTCCCCAGCCTTTCTGGCTCCGTGGACCGACAGCGCCGGCAGCAGGGGCAAGAGATGGTTTTGTGCGTGCCCCCTTGTGCAAATGGAGCTTCAAATGCTCGCCTGCCACTTGAGCGACCTGGTTCCCAATAGGCCGCAGATCAGTACCGGTCCATAGATCTGGAGTTGGGGACCCCTGTTCTAGATGAATGAGCATCAGTCCCACAGTCCTTCCTTTAATTTTGTAAGAGGAAAAATGCCATCCTTTGGCATTTGTCTCATTTATTATACTGAATCAAGATTTGTTCTTGGTTTCTCTACATCACTATATCCCATTTCTTAACTATCTCATGATGTGTTTCTGTATAGATGGGTGGGGATCTTTGGCCTTCCATATTTTCTTAAACTATCAACTGCATAGTACTGTGTTTACGATATGTGGACAAATTGTAGGTTATTTGTCCTAGGTAAAAAGGACAGTGATGATAATGCATAAGGCCAAGCCCTATAAATGCATAGAAAACTAGAACTGAGAAGCCCTATAAATGCATAGAAAGCTAGAATTGAGAAGACAGCAACAGGCAGCACATGCTGTCTCTGCAAAGAAGCTGAAGAAATAGTGCAACATCAAATTAGCTGCAGCAAGAGGATCACGCAGACTAACTACAAACAATGGCATGACAATGTAGCAACAGTGATGCATTGGAATTTCTGCAAGAAATACCACTTGCCTATAAGCAAGAATTGATTGGGACCACAAAATATACGAAGTAATAGAAAAAGAAGAAACTAAAGTGCTCTGAATTCAAACAAACAACAATCTGCCACATAATCCCCAGAACTTAACAATTGTTGAGAAAACAAAGAAGTCTAGGTAATGGACATTGAAACAGCTGAAGACAACAGAAGAGAAGAGAAAGAACTGGAAAAAAATCATAAAATTCTAAGACTTGCAAATAGAATTAGAACAACTGGCAAAAGAAAAAAGGAAGGAAGGAAGGAAGGAGTCAATCTCTCTGAACGAAGAATGCATAGCCTAAATTTGAATTTGTTTTCTAAACATGCAATATTTGTACTTCTGGATGGATTTAGAGATACAGGGAAAATTAGAGTGGTCTCTCGTGTTGAGCAATTCAGTCTTTGCTAGATATAGGGAATGCTGAAAATCAAATGCAAAATAATGAAAGAGGATAGAAAGACACAGGATGCAAAACACCCCAGGCATGGAATCAATTTGTATAATGAGATCTGTAGGATCCCTAGTTTTCAAAATAAAGAATACATCCAATACAGGTAGTCCTTTCAATCACAGTTGAACTGTGGTCCTTTCAACCACAGTTAAGGCCAAAATCTCTAAGCAAGACAGTTGTTAAGTGAGTTTGCCCCATTTTATGACCTTTCTTTCCACACTTGCGAAGTGAATCACTGCAGCTGTTAAATTAGTAACACAGTTGTTAAGTGAATCTAATTTTCCCATTGACTTTGCTTATTAGAAGGTTGCAAAAGGTCACATGACCCTGGGACACTACAACCGTCATAAATACATGCCAGTTGCCAAGCATCCAAATTTTAATCATGTGACCACAAAGATTGCATAGTCATAAGTCATTTTTTTTTCAGAGCTGTTGTAACTTTCAGTGCTCACTAAATGAATGGCTGTAAATTGAGGACTACCTGTATTTCAGAGTAGACAAATGAAAACTTCCCCTGTGTCTGCATTCATGGCCTCCCGTTCCTCTGCAGGCAGTTCCTGTGGAGTTTTCGGTTACCAGGAGAAGCCCAGAAAATTGATCGTATGATGGAAGCCTTTGCTCAGCGGTACTGTCTTTGCAACCCAGGGGTCTTTCAGTCTACAGGTACAGCATTTCTTGAGAAAGTGAATGGGGGCCTCTTAAGTTGTGAACTACAGACTTTCTCTGGGCAGTATGAATGTGGGCAGTATTTGAATCAGACTCTGAATATTGAGTACCAGGATGTTCCTGCCATTGATTTCCCTGTGAGTTCACTGGTATTTGAGTGCGGAGCGTATTTTTCCTTCAATGGGCTGAGACAACTTTTACAAGACGGTTGTCTAGGCTGCGGCTCTTCTTTTTGTCTCCCATTGCCACATTGTAATATAGAGTAGCCTGAAATGGTCCTGTCTAAAGACTCTGTTGTGTAATAGCACACAACATTCAGAGCAGCCCAAAAGATGCAAGAGTCGCAAAACAACAAGCTGCACTTCTGTGACTTAACGTTCCCTCCATTATTTTTCCTATAATAATGATTTAATTCTCTAACGAGAACTTACAAGCAGAAAATCCTGTACGTTACATCTACTCAGATGCCTAGAAATAAACTCTGAAATGCTTATGGGTTCTTTGTTGGTTTCCTCTTCCTTCCCCAGATACGTGTTATGTCCTCTCCTTCGCGGTCATCATGCTAAACACCAGCCTTCACAACCCCAACGTGCGAGACAAGCCCACCGTCGAGAGGTTCATCACCATGAACCGCGGCATCAATGACGGGGGCGACTTGCCAGAGGAGTTGCTGCGGGTGAGGAGTTATAGCGAAGTGAATTCAAGGCCCGTTTTTTAGCTATATGATTCTCTTGTTTGAAGGCTAGTGGGAGGGAGGAAAGAAACCACCTTTTTCAGTTTTTTTTTAACCATTGTAAACATTCTCTGCGTAGTTCTGAGATACTTTTATGTAGGGTTTCCCAGGCTTCACAACTTTAAGACATGTGGACTTCAATTCCCAGAATTCCCCAGCTAGCCATACTGGCTGGGGAATTGTGGGGGTTGAAGTCCACACATCTCAAAGTTGCCAAGGTTGGGGCTCCCTGTTTGTTTTAACGTAATGGTATTACTGCAACTGCAGTTTCTTCTATATTCATTTTAAATATTTTGCTTTTGTTTATAAGTGTGTTTTCTGTATTACAGGTAGTCATCAACTTACAAATGTTCATTTAGTGACCGTTCAAAGTTACAACAGCAATGGGAAAAAAATGACTGTTTTTCACACGACCATTGAAGCATCCGTTTGGTCACATGATCAAAATTCAGATACTGGGCAGCTGTTTCACATTTATGACGGTTGCAGGGTCTCAGAGTCATGTGATCAGTTTTTGTGACCTTCTGACAAGCAAAGGCAATGGGGAAGCCAGATGCACTTAACATTACTAATTTAACATCTGCAATAATTCACTTAACAACAGTGGCGAGAAAGGCCATAAAATGGGGCAGACTTCACTTAAGCAGTGTTTTAGTTAGCAGCGTAAATGTTGGGCTCAATTTGTAAGTGCCGAGGACTACCTGTATCTTATCCACTCCATTGTATAGTCCACCAAGCATGGTCACTGTGCCCTGGAAATTCAAACAGGCATACCTTTTTTCTTGCCAAATTGGAAAGGAATATAATTGCTGCCTATAATTCCTGTCCTTCCTCCCCTCCCGCTAGAATCTGTACGACAGCATCCGTAATGAGCCCTTCAAGATCCCAGAGGATGATGGGAACGACTTGACCCACACATTTTTTAACCCCGATCGCGAGGGCTGGCTCCTCAAGCTGGGTGAGAAGCGCGCCCCCTGTTTCCCCTTAAACACTACGGCCTTTTCTCCCCTTCCCTGCTACCCTTCCCCCTGCCCTCTCCCACACCCCCACCCCATGATCTTTGCACGTCTCTGCACTCTCCTCTCTTCCCCCCACCTGTTGTGTCATTTAAAGCATGACCTCTCTCTTCATCAGATCAAAGGGATCCTCCTGAAATCCACCCTGATGTCCCTCCCTTTCCCATAAACCAGAGATACACAACTGTCTATATATGTATATATATATGTGTGTATATATATATATATATATATATATATATATATATATATATGTGTGTATATATATATATATATATATATATATATATATATATATATATATATATATATATATATATATATATATATATATATATATATATATATATATATATATATAACCCATGGGGATCCATTCAATTGCAGAGATCTCCCTTTTTTTCTCCCCACCTCCCACTTGAGGTGGATCTTCTCTGACAGATGATGAGAGGGGTCTGCTGGGAGTTTTTGTGAATTGCCTTTAAAACGGGTGTTAAACTCAATTTCATTGAGGGCTGCATCAGCATTGCGGTTACCCTCGGGGGGGGGCCGGCTGAACCGGGTGGCGCAAATCCAAAAAGAAGCAAGCTGCATTTTGGCAGGCAGCGGGGCGCTCTCCTTACAGCACCGAGAGGTTGAAGCTCATCAACTTTGCACCTTGCTGCCTGCTGAAAGTGGGCAGGCTGGGGGCTAGGCAGAGTTGCACTTCTCATCAGATTTGCGTCACCCAGCTCAGCTCTTGGCACTGTGAGGAGAGCGCCCTACTGCCTGCTGAAACCAGGCAGGCTGGGAGCTGGGCAGCCTCACATGTCTTTTGGGATTTGCACCGTCCGGCTCAGCCTCTCGGTGCTGTGAGGAGAGCGCCCCGCTGCCTGCTGAAACCTCTCCCCCAGAGCCCATCAAGCCGGATATGTGAAATAGGCGAGGGCTATTTGCTGGCCACTTCCAGGCGATGGTGCATTTCTTCATTCCTCACAAATGATGACACCTCCCCAGCATGCACCCAGGGAGTGGGGCCGACGCGGAAGGGGCTGGTTCCTCGCTGCTTCCAGAAGGCCTTGTGGAATGCGTTTCAGCATAGATGGCCACCATAAAATTGTACATTGGCTTCCGGCTGTCCTGGGCCAAGGCAGAGGGGGCCGTTCCCTCACTGTTTCCAGGATGGCTTCGTGGGCCACATGAAATCATTTCTTTTCGCAGGCCGCATCTGGGCCCCGGGCCTTGTGTTTGACATGTCTGCTTTAAAAGCAGGCAAGTTAATTGAAAACCCAGCGTCAGGCCACTGAAAGCCATATCTCTGGCATCTGATATTTCGCCATTATTGCTGGTACCTTTTCAAACCTATTGGATGCATCTGTAAGTTGGGGAGGCGGGGGACAGGGAGGTTAAAACAATGGAATATTCCAGGCTTAAATCGGGATTCATAGTCAGACCATGCAGTCTTTACTTCTCCTCACTATTTAGGGCAATTAGCAGAAGTACTATCAGTTTAACTTCTGTCATAAAACAATTTCATTAGTGTAGATAAAAACCCACATTGTAGAATAATTCTCTACTCTTGGACTGCTTTGTAAACTAGAGACAAAGAATTCCTCTTTGGATAATGAGCTTTATGATGTTATTGCTAGCTTGAAGCAAAATGGAATAGTACTCTTGACCAGAGTGGGGCACAAAATAGATAAGCTTTAGGACTCTGAGAGAACCTTCCTGTCCATCCTGTCCTGTCCATCCAAAGTAGGCCAGGTGCAGTATAAGGTCCAAAGCAGACAAAGGTCACGAATGTAAACTCAGATCCAGCCAGAAGAAATCCAGAGCAACATTATAGAGTCAAAAATGTTATAATCCTTGTTTAAAATGATTGGCTAAGCTGGTAATGTGGTCTAAGAGGTCCTTGGGAAACTCAACTTTCAGTCTTCCTTGGAAACACATGATGGCAAGATGGAACTCCAGTCACTGAATCCTGGTTCCCTACCAGGAGATTGAGATAGAATAGTACAGGTAATCCTTAACTTACAACTGTTTGTTTAACAATCATTTGAAGTTACAACGGCAGTGTAAAAAGTGACTTACAGATAGTTCTTGCATTTATGACCATTGTGGTGTCCCCATGGTCATGTGTTCCCAAGGTCATGTGATCCAATTTTGGGTGCTTGGCAACCCGCATGCATTTATGACGGTTGCACATCCCAAGTTCATGTGATCGCCATTTCTGACCTTCCCAACCAGCTTCCAACAAGCAAAGTCAAGGGAGAAGCCAGATTCACTTAATAACCGTATGATTCACTTAACAACAAAAGGGTCATAAACCTGGTCACAACTCGCTTAACGATTGCATCACTTAACGACAGAAGTTCCAGATCCAATTGTGGTTGTAAGTCGAGGACTGTCTGTAGCAGTGCTTTATTTTGCTCGGAGCAGAGAACAAGTTAAGGGATAAAAGCATACAACCGGATGCTCTTTCACAATTGCTGGTCGAAAGAAACCCCTTTTAAGTTCTTTCACCAAGAATGTGGCTGTTTCCTATCACGATCACCTTTTCTTGTGCTTTGGTGTTTGATAGAGCATCACTAAAATGTAGTGTTTGCTGTAGGTAAAATATTATTGCAGGCCTTCTGCTGTCAAACTGACATAGAGTAGGACAGATGGACAGTAAAGGAGAGAGGAAGGATTGTGTGGCCCAAACATCGTATGTTCAAGGTGGAGGAAAGAAGAGAAAAGAAGCAACATTTGGGCAGCAGGGAAAAAATAGAAGCTAACATAGTCACTTTCTTCAGAGGAGTTAAATGGACAAAGTGAATTAATTCTGAAGAGCTGTGTTTGAAATCCAAATTCCTGGCTTGACCAAGATGCAGCTTGCTGGACAGACCAGAGCCCTTGGTGACTTAGTATATCTATCTATACAAATGAATTATTAGTAAACTATTGTTACAATCATTTTTGCCTCCCTATGGAGGCCGTTAATGTGGCAACGTTGGTTGCATTGTGGTTTGCAAATGTCGCCTAAACTGCTAGAACAGGGATGTCCTTCCTTAGCAATCTTAAGACCCATGCCCTTCAACTCCCAGAATTCTCCAGCCAGAGTTGAAGTGGGGGGTTGAAGTCCACAAGTCTTAAAAGTTGCCAAGATTGGACCCTCCTGTTCTAGAGATAGGGTTTTCTGTAATCTGTCAAAGGTTTAAAAGGCTTTGTCATTTAGCAAAGTTATGCCTGTCCCATTTATACCCATCCCCATAAAGTTTAACACCTTCCTCCCTCTGCCTGTCCCATTTTCCCATCCCATTGCTCCCAAATGCCTATGTCTGTGTTGGAGGATTTTTGATTTGACCATGTACTTCTACCTTATGTTGATGTAACCTGTTCTCCTTTCTCTCTCTTCCTCTCTCTCTCTCTTCCTCTCTCTTTTTTCTCTTCCTCTCTCTCTTTCTCACCCCCATTCTCTCTATCCTGACTCCCCTGGTCCCTGCCTTCTCTCTCTTTGCTCCCTTCTTTCCCCACCACTGCTACCCTGCCCCCCTCTCTCCTCCACCATCCCACGGCGCGGACTACATTTGTTCTACTGTCTGAATACTGCCCCCAAACCAGGAGGTAGGTGAGAGGAGGGGGCCTTTTGCTTTGCAGCTGAGAGCTGGTTTGCCTGATGCATTTGGGACTGGAAGCGGGTCTGCAGTTGGGCTTTAGGGCATGGAGGGGTGGGACATGTGGGAATATCAGTTGTGACAGGGCTCAGTGGATACAAAATGAATGTGGAGGAGATGGAGGAACTAGCAGTCTCTTCACCCCTAGAATGGGACATGTCTTGATGCAGGGGCAAGTATCCATTTTCTGTTCAGAATCCTATCATTCCCTCAGTGATCATCTGTTTGGGACCATTTGCTAATTGGAGGGTGGGGCTGCAGCAGAAAGCAGTGGGTGGGGGCATCCATTCTCTCTTTTTGACATACCTGTCACCCTTCCCTTTCTGACACTTTCCCTTTTCTCTCAATCTGTTCTGTCCCCCACACACACCCCCATTGCAGCAAGCTACCAGGTAATACTAGACACAGCTGTTGACGCAGATCTGAATTGATGATGCTTACAGCTTTAGGGCAGGGCTGCATACAATGAGGCTGTGGTGCCACTGGAAGGGAAGGACAAAAAAAAAAAAAACCTTAATGGAGTGAGAGGCTGAGCAAGTTTTGTGGGGCAGGAGAGAAAATGTCATCTCCCCAAGGCGATGGAGGTGTTTTAGAGAGGTATGCAGATAGGTTGTAAATTGTCCACAATCTGCATGTCATAAATAGTCCACATGTCTTAATGGGTTACTATTTAGTAAGGAGGCCTATTCTTTTCCCCCCCTATTAAAGCGAGAGAGATCTCTATCTCTATAAGGTGGCTGCCACAGAGCATAGATTCTTATATTTTATAATACTCATGCAGACGTCGAGATGCAACTTCTTGTTGAGAGGCAACATTATGAATGTCAGCCTTCAAGTTGTCCTTATTTTCCCAGAAGTATCTGCCTGGCAATTGTCGGAAGCAGCAGAAGACTGGGTTACATGGATTTTTGGTGTGTTCTGAAGTTCCACAAAAAGCATTTTGGCATCTCAGCTTTGTCCATTTCCACGGGAGAAGCTATATGCTCTTTGAATTTAATTTAATTGGGGAATGCAAAAAAAAAAAAAGTTGAAATCCTTATCCAGTGATAAACCAGATTTGCACCCAGATTAGCTTTGCCTCAAGCTGGAAATGACTGCTGACTTTGCAATAAATCCGAACTTATATCTCGCTTCAAGCCTAGAGCAATTGCTTGCTTTGCATGCTAAAAGCCCTGCTCTTTCTGAAAATGTAGGTTGTGTTCAGAAGAATCAAGTGCTTATTATGCAAAAGCTGTTTTCTCTCTGGAGTTGAGAACTTTGTTCAGAGAGGCTAGAAATTTCTTCCAGACTCCTCCACAGTGGCCTTGTTTAAAGCAGATTGCTTGCAGACACAGTTATGCTTTGTTGGACCAGCTTATCTTAAGTTAGGAGTATATTTGCTTTTTAAAGTGTCAATTTATGCTCAGTGATAACCTTGATATTTAGTTGCTAAAACACACATCCAAACTGACAATAAATTAAATCTACTCCCACTATTGAAAGCTTCAGGACAGCCTTACAAATCTCAGCATAAAAAGGATCTTGAATTATATCCATTCTCATGTTTACATAAAAAAAAATAGGAGACAGTAAATTGGAACCCCTCAATGCTCATATAATAAATCCATTGTTGGAAAAGGTACTATTTTGCGAACTCCTAGAATCCTTTCAGCTGTGTTTCATTACTTTGACTCAGTTTTATGTTCTTTTGTCTTGTTCTTCCTTCTTTTATTTTCCCTCATGTGTCTTACGTTGTTTTGAATTCTTTATTGCATTGGCTTTGTTCATAAGCATGGCTTCCCATCCCAAAATATGAAGGTAGAGAAAGTTTTGTGAGCAAAGTAAACATAGATGTAAAATGAGAATGGATTCCCCTTCTTGTTTTCAGGAGGACGGGTGAAGACATGGAAGCGACGCTGGTTCATCTTGACTGACAACTGCCTCTATTACTTTGAATACACCACAGTTAGTACAGTTTCCCTCTCCCACCCATCCTGCACTCCCCCTATTAGCAAGTGGGAATCTTAAAGAGTCCTAGGAGGGTTTGCAATTCAGGGAATCAAATGTGACAACAGGATGGCAGTCCAGGAACAGTGGCCCACTTGGAGCAGAGAAGCTGCTCAAGAAATATTATTTTTTGCAAGAAATATGTAGGCAGAAAGAAGGCAGGATACAGCAAACTGTTCCTCTTAAGCTCTGCAAGATTAACAGCCGATGCATAACTGTTCCCGCCATGATTTTTATGGCTGCAGCCAAAATCAGCAGTAACTTAAATGCAGAGCACCAGGGCTGTTCCAAGTCCTGCAGTGCTATAGCGCTATAATAGATGAGTGCATTATGAGAAGCTAGGCAGAGACTGCCACCTAGTCTGTCATACTGGTGAAGAGCTGGTTTCTTTGGGTTAAGACTCTAATCTGCTTTATGAAATCTATATCATCTTAAGTCATTAGATAATTATGGCGAGATTAAATCTGGATCGGCCACCAGGACCAGAGATTTTGGATTCGCACTGGAGCCCATCTTCAGGAAGCTTCTCTCTTTTGGAATAGGAGTTGGCCTATTTTGTGAGTTGTATTTATGTGGTGCCTTCCTACTGGCTGATTGATGTGTTGATGGCTGACAATTGGCTGTTATTTCCTTGTACTGGTACTTGATAAGCTAGTGGTAAATCAGCACTCCTGTTAACTGACAAGGGGGCCCGTTTCCCAGGCTTCAGTCATTTTCCTGGCTAACATGCCAGTCAGCCAATAGGAAGGCATTACATAAATATGATTCACAAAATAGCCCAAAGAACATATTCCAGTAGACAGGAATTCCCCAAGGATGGGCTCAGAAAGCTCAGAAAAGTAAATCTCTGCTTCCGGTGACCAACTCAGATTCGATCTTGCAACGTTATCTTGGGGCATGTATATTTGCCTTTATTTGTGAGATACAATCATTCTCACTCTTGATTTTACCCTCACAACTGCCTTGTGAGGGAGTTCCAGCTGAGAAATAATGAATCTAGTGAGTTTTGTGGGGGAGCTGATGTGTGTGTGTGTCCAACATTAAAACTATTTCATCACAGCCATGTTCATTCTTCAAACTCTAGAAAAGGTCCATTTAACACAGCCTTTCTTGAATGTATGCCTTCCAGACACACCGAGAATACAGCTCTGAGAATTTCCAGTTAGACTAGCTTATGGTTAAAAACCCTTGGAGCTATTATCCCAAATTGGAGAGACTAATTAAACTTTGCCCTCAAAAAGATTTCTTGGAACAGATACTTTCAGAGTCCTAAGTCTTACCTACCCAGATTATTGGCCTATTCTGTTTCATTCATATTTTTAAAATCCATTTTTAGGATAAAGAGCCAAGAGGCATCATCCCATTGGAAAACCTAAGCATTCGGGAAGTAGAAGACCCACGGAAACCAGTAAGTGGTGCTGCATTATGATTGCTTACAGCAGGGGTCTCTAACCTTGGCAATGTTAAGACTTGTGGACTTCAACTCCCAGAATTCCTCAGCCAGCTTGGCTGGCTGAGGAATTTTGGGAATTGAAGTCCACAAATCTTGAAGTTGCCAAGGTTGGGGGCCTCTGCCTTACAGCATTGCTAAAGTGGCAGCTTGCTGAATGAGATTCTTGGTTGGCTACACTTTGCAGAAAAATTTATATTTCATTTTTCTTCTGATTGTCTTCCTTGGACCAACACTCCACAAGTAAAGCTTGGGCAGGCAGGCAAATAAAGCAAACCTTGAAGACACTGGATGGGCAGAGAGTTAGCAAAAGCTTTTCTTAAAAGTTCTAGGAGAGATCTCTTCATTTACCTCTGTTCCATGTGGTTCATATGGTTCACAACCAAGCTCAGAGAGCACAAACGTCTCCATAGTTCAACCCTGAAATACAAGTATTTGTTTCCCTTCTCAAAACATTCTCTTTTATTTCCCTTTGTACCCCCAAATCAGCTGGAAGGCATTTTCATGAACCGTATGCAAATGGCTGGCTTTTTAAAGGCTTTCTCTTCCTTTCATCACTCTTTTATTTTATTTTTGTAGAATTGTTTTGAACTCTACATTCCCAATAATAAGGGCCAGCTAATCAAAGCCTGTAAGACTGAGGCGGATGGACGTGTGGTTGAGGGGAATCATATGGTCTACCGCATCTCGGCACCTACACAGGAAGAAAAAGACGAGTGGATTAAATCCATCAAGTGAGAATAAGACATTGTTTCTTTTTCAGGATTCTTGATTCCCAGCTCTAGCTTCTGATATTCCACCTTGGATTTCAAGACTTTATTTAGCAGAAAGGAACTGATAGAATTTCTGTGAAGATTAACCCAAACTTTAGCACAGAAACTTTACAAGATGTTATGATGACCTCCCCATAAATCTTAAATTAGGCATCTCTTTTTTCCTGTTTTGTTTTTTTTTACCGTCTGTTCTCAGTTAATATCTGTCAGGCAGAGATACTATTAAATTAGAAAGATTTCTTCTTTTCAGAAAACCTTTGGTTACATAATACAGAAATGAAAAAATTGATAGAATATTCTTAATATAGTCCTTAGAGATTTTGGAGCTACAGAAAGAGGAAGAAAAACCTGATTTGGTAATCTTAGAAGTGGTTCAATTATGTAAAGTATTGTGGGGGAAGAATAAGCTAAGGTCCCAAGTTTTAATCTTTCCACATGCATTAAGAATAGGAACAGTCCAAAGAGGCTTTTATGCAGTTTAATAAAAGCTAAATGTTTCATTCAGCATTCTGAATAGCACATAAATTCATAGAAGGATTCTTGGAAAACCTAGAGCTAATAAGGCAAAAATTTAATGTTGTAGAAGTACCACTTCTCTGCAGTAGCATAGAGAGGTGGGTAGATGGGTAATGCAACATCTGTGATCAAAATATTATAGCCCATGAAGCTTAGACATGTCCAATTTGCTTCCTTTAAAAATAACTTAGTAAGTTACCTATTATAATCCTTAGTCAAAACTCTCTCACTTTAATCTGTTGATCTGAGATTGCATTTCCTCATTGCAGTGCATATAGCAAGCTTCCCTAAAGAGCACACTGTTTGTTGTGACTTAACATGTCAACAAATATGTATAAACATACACTTTCCTTCCTTTCCTTCCTCTCCCTTTTTCTTCATTTCCTTGTTAAGAGAATGTTTAGGCCACTGATCAAGTTTAGTTGAAGGGTTAGTCGGCGTAGTTGTATAACACAATGGGTGGAGCTCATAGAGTTAAATTGAGCTAAAAAAAATGTTATGGGAGCCCAACCACTATCTTAACCTGTTCTGCAGAGCAAAGGCATAACATGGCATAATTTCAGATCATAGCTTGTCCTGTGAACACAGAAGTTCTCTTGACATCAAACTAATCTTGAAATGTGGTGTGTCATATAAAAGCGAGCATTATATTAATGGCTAAGCAGGATTTGGAGTTTGTGCTTCTAGATCTATGCACCAGCTACGCTGCTCGAGGTTTAAGTGGGGATGGAGGGGAATACAGTCCCTTTCCCTCTTTTGTACCTGGCTCCTTAATGCTCCATATCGCACTTTTTTCACAGGGCTGCTGTAAGCGTGGATCCTTTTTACGAGATGTTGGCTGCCCGCAAGAAACGGATCTCAGTGAAGCAGAAACAGGAGCAGGCATGAGGTGGGGATTAACTAGTTCCCATCCTTTCCCCTCTCTGTACATCCTCCTGTATCATCTCTCGGATCTTCTGACAAGCCCACCTGGGTTGAACTCCATGAAACCAACCATTCCTATTGTGGGTCCACCACGCTACTTGGCCAGTCTAATGGCATGCCAGCATCCCATTGCCTCCACTCACTCATCTCCCCAGAGCTTCCTCTAGCCCTGTGGGGGTTTGCCAGTGGGACTTGAGCTTGGGAACTGCCAAGGTGCGGCAACTTCAGGGAATGGATGCATCTTTTTGTGTTTTGAGGCAGCTTCTCCTCCAGACTGAATTAACCTTCAGCCTTTGTTGGACAGAATCAGATGGCTTCGAAGCATCTCGGTTAACCCCCACCCCACCTTGACTAGAGGGCAACCAACTTTGATCATGGTATAAAGGAGCATTTCCTACTTTGATTGGACTTGTTCGTTCTGCTTCCCAACATAACAGCTGGTCTGCATGTCTGAGAAGAAGAAAAAATGGAAAAACCCCTTCAGACTATTGGCAATTTAGAACGTGGGGAAGCCCCTGTTTTCCCTCATCAGCTACAGAAAAAACGCACCTTGCGCACCTAGGCCAAGCACATCAGGGAGTAAGCTAGCATGTCTTTTGAACTGCTAGTTTTTCTGTGTTTCAGGATCACTCAAGTCATTTAATTTCCCCAAACTGCTTCCTGATGCCGATAATCACAGGAGCATTTCTGACATGCTTTTCTCTACAGGATGTCCCTTCGAGTTTGTTGCCAAACCAGCCACTGGAAGCATTATCCTGGGTCTGGCACACTTAATGTTTATATGTATTCCCCATTATCTGGGCTTAACAAAAGGAAGTGAAGTAACAACAACAACCAGCTGGGGGCCAGAGAGCCAGACAACTAAAGTATACGCACTGACATAATTTTGAACACTAATTGTTGCCTCCAGCAGGAATAACTGACACACATTTGTAACTGACAGCTCATAATTCTTCATTGTTAGGCCCAGAAATCATGGTTTCCAAACTTCCTTGACTGCCAAGCAACAACTGACTCTTTCCCCTCAGCTACTTATGAAGTCATTAGAACATTGCCTCTACCACTAATTCTCCCTGCCCTTTCCTACCTCAAGGGTAGCAGCAACATATGTGAGGCTTCCTTCTGTAGTTAATACATTTTAGAGGCTTACAAAGGAATTCAGATGAGAACACTGCCACTGTCATGTTATGATCATTAGGACACTCCCTAATTGGGCGATGACAGTTCTGTTTCCGGTAGAACTGCAACATTGTCCTTTCTGCATTGTCTTTTCTAGAATCAGATTTTTTTAAAAAAAAATAATAATTCTGAAAACAACTTTTTCTTCAGATAACAATAAGTCATTATGCTAACAGGATGGTTAAAAGACTCTCTCTTCCATTTTTCCAGAACTCGGTTGATACTTACTGGCACATTCAGGTTATAGGATCAGAGAACAATAAAGAAGGAAGAGAGAATGACCTTATAAATTGGAAGAAAAAATAGTCTCTGTAACTCCCTTTTTGGTTGGGTGTTAAGAAGTGCAAAGAAAAGGTAGTCCTTAATTTATGACCAGTTTCTTAGCAACCAAAATTCCGACAGATCCCTCCTCCAGATGTACTTACAATCCAGATTCGAAGTTCCAACAGCTGGGGCCCCACCTCACCCTGCAGTCATGTGGATACATTTTAGGTGTTTGGCAGCCATCTTGCATTTATGGCCATTTTCAACTTCCGGTTACGTGACTGAAATTTAGCAAGGGTTTTGTTTTTTGTTTTTGCAAGAAACTGGCATTTACTTCTGATTCCTGGCAAAAATAACGCCCATTGCAGAGGCCACAAAAAATGTCATGAATTCAGGTGGATTGTGTGAAGACCCTGTTTAACAACTAGCAAAATGTATGACCTTAATTCCGGACTCAGTTCTGGTCAAGGCTATCTGTAGTTGTTGTATTAACAGCTTTCCTTTTCCCACCCCCTAAGATTTTGAGAAGTTTGCTCTTCCCAGTGATGGCCTCACCTCACCGGCCAAGCCTCCCAAGGCCCTCTCCTAATCGAGGAAGTGGGATATTGTACCTCCTTCTCTTGCAGCTCAGAGCTACAAATCTAGTCTTCCACCATTGCTTTTCCTCAGGTTGTCCCTTGAGTATAACACCTCGGGGGTCTGAAGGCTTTTTCAAACCCCAAGTTGAGCTTTCTAAATCGCCAAGCACTTCGTGGCACATCTCAGGCCTTTGCGAAGGAGCAGAGCAAAGTCCTCAGGAGCTGCAAAGGTCTCTGGCTCAATATTGTAATATCTTCGTCCTCGTGCATTTCAGCCTGATCGGCATCCCCTGCCTCTCAAAACAGCCACATCAACTGCAGCCAGTTCAAATCCTGTTGGATTTAAACACAAAGCATCTTCCCCCAAGTTAGAAACACTGAGGTCAGAATAAGGGGTTGTGTTTTATTCCATTTAGAAGAAAAGCATGAGGGAGAAAAAGTTAAAAGGCAGCCAGTGAAAAGAAAGGGATTGATAATTAATTTTCAATCTTTATATGGGCAGGTGAAAATAAATACCAGAAAATCCAGGATACTCTAGCGCAGCATTTTCCATCACAACCCTTTAAGCAGTTCGCTCAAAGCTGACCCATCTGCTTTATGCCTGCTAAAACCCATCCTAGGAAACCTCTTAATCCCTAATCCTAAAGGCTGGCTGGGGAATTCTGGGAGTTGAAGTCCACAGATCTTAAAGTTGCCAAGGTTGGATAGCCCGGCCCTAATCCATGCCTCCTTTTCAATCTTAATTTAATTGCCTTCCCAAAGTGGCTAGCCTTTCCCCTTTTTAACTAAGGTTTAATTCTATTCCATATCTAAATGTGTAACATATTTTTTATAAATGCAAGAGTTTCAGAAGAGGAAGGTTAAAATTATTAATCTTGTAGCTGGCAATGAGGGAAGAGATTGCCTTTTTTCCAGCTGTGTGTCATGACCAAAATTATTTCTCCCAAGCTATGATTTGTGTAGAGATGGGAGGCAGGGGAAAACTCTCTTTATTTGTTTGAAGGATCAGTTTTTACCAAGATTCTCTTTACTTACTTAGTGATGATCAATTCCCCCCCACACACACACACACATACTTTCCACCCTCAATATTGCCCTTGGTTTTTTGACCTGCCTTCTGATTTTATATCTCTGGAAAAGCATCTTTGTACATTGGGACTGATTATTACTTGTTCTTCAGCAATACAAATAATCCTCTTCTCCATTACTCTTCATTGCGGATTTGAATATCTTTTGTCTTGTAGGAAGGAGATATAACAATCCCCCCTCCCTCCTTACTCCCGAAGACAAAAAAAGAAAGACGGGCATTTTTTGTTTCAAGAAACTATATGATATTTCCTTTCATGGTGATGTTTTTGATTTATTTGTTTTTAAAGGAAATGTTAACTGTTATTTAAAAAAATAATGTATACATCTCTGGATGATATGTAAACACCACGAACTTACCTATGTTTTGGCTGATTCGTTGTTTTATTGTTATATTTATTAAGGACCTAAGATGGCCAAAGGGGAGAAACTGGAGTTTTGAACTCACAAACATTTGCCTTCTCTTAGACATTCTTTTTTACTTAGGAAAGGGGGAAAAGCAACTCCACTTAAGACCCAGCATCTGAAAAATGCCAGAAATGGATAGGAATTGATGAAATATGGCCTTTCAGGCTAGTCTGCTATAAGAGAGAGAAAGCGGGGTGGGGGAGGTGAGGTGTTCCATCTACCAAAGGCTTCCCAGAAGCCAGGTTAGATTTCAGCATTGGATTCAGGGTCACCAAGGAATCCTTCTTGAGGCTATTAATATAGTGCTGATCTTGCACATCCGTCTCACTGCCAAGGGACCAGATGTAATACAGTAAATACCATTGCTAATAAGATTGTAAGCAGGCGAGTGACCTGTTTACCCCCTTTTCTCCCTAAATAAATGCTGAGTTTTCTTCTGACATTGAACATTTCCTGGTATTCTGCAAATGCGACATGAGGGCTACTAATTTATTTTATTTATACCCCTTTATTATTATTTTATAAATAACTCCAGATGGCTAACATACTCTTCCCTCCTCCTGTTTTCCTATTAATAGCAGTTAATATTATTAATAGCCTATATCCTACTCTGCTCTATGCCCGGAGACCTGGTTACAAGAAATTTGAAGTTTTATGCATTGTGTCGACAAATATTTCATTGAGTAAATTCATCTTCGTTCACCTGAGGGGAGATAAAGCATGTTATTTAATATCAATAGCTCTGATGAGATTGTGGCTGTGGCTTTATTGAACTTACATAGGGAAGAAACAGACTTTCTTAAGTAAAAACTTTATTTCTGGGTGAGACACCCATGTTCTGTAAGAGACATCTCCGTAGCTGAGATAATGCATGTTAGAACAAGTTCCTTTTAAAATGATACTTGGAGGGGTTTTTTTTAAAGGATTTAAAAACTTAAACCTGTCTCCTACTTGGGGCACCTCTTAGTCAAATGTAAATTAAACATATTTACCGGTAATTGATTTATTTGTTAGTCAATAGCATGAAATTACGTATAAAAGTTTACAGAATCCAGCCATTGACTAAATCAGACTTCATTTCTGAAATCTAAAAGAATGGTCTCCAGATCAAGATTAAAAATGCGTATGGTAAAATGGTTATTTTTTTATTACTACTTTTGCTCTAAATTCACAATGGATCATTAAGGAAAGCTGGCATCTTAGGTTTCTCACTATCCAATCTCTTCAATTTGGTGCCTTCCAGAAAACCTGGGAATGGAACTACAACTCCCAGAATATAACGGTCCTAAGTCCACATCATCTTTAACTAGACCATGAGCTTATTTTCCTAAAAATAGGCTCTGTTTGGGGGGCATATGGGATGTGCTTTTTAAGGAATACTAGGGTACTTATAAATAGTAAGAACAAAGACACATGGAGAAGAATTGTAGTTTGTTTGGCAAGTTTATTGCGTCCAGTTGCTATAAGAAAATTCAAGACAATTAAAATTACGCATCCCTGTCCTTGAGTAAAATAACTATATATTCTCTCAAAGTGTGAGGCAGGGCACCCGTTATTTGCAAGCAAAATCTACACTATGGAATTCTAGGCTAAAAAGGTTGTGTGCTTCTGCACATCTGTATACATATGCAATAGAAGAAAATTGGTGTTGTATTCAGAAAGCAGTGTCTAGTTTTTGTCTTGTTTCCCAAAACCAAGCTTTTCTAGGTCTCCCTTTTAAGCCAAAACAGATGTAATATGGAGGATTGCTATGATCAGTTGCTCAGCAGTGCAATTAATTTAGACTTTGGATTTAATGGTTTACATTCTTCATTTCCCCTACCTTAAATGGTCATCTTTATTAAAATACCTGCCTCAAGATAAGCTAGTCCTGTAACATTTGCTGCTTTTTTTAATAAATGTTTTGAGTTTTATAAGGGTGGGGAAAGGATAAGATCGGTATGGTTATTGGATGGGGTTAGGGGATAGAGTTGGGATAAGAGTAGGGGTAGGTACAATAGTGGGGTTACCCCTAGTAAAAAAATTCAATGCTTTAGCAAGCAGACTATAGTCCGGGTACAAATATTAAATGACAGTAATTAATATAATATTAAACAGTTATAATCACTAATAATAATAATCATAAAAATAAAGCTTAGTTAATAAATATTCATCCTATTAAACTTCACTGTCCTTTCTCGTTCTATCGCACTGCTAACCATTGATAAAAATTTTCCCATGTTTTGAAATAAACTGAATCTTCTTTCTCTTTCATCTCTAAAGTTAATCTATCCATTTCTGCACATTCTAAGATTTTCGTGATTATAATCTGATCAGATGGTAGATTTTCATTTTTCCAAAATTGGGCAAATGCTATTCTTGCAGCTGTCAATACATGTAATATTAAATATTCATTCTCTTTTTCATAATTAAGTCCTAGTATTCCTAACAAAAACAGTTCTGGCTTAAATTCTATCTGTATTTTAGTAATTTTTTCCAGCCGTAAGTGAATCTTAAATCAAAATTTCTTTGCATTAGGACATATCCACCAGGCATGATAATAAGTACCTGGTTTTTGTTTACATTTCCAGCAAATATTCAATACATTTTTAAACATTTTCGCTAGTCTAACTGGTGTCATATGCCATCTATAAAACATTTTATATAAATTCTCTTTGTATGAAGCTGCTTTAGTAAGTTTAATATTTCTATCCCAAAGCTTTTGTCAATCCTCTAAGTCTATAGAATATCCAAATTTTTTTGCCCACACTATCGTTGTTTCTTTTACTTGTTCTTCTTCCATCTTCCAGTTTAAAAGAAATTTATAAAGTTTCTTAATCAGGTTTTCATCTATTTTCAAAAGTATTTTGTCAAATTGTATCTGTTCTTTGTAAAATCCCATTGATTTTACATCTTTTTCATATCGTTTGAATTAAGATCACCATGTTAAATCAATCCCTTGTTGAAGATCTTGCCTGTCTTTAAATTTTCTGTCCATGTCTAAAATGCCTCTATAAGTAACAAGTTTGTCATAGTTAATTAAATTTGGGTAAGCAACGCTTCCATTGTTGAAAGCCATTCAGGTGTTGTTGTTTTTTAACTAAAATTGTGCTTGGGCATCTTTACTGCTGTTGCTGTAAAACTAACACAGATAATCGTGTAACAGTTATATTTTTACAACATTTTCTAAGCAGGTTCAGGCACAGCAATACTGATCAAAATTGCAGTACAAGGAGAATTCAAACATCATTTATGACTATCCACACTGAATGCTGGATATGTTTATTTTTCTTTTTGAAGGTTTAGATATTCCTCAATGAACCTTTGTCTTTGTCCTCTATATATATATAATGCTGAAAACAGAACACCGCAGAAATTTCTCCTCACATATCAAGCAAGTTCTATGTATTCAGCACAGATTTCTACTGGGTGATGACTTTTCCAAAAATTTTGAGTCTTGCCATCAGTTTGCACAAATGATGTTATATTCATTCATCCAATATGAATTATGCTATATTGACCCTAACCCAACCTTTCCATTTTCATAGACCTCTAGTCACCTTTAAGATGGATTGGGTTAAACATCTAACACAATGATATACAACTGTTTTTGCTGTGATATAGCAGAATGCTGGTCAACATGGTTTTTGCAGTGATGCATAATAGCACTTTATGATATTTACAAAGTCTGACCTAGGGCTTCTAGAGCTGGTGAACACGGCCTCTAATTTTGGTTCAGTCCATGTCCAGATCTATATCCAGGTTATATTAGTTCATTCACAGTTGGAACATTTTTTTTCAAGCATAGCTTTATTCAAGTTTAGAAGAGATATATACAGTACATAAATACTATTTAAATCAATGGAGGGTGAGGGGAATGGAAAGAGGCAGAAAAATGGTGAATTCAGAAAAAGTTAAATACTAAGATATAGAAGTATGTCTTTCATACACTATACAACTCTTCCTCTAGACCTGACGGGTTTTGGCAATGATTTCCTGAGAAGAAGGTAAAGGTAGAAAATGTCTGAACAGAAATGCTGAGATTTGTTCAGTCATATGTCTAATCTATAAGAAAGCCATACAGGCCATTCTTTGACATTTTTATTGTCTTCATGAGTCATTTTGGTGTGTAGAGCTTAATTCTAGATTAATGAATGAGTCTGAGAATTTGATTGATTGATATAGCGCTCATCTCACCTACAAGACTCTAGGAAGCCTACAAGAAATAAAATACACAATATAAAAAATAAAACAGGGCAGTCGGGCATCATGCAACCAATTTACCTGGTAAGGTGTTCATCTATTTCTCTAAAGATTCTGGGAAAAAAAACAACCCAGCAAATTCTTTTTCCCATTCCTCTCTTGCATATTTTCAAATGTTACTGTAGAAAACTACTAGTCAAAAATAGGACTATCATAAATATCTTCCTAATGGACCAATGCTACACATCAAGGCCTTGAGAATGAAGTGTCCTATTGGCCATATTGTCATCATGAGGAACTTTATTTTTTTGTTCCTGCTGCTACATTAAGAAAATCCCAATACACAGTATAGGTTTATCATGGGTGGGAATGGTTCTTATTCTGAAAATTGCTCAACTTCATAAAACATATATTCCAAATTATACTTCACTGTATTTCTGGATCTTAAAATTTTCCTACCATTAGATGCTGCATACATACCCATTTTCTTTTTGTTGCATGCATCCCAAACATAAAGGCCCCCATTCTTTTGTCAAGGAACCCAGAAATTTTGAATTCCCAACCCTTTCCACCATTGTATGAAATAAATCTTGAGGTCCTCCCATGCTTTGCCTTTAACCATTTGGTATCTTTCTCTTCCAGAGAATACTATGTCCATGTTTCTTTGGTTGATTTATAGTGGCAGGCATTATATGGTAATTTGATCACTCCTCTATGAAGTTCTATAGAGTTTTCAGTCCAATTGATAAGATCACCACCAATGGAACTACTGCAGGTTGCCATCTTGTAAATTTCAGCAGGTGTCACAACATAGCTCCACATGTTGAAATCTGACATTTCCCCAATGAAAGCTTGAGTGGCATCAAAGCGCCCACCAAGAGTGTCCTGTGGAAGAAGAGTGCAATAAATATGTATTCAGAAGAACCATGCACGATAGTGATGGAACGTGCGAAGGCTATTTACCTGCTCCTGGCCTAGTATGAAAACACCTCCAGGTTTCACAGGATGCCAAGGAGCCAGGTTCTCCCCACTCCCTCTTTGGACACCATCCTGGTAAGATTTCCAGATGCCATGCCGAGTTGACCACGTCACACAGATATGGTGCCATTTGGCATCATTAACGGCTAATGGCAAAGCAGCAACCTGCAAAGCAAAGGACAGAAAAGCTCAATTAAAAATGGGAATGAGCAAACCTGGGAGTTATGAGCATGGCAAGGTACCAAACTTAACACCTTCAAATATGCTGCACAAATAAACAACTAGAGATATTTCTCCTACCTTATCATTGATGAGCAACTCCATGGGGTTATTTCCCCACTGAATAAGCACCACTTCATTGGCTTGGTTGGGCACTGAGTAGGAGAAAGGTGTGCCTATCCCTGGGGATGAACTTGACTTGAGCCAGAGACAGATGGAAAAGGCAAAGATTTCATGTTGCAGAGTGCGCTTGATCTTGATATACATGTAGTTGGTGCGAAGGGGGAAATCCACATGAAAATGTTCAGAATGCTTATTTGCCTTGTTCCCTGGAGGACAGAAGAAAGCAGAAACATGGCAGTGCACTGCAACACAGGGAAATGGAGGGGAAGTACCATATACTGCCAACTGATCTGCTGACCTATTAAGAATTGATTCTCCAGGATTGCCACGCTCTTTCCATTAATGGAATCCCATGACCATTGTCAACCAGGCCAAAGTTCATGAACTTTACCAAATTTTCTTATTTTGGTTACCTTGCCTCCCTTTCATTTTCTGACACCTTTCTTGACTTAGATTTGATGATATAAGGCAGGGGTTCTCAACCTTGGCAACTTTAAGACTTGTGGACTTCAACTCCCAGAATTCCTCAGCCAGCTTTGGCTGAGGAATTCTGGGAGTTGAAGTCCACAAGTCTTAAAGTTGCCAAGGTTGAGAACCCCTGATATAAGGATCTTAAAGGAGAGGTCTCTTATTCTCTATAAAACACCTTTGGCACTACATAAAAAATGATAACATTCATCCATCTCATTTTGAGCTGTCAAAACACTGTCATATGATTTCTATCACTATTCAAGATCATCTCTGCTTCACATCAATCACACATAGCTGGTTTTATAAGCTATATTTTTAGACATTCCCCCCTTTTTTTCATTCTGTCCATTCGTCTCTCTTTTTCTCCTGTAGAATAATGAGGTATTTTAAGTATTCCTCAAACTATCATTCTCTTTTATCCATCTTGCTGTCCATCTCCATTCCTGCTGATTATATGATTATATGCTACTCAGATTCTCCAGAAATGCAGAAGTAAATAAAATAAATAATTCACCAAGTATTTAAACCTATGTTTTTCATCCACTGAAATGTTTACCTAAACTTATTTAATAGGGCTTTTTTAAAAAACAAAATCAGGTTTAAATGAATATAACCATCATACCTCTTGAAGTTCTGGGCTTAACATTTCTCGTAATCCTTTGTCACTGTCTATGATAATTGGGTCTGAGGAGAATTAAAATCTAAAATGGGTTAGAGTGGGATTATTCATATTCAAATTTCAGCATGACTAGGAAAATACTTTGAGCCAGTCACTGTCTCTCAGTTTTAGCTATCTCATAAAACCAGTTGTGAAGACAAGGAGAGCGTTTTGAGAGAAAATGAGATAGAAAAAGCAGTATGCAAATGTTAAATCACTGAACTTCTCCATTTGTCTTAGATCTAATTATATCCTGCTGTCAGCCTTCTCCAACCCAGTACTCTATTCTACTACTCAGGCAGTATGATCCAAAATCTAATGTTTAGGAATTTTGGAATTATAGTCTCTGATATCAGGAGGGCATCAGTAGGAAAAAAATATTTCTTATTTCTCCTTTTCTCTACAAACTTGGCAACAGCCATCTAAACCTTTGGCTTCTTAATTGTCCATTTACTTGTCATTAAATCCACCTTTTATTATTAATCCTTTTTATTTAGCAGTTTCTCCATCCATTTTTACCTCATGAATGTGGACCAAAGTCTCCTTTCTCCTTTTGGCAACATCACAATTTCTTCTTCTTTTTTTTTTTTTGATACCTTAAAATTTAATTTTATTACTACAAAGCTTTGGAAAGTATCACAAGACTATTTTGACTCACAAGAGGTTTGCAACATTACCCACCTGAAAACTCAGGTTTAGTCACTCACCTTTCTCCATCGTGCGTCCATGTGAAGCATGCCTTTGTCTTATCCCTGTTCCTTTCGGTACACTGTGCGTCTGATGTTCTGAAGTATTGGATTTCTCATGGATCTGATGCTCCAACATGCTGATCTTTTCCTGAAGAGTATCCCACATGGAGGTGGGGAAGGTTGAACTATTCCAGTTGTGCTGGAGAAGTCAGGGCAAGTGGTCATGTTAATAATAGTCTGCCATTTCTCTGGACCTTTCTCCTAGACCAGAGGTAGGCAATTGGTCAGGAATTCTGGGAGTTGAAGTCCACGAGTCATAAAAGAGCCAAGGTTGCCTACCCCTGTCCTAGACCATCTCTATTGTGCTGCCTCTCTCCCTTCCTTAAAATTCCACCTGAAAGTTATTATCGGTATGAAGCATTTGGTCCAATTCCTGAGTTCCTGCCTATATGTCGGCCAAGCCGAATTTTAGATTGTATTTGCAAATGATGGTATGTTTTCTTCTTGCCTGAAATGAGATTCCCACTAATGGTACCATACACATTATCTCTTCCTGTTCTGTGCCTCGCTTTTACCCCCATTTAACCCATTTACAATGCAATCCTATGCAGGTCTGTTTAGTCTTTTTCAGTCCAATGGGTGTTCCTTCCATTGCATGTACATAGAGGATGCTAAATTTAGCTGCCTTCCTGCACTAACCCTGTCACACCACAAAGAAATGCCTGGACTCCAGAAGGAAGTTCTGCTATAAAAGGAGGGACTTTTGCTAGTTTTGCAATAGCCACTCCACGCACAAAAAGATTGCCTTGAATAACTTTGTTCCATCTGAAGCTTCAATGGAATCAGAATTGAACCCGGGCTCCTTATACTCTCTGTGTGGGTGTGCATACAGTACATATGTGTGTGTGAGAGAGAATGTTTGTGTGCTTGTGTGTGTGTCCATCCATCATGTTCCTTCATTTTTGGCTAAGCAAAGTTATGCCAATTTCAAAGCAAAGAATAAAAAAATAATAATTAAAAAATTAAATGACTTAAGGAAAAGAAAGGAAATATAGTAAAGCCTAGTTTATATACTATACTTCTCAGTACCTTTTCTTCTTGAAAGGTATCCCTCCTTCCATCCCATCTGTATTTTATTTTAATTTAATTAATTTTAATTTTATTTCATTTTATTCCTCAACTGCCCATCTCCCTCTGCAAAGCAACTCCCGCCATTTTCTTTGTCACTGCCTTTCGTTCTTTGGATGCGATTTTCTCGTCCAAATGTTTCTATCAGTTGTGCAAGGGAGCTTAGGTAATTATGTTTAAAATATCCCCTTCACCCCATACATTTTCCAGACTAACACTATGGTTGGTAGGAACATTGGAAAGATTAGAAGAGGAAGCAGGAAGATTGGTTGTGAGGAGTTAACTCTGGTAGAAATCTGAGTGTGTGGGGAGTATTTAGCTTTTAAAGAGAAGGTAACAGCATCCCTTAGAATTGTTTGCTTTGATCATATAAAGCAGAACGAGGGAGAAGATACGATGAAATGAAGGATCATAGATGAAAATTGATGGAACAAGAATAAAAATGCTTACAATAATTGCTGGCTGATCAGCATTTTGGACAAATTTTGAAATAAAGAGGGGATAAGGGTTGTAAATGTGAAGGTGAGTATTAGGATTAATGGATAATAAACAAGTAATTAAAGAACAGATAGATTTGAAAAGATAGATTAAGTGCATTGAGAAGGATAAGTTAAAAGCTAATACCTGTAAGTGCTCCAGTCTCTCCTTCAGGGATTTCAACATTCTCTCCATCTGATGTATTGCAGCAGATGCCTCATTGGGTGGATCTTCCATAGCATTAGCCTGAGCAGATGTAGATCCCTTGTGAGAAGAATCATGAGTGTTGTGCCCGACCTGTGGTTTGTGGTTCCTTGGTTCTGCAGTCTGATGATGCTCATTCTCTTGGGCATGGTGGCCTTCATGGAGATCTCGATGGCCAGTGTCACGGTGTCCCCTATGGCCATCTTCATGGTGAGGCTGGTGGGCATCCTCATGATGTCCCCTTTGGCCATTGTCATGATGACCCCGATGCCCACCTTCATGATGGTCGTGCTTATGGTTATGATTCTCTTCCTGATGATTTCCATGATGTTCACTATGCCTCCGGGAATGAGTTTCACAGCGGCTCAGCTTGACTGTCAGTTCTCTCATGGTCTCCCTCTGGTCAAGGATCATTTCCTTTTGATGCACCACTGTCTCCCTCAGATGCAGGATGGTTTCCTTAGCTTCTTCTAGAGTCCCCACCCAATGGCCATTACCTGCACCATTAGCTGCGCCTCCATGTCGTTGATGGCCATTTGACTGGCAACCACTATCCATATCCAATGGCATAGGACTGCAGATAAATTTAGGTAAACCATGTTCAGAGGCTATCAGTAGTGGGGAAAAGACAAGACAGAGCAAGGTCCAGTGCATTGCGATCATCAAAGGTGGAATGTTTAGTGGATGGGAAAAGGGTAGGAGCGGGGATGGAAATGGACTGGGCAATTCAGGATAGATTAGATAGCCACAGAAGCAGATGATAACTTCCAGAAAGGCAAAGTCTTTAGAGCTTGAAGAATACTATTGTACAACAGATTTCAATCCTGCATCCATTATCCAGGTCTTCTCTTAGATAGCCAATAAAATTCCACCAGAAGAAATTCAACCTCTATCAAGAAGGAGATACAAAGGTCTTTGACAGGAGAGAAGATACTCTAGATGAAGCTCTTCAAGTCATGTTTGGTTTACCAGGTCACCAATCCTTCAATACCCAGAATGGCTGGTTCCATTGTCTCAGAAACTGAAGTTTTTCCTCCTTCCCAAATATCAATTTCTTGTTTCTCAGCAGAGCCAAACTGCCAGCAGACATCCAGGCACTATAGTCAGGTGGGTTTTGAACTTTTCCTGCCTTTCCTTCCCGTCTAATTTGCCAAATCCACTGGTGATGAGAAGCAAAGCATTGTTTCCCTTGGTGACTGAGAAATTAATGGGCTTAAAGTGTTACAGCAAAGCTTTTGCCTTCACCACTGCCTATCGTCTTCTCTCTGTTGCTAAGGCTTCTAGCCTAGCAGCCTATATATAAAACCCCTCCTGAGAAGCTAAAGCTTCATGCAGAAGAATTAAGGTATCAGCCAAGAAGAAATAAGCTAAATCCAAGCTATGAAATTATTCCTATTTTTCTCTTCTAATGGCAATTATTTACCCAGAGTGTATCACTTCCAGCTGGATTTAGAGTACATGAAACTTCAACAATAATAGGAAGGACAATTGTGCCAAGTAGGTAAAACACACACACACTTCTAATGCATAGCTAAATGATCTACAGATAGACCGTGCCTTTCCATCCAAGGGCCTAATCAGATAATTTCAACTATACGAAAAACACAAAGCAATCTGAACCAAAATATAAACATTACATTCCCAATATTAAATTAGTGGTACATTTATCACAATGTATTCCAGTGTCCCAAGGCTTGGGAAGTTCAGGACACCTCCAACATGGTATTTCCTTTCAAAGCAAGAGTTTTTATAGTGTTTTTGTAAAAATGAGGGAAAAATCTATATTTCAGCAGTCTGAGAATAGGGTACTTGGCCCACAAGTGACTCTGTGCTTGACAATAGTCCTGATGACCATTTCAATGTAGGCTTAGAAACTGTAGGTCTTAGAACAGGGGTATCAAAGTGCCGGCCCAGAGGCTGTACCCAACCCAGCTCTGGCAATGCAAAAAAAGTCGCAATACATTGTGATACATATTGACCCTCTTGTCTTAGAAGCTCTTCTACCAAGTTTTGATTTCTCCTATAAGAGACAATTTATTCACCCATATTGATAGTTTGCATTTTCCCCTCTACATTTCCTAACTAGTAGATTGAACCACTGAACGCTAGAATTAATTTAAGGTTGAAGAACTATTAACCCACAAGTTTCATCTGTTCTAAATCTAGATGTAAGTTAGGCCATATGCTGTCTTGTTTGCAATGTTACTTATCTGATTGTAGAGCAAAGTAGTCCAATGTGGAATCCCCACACATGAGTGATGCAAAATGTAGTCCTTCAACCAGCCTCCCAATTTAAAATGAAAAGACTCCCAATCTAGATTAGGCCATTGGGCATTTATAATAAAGAAAATGAAAAATACAGATTGGAATGGGACAACACTTAGTGTGTGTTTCTTTAGTTTAAGCTTTGTTTCTACTGCAAAGAAATAACTGAAGAGTATAATGGTATGAAGGAATATCTAGGAATCCAATTGTTTTTTTCTGGGACCTGCGCCCAAATAAATCTCTACAGCAGAGCAGCGTAAATTAAATCATAGTAATTTGTTTTCATTGAGTGTAATGTGATTCAATTGTCACTAACTTAATCTGGATTTAATCATAATCCAGTTTTAACATACAAGTACTCTCTTAGGATCAATTTAACATCTAAGATTAAATATAGACCAGAAACAGGAATTATGAAGTGCAGAGATATTTCTCTTTTAAAATCCATGCTATCTTATTGTATTAATATAAATACAAATTTACTTTTGAGGAACATTTAAAAAGAAACTTAATGCTTTTTCAAGCAAGTGTAATCTTTTATATTTTGTTCCCTCAATGTATTTTTGCCTCCAGTTGAAACCATTAATATGCATCTCACAAATCACCATATATGTATGGTGATATCTATATAAATAAAAATGTAAATGTTCGTTTGTTCAAAATCTTAAAACTCCAAAAGTTCTTCACCGATTGCTTTGACACAACGTTGCATTCAAATATGCGTGTGTTTTTATGTTTTTATATACCTATTATTATATAGATGTCACACCTGTGACAGGTAAAAACATGCTTTTTTTGAAAAACAGCACCATCTGTTGGACATAAAAGCAACACACGCTATGATTTCAGACAATCTCTATATCTGCACCGACAATGGAACAACAAAAAATATTGTATACCCACAAGCATTGTGAAATTAAACATATTACAAACATGCGCTTTCTCTTTTTTTTCTTTTCCATTTAACCAGACTGAGCCACAGCAACGCGTGGCTGGGTATAGCTAGTATATCCATACAGCATCCAACCTCAGTAGTTACCTATCAACTTATTCAAATTATTCTAGGTAAAAAAATAATGCTAACAAATAATTATAGTCATGTTCTTCCTGGTTTTGGCTACTCAATTACAGCGAATGGTTTGATATTTTCTTGTCTCTCAGAGCCTAAGGCTCCACATAGTTTGGTCCAAAACACATCTTCAGCCTCAGGATCTTCGGGCCAAGTAAGGTAGCTCTCTTGTTTAATTAGTTTCCTTAGGCGATGATATGGAGACAACCTAGAAAATAACAAAAGGATTGGGATTTTTTTTATTTTTCCCATCTCCGATACAAGAACAGACACAAAGAAGTGAGTAAGGAAAAGACACCTTGGTCCACACCCAAGCCAACTGTGGGGGAGACTTCTAAACATAAAAGGAAAGCAACTGCTCTCTTCTGTTGTTCTGGTAACGAGTGGGATGCCATCTTGAATAGATATTGTAGACCAGTATTTCTCAAACTGCAACTTTAAGAAATGTGGACTTCAACTCCCAGAATACCCCAGCCAGCATCCTGGCTAGGGCACTCTGGGATTTGAGGTCCACTTTTCTTAAAGTTGTAGAGTTTGAAAAACACCACATAGATTTTTCTTCCACCACAAATACACACATTTATCGCTCTTCTAAAGCCATCTCCAAACTGGTTATTATAATCCCCATATCAAGTGGCAGGGGAAAAAATTCCATAAATTAATGATCACTTGGGTAAAGATTTTTATTGTTGTCATCATTCATATCCAGTCACTGGGTGACGTCAAGTTGTAGCATAGTCTCTCAAGTAAACACCTTCCCGAGGCACTTGGGCTGTAATTCCCAGAATTCTTGTCCCAAAGATGCTTTTTCAAAAAGCAACTGAATTTATTTTTCCTTGAAGACGTTTCACCTGATCATTAGCACTGAAAGGATTGTCTTTTCAGCAACTGCAAGAAAGTTCCACACCCCTTTGTACTATTCAGGGGACCCTGAGGGCAAAGATAAACCTCCAAGTAGCCTCAGTGAGAAGGAGTGGTAATGACCAAATGACTGCAAGGATGTATGCTGAATGATTGGGTTTTTTTAAAAAAAAAAAAAAATTAAGAGGTTTTATATTTATATGTATTTTTATGTTGATTTCTACTGTGTTGTGAGCCGCCCTGAGTTCTCCGGAATAGGGCGGCATAGAAATCGAATAAATAAATAAATAAATAAATAAAATAAATAAATCCTTTCATCCTCCACCATTCAGTCAGAACTGAAGAAGCTTTTTGGATGAGAAGTGAAACATCTTCAAGGAAAAACAAAGTCTAGTTGCCTTTTGAAAAAGGACCTTTCTGGATGACCTGGATGACTCTCCTTAGACCAGTGATGGCGAAACTTTTAGAGACCGAGTGCCCAAACTGCAACCCAAAACCCACTTATTTATCACTGGGTGCCAGGTGGGCATGGCCTACTGGGTGGGCGTGGCTGCGGTGGGCATGGCAGACTGGATGGGTGTGGCTAAAGTGGGCATGGTCACCTTGATGTTGCTTGTGGGGAGGGATGCCTGTTGTGGGCCGGGCATGCTTGGGGGAGATCCAGGGGGTCTCTGGCAGGTGGGGCAGTGGGCAGGAGACTTGTCCTGTGGGATGAGGCGAGACAAGACGAGGCAGGGCAGGGGGGAGGGAAACCAGCCGTGCTGGGATGCACCCAGGTGGTTGGGGAAAGCTTTATCATAGAAGCATAAAGCTAGAATGGCACTTGGAGGTTTTCTAGTCCAACTCCCTGCCCAAGGCAGGAGCCATGTGGCTCTCTTTTTTCATTATGGAAAGAGTTAAGATATTTCCTGTTCATTCTTCCTTATTCCAACCTTCTGCATCTAACTGCACTCCTCGTATCACAAATATTTTCTTCCCACTAAAATATAAGCAAATGAAACTCCTGCTTTATATGACAATCCTTTTAAGACCGCCTTCGTGTGGATCAACTGTCCCTACTCACCTGTAGTTCGGGATTTCTTCCTTAAAGACCACCACCAAAGGGTCACGTCCATGATAGTAGATATTGGAACAGGCAAGTTGAATTTCTAAAGCACACCATTCACTCTCCAAGTAATTTCTGCTCACCACACACAAGGTCTTACGGCTTCTGCTTATTCCGTTCTGCACATTATCTATATAGTATTGTCCAGGGGCAAAATCTCTAGGCCCAAAACAAAACCGGAAACAGGGTTCATGTTGTTTTTCCAGCTTTTTCAGAATATTATCAATCACCCATTTGTAGTCATGACTACAGCAGGAGATGTAAGCATCATATTGGTAGCCCCGTCCTTTGGGGCGAAGCTGGTTGTAGCCCCAACCTCTGAGGAGATAAAAAGCATATCGGAAAGTCCAGCCTAACTTGGCATAGACCAAAGATGGAAGCAGGAACAAGAGGGTGGTAGCTGTGGTGGCAATAAATAAATACATTTCCCAGTTCTCAAAGCAGAAGGATAAGTCTTCATCAGCAAAAAGACGATTAGCCAATCCAGGACTAAAGCAATAATAGCTATCCAGCAAGGCCACTTGAACGTTTGGCACAGATATTGACCAGTTTTGGAACCATGCATTCTCACAAGAGCAAATCAGTGGATTTTCAGAAACATCCAAATGCTTCAAGGAGGAAAGTTCACTAAGCAGTTCTTTACTGATGTTCTTCAAATCATTGTTGCTTAGGTCCAGCTGTTCCAAAGAGGTCAAACCAGAAAAGATTTCTTTGGGTAGATCTGGAATGGCACTATCTTCTAAACAGAGATTATGTAGGTTACTTAGTCCTTGAAAAAAACGCGGATGGAGTTCCCAAGAGCCATGTTTCCCTGGCTCAGTTTCAGAGAGGTCTAGGGATTCAAGAGTGGTGAGATTGATAAATGAAAGGTGGGAAAACACACTGCTGGGGTTTCCTTTCAAAGACAGGAACTTTAGATTCTCCAACCCTTGGAAAAGTTTGTCTGGAGGTTGGATTGGTAATTTAGGTGTCTGAAAACTAATATCCAGTTTCACAAGGGAGTGGAGACCCTGAAAAGGGCTTGGAGTATCATATTTGTTGTAAGTAAAGAGACGATTGTAACTGAGATCTAATCTTTTCAGCTGCTTCAGGGGTTTAAAGACTGACTCAGAAAACTTGTATATGAAATTTTGATCCAAGGCAAGGTATTTTAGAGAATTGAGGTTCCGAAAAGCAGAGCTCTGAACCGTCAAAATTCTGTTTCCTGAAAGCAGGAGAGTCTTCACACGCAGGCGTGAAAAGGCATAATCCTTGATTCGTGTGATGCTGTTAAAACTCAAATCCAAAAATTCCATTTTGCGAGCATAGGTGAAAGTGTCACGGGTTACAGCTGTGATCTGGCATTTCTGAAGCATAAGTGTCTTCAATGCTGCCATGCCAAAAAAAGATTGATTTTGTAGATTGGTCAGGCGGTTCTTTGATAAGTCCAAATAGCTTAAATTCTTCAAATCAGCAAAAACAGACTTATTTAAATAATTAATGTCATTTCTACTCAGGATCAGGGTTTGCAATGGTAACCCTTTCCCCCAAATATTAGAATGGAGTTTCAATATCTTGCACTTATCCATAGAGAGATACTTTAAGTTCCGAAATGTTTCGAAGGTCTTATTTTCCAGATACCTAAACCGTGAGGTATCCAGAGTCAACCAGGTGAGGTTAGTGCAAGAACCCAACTGTCTCAACTGAGTAATAGTAAACTTGGAACGTTTGACATCCAAAGAACTTAAGGATGGCAGATTTTGGAAGACAGAGCAAGCTACTGATAAATTTGTGCTTAATGATGGATGCATACTGGATAAATGCAACTTAGTCAGGTTGGGAAGGGATATGTTGATAAGCTCAGAGACCTTTAGCAAATTCGAGTCTAAAGAGAGCTCTGTCAAGGCTGGAGTGGCTTGAAAGACTCCAGCTTCCAGTTCTGATATGTTATTAATACTTAAGTCCAGTTGTCGCAAGTTAGGAAAGGAACAATTGGACAGGTCCAGTCTGTGAATAACATTTCTATTCAAACTGAGATTCCTCAGGGAGGGGAAACTGAGCAAGGAAGGACCAACACATGGGGCAGAGATGCTATTGTTGCTCACATCCAGAATGGTGAGTTGGGACAGGTTTTTTACAGCTATAGCCACCTCTTGAAAACTAGAGAGTTTATTGGAGGAAAGAATAAGTTCCTGAAGAGCCAACTGGAACGCAAATGAACTCGGGTGCATGGTGGCAATTTTGTTATTCTCCAAGTGCAATACATGGAGATGTTTCAAATTGGCTAGCAAAACGGGACCTAGGGCAGTCAGTTGGTTCCAACTCAAATCTAAAACTTCAAGGCCTTCCAGACTTTGAAAGGTATTGGGTTCAATGTGTGATATGCTGTTATGGTCCAGGTAAAGTTCCAATAAATCAGGGAGGTGGGAAAAGGTGGTAGAATTCAGCATTTCCACTAAGTTGTGGGAGGCATTGAGCCAGTAAGTCACATTTGGCAGAGGAGCAATGGCAGAATTCAGATTAACGATGGCATGGCCAGTACAAACAGCGAGGCCAGGTCTGTTAGGGGAAAGGACACAATTCCTGAAACCAAAACAATCCGCACCCCAGTGTATCCATGGGAAGAGGAATAGCAGCGTGCAAAGTTTCAAGGGAATCTGGTTCAAAGCAGGCATAACGATAAAAGCATTTGGCTTATGTGGTGGCTCTAGGTTTACTGTGGGCTTCATCAGTAATCAAGAAACAACTTCATAGGTCCTAAAATTAGAACATGAAATACTTCTGGTGAGTTAAAAAGGAAGTGGCGAATAGACATGCTAGTGCTTAATCAGTGATCCAAATTCAGCCACTTTATGCATAACTTTTATTATATACAGTTTAACTCCCACTTTCTTCCAGATGATTGTTCTAGCAGAATAATAGAATAACAAAGTTGGAAGGGACCTTGGAGGTCTTCTAGTCCAACCCTCTGCTCAAGCAGGGAATCCTATACCATTTCAGAGAAATGGTTGTCTAATCTCTTCTTAAAAAACAGCTAGATCCATATTGCCCCACTGAAGTCAATGAGACTTAAAACTAAGTCAAGGTTAATGTAAGTCTCAATGATTTCAATGGTTGCCAAAGTATGACTGAATCTGAGTGCAACAGTGTCATAAAAAGTCATGTACCATTCAGACCAACGTCACAGTCACTGGGAAAGAACTTAGATTTTTGCTGTATTTCCAAAATAAGTCACTTTCTGGCCAAATAATATTAAGTTAATAGTTCCTGATGTTTGGCTGATGTCTTGTGATTAGGGACTGCAGGGATTAGAGATTTAACCGAAGGCATCCACGCCAACTAAAGAAGGTGACCTGATGGAAACTTGCATTGTGGAAAATACCAGATTGCATATCAGAAGTGGGAAAGAGTTAGATAAAGATACAGGAAATATTATAGTCATTCTAGCCCAGTGATGACGAACCTTTTAGAGACCAAGTGCCCAAACTGCAACCCAAAACCCACTTATTTATCGCCGGGTCCCAGGTGGGCATGGCCCACTGGGTGGCTGTGGCTGTGATGGTCATGGCAAACTGGATGGATGTGGCCAAGGTGGGCATGGTCATCTTGATGTTGCTCATGGGGAGGGATGCCTGTGGGGGCCGGGCAAGGTTGGGGGAGATCCAGGGGGTCTCTGGCAGGTGGGGTGGTGGGCAGGAGGCTCGTCCTGCAGGGTGAGGCAAGGCAAGGTGAGGCAGGGCAGGGGTGCCATTGCTGCAGGGCAAGGCAGGGCAGGGGCCGGGGCAGCTGCTGCCTGACACCATCGGCCCCCGCACACAGAGGCCAATGAGTGCATGGGAGCCGACAGTGTCCATCTGCCGCCACAGCCTACCGGCTCCTCGACCGGCACACTCTGGGGCTCCACAGCCCACTACCAGCAGTTCAGAGAAGCATAGATGCAGTGGGTCATGCCCAGGAAAAAGACAGCATGCGAGGCCAGGAGGGATGGGACAGGGGGGAGGGAAACCAGCCATGCTGGGATGCATCCGGCCATGTGGGACCTCGGCGAGTTAGCAGCCGGCTGGTTAAAGAGGGACGGTTGCCATCTCCAGGGCATGGCATGCGTGCCCACAGAGTGAGTGCCGCCTCTGGCATGGATGCCATAGGTTCGCCACCACTGTTCTAGCCTAAGTATCTGATAGAAGATTGTAGAACAGATAGCTTCTTAGAATCCTAGCTCTTTCTAAGTTGTCCTTGACTTAATAACAGTTCGTTTAGTGACCATTCAAAGTTACAGCAGCACTGAAAATAGTGACCTATGACCGTTTTTCATACTTACATCCATTGCAGCATCCCCATGGGTCACGTGATCAAAATTCAGACGCTTGGCAACTGGGTTCAAGTGATCAGCTTCTGCGACCTTCTAATAAGCAAAGTCAATGGGGAATCCAGATTCACTTAACAACCATTTTACTAACTTAACAAATGAGATGATTCACTTAACAACTATGGCAAGAAAAGTCACATAACGGGGCAAAGTCATCTAACAGCTGTCTCACTTAGGAACAGAAATTTTGAGTTCAATTGTGGATGCAAGTCAAGGACAGTAGTAGTACATTTCTAAATGATGCTCATATTGGGAAAAAATGTCTGATAGTCTGATAATCTTTTACATTAAGGGCTAAGCCTGGGAAGTGTCACTCCAGATACTTCTTATCAGCTAGGCACAAAAAGTTTAGACTTCTTCAGAAACTTCTCTGCAGAAGAATAGATTTTGACTTTGTTAACAATTAAATGGAATCAGAATTTTAGGGTTAGAATTAATCAATAATAATAATTGCACCTACAAATAGGAAGGAGTGGGGACTATTTAGAATGCTTCTAGCCAGGCAGTATTATTTCTGGGGCAAACAGATATATGTAAGTTGCTTAATTTGAAAGAAAATAATTTTGTGACTTTATTTCTTCTCTGTTTGGAAAGAGACCAATATGGAAGTAAAAACTTAAGGAAGTAAAGAAATCCTTACTAAAATGAGCTTAAATTTTAGTTTCATTCTTGGCCTTTGCTTAAGTTATGTATTTTTCTAGTATATCTAATTGTACAGCCATCTGATCATCACAGCTATTATGGCAGTACAAATAGTCCTTGACTTATGACCACAATTGAGCCCAAAATGTTTGTTGCTAAACAAGGCAGTTGTTAAGGGAATTGTGCTTAATTTTATGATCTTTTTCGCCACAGTTGTTAAACAAAACACTGCAGTTGTTAAGTAAACTATGTGGTCGTTAAGAAAAATCCATCTCCCCCCACTGATTTTAATTGTCGGAAGCTGGCTGGAAAGGTTGCAAATGGGGATCACATGATCTCCGCGACAGTGCAAGTGTCATAAATACACGCCAGTTTGCCAAGTGTCTGAATTTTGATCATAGGGCCATGGAGTTGCTGTAATGGTCATAAGGGTAAAAAATGGTCATAAGTTGTGACTTTGAACACTCACTAAATGAACTGTAAGTCAAGGATTTCCTGTGTACAAATCACTGAAAATTTATGTTTTAAATTTAAAAGAATAATACCTACAATTGGAGGTAGAATGACTGTGGCAAAAGAAAGCAAAGGTGCCATCAATAATAATAGGCACCTTGGGTGCAATCACTTGATCATCACTGGCATTGACAAAATCACCATTGGTCAATTGCAAAAGGCAACTTTACTTGGAACAGCTTACATTCTGTGACCTTTAACCCCATCAAACAACATCTGCTTATCCCAGGTCCTTGGGAAAGACTCGATTGGTGGATAAAAATGCCAAATCCAGTCTAAATCTCTAAGTGACCAAGCAACTAACCTTAGTAATAGAAACCAAGAGGGGAAAAACCCCCACAACATCAGCCAAAGTAAAAACCAGAAGCAGGGACTACAATAGCGAGAAGCGCAGTGTAAAATTCCTTTCAATTAAAAAACCCAGAATAAAAGTGAAATTCTAAAAACACTAAAATGGTTTTCAAAATAGCTGAATGCATAATCAGGGTTACTGCTTGTGCTGAAAGGACTATACAGTAATGTAGATGGCATGTAAGTCTCTCTGGAGACAGCAGCCCTGGTACAGTTCCCCCCCCCTTCCATTTCTTTCAACTTAAGAAAGGTAGAAGCAATACATAAGTAAATAACCATCCTTTTAAAGGGCATTAGCTTCTCTGCTATACAAGGCATTGCTCTGGAGGATGTAGAACCTCACCTTAGCAGGGTAAATGCCCCATTGGTTGATGAGCAGGACTAGAAGAGGACTTCCAAGCACTGTGGTTGGATGAATTCAGAAGAGGCACATACCAGGGACCACCGACATAAGCCCTCTAGTTGGTGTCTTCAGCCAACTCAAAATGGTCTGCAGATTGTTGATTTATCCCATAGATTCCAGAAATAACAGCCTGGTAAGAATTCTCCTATAGTCTTTGTTGGGACTTTCCAGTACGGTAGTACGGTAGCTGTACAAACTGCAGGCAGGGTTAAAACAAAAAACAATTGATTTAGTCTCCCCACTTCCTCCTTACCAACTGAGCCTGTGTAACACGAAACCTTGGGTGTAAGTCAGGCTCTGCAAAATGATTAGCAAACTGGATCTGTCAATCCTTAGACCCGGATCTTCTTTGATATTTTTTTTGCAGTAGTAGTGAAACATTTTCTTATCTCATCTTCTGTATTTATCCTGTCATTCAGGGTGAAAATCTTTCTACCTTAGAAATAGTTTCGGTTGAGTGCCCTTGAAAAGTGAAACCACAAACACTCACAAAAAGTACCGTTCTGTTCATCAGGGGAGAAGGAAATGACAGACTTTTTTTCTTATTGTCGGGAATAACCCTGAGTTGTTTTCTCTTTTTTTTCTTCCTTCTCTAATTCTTTCCAGATGATCCAAATTACTGATTATTTGGTGACTTAGAGCAAAGCTGCACATGTTACTAGAATGGCCAAATAATAAAGCTGACCTTGAAAACTATACTTATTTGCATGTTGGCCCTGCAGGAGAGTGAGGTGCTTGTGTTATTAGAGGCAAGAAATATTCACGAAGGAAAGGACAATCTGATAAGCAAGGGATTTCAGATAGAAGAGAGACAACAGAAAGACAGATGGGACAGGCAGAGGCAGAGACAAAGACAAATATAGAGATAAGGAGGTTTTCAACAGAACAAAAACAGTCCAAATGTAAAGCTGACACTAAGAATAAAGGAAAAGAATAAGTAAGTGAACAAGACAGAAAAAGAAAGATGTAAAAAAGACAGCAAAAATGTGTAAAGAAGTGGCTTTTGATCTTTCTAAGTTATAAATGCATTTGTACTTTACTCTCTCTCTCTCTCTCTGAATGTGCATCATAATTTCCTTCTTTCCATAATCTACTCTAATAATCAAATCCATAAATCACAAGTTTGGCTTGTTCTTTCTTTATTTTAATAAAAAATTCCAGAAGGAGTTTCCAGTCACTAATAAATTCAGGAATTGATCTTTCTCTAATTTTGCCATCTCTGCTAGTTCTGTCATCTTCACCAACCATTTCTATACTGTGGGTATTTCAAAATCTTCCCATTTTGGTGCACACAGCAATCTCATGGCAGAGATCATTTATAAAAATAATCTTCCACGTCTCTTTTCTAAACTGACTGTCCATTAATCCCAACAAGAAGAGTTCTGGTTTCAGCTGAATATTAGCCTTTAAATTTCTTTGTATTTTTGTTTGTATTTGAACCCAAAATTTCCTGCTTCTTTAGAAGTCCTGTTAAGCATGGGGTTTCCCTGCATGTTGCCACTCAAACTCTTAAGAATATACTACAAATTATTTTTTTGCATATCAAATGCTCCAATTTTCCCAACTTATGTGGCTTTTTACTGTAAAATGTTTTTACAGTTTGTTGTTTTAAAAAAACAGAACTTCAACCAGGGATAATCTTATTTTTTTTAGATCCCCAGTCTCCAATGGTACTTTGTGCATATTTTTGATCTTTTAAGAATTCTTTCTTGCTGTAAACCACTAGATTTGCTGCTATTCTTTAGTATTAAAAGTTGATCTCGCCGAAGTTTCTAAAAGTGAACTTTCTGAGCAGAATATATCTGTTCATTAATGCAAATTTTGTGCTTTTATAACTAAACTAAAAAATAGAATGGCACGCTCTATATGCAGAATGCCAGACTGATCACAATATAAGTCACTATAAGTAATAATAACAACAACAACAACAACAATAATAATAATAAAGTTGGAAGGGACCTTGGAGGCCATCTAGTCCAACCCCTTGCTCAGGCAGGAAACCCTATACCATTTCAGACAAATGGCTGGCCAGTCTCTTCTTAAAAGCTTCCAGTGTTGAAGCATTTACCGCTTCTGGAGGCAGGTTGTTCCACTGGTTAATTGTTCTAACTGTCAGGAAATTTCTCCTTAGTTCTAGGTTGCTTCTCTCCTTGATTAATTTCCACCCATTGCTTCTTGTTCTGCCTTTAGGCGCCTTGGAAAATAGCTTGATTCCCTCTTCTTTGTGGCAGCCCCTGAGACAGTGGAACCCTGCTATCATGTCCCCACTTGTCCTTCTCTTCATTAAACTAGACATACCCAATTCCAGCAGCCTTTCCTTATATGTTTTAGCCTCCAGTGCCCTAATCATCTGTGTTGCTCTTCTCTGTACTCTTTCTAGAGTCTCAGCATCTTTTTTACATCGTGGTGACCAAAACTAGATGCAGTATTCCAAATGTGGCCTTACCAAGGCATTGTAAAGTGGTATTAATACTTCACGTGATCTTAGTTCTATCCCTCTGTTAATGCAGCCTAGCACTGTGTTGGCCTTTTTGGCAGCTGTAGCACACTGCTGGCTCATATTTAAGTGATTGTCTACTAGGACTTCAAGGTCCCTCTCACAGTTACTACTATTGAGCAAGGTGCCACCTATGCTGTACTTGTGCATTTAGGCAAGAAAAACCAAACTATTCCTGCCAGCTTGGTGTCGTCTGCAAACTTGATGAGTTCCCCATCTATCCCTTCGTCCAAATTGTTGATGAAGATGTTGAAGAGCACTGAGCCCAGAACAGAGCCTTGGGGCACCCCACTACACACTTCCCTCCATGTAGATGTGGTTCCATTGAGGACCACTCGCTGAGTACCGCTGGTCAACCAGCTATGGATCCATCTGGTGATGATTCTATCTACCCCACATTTTTCTATCTTATCAAGTAGTAGGTTGTGATCTACTTTATTTATTTATTTATTTATTTATCAAATTTGTATGCCGCCCCTCTCCCGAGACTCGGGGCAGCTCACAACAACAATATGGGTACACATAAAATTTTTTAATAACAATAACAACATACAAACCAAGGATCCATACATACAACATTCAAACACACAATCAAGGATGGAAGCACATTCCTCGGCCCGGGGGCAGAACACAGTTCATACCCCCCAAGCCTGCTGGTCTTCAAAAGCTTCCGGAAAGCTAGGAGGGAAGGAGGCAATATGAACCTCCGAGGGGAGCTGGTTCCAGAGGGCTGGGGCAGCAACGGAGAAGGCCCTTGTCCTAGGACCCGTCAGATGACACTGTCTGATGGACAGGACCCGTAGAAGGCCAGCCCTATGCACCCTAACCGGTCGCTGGGATGCATGAGGCTGAAGACGGTCCCGCAAGTAACCTGGTCCATTGCCATAAAGGGCTTTATAGGTCATAACCAACACTTTGAATTGTGTTCGGAGACCAATTGGCAACCAGTGCAGCTCACGAAGGGCTGGAGTGATATGAGCATGTCTTGGAAGACCCAAGACAGCTCGCGCGGCTGCATTCTGGACAACCTGCAGTCTCCAGACATTCTTCAAGGGTTGCCCCATGTAGAGAGCAAAGTGTAGAGAGCACTTTATCAAATGCCTTACTGAAATCCAAGTAAATTATGTCCACAGCATTCCTCTGATCCACTAATTTTGTCACTTGATCAAAAAATGCAATAAGATTTGTCTGGCATGATCTATTTTTGACAAACCCATGTTGGCTTTTAATAATGACTTTGTTTGCCTCTAGGTGTTCATTGATTTGTTGTTTGATTATCTTTTCCAGGATCTTCCCAGGTGTTGAGGTCATGATGATAGGTCTGTGATTTCCTGGGTCCATTTTTTTCCCTTTTTTGAGAATGGGAACAACATCAGCTCTTTTCCAGTCCTCTGGTAGTTCCCCTGTGCTCCAGGATCTTTGAAAAATATAGTTCAGTGGTTCCGAGATCACATCTACCAGTTCCATTAAGAACCTAGGGATGTAATCCATCTGGTCCTGGCAATTTGAACTCATCTAGGCTGGACAGGTGCTCACTTACCATTTTCTTGCCTATCTTAACTTGTGTTTCTATTCTGTTTTTTATGGCACTATTTTTGATAGGTTGGTCTGTTTTTTCCCTTTGTGTAAAGACAGATGCAAAAAACGAGTTAAATAGTTCTGCTTTTTCCCCTGTTGTGAGATGGCCAGCTGTACAAATATGATGAATAAATAAACAAATAAACTTTATTACATTCATGTTGCATCTATTCTGCATCAGAGCACACCACTTTATTTCTTTATACTGTTGGAAGATAAGAATCCCAATGACATGCCTCCCCAGTGATGTCACATATCAGCCCCAATCATCTCTGATTCACTGACAAACTACAAATAAAAGATACAGAGAAACCTTTAAGCTCTTTCTGCTTTGACCTTCGGACTGCAATTGATTAAATGCATCTCTCTAAGAATCAGCCAACCTCAGCAAACATAACTAAAAGAGAATTCCCTTCAAGATAGGAGAACTTAAAACTGCACCCCGAATTTTAAGATCCCTCTTAAAATTCCACATGAAGGAAGAGATATATACATCTAAGGTCACACACACCCACGAATGGATTTTACTCCATGATCAAAGCCTATTGTTCCTATAAGTACAGGCGGTCCTCAACTTACGACCACAATTGAGCCCAAAATTTCTGCTGCTAAGTAAGACATTTGTTAAGGGAGCTTTGCCCCATTTTACGACCTTTCTTGACACTTCCTTTTTTTTTTAAACAAATTTTATTGGTTTTTAAAAAATTCTTAAAGAAACATATTCAGGACACACCGTGGTGCTGGGGTAATCAAACATCTTAAAACAAGACATATATACATAATATAATCAATACGTCAAATATTCCCTCTCTTTTTCCCTCAAATAGCATAGTATATTTAGAATATCCAATTCTAGCTTAATTGTATTCAACCTGAGCCTGTTTTTAAGCTTCATCAATTTCTACCATAATCAAATTAACTTTAAATAAAAACATTTTCAGTTCAAATGTCCCTTCCACATATGTTCTACTTTTTTAATTTTATCAAAATCTTATTCGTTTCTTCTTCCATTAATCTCCCTTATTTAGAGTAAAATATTAATCTATCCTATACCTATCAAGTCTATCAGCTGATCCATCTCTTCAAGCTAAAGAAAAAAATAATATCATACCTTAAATCACGTCATTCCATTAAGCAAAGTTTAAGTCTCCAGTTAATTATCATAACTAATATCCATATCATCGGAAAATCGTATCATCGTATTAAATTTCAATTAACTATTACTACTTCAAATCTGAAGCCTCTCTTCAGTTTTCATCATTCCATTACATCATAATTTTCATAGAAATAAACCTAACATTCTAAAAGGAACATTCCTAGTATTCTAAATTGTCTTTAATCCCTTATTCAGAAAAATATCTCGTCATTAAACAAACATATTAGTCTATCCTAGACACATCTAAATGTATATATTTATCAAACTGTTCTCTAAATATCTAATCTGCTTAATCAATCTCTTTAAGTTAACAAATTAATATCAGATCTTAAATCATTTCAATATGTAATTAACATTCAATTAATTATTAATTCAAACCAACTGTAAGACATCTTTTTACTTCAAATTTATAATCTCAATCCTTAAATCAGTCCATAGTTCTAGGTTGCCTTTAATCCAATTTAAGAAATTTTAATTTTCATTTTAAAATCTTATTCTAGCTTTTCTCTTTTGCCAAGTGGGTTTCCGTAACAGGACTTCCCTTCCAGATAATAGGTCTCTTTTTATTGCTTGTAGTATCACTTGATTTGATATAAACCATCTTGATTCCTATTTAATCCTCTGTTTCTCTTGTCCGTAAAGCCTCGTTGCTTCAGAAGTCCAAAGTTCAGTCTTTGCTTTTCCTGATCTTGCTTGTAAGGCAAAATAAAATTATCCTTATCCGCAGTTAAAACCTCTTCTTGTATAATCTATTTTGTAGAGTAGTCAAGTGTAATCAGTTTTAAGTTTTAAAGTAGAAATTCTGGCTCTTAATTCTGTAGTAGCCTTTTATTGTAGTACATATTTCTTCTTTAGCCTCACAGATCTTTTCCAGTATAAGTTTACAGTTTAAATATGATTGAGGCCTCTCCATTTTAGCAATAGTTGAAGAAAAATCCTTTTCCTTTTTAGTGAAGATTACAGTTGATCAGTTGAATATTATCCACCCCCACAGATCACATAGCTGGCTCAAGTTATCTTTTTTCTTGATAAACAGTTTAAAGGCCAGAGCTGTCTCATCTCCAAATAAACAATCCAATATTAAATTTTGACCAGTAGGTGACCTCAGTGAGCTACAAAGACTTCTTCAAACACCATTTTTTCCTTTTTTCTATCTTTAAAGGGAGAATAGAAAAAGAAATACTCTGCCGATATAATACCGCTCCAAAAAGCCCAAAAAGTTTTTTCTACCTCACAATATAAGTAGGAATAGAATATAGTCTTTAAATGAATATTTATTTATTTTTTCTGTCCTTTTTGTAAAACGCGTTTGTTCCCATGATTACTAAAGCTGCTTTCTCCAGACGGGGAAATAATAGCACAAACAGCTTCTACAGGCAAAAACAGCAGGAGTGTGAAGAGGAACAAAGGGGATCTCACCCGGATCATCCGCGGTGGGTCGTTAACACTTAGATGACAATGTGACTTCGGCTGGTGCAGCAGGGTGATCGGCAAGCCAATCTTTGCTCTGTTGGCCCTAAGGAGAAGCTGGAGACTCGGGGGAAGCTGCCACCCTCCCCTATCTACCAGCTGGCCTCCTCCTCGGTGGTCGCCCCTCCAGGGCAACTTTTGACCCCCTAGGGGGTCTACCTGCGAAGGAAACTCCGGACGTCCTGGAGAGAAGTTTCCAGGCGCGACCGGTGTCGCCGCATTCCGGAACCGGAAGTCCTTGACACTTTCTTATTAAGTGAATCACTGCAGTTGTTAAGTTGGCAACACGGTTGTTAAGTGACTGTGGTTTCCCCATTGGATTTATTTGTCAGAAGGTAAAAAAAGGTGATCACATGACCCTGGGACCCTGCAACCGTCATAAATATGCGTCAGTTGTCAAGCATCTGAATTTTGATCACATGACCACCAGGATGCTTCAATCGTTGTCAGTGTGAAAAACAGTCATAAGTCACTTTTTACAATGCCGTTGTAACATTGAATGGTCACTAAATGAATTGTTGTAAGTCAAGGACTACCTTTAGTAGCATCCTTAGCTTCCTGACCTTCTAGCCTACCTTCCACAGCTGAATTGTGTGTTCATTTTTGCTGCCAAATAAATTTGCCTCCAATTCAAGCAGGCATCCTCTGCTCATTTACCTGGCCATGGAACAGACCAGATTTTTCTTCTAACAATGCTTTTATTTCTAGTATTGATAAGTACTCTTTAGGGGAAAAATTGATGGCAATCTGTTGGCTTTTAAGAATGCATTTAGTGCATATGTGGGAGAGACAAAAGGGAAAAGGGTTTGGGTGAAAAATCCAAATGTAGTTTAGTGGCAGAAGGGAGCTCTCTGCACAGATAGTCCTCATATTCAAACATTTGTTTAGCGGTTACTTTAAGTTCTAACAGCACTGAGAAAAGGGACCTATTGTCACTCCTTGCCCTTACAACCATTGCAACATCTTCACCATCAAGTATGGTAACCACCTCCCAGCTATCCAAACATCTCAGAAGTGGTTGGTTGCAAGACCACTGGACTTTCGATCTTACAAAGCGAGGTCTTGCAAAAGATCATGCAAAAACATGACAAATTCTCTCAGTTCCTCTATTGAGACGAAGGGCGATGGTGTGGGAAAGTCACAATTCTCAGACTGCATGAGGAATACAAGCAACCTTCTTTGGCTTTAAATCAATACTAGAGGCAGGGAAGCAACAGACAGCTCATAGAAGTGGAAAGCTATTCCTTCCAGCAGGTTTGAGGAAACTGGTATGTTCCATTCACACAACATGTTCAGCTTGGCTAAAAAAGATTGGGCATTTGGGATTCAGCATACAGTGAGAATCCAGGCCAGCAGGTTGAGATGTAATAGTGGTTATTTGAATGTAGCTTGATGTCTATGGAGATTCTCAATCATCCAGGTCACGGTTGTCCCAAAGATGCTTGTTCATGAGGCAACTGTACTTTCTGGTTTCTCTTTGAAGACATTTCGCTTCTCATCCAAAAAGCTTCTTCAGTTCTGACAGGATGGTGGGGGAATGGAAGGATTTATAATCCTTGCAGACAGCTGGTCATTTGCATTCTTTTAGAACAGGGTTGTCAAACTGGTGGCCCATGGGCCGGATGCATCACTTTCAGGCCACACCCACCCTGGCTCTGCAAAGACAAAAAAGTCACAATATGTCATGACAAGTCATGAGACACGATCAAGTTTGACACCCATGTTTTAGAGAGTGAACAGAGGGGGAGGGATACAACATTATCTATCTCCAGTCTACAACACAGTCCTTTCAACAGTTCCAAGAAGGCTCTACACCAGCGGTTCTCAACCTATGGGTCGCGACCCCATTTGGGGTCGAACGACCGTTTTGCGGGGGTCACCGGACACCGTGGTCCGGCATTTTGTTTTTGCTTGTTTTTTTTCTTCGTCGCGCGTGCACCGCGCATGTGCAGTTTGGGCCATCGCGCGCATACTGTGCACGCGCGGATCGGCCCGTCGCGGTCCACCATTTTGTTTTTGTTTTTTTTGTTTTTTTCGTCGCACGCACGCCGAAAAAGGTTGAGAACCACTGCTCTACACCCATTTGCACCACTCAGGTGACCTTCCAGGTGGCCTCAATGACTCTCTAAAAGAAAGCTGTCTACAAGGAGTATAAATCTTCCCCCCCCCTTGGCTCTGCTTGTCAGAAGCCAGCAAGGAAGGTTGCAAATGTGACGCAGAGACACTGCCACCATTGCAAACACATGCCAGTTGCCAGACACCTGAATTTTAATCATATGTCCGTGGGAATGCTGTGATAGTCTTAAGTGAAACGATCTTTCACTTAAAAGTCATTTTTTCAGTGCCATTGTAACTTCAAATGGTTACTAAATGAATGGTGGTAAAGTTGAGGATTACTTGTACTGCTTCCAGATTAAAAAAAATAGCAACACTCAGTGATTATATTCCCACAACAAGCTACATTCAAGTCCCAAACATGCTTGTTCACAAGGCAACTGGACTTTATTTTCCTTTGAAGGAGTTTCACTTCTCATCCATTCAGCTCTGACTGGATGGTGGGGAATGGAAAGATTTATACTCCTTGTAGACATTTGTTAAGTGACTTTTGCCTCATTTTACAATCTTTCTTGCAACAGCTGTTAAGTGAATCATTGCAGTTGTTAAGCTAGCAACACGGTTGTAAAGTCAATCTGGTTTCCCCATTGACTTTAAGAACATAAGAACATAAGAAGAGCCATGCTGAATCAGGCCAAAGCCCATCGAGTCCAGCATTCTGTGTCACACAGTGGCCCACCAATTGTACATGGGGATCTTGAGCAGAAAGAGAAGGCAAAACCCTCCCTTTCCCTTGACCCCCAACAAATGGTACTCAAGGGAATCCTGCCTGCCTCAACCAACATAGAGGCGGCACATGGACATCCATTTTAGTAACCACCGATACACTTGGCATCCATGAATCTATCTAGCCCTGCCTTGAAGCTTTCAAGGCTGACAGCTGTCACGACCCCTTCTGGAAGTGAATTCCATAAATCAACGACCCTCTGGGTGAAGAAATATTTCCCTTTATTTGTCCTCACTTTCTTAGCTATGAGCTTTAGGGAGTGCCCCCTTGTCCTGGTATTGTGTGATAGAGAAAAGAATTTTTCTCTATCCACCTTTTCTATCCCGTGCATGATTTTATACACTTCGATCAAGTCACCCCTTAAACGCCGTCTTTCAAGGCTGAAGAGACCAAGGCGTTGCAATCTGGTTTCATAAGGGAGGCGCTCCATTTCCTTGATCATTCTTGTTGCCCTTTTTTGCACCTTTTCCAGTTCCATTATATCCTTCTGACTTTGCACCTTTTCCAGTTCCATTATATCCTTCTGACTTTGCTTGTCAGAAGGTCGCAAACGGTGATCACATGATCCCGGGACACTGCAACCGTCATAAATATGAACCAATTGTCAAGCATTTCAATTTTGATCATGTGATCATGGGGATGCTGCAACGGTCGCAAGTGTGAAAAATGGTCATAAGTCACTTTTTTCAGTGCCATTGTAACTTTGAAGAGTCACTAAAGGAACCGTGGAGAAGATGTGTCGAGTCCAGGGATAGGCAACCTTAGCTCCTTTATGACTCGTGGACTTCTACTCCCAGAATTCCTGAGTCAGCATGGCTGGTTCAGGAATTCTGGGTATTGAAGTCCACAAGTCATAAAAGAGCCAAGGTTGCCTACCCCTGGTCTAGTCTTTTTATTTTCTTCCTAAGGTATTTATTACCTCTTTTGAATGGTGTTTAAATGTAGTGAAGGGATTTTATTGTTCTTATGATTTTAGTATGTTTAAGTTTGGCATTAGCATTTATTATATATATACCGGTAGTAACCATTTTATATTGATACTTATAGTGTTATCATGTAATCATTGTTTTGTTATTTTGTAATCATTATTTTGTGGTTAAATGCTTGATCAGATGCTTTATATATATATTGGGAAAGTAAGGGCTTCATGATTTAGGTACAGGTGATTGCTTATATGAAAAGAGCACAGTAAGGGGAGGGGAGAAAGGAGTTTCGGATGGAGCCTGGGTTGCTGTGTATGAGTCATCATCTAGGAATTATTTATTTATTTTACTTCAAGATAGTTTCTCGGCTTCCTCCCTTTTCACTTAATTAATTTGGATTTTTGTAATTAATTTTTCCTTTGGAGGACTAGTCGGGGAGATCAGCCCCCTATCTTAAAAATTACCAAAACCTCTGCAAAAAAAATCTACATACCAATTCAATTATTTTTCTTAAATCACTCTATCCTGTATTAGAAGACAGTTTCTTGGCTTCCTCTTTTCTTACATTTATTCATTTATTTTTATGCTTATCTATAGAGGACTAGTCAGAGAGATCAACCTCCTGCCTTATTCCAGGATTTCCAAAGCTTTTTAAAATTTCTTTTACTTACCAAGGTGCCTGTTGCAATTTCTCCCGTCAGTAGAAAAGCATGAAATTTGGGCATTCAGGTTCATCAGACAGGGACCCCACCATCGACGATGAAGCATAGAATCTTCCAGGTCAAACACCTGGGAGCACTCTAAGACTCACAATTCAGTCGTCGCTGGTTTCGTCCTGCTGAGAATTGAAGGCTCGCTGGGACCTTAACAGGGGTCTCCAGATGTGGGGGGAGAGCCATTGTGGCTACCACCATGTTAGGATGCCAGGATGTAAGGTTTTCCACTTAGCCTCACAATTGCCCCAGCGTTACTCAGGAATTTAAAAGAGCCAAAGAAACTCCTGAGCCGAGGTTTCAACAAAGATTACAACTTTATTTTGATCAAAACAGAGAAGGGCTGCCTGATTCCTCTTCGTGGCTGGTAGAGGAATTAAGGCAAGCAAGCAGAAAAGATATCTTCCACTTTTTATACCTTTTCAGAATAAAGAGATCAGGTCTTGGTACTAGGCATAAGATGGCACAAAAAAATAATTCCTAGATGATGACTCATACACAGCAACCCAGGCTCCATCCCTAAGTCCTTTCCCCCCTCCCTTTACTGTGCTCTTTTCATATAAGCAATCACCTGTACCTAAAGCATGAAGCCCTTACTTTCCCAATATATATATAAAGCATCTGATCAAGCAATTAACTACAAAATAATGATTACAAAATAACAAAACAAAGATTACATGATAACACTATAGGTATCAATATAAAATGGTTACTATATACATAATAAATGCTAATGTCAAACTTAAACATACTAAAATCATAAGAACAATAAAATCCCTTCAGTAGTTTATCTCTTATGTATCTATTGAGGGTTGATTTATTTGAACACCAAGGTTCCAGACATTCATTGGCATTTCTGGTTTGGCTTCGGCTAAAATGCTCGCCGTTTCCTAGTTGAAACTGTGGCTAAATCTGTCCACGTGTTGTGAGATTAAGCCATTTTTCCCATGTCTTCAGCAGGGGGTTTATTCACCCTTCCCTAGAAATGCAATTGTTTCTTGTAGCCAGCAGGGGGCAGGGCATTCCGCAGCCACAAAATGGCTTCTCACTACATAGGGTACATGCAGATCTACTGCTACAGGTTTCAGGATCAGCAGTTGAAAAGTCTGAGGCCCTGGACTGGCACACTACAGGGGTCCTGGACCGAATCCCATGGGAAAAAATGAGTCGCCCAGAGCTGGCACTGCATGGCTGGGAATCATGCCAGCCCCACAAAGCAACAAAGGGAGATACAGTCGAGCCAAACCCCCTGCCAAGCAGAGCCAATGTTGTTAGTGCCCAGCATCTAGTAGTGTGGCTACTGTAGTAAACCACTTTGGGAATATGTCTCCATATTAATCTCATCCCTAATTGAGCTTTTCTGACCAACAGCATCTGTTCCTTCTTCTTCTTGTGCCATATCCGTTATCGGATGTTGGCGATCATGCTGGCAATCCTGTTTTTATCAGCAGCTGCATGAAAAAGTGCTGCTGAGTTTTGTCCAAACCAGTCCCTTAGATTTTGAAGCCATGATCTTCTTCTTTTGCCTGGACCTCATTTGCCTTCAATCTTTCCCTGGATGATTAAATGGAGTATGCCGTATTTTTCTGGGTGTCGAATCACATGTCCGAAATATTCTAATTTTTGTTTTTTAATTGTTTTGAGGATTTCCCTTGGCTTTCCCAGGCGGCTGATCACCTCCTCATTTCTGATCTTGTCAACCCAGCTTATACACCACATTTACCCACCTGTAAATCCACATTTCAAATGCTTCTAGTCTCTTCAGGTGGCCTTCTGTCAGAGACCAACTCTCTACTCCATAGAGCAGGATAGGAAAAATATAGCATCTGACAAGCCTGATTTTCAGTCTTAGGCTTATGTCGTGACTGCAGAAGACCTTTTTCATTTTGAAGAATGCTGTTTGAGCTTTTTCTATCCTTGTCTTTACTTCAACGGTCATGTCCCAGCTTTCATGTAAATTGGAACCGAAGTGTGTGATCCTTTCAACTTTTTCTAGTGGTATTCCTTCTGAATTTATTGGTGGTAAATTAACAGGTTGTTTACTGATGACCAGGATCTGTTCCTTAGGTCTCTGTTTTCCGACCTCCGCAACTTTGAGATGTATGGATTTCAACTCCCAGAATTCCCCAGACTGGCTGGAAAATTCTGGGAATTGAAGTCCACACATCTCAAAATTGCTGAGGTTGGGAAACATGGTGTTGGGTCCTCCAACAACTGCATTCAAAGACTACCTCTGCTGCAATGCCCAGGTATGGGTATGTGGATTAACAAAATCTAGACAGCAGTTGTGATCACCCATTGAAAGCCCCCCCCATTTCTATATCAATGCATTAAGAGTCAGGGGCTTTGATCCTGTGGTCACGGCTATGTACATTTTTTGTGGGTACTCAGGGTAACAATTCTGGAAGTGGATTTTCACAATAGGAAACTCAGATTTGCTGCCTGCATCCCACACAAAAAGGAAATTTGCACCTAGAACAGTGTTTCTCAACCTTGACAATTTTAAGGCATGTGGACTTCTCAACTCCCAGAATTCCACAGCCAGCAATGCTGGCTGTGGAATTCTGGGAGTTGAAGTCCACATGCCTTAAAATTGTCAAGGTTGAGAAACACTGACCTAGAATGAAGCAGGACTTATGCAGCTTGATTTTCGAGGCAGGAATTACTTGTGTATTTATACATTTCTCATTGTACAAATTTTAAGTGGTTTACGATGATGGCGAAAACAGTATGTCTTCCTAGAAGAAAGGTGTACCCTCAAAGCAGTAAATAACGAATAAAAAGTATTGAAAAAGGACATTTTCTTTCACTAGGAACTTACTGTTGAGCATCTTCATAACAGCATCCTTCAGCCATCACTGAAGTAATATTTACAGATACACACACATACACATACATATGTGCATTAGATTTTTTTAATCCTATCTTTATAAGTATCTCAAGGTAGATGACACAGATATTTCTCCTTCCTTTTCTTGCAGCATTTTCCTTACAACACTCTGTGAGGTGAATTGGGTTGAGAGACCAAGAGTGTAACCATTTGTTTGCTTCTTTGTTTATCCACCTTTATTTTTATAAGTAACCCAAGATGGCAAATGTATTTAATACTCCTTCCTGTTCCTATTTTCCTCACAACAACACCCACCCACCCACACCCACCCATGAGATGAGTTGGGCTGAGAGAGAGTAACTGGCCCAACTCACCCAAATAGTTTTTCATGCTTAAGGCAGAATTAGAACTCACAGTCCCCTGGTGATTGGTTCAAAGTCCCTCAGCCAGCTTTCATGCCTAAAGTGGAATTAGAACTCACAATCCCCTGGTGACTGGTTCAGAGTCTCCCAGCCAGCTTTCAGCCTAAAGCAGGATTAGAACTCATAGTATTTCTGGTGATTGATTCAAAGTCTCCCAGCCAGCTTTCATGCCTAAGGCAGGAGTAGAAATCACAGTCTCCTGCTGATTGGCCCATAGTCTTCCAGTTGACTTTCATCTCTAAGTTACAACTCACAGTCTCTTGGGTTCTAGCCTGGTGCCTTAATCACTAGACCAGGGTTAGGCAACCTTGGCTCTTTTATGACTCATTAACTTCAACATGCTGGCTCAGGAATTCTGGGATTTGAAGTCCACGAGTCATAAAGGAGCCAAGGTTGCCTACCCCTGCACTAGACCAAATTATATAATTACAAATATATAACTATACAAAGTTGGTTCTTATTACTGTTCCTTTGATCCAATGATGGTTAGATGGCTTTAGAACAGAGACATTTTCTGATTGTGAGAGCTGCTAGTTAAAACCAAACCAAACCAAACCTCAGAATATCTATTCAAAAGGCAAAGTGATAGTAAAAGAAAAACAATTGATTGCCTCAATCTGTCATACAACCCCATCAAATTCTCAAGTTTCTTACATCACCGTTCGAAAATAACTTAATTTTAATTTTAATTCTACTGAATTAAAAACTTTAATTCAGTAGAACAGGGGTCCCCCAACCCCCAGTCCGTGGACCGCCAGAAACCAGTCCGTACAAACAAACGAAGCCCCATCCATGGGATTCAGGCAGTACGTGAAACCTCCTGTCTGCAGAAAAATGGCTCTCCATGGAGCCTGTCCCTGGTGCTCAAAAGGTTGGGGGCCACTTCAGTAGAAGACAAAAAGCCTTGGTTAATAATTGTTAATTATTTATGGTGCAATGCCTGCCAAGTAGGCAAGCAGATTTTCTCTCTGCTGTCTTATCATTCCTCCTTTGCTTGGAAATGGAGGCGAAGCTGGAGAATTTGGGGAGCTGACAGATACCTCCAAATGCCAGCCATTAATATCCCACCCTGATTTATGGAGCTAATTTCAAACATCTCAATATTCCTTGCAATCAACCACCTTTGATGTTATTATCTAGGCATGAAAAATTGGAGGGGAAGTTGTGACCTTGTGGCTTATCTATAAGCAAATGAGAGCTCAAGGAAAAGCTGAGCTGAGCTGCCTTCAAAGATGTTTCAGACAGACAGGTGGGGGTCATTTTAAACTTCCCAAGGGTTCCCTACTGCAGGTAGTCCTTGACTTATAACCGCAATTGATCATTAATCAAGATGTCATCTGACAATGACTTGCAACCTCCTTCTGGCTCCTGCATTGACTTCACTTATTGGAGGCCAGCTGGGGAGATTGCAATAATGAGACCCTGGGATGCTGCAATCATCATATAATTACATGCCACTTGCCAAGCACCCAAATTGCAATCAGGTGACTTCAGGGATGCTCCAATGGTTGTAAGTGCGAGAAGTGGCCATAAGGCATTTTTTCCAGCATTCATTGTAACTTGGAATTGTTGCTAAATAAATGGTTATAAGTCGAAGACTACATGCATGATATTATGACAGCCTGCCATCAACCCACTAACTGATCCAGAATCCTTTTGTCTAACCCACAGAAGTTTCTGCTTTGTAAAGCCAAAACTACTTCTTCAGCCCAGTTCTAGAAAAAGAGGAAGAAAACACAACACAATCAGATATGCAGAATTTTACAAACCTTGTGCTAATCCGGAATTACAAGGTATAACTGGGTGACCATGCTGCTTTGCACATGGGGATCCAAGAAAATCCTTCTTAAGCCAAGAAAGCCAGATCTGAAAACAGATGAAAAACATTTGCAGGCCAAGAATTCCACATAAAACCCAGAGAATCAGCCCAGTCAAATTAGTTATTTATTATTGCCTTGAAGGAAAACTCAGATTTAGGCAAGCAGAGAAGATGGCTCGAGAGAAATATTTTACACTTTGTGCTTGGAAGTTCTTGTTCCTTCTTTGTCTTGTTGTGTTGTAGCCTCTGAGCATTTATTATGCATTTTATAGAAAGTGTGTCAGAACCAAAAGATAGCCTGGTGCTTTGCTCTATCAAGAAAATCAGAAAATATCTAGCAACTAAACCCACATTCTTAATTATAGCAGAATTATAAAGTAGCAATCTGCTTTTCAATCATTCTTTAAGTAAATTGGATTACACTAGTGGACTTCCTTTAGGAGAATCAAGCTGAATTCCCAGATCTTTATGGTACTATACCAAAACTAAGAGCTGGTCAAAGAGGCCATTATGCAGAAAATTCAGGAAAGTGCTCTCAACTGCATTTAACTAAATGTAACTTTGTGGTGGAAATTTGGGACCGGAGAATTATTTGATGGGAGAAAGAGGTTGGGAATTGGAGGCATTTGATCCACACTACTGCCTCAATTTCCTTGCAGAGGAAATAGACAAGTGGTTATTTACAAAAATAGCACCAGTAACTCCAGTCTTAGCAACACCATTTTCTGGACCAGCCCAAATTGTCTTCTGCCTGTGACAAAATAAAGAATAATGACCTCTCAAAGTCATTGAGTGTGGTGCATGAACCAGCTACATTTCTTTGGTACATAAAACTGATGCTGAAAATTAAGTATTTCTGCCTGGTAGTCAAAATGGAAAAATCATAACTGACACTTCTTAATGATTTACCCTTTCTTTTTTTTAAGACCTTTATTAAGATTATTGTGATAAAAAATACAAATTAAAATAAAGATAATAGGAAAATAAGGAAGAGAAAGGAGAAAGAAAGGTGTAGGACAGCGGTTCTCAACCTTTGCCGGGGCTCGACCCCGGCCGGGGCGCATCGCGCGTGTGCGGCGCGATGGCCCACATCACGCATGCATGGCGCGGCGGCCCGCATCGCGCATGCGCGGCGGCCCACATCGCGCATGCGCGGCGCAGCGGCCCGCATTGCAAAGGGGAAAAAAATGGACGACCAAAAAAAATGGCCGACTAAAAAAATAATAATGGCGGATTGCGGTGTTTGGCGGCCCCCGTGAAATGGTCATTCGACCCCAAATGGGGTCACGACCCACAGGTTGAGAACCGCTGGTGTAGGACAAAGGTGGAAAGAAAAAAAAAGCACTGACTTCCAACATTTTTCAGCATAGCAAAATGCAATTTACAGCCTCAGCTCTTTACTTTACCAACTTAACAGGCACTAGTCATTTCTGTATCAACAAACTACAGGTAGGCCTTGACTTACAATCATTTGTTTAGTGACTGTTTGAAGTTACAACAGCATTGAAAAAAGTGACTTATGACTGGCTTTCACACTTACGACCATTGCAGCATCCCCAAAGTCATGTGATCAAATTTCTGCCACCCAGCAACTGGCATCTGTTCACGTGTCCTGGGGTCATGTGATCACCATCTGTAACCTTCCCAGCTGGCTTCCAATAAGCAAAGTCAATGGGGGAAGCCAGATTCACTTAATGGCTCATATTTATGACAATTGCAGTGTCCCGGGTTCAAGTGATCAGCTTCTGCGATCTTCTGATAAGCAAAGTCAATGGGGAATCCAGATTCACTTAACAAACATTTTACTAACTTAGCAAATGCGACGATTCACTTCACAACTAGGGCAAGAAAAGTCGTAAAATGGGGCAAGCTCACCTGACAGCTGTCTCACTTAGGAACAGAAATTTTGGGTTCAATTGTGGATGCAAGTCAAGGACAGCAGTAGTACATTTCTAAATGATGCTCATATTGGGAAAAAATGTCTGATAGTCTGATAATCTTTTATATTAAGGGCTAAGCCTGGGAAGTGTCACTCCAGATACTACTTACCAGGTAGGCACAAGAAGTTTAGTCTTCTTCAGAAACTTCCCTGCAGAAGAACAGATTTTCACTTTGTTAACAATTAAATGGAATCAGAATTTTAGGATTAGAATTAATCAGTAATAATAATTGCACCCAAAAATATATATGGTTTAGGAAGGAGTGGGGACTGTTTAGAATGCTTCTCCCAGGCAGTATTGTTTCTGGGGCAGACAGATATATGTAAGTTGCTTAATTTGAAAGAAAATAATTCACTTAAGAACTGCAATGATTCTCTTAATAACTGACAAATAACATCGTAAAATGGGGCAAAACTGACTTAACAATTGCCTTGCTTAGCAACAGAAATGTTGGGCTCAGTTGTGGTCATAAGTTGAGGGTTATCTGTAGATTAATCAGCAAAACCCAAAATCAAGGCTTTATGGGGGGAGTTTTTCCTGCCTTGAGCACAAAGTCCAGAAACGACTTCCAAGTAGAAATAAAACTGGATATTTTCTTTTTTCTAATTAAAACAATCAATGTTGCCATCTCTACTAGCTCCCTCACTTTCCCCCTCCATTCCTCTGTTGTGGAGGTTGACTATCTTTCCATTTCTGGGCCTGCAGAATTCTTCCTGCAGGTCATCATGTACAATAACGAAGTTCAAAATCTTTTTTCAAACTCCTGATCCAATAATCCTAAAAGAGAAATTTCAGATTTCAGTGTTATGTTAATTTTGAGAACTTGCTGCATTATAACGTGGACCTGGGCCCAATATTTCTTTACTTAATCCCAATAATAATTTAGCCTTTCTTAAAGGGACCCCAATGGTCTTCCTACTGGAAGGACCACCCCCATCAGTTCTACTGAAGTGGTAATGTAAGTAGGAGGGCTTTCGCCTTCATTTCTTTTTCCAGCAGTGCACCCATCACTTTGGGGGGGGGGAGGAAGTGGCAAAGCAGTAGGAGTTCATGAATTCCATTGTGGGCCCCTCCCCAAGGCCATTTGCCAGCAGAGAAAACAGTGCAGGTGATAAGTAATTGCTAGCCTAGAGTCCCTTTTCCCAAGGCTATCTGGCTGAGCAAAGGGACTGGGGGAAAGAGGCAGGCAGGGATATCAATTTATTTTTATGTTTTAGTCAACTATTTTAGTGATTTATGCTCATTGGCACTTTTCAATGGTGATGTCTATTTACAGTGACCATATTTTCTGGGAAAATGTAAAGGACAAACTTGAAAAAAGGGTTCATGAGAATAAAGAAAAATAGTGAATGTTTAAAATGTGTCCACAAGAAAGACCTAAAACAAGATGGATGGACGACATCAGAAAGTATTGCGGGCCCAACTGGCAAAGGAAAGCTCAACACCATATTGATTGGACACAGGCAGAAGAGGCCTTAATCCTGCAGTGGATAGACAATGGCTAGAACAATGGTGATGAACCACTATCTGTGTCCATTAACAACTTTTTGTAAGCATGGAAGTTTCCCTCAGAGAAAGTGGGATTTGCTCTATAGCAGCATTTCTCAACCTGGGCAGTTTGGAGGTGTTTGGACTTCAACTCCCAGAATTCCCCAGCCAGTCACACTAGCCACACATCTTCAAGCTGCCAAAGTTGAGAACTGCTGCTCTACGGATTTTCAGCATAGCCAGGATACTTATTTTCAAATATGACATCAATAACATCAATATATGGGAATAACCGATACCTAACATCAGTATCTGGGAAGATACTGGAAAAAATAATAAAAAAACAGATTTGTGGACATCTAGAAAGTTATAACTAACAGCCAGCATAGATTTGTTAAAAACAGATCATGCCAAACCAATCTTATTTCATTCTTTGACAAAGAACCACAAGGTTCTGTCTTAAGCCCAGTAATCTTCAATATCTTCATAAATGACATAGATGAGGGAATAGAAGGGGAACTCATCAAATTTATAGATGGCAGGAATAGTCAACATCCCAGAAGACAAGTTCAGAATCCAAAAAAAGATTCTTGAATAGTGGCCCCTATGCAACAACATGAATTTTAATGTAGAGAAAAGCAAGGTTTACACCTAAGCAGGAAAAACCAACGGTACAAGTACAGATTAGTTGAAACCTGGCTCAAAAACAGTAACTGTGAGAGGGACTTTGGAGTCCTAGTGGATGATTATTTAAACGTGAGCCAGCAGTGTGCGACAGCAGCCAAAAAAGCTAATACAATCCTTGGTTGAATGAATAGAGGCATAGAATCAAAATCACATGAAGTGTTAGTACTGCTTTATAAAACCTTAGTAAGACCACACCTGGAATACTATATCCAGTTTTTGTCACATTACAAAAAAGGTGTTGAGACTTTGGGAAAAGTGCAAAGAAGAGCAACTAAGATGTTTAAAGGCCTGGAGACAAAAGCATATGAAAATTGATTGCAGGAGTTGGGTATGGCCAGTCTAGAGAAAAGAAGGATTAGGGCTGACATGAGACCAATATTCCAGTATTTGAGGTGCTACCACAAACAAGAGGGGGTCAAATTATTTTCCAAAGTACCAGAAGGAAGGACAAGAAACAATGGATGGAAACTAACCAGGGGGAAAAGCAACTTGGAATTAAGGAGAAACTTCCTAATAGTGAGAACAATTAACCAGTGGAACAGCTTCCCTTCAGACTTTGTGGGTGCTTCATCACTGGAGGTTTTTAAGAAAAGACTGGACAATCACCTGTGAAATGGTATAGGGTCTCTCACTTGAGTAGGGGGTTGGACTCCAAGGCCCCTTTCAGCTGTATTCTGATTTTTGTATTGACATATTGGCCAGCTTCACAGATTCGGGGAGTGGTTGATCCGCTTCCGTCCACTTCATTCAAACACGATGTCTGGGTTAAGATTCTCAGATCCAGACTGCAAACATCTGGAGTGCCACTAGCGTCCATCCATATGTTCACAGGCCAAGTAGAATCATAGAATGACAGAGTTGGAAGGGACCTGGGAGGTCTTCTAGTCCAACCCCCTGCTCAAGCAAGAGATGCTTACAGAATAACAGAATAAAAAAATTGGAAGGGACCCTGGAGGTCATTTAGTCCAATCCTTGCTCAAGCAGGAGACCCTTACAGAATCACAGAATAACAGAGCTGGGGGGGATCTTGGAGGTCTTCTAGTCCAGAGGTCCCCAACCTTTTGGGCACCAGGGACCCGTTCTGTGGAGAGAGGTTTTTCCATAGTGGTTTTGTGAGTTCCCTGCATCTCGTGGATGGGGCTTTGCTTGTTTATGCACCCTGATTGCTGGCAGGCTGCGGCCCAGTACTGGTCCACGGACCGGGGGTTGGGGACCCCTGTTCTAGTCCAACCCCCTGCTCAGGCAGGAAATCCTATATATGGTTATGACCTATAAAGCCCTTTATGGCAATGGACCAGGATACTTGCGGGACCGTCTTCTGCCTCATGAATCCCAGCGACCGGTTAGGGCGCATAGGGTTGGCCTCCTACGAGTCCCGTCTGTTAAGCAATGCCGTCTGGCGGGGCCTAGGGCAAGGGCCTTCTCCGTTGCTGCCCCAGCCCTCTGGAACCAGCTTCCCTCAGAGGTTCGTACTGCTTCCTCCCTCCTAGCTTTCCGGAAATTGTTGAAGACACATTTATGCCGACAGGCTTGGGGCGTATGAACTGCACTCTGTCCCTGGGCCTAGGAATGTACCTCCATCAGCGACCGCATGTTGACTGCGATTGTATGTTGTATGAATGTAATTAATTTTACCTAGTTTTTATGCAGCATTGTAATTAGTAATTTTAATTGACTCTATGTTTATGTTTTCACTTGTATTGTTATTGTAAGCCGCCCTGGGTCCTAGGAGAAGGGCGGCATGTAAGTTTAAATAAATAAAAATAAATAAATAAATTTCAGACAAACTGAGTGTCCAGTCTCTTCTTAAAAACTTCCAATGTTGGAGCATCCACAATTTCTGGAGGCAAGTTGTTTACTTCTGAAGACAAAGCTTGTCCACCCCAAGGACAAAACACTCAGACAAAGTCTGCAGCCCTAAACCTCTGTGTGATTGGCGTGCCGAGCACACAGCTGTGATCGGCGCCGCTTTTGACTTTCTGCTCCCTAGTGGATCCGGCTGCTTCTCCCCCGCCTTTACGTTCTCTACTTTAAGACCCTCCTCCCCGCCCCACCTCCTTTCCAGCCCGTCCGTCCAGGCCCCTGGAGCTTCCCGACCTTCCAGGCATCATGTCCCGTTCGGAGGAGGTGAACCGGCTGACCGAAAACGTCTATCGGGTGAGTCGCACTCCGTACACTTTTGCTACAGGTTCCTCTCCAAAACTTCTTTCGGTCTTCCTTTCCCTCCCGTCTCTCCTTCTTTTTCTTCTTCTTCTTCTCCAGGTCCCTGGATTTCCTTCCGTGACTCCCTCCGTCTTTCTCTTCTCCTGTTTAATTCCACCTCCGCAATTCGGCTGGTCCCTCGATCGATCCCTCCCTGCCTCGCCCCCTGCCCCCCTTCCCTTACCTCCTTCCCTGCCTCCCGGCATACCATGTACACCCTTCCTGCTCCCCAGACTCAATTCGTTATCCGAGTTTCTCTTCCCTCCCTTCCGCCTCGGTTCTGCGCTGGATCATACATTTTGGCTTTTCTGGACGGTCTTAGCAGCCTTTTGTTCGCCTCCTAAAAACCGGAGGGTGGGTGGGGGTAGAAGCAGCAGGAGGTGCGAATAAGGAATTGGGACGCAATGTTCCAGGAAGCCCCCTAGCTCCGCTGAGCCCCCCCTCCCCCCGTACCATCTTTGGGATGCAGAGAAAATGCCAGACTTCAAGGCAAAATTAATACCAGGAGCTAGTAAGTTTTCCTTTTCTTCCTGTGAACAACCCACTGCCTAATTACTAAAACCAAACAGAGAATTTGCAGAGACGGAAGGCGGAAAAAAAAAACAACCTCGTTTAATTCCGCTATTAACGGATAGATTTAATAGTTTGTAGCGGTTAGGACGCCCGTTGCGGCGAATGGCGATTGGGAAGCCTTCTGTCTTTGCTTCGGCTTCGTGATTTGAGCCCGAACCGCGGCAGAATTTTGGCATGTGGCTGGAAAAATGTGGGGAAACTTTGTCAAAGATTTTTTTTGACTCGGTTCCTTCTTTGAAACTACCGGCGGAATCTCTAGGAAAGTTTCCTTGAGCTCGCACGTGAAAAAAAGAATATAATTTAATAATAATAATAATAATAATAAATTATTATTAATTATTAATTATTATGATATTATTAATATCAATACAAGAAGACAAGGAACTTGACAAGTTAGGTCAGGGGTCTTCAAACTTGGCCCTTTTATGACTTGTGGACTTCAACTCCCAGAATTCCTCAGCCAGGCATGCTGGCTGAGGAATTCTGGGAGTTGAAGTCCACAAGTCATAAAAGGGCCAAGTCTGAAGACACCTGAGTTAGGTTCTGGTGAAGATGGAGGAGTTTGGTAATGGTGCTCCCCTCCCATTCCCCCAATGGAAATTATGGAAATTTCATGCCAAATCCCTCCCCCCCCCCACTTGGTTGGATATGAAAAAGAAAACTTAACCCATTTGTTGCTCAACCTCCTTTGAAACATTTGGTTCCCCTTCCCTAATTATCTTGGTGGCAGCTGAGTGGGTTATTTTCTTATCAGTAAAGGAAACTTGCATCAGCCAGGGTTCCTGTGCTCTCTGCTTGTTGCTGCCATAACTCAGGAAAGCCACATTTGGCATCACATGAGGCGAAGCCATCCCTTTTGTGAGGGTAGGTGGAGAAAAGCTCCTTTAAGGTCTGCAGAATTGGGATCATGAGGATAGTAATGCCTATGGAAAGCTGGAGTACGTTGATACTCACCAGTATTTCTTAAATTATGGAGATATTTTATGCTGGTCTCTGCACTAAAGTCAAGACTTGGTATGAGACTTATACCAAGGCTATAATGGTGGATATTCACCAATATTTCTTACATTATGGGAATATTGTGTGCCAGTCTTTGCAGTAAGGTGAAGGATATGGGAACTACAACAAACCTATAAAACAGAACAGGAAGAACAGGGTAGAACAGATGGAGATTTTTTTATTAGACCCATTGGTTGAATGTCATAGATGTTCATCCTGATTTTTCTGGACCAATCTGCACCCAAACCCTGTTTCACAATGAGCTGTGGATTCAGATAGTCCTCGATTTACAGCAGTTGATTTAGTGACCGTTCAAAGTTACAATGGCTCTGAAAAAAGTGACTTGTGACTACTTTTCACACTTATGACTGTCGCAACATGATCAAAGTTCAGACGCCTGATGACTGACTCATATTTATGACGGTTGCAGTGTCCTGGGGTCATGTGATCGCCATTTGCAACCTTCTGACAAGCAAAATCAATGAGGAAGCCAGATTCATTTAACAACCATGTTATTAACTTAAGTGCAATAATTCACTTAACAAGAAAGATCATAAAATGGGGCAAAACTCACAACTATCCTGCTTCAGCAATAGAAATTTTGGGCTCAATTTTGATCATAAGTTTTATTATTATTAAGTAATTAATCATTGCAGGATCTAATCTGGGCTGGTCACTGGGACTGCAGGTTTAGTTTTCCAAGATTTCGGATTTGTGCACATTCCGATAGAACAGTGTTTCTCAACCTTGACAATTTTAAGGCATGTGGACTTCAACTCCCAGAATTCCACAGCCAGCAATGCTGGCTGTGGAATTCTGGGAGTTGAAGTCCACATGCCTTAAAATTGTCAAGGTTGAGAAACACTGCGATAGAAGTTCCCCACGGGTGGGCTCCAGCACAAGTTCAAAAACTCAGAAGACTGAACCTCTAGTCCTGGTGACCAACCCAGATTGGATCCTGCCAATATTATGCCGGGACAGGTGTATTTGCCTTCATTCGTAATAATTACTGTTTTTGGTTTGGCTGTTGACTTTGACAAGGAGAGGGAGATGCCCTGAATGGAAGCCAGAAGAGACTTATCTTTGACCTTGATCTGTTTAGTGCCAGGCAAGAACATGCCCCACAGGTGATGACACAGGCCAGATTATACATGCAGCCACATGTGGCAGGAATGAACTGACTGACTTTTGTATTATTTCTGAGGGGATGTCATTTCTCTGCATTAATTTTAAGAAAAGTATCTCTGCAAGGAGAGATCGGCATCTCTAGAAGAACCTACAAGGTCTCTCCGCAGGGCTGGATTTTTGCATGTAGGAAATGTTCTCCCTGAAGAGCATTCTAGTGGCATTCCAGGGATTTGAACAGATGTGCTCTTATCTCATAAAGATTCCTGTGACTCAGGATGCAATTTCAAGCTTATAGGGGGCAGGCCTGTTCAAGAGGAGATAAAAGTTTGGAAGAGTCAAAATAACAGCTGGATCCTTGTGAGGGACAGGTATAAAAAGAGGCTAGGCTGAGACCTCAAGAAGGGGTGGTATGTTCATCACATGACCACAGCCAACATCTGGAATTTTTCACCCTCCCTGTTGGCCCCCTACAAATGGGAGATTGCTTTCTGGCACTACAATAAAAGACCTGACCAAACTCTACCACAAATGTGGTCCCCCCCAAATTTTCTTCCAGATATGCAGACAATTCATGAAACAAATTCTTCCCTTTGCCATTTTTTAATCATGCTTCCTTTTTCTCTCCATCTATCCATTCCTCTCCCCATTGCCGCTACTGCATTTCAGCCTGTTCTAGTGACCTGCCCTTCATCCATCCTTGTTCCTGCTGTTCTTCATCTATCCACATGTACTTCATTGTAGTGCTCCCTTTTCTCTCTAGGCATTAGGGATGTCTGAAGGGAAGGGGTCAAACACGCATAAAAAAAGGGCAAGGGTTTGGTTGACAATTGTGGGTACCATTTTTTGACTCCTGCTAAGCATCAACCCACCACTTGCATGATCTGCGGTAATGAGAGAGAGATGAATAATCTATGGCTATGTATGGACCCCAGTACACCTTTTTGCAACTGTTAGGCATTCTTTCCTCTTCTTAAAATGCCAGTGTTTTTCACCTTTTATGAGGCTTTAAGGGATGGTATGTTCCTATAAGACAGTGATGGCGAACCTTTTAGAGCTGAGTGCCCAAACTGCAACCCAAAACCCACTTATGCATTGTCGAGTGCTGGGGGTAGCCAATTGGGTAGGTGGGGCCCATTGGCTGGACGTGGCTGCAGTGGTAGCGGCAGACTGGGTGGGACTAAAAAGTTCAATCAATCAGTTCCAACTTTGCAAGATCTTTTTTTTCCCTGGGAGAAGTTGAAATTGACTGATTGAGCCTTTTTTTTTTTTTTTTTTGCACACAGTGGCAGAGGCCTAAAGTGAAAAGGTTTTATAAAACCCAGCTGAAGGCCTAGGATTGGGGCGATGGCACGCGTGCCCACAGAGAGGGTTCTGAGTGCCGCCTCTGGCACCTAATGCCATAGGTTTGCCACCACTGCTATAAGACCTAAGGCTCCAATTTTAACCCTTGATTGCCCTCCCCACAAGCCAAATATATAAACTTTGCTTTCAAGAATGTGATCCACTTCTGAAGTAGAATAAAAGAGTTGAGAAGATTCTCACCCTTATCCTCATCTTTACAATACTCTACTATAGTATTATAATACTATAATACATAAGCCAATATATTATTAACTCTGATACAGATCTGCTTAGGACCCAATTAGAAAGCTGAAACACACGTTGCTGTGTCTTAATATACCTGGAAACTCACTGTAGTATAAAGGGCAAATATACCAACTGAGAACTGCTATATAGCCTCTTATCCAAATCTTTGTCTGTTTTTGAAGTTTGCTAAGTGTGATGGGTTCATACACATACAAAAACATATTCTCCTCAGTTCTGCATCTTTTCCATAATTCTGATCAATGTATCTCTCCCCACATAACTCATATTTTCTTCCCTTTTATGTATATTTACAGTGACCTTAAGTCCGTTACATTATTATAAAGGAGAGCTCTTTTCCCCCACAAAGCTGTCCTTTAGGTTTACTTTTCAAAAACTCACCTTTGTCCTTTATTTGGGTCATTTAACTTTTTCCATACAAATAGTAGCAATTAAAAGTATTTCACATTCATGTAAAAAAATATAGAAATTGAACTGTATTTATAAAATAAATGCAGGTATAGTTTGATTTTAGATATTAGACTAGAATATGTGCTGTTTATAAAGTTTTTCTTGGTTTTGCTCTTAAATTTTAACTTGTAAAGCTATTTTATAAACAATTACATTTTTGTCATTATGAACCTCTTTAAGATATGCCACTTTTTCAGGTTTATCCTTTATTGTTTCAAAGAAAATATGGTTGTTGTACATATATTGGACCTTTTTTTTTTTCAAAAAGCTGCATCCACCTTCAAGCTCAGAGACTGATAAAGGCCAAAGTTTACATACTTTTTAAATTCCTGTTAGATTCTAGTGGGAAAGTAACAAAAACAAAAACATTTCAGGTCTATGAAGATTCTCAGTCATACAGGTCATGGCTGTCTCAAATGTGCTTTTTCAAAAAGCAACTGGACTTTCTTTGTTTTTCCTTGTAGATGTTTTGCTTCTCATCCAAGAAGCTTCTTCAGTTCTAAGTCCAGTTTTCTTTTAAAAAAGCACCTTTGGGACAACACATTTCAGGCTTTTTTGGGAGATTGTGAAGATGCTTAATTTTGTATCAGGCCAGAATATTTTATGTTTTATTTTCTTCCTTATTCTGACAAGGTGATTCTGGACCAGTTCAACCCAGGTTTAAGAAATTTTGTTACCATGGGGAAAAATTATCAAAAAGCCCTCTCAGGTAAGGGAATACCCCATTCCAACTCCCTGACTTTGAATCAGATCAGCATTGGTCTTTTGCAGGAGAAACATTTTATATTCAAAGTTCATTATTTGATGTCTGTTCTCTCCCACTCCCTGTTCACCTTTACAGGGGTTACTGTTGCTGCCAAAGGTTACTTTGAGGCCTTGGTGAAACTTGGTGAGTTGGCCAGTGACAGCCAAGGATCCAAAGAGCTGGGTAGGTTTCTTGATTGATCTGTTTTGTCTCTTCCAAAACAACAATTCAAATACCTGAACAACCGGTTCTCTTATTGGATGCAGGCCTGGGTCTTCGAGGCCTAGAACAGACTTCTGGAAGTGGCATCCACGCACTTCCAGTGGGCCGTTCTAGACCTAGGAGGCTTCCTCCAGACCTCCAAGGCCTAGAACAGACTTCCAGAAGTGGCATCCGTGCACTTCCGGTGGTCATTCAGCCGGTTCTCCGAACTCTGCAAAATTTAGCTACTGGTTCTTCTGAACCGGTGCGAACCGATTGAATTCCACCACTGGTTCAGCCACTGTGTTCTTTGATAGCTTAGTTTCTTTTTACCACCAATTCTTTTTATTTTTCTATAGACTTTTCTATAGAATGTCACAAAGTACAACACAAATAACCTTCCCTAACCTGAAGTCCCATTCTTTCGAAGTGTTGGGACTTCAGCTCCCAGAATTCTTATCCGGTATTGATAAAGGAAATACACTGGCAGTGTATTGCAGGGCACAGGGGGTATTAGATTGGGGAAGGTTAAAAGACAGAGTTAGCCAATCAGGGTACATATCTAGGATACAAAATTCCAAGCAGGCATTAAGTGGGAAGAAATACAGATAGTCCTCTACTTACAACCATTAATTTAGTGACCATTTGAAGTTACAATGTCACTGAAAGGTGACTTAGGACCATCTTTCACACCTAAGGACTGTTGCAGCATCCCCGCGGTCACGTGATCAGAATTCGGGCTCTTAGCAACTGACACGTATTTATGATAGGTGCACTTTCCCGAGGTCATTTGATCAGCATTTGTGACCTTCCCAACCATCTTCCAGGAAGCAAAGTCAATGGAGGATGCCAGATTTGCTTAATGACCACATGATTCACTTAACAACTGCAGTGATTGACTTAAATGTGGCAAAAAGGTTGTAAAATGAGGCAGAACTCACTTAACAACTGCCTTGGTTAACAATGAAACTTTGGGGCTCAATTGTAGTCATACGTTGACGATTATTTGCATGTCTATGTGGCCATCTAACAGCTGTCTGGATTTTTGCAGCCCAGATATAATAGCCTGGGAAATTCTGGGAGTTGAAGTCCACATGTCTTAAAGTTACCCAAAGTTGAGACAGACTGGTTTACCTTATGAAGATTGGCCTTGTGACCTGTTCACTTTCCCTCTTTCTGGCTTGCATATGTATACTATGTGATTGGCTATCCTTATAATTTGGCAACCAAATTATACTGGTGGCATCATGGAAACCACCCCCAGAAAGAAGTAATTCCATGCATTTAAGGTAAACTGAAATGAAGAACTTAGTTATGTGTTCAGCAGAATCAGCTGGGAAATTTTGTACAGGTTTATAGTGAGGAGAATTGTCAAACATGCCGTTTGCAGCCGAGAGAAAAATAGGGATTTTTTTTTCAAGTTTAATTATTGTCAGAACCCACCCATCCCCAAATATCAATAAGTATGGTAGAGTCAAAGGACAGGGTTATTGTTGATGGAGTTAATTGTATAACTATCCTTAATCTACTTTAAGTTATTGGGGGGGGGTTGGGGATTTTTAGCATTTTATTTTCTATGAATGCCTCTAGCGTTTTGTTGAGGACCACAGGAGGTGTTGGAATGCAGATTATGTTTATAGCAAACATTTTGCTATAAAGCAGATGACATGGGTTTAATTAAAACATATTTTATAAATAAAGTTAAGTGTAGGCAGACTAGTGGACCTAGATCAGTAAATGGCAAGTACAACATTAGGCCTGGTACTCTAGCTGTGGATGATGGGACTTGTAAATATCAAGCAGATTTGGAGGGACTAGTTGCAAAAGGCTGTTTTAAATCATTAGATTGTTGCATGTCTCTTAAGTAAATATATGTGGGGATATGCCTGCCTATGTTCATGATATACAGATAGTCCTCAACTTACAACAGTTCACTTAGTGATGTTTGAAGTTACAACTGTACTGAAAAAAATGAGTTATGATCATTTTTCATATTTATGACCATTGTAGCATCCCTATAAAAATTCAGATGTTTTGCAACTGATTCTTATTTATGATGGTTGCAGTGTCCAGGGGTGGTGTGATCACCTTTTGTAACCTTCTGACAAGCAAGGTCAATGGGGAAACCAGATTCACTTAACAATTGTTTTATTAACTGCAGTAATTGTGCCAAGAAAGATCATAAAATGGGGCAAAACTCACTTAACAAATATCTTAGCAACAGAAATTTTGGGCTATATTGTGGTCGTAAATAGAAGACTACCTATGCAGTTAATCCTCGATTTACAACCACAGTTGGGACTGGAAAATTTGATGTTAAGTGGTATGATTGTTAAGTGAGATATCATATGACTGTCATCTGATTTTATGATCTTTTTGTCACAGTTATTAAGCAAGGAAACGCATGATAACGATTTGCAACCTTCCCTGCCATTCTCCCCCTTGACTTTGCTTATTGGCAAGGAAAGTCGCAAATAGCAACCGTGTGGCTCTGGGATTCTTCAAATGTAAATGTGAGATGGTTGCCAAGTGCCCCAATTGCAATCAAGTAATCACAGGAAAGCTGCAATGATCATAGGTGTGAAAACTGGTCATATGTCACTTTTTTCAGCACCATCATAACTTTGAACAATTATTAAACAAATGGTCGTAAGTTGAGGATTATATGTATATTACATCAGTGGTCCCCAGTCTTTCTAGCTTGCCGGGGGGCAGGTGAGTGGCACGCACACAGCTTCATTTGTGCAAGCGTTGTGTGCACATGCCCTCCTCTCACCTGAATGGAGCTTCATGCACAAGCAAAAGGTGCCTGCACTCGCGCATGAAGCTCCATTCGCACGAGCGGAGGGCACTTGTGCTTGTGCATGAAGCTCCACTTTTATGAGTGGAGGGTGTTCATGCACCAAGCATCATTACGCAATTGGAGTTTTGCACACGAGCACAAACACCTTCTGCTTGTGAGTGAGCTTCATATGCGCATGCTTGCCCATTTCTCCCACGGCTTTAGTAGTGGGCCGTGGCCTGGGTGTTGGGGACCCGTGTTACATAAATTTAATTTCTATGTACCATAAGTAAAGTATGTAGATCGCGGGTTGCTGATTCAAGGCAAAAACAGCTTTCTCCAAAGTTCTCTGGAGCAGGGTTTCTCAGCCTTGGCAACTTTAAGCTGTGTGGACTTCAACTCCCAGAATTCCCCAGCCAGCATTAAAGTTGCTGAGGCTAAGAAACCCTGCTCTTGAGCATGAAAGGCTTTGCTGGTTCCAGTTGAAAGCTATTTCTTCAGGGAATGGAATTAACTCCAAAGGAGATTACCCTGGGACAGGGTACAAAAAGATCTTTAAATGTGAAGGGACTTCTTTGGGTGCATTAACCCTTCAGTTGTCTTGGCCTTCAGGTGATACCTTGTTCCAAATGGCTGAAGTCCACAGGCAGATGCAAATACAGTTAGAGGAGACGGTGAGTATCCACATGTGATATTAGCCCAGCACCAGATCTGCCCATATTAGATTAATAGCCTGCTTTTTTTCTGGCTTCACATTCTTCTTAAGGCCTAGATTGGAACTGCAGGCCCATTTTTCCCAGTACCATCTGAATGTCTTACAGCCATTTCTGGAACCCAGAAGAGAGGGGAGGGAGGGAGAAATACAGATCTCCCTTTGTCTGATTGTCATCTGCGCTTTTCTGCTTTCCCATCCCTTCTCCTTAGCTGAAATGTTTCCAGTCTGAGATGCTATCCCAACTGGAACACAAACTGGAGCTGGATATCAAGTATCTGATGGTAAGTGAAAAGATTTGTCTGCATCTCCCCACTCTGCAATTTCAAATTTGTCTCTCTGTGGCTGTCTATCATCTCATCCTCATTATTATATATTTTACCCAGTTCATAATGGCTGAATTCACATAGCCCGCTGTCATAAAGCATGTTGACACAATGTGGTAAGCCAATACTAAACATGGCTTAAAGAGAGCCCAGCTTTAAATTTGGGGTTTCTTAGTGTAGGAGAAGAGCAGACAGAGCTGGGTGCGGGTGGGAGGGTGGAGTTAAGCATCTCATCAGCTTGCATTCCCATAAAGCACTTCCAAGTCCAACCCCTCGTGAATTCCGTTGACTTTTATCTGGCACCAATTTTGTGTTGAACTTGTGTTGACCAGATTCTTGTGGATAGGCTTGAATAAATGTCCTATGCTGCAACCTGACAAAGGGTCCTGATTCTTTGCATCTGACAGTTAAGTCAGCCAGCATTCCTCAGGGAACCCAGTTTTCCGAATCTAATGACCAACACATGTACTGGATTTCAATTCTCAGAATCTCCCTGTCAATTAAAAGTCTGATCTGTCTGGAGGACACCAAGTTGTGAAATCTAGCATCTTGATTTGGCGTGGATTTTGATTCCCCACCATATTAGATACAACTTTCTTTCTTATCAACATTCAGGTAGTCCTCTTTTAGTGAATTGGCAAAGCATCACTTAGGATTGGAATTGGAACTGGCAAAGCATCACTTAGGATTTTACTTTCTCATTCTCTATGAACTCTCCTTGTCACAAATGACAATCATGTCACCCAAGGATGCTGTATATCATAAGTGTGAGGATTGGCCACAAAGCTTTTTTCCCCCACCTTTGTAACTTTAAACAGTTTCTAAACAAAGCAGTCAGGATTATTTGTATGGCCATCTGCTTCTGGTTAAATAGGATTCAAATCTCAACAGTAATTTTGGAAACATCTGTGCTTTGATGGGTAAACCATGGAGTGCTCTACAACTTCAAAACTTGTTCACCCCATTTCCCCAAATTCCAGGCTACTATGAAGAAATACCAAGCAGAGCAACGTGCCAAAATCGAATCAATCGAAAAGTGTCAGGCTGAGCTGAAGAAACTGCGCAAGAAATGCCAGAACAGTAAAAACCCAATGAAATATGGGGATCGTGAAGTGCAGGTAGGTTTGAAGGAGAAGGAAAGGGAGAATGACATTGCAAGAGGAAATCGCTCCATTCCAAGCGTCTCCTAGGCGCTCAAACACTTTTCGCCCAGACGGAGATCTGACAGAGACATGATGGAGACTGGAAGCTCTGTTTGCATGTAACAGAAGCATGCAACGGAAACAGAAGCTCCGTTTCCAAGTGTCCCATTTGAATGCAGACAAAGCTTCCAGTCTCCATCAGGTCTTTGGGGGGGAAAGTGTTCTGGCGGTGGCGGAAAGAGGCTGGGGGGGAGGAGACAGGTACCGCCAGTGCTTTTTTTGTAAAAAAAAAAAAAAAGATGCTGGAACTCACACACGTCATACAACTCACCTTGCCTACCCTACAAGGTTTCATCCGAAAAAGGTGCCGGAACTCTGTTCTGGGCGTTCTATGACAAAAAAAGCAAACACTTTCCACGTCGAGAATGTAAGTTTCTGGGGTCCATGATCTTGTGAGAGTTCAGGCACCGATTCTCTGCCTGAACTCACACAATATTATGGCACCCTGGAGCTTCCTTCGACTCCCTCAAAGGCAAACAAACCGTAGCAGTGAGGAAACAGATCTTTCCAAGAAAAGTGAGTCTAGTGTAGCAGGATGGGAGGGGAAAGGAGTTATGGGGGTGGGTGGGGAAATAGAGTGAATGTTGCAGAGCCTCTACAGCCCTTCGTAAGGGCGAATGACTTCTGTGATGCTGCAACATTTATAATTTTGGGACTTGCTCGTAAACACTAGGGGACGTTTATTGCATAACTTCGAATGAGCGCTAAGTGAACACTCGTAATTCGGGGATTATCTGTACTATTATTTTAACATCAAACTGAGAATCAGAAGCCGTGCCCCGTAAATGTCAACACAGGTATTTACGACCAGTTGCTTAGCAACCATTCGAAATTACGGCCTATCTGAAAAAGGGGACTTACTACCCGGATCTGAAGTTCTGGCAGTTGACCCCCTCCCCAGACATGTGACCGCACTTCTGGGATTCAGTTACATGGCTGCACCTACAGTCATTTGCAACATTCTATGGTCACGTGATCGCATCTTATGCAGTGGTGGGATTCAAATATGTTGAACAACCAGTTCTTTGCATGGACACCACTTCCGGAAGTCTGTTCTGGGCCTGGGCCTTGTGAAAAAGGGCCAGGGCTTCAGCTGGTTCGCCGAAGTCAACAAAAAATTAGCTACCGGTTCTCCTGAACCAGTGCAAATTGACTGAATCCCACCACTGATCTTTTAACAATTTTGCTGAAGTGTTAAAAACTTTCAGTTTGGGGGCAAAACTGCCATAGCGAACAATGGGTTTGCTTAATGACAGACAATCACCCCCCAAAAGTCGTAAAATTGGTTCAGGCATGTGAACAATCTGCTTTACAACCCTAATAATCATAATGGGTAGGTTCGATTGTGGTCATAACTTGAGGACTACCTGTAGAGCATTACATCCAGCGGTGTTTTCCTGTGCCTTGTTACCAAAGATAGTTATGGTTGAACTCATGACTTTATAGCCATGACATGATTCTAGCTGTGAGCAACATAGCTCTTCCTTACACCATTCCATGCTATGGCAAGAAAAAAGTTGATAGGTTCATCAGCTAAGAGGTTAATTCAATCTTTGGCATTTCCAAAGGCTGGAATGGCTCCTGCTTAAATCAATATAGGCCAACTTTTTCTAATTGATGCTATGGCAGTTCATAAACTGATTTACAGCAATGCTTCTCAACCTCAGCCACTTTAAGATGTGAGGACTTCAACTCTCAGAATTCTCCAGCCAGCATGGCTAGCTGGGAAGTTCTAGGAATTGAAGTCCACATGTCTTAAAGTGGCCAAGGTTGAAAAACACCATATTTACAGTTACAAATGGCTGCCTTCATAGAATGCACTGGACCAAACCCAAACCAAATACATTTATGGTTCAGTGGGGTTCATGTGAATCAGGTCAACGGAAAGCACCATTTTTGAGTCATAATTGTTAGCGCTACAGACTACAGCCTGGTTTTATTTATTCCACACCATTTTCCTTTGTATCGGTAGGCTCACTTACCTTATGCATCGTGCTTATACCATATATTTCCCTGCTCGACACAAGAGCAGCCATTAATATGGATCAGCAGTGAGGAAATGCATGACGCGGTAGCATAAAACTACTCCTTCTTCAACCTGTCAATCACCAGATGTGTTGCTTTCAGTACTCATAACCATCAGCCAAAAAGGCCATGCTATAGGATGAGTCCAGCACATCTGGAGAGCACAAGATTGGGATATGCTAAGCAATTCTACAAATGGCATGTGCAGAAGACTCTGGTTTACAGTGGCCATTGCAGTACTACTTACCGTATATGAGTAACTTCGATGTACATGATAACCACTAATTAAACTTACAAGAGGAAGTGGGTTGACCCTGAAAATAAATCAGCAGAGAGAGTTGAATAGCCCCAGATGCCAAATAAAATGCTATTAGATGCTAAAACCCGGCATGTACAAAAAATATGGTTTGTCGTATCCTGTGCCTAGTTAGAATGCTGCATTTTAAAATTCTGACAAAATTTGAGGCCTGCGTTGTCATGGTACTAAAAATGCAAATTGATGCAATTGGGACGCAAAAAATGGTATAGGGGAAAGTGCTTGAAAAATTGGGTTTCTGCAATCTTTCAGAGAGGCCTCTTCCTCTCAGCTGTGCATTAGGAGTTGCTGTCTTCTTCAATGTAAAAATGAAACCTGGCAGCTGTTGCTCCCTCCCCTTCCCATGTGCGTCTGGGTCGTCTGGGTCACTGCCTTCTCCCTGGGTTGTTGTCTGGTCCTGCGATTGGGGTCACTAAGAACGTGAGGTCTTGAAAGGGTTTAATATTCTGTGGCCATTTGGAGCTTAAAGAGATAAGCTCTGCGGAGGGGCTACCTGTGAAAAAGAAAAAAATGACCCTGATGCACAGATTGTTTTACATGCCTTCCCACAAATGCACACACAGTTTTGCATACAGTGTCCATGAACAGGCACTGTTCTTGTGCAAACCATTTACAAGCTCTGTTCTTATGCAGAATATTTACAAGCTCTGTTCTTGTGCAAAACACTTGCAGGCACTGTTCTTGTGCAGAACATTTTCAAGCCCTGTTCTTATGCAGAACACTTATAGGCCCTGTTCTTGTGCTAAAGATTTATAGAACCCTATTTCTATATGTATTTGCTTTGCTGGAGCCCTGTAAGTGTCCGTAGTATTCCTTTTTGCATCACCATTTTCTCATAGACAGTAACTCCTCAACTGTTCCGCTCCATACCTTAAAGGGGATGGATGCAGTCCTAAAAAAAAAAAACACCCAAAAGCAGGCCAGAAATTTGGTCTACTGCACAGTATTGCAAATGCCGCACACCAGGAAGTAGGCCACTCACCAGTGTGGGCTTGTATGTTCCTGGTGTGCCCAGGCTGGCAAGCTGACAGAATTCATCCTCCATTCACACTGTTTCCTCTTGGCTCCCTGACTCACTCTGGGCCCTACATCCCCTATTTATCTTCCCTCCCCCCTCCTCCCCTCCCCATCCTGGGAATCCCCACAGCAAGCTTTGGGCTCCTTTTGTCAACCTTGTTGCCACAGTAACCATTACTTCAGGATCAAGGCCTGCTTCAACTGGGGGGGAGACCAGTAATAAAGGGGCACAGGATAACCCTTTATTGCCCGTATCTTCTGAGATTGCCCGCTGCCTGCCAGCCTAAGGTGCTGATACGGTAGTAGCACTTAACACAAATCTGAGCTTTTTCTTCCTCTTTTTTTGTGTGATTGCAATGATACATGCAGGACATGCGGAGGCTTCATGAAACCTTTTAGGATGCGTCTTCTGAGAATCCTTTTTTAAATTTTGGTACCAATAAAGGAGAATAGTTGTAGTTCAGGGTTGGTGCTCTCTGAGATCCGTTTTTTTTTTCAGACCTTTCATTACCCAAACTAGATAATGTCATTGGTGCTTCTGCTGCTCCAGAGTGCACTGATGATGTTACCTAGTTTGGGTAAAAAATGTCTGCAAGAAAACAAGCTCAAAGAGTCAGAGGATTTCTCATTTAAGGATGGTGTAAGAAATCAGGGGGTCTTGCACCCTTCTGGGGTTTTGGACCACAGCTTCCAATCATCTGTGCACGAAGCAGCCATAGATTGTGGGAAAACCTAATGTATCTGGAAAATGACAGACTACTGTACCTTTTCCTAAATGGTGATAACTGGTCTATAACAATAATCCGGAATACTGCATCTAAAAGTTGTAGAAAATCCTGCTTAGGAGTTTTTCAGAATCTCTTTGCCAAGGAAGGAGTTGTGCTTTTGTAAATAAAACTTGAAAGTCTGCCACTTTGACCGTGAATGTCAGGGAATGTAAGGACTTTTTTGTTGTTGTTAAACCATATGCTTGTGATAATACCGTAATATGTGTGAGTCATGCAATATGCTAAGGATCCAGTATAGGCTTGAACAGAAAAATAGGGAGAAATTATGTCTGGTAAATGTAAAAATCTGAATATAAGATAGAATATTTCGGTTTTGGCCTGTAGGACAAATTGCAGGAGTTGAAATAACCGACCAATAAAATATTGCAGATAAGGCGGTTGGGATGTGAGAAAGGCTGTAATATGACTTCAGAATATTGTATGAAACAATAATAATATAATAACAGCAATAATAATAGATATATTCTACTACTACTACTACTACTACTACTACTACTACTACTACTACTACTAATAATAATAATAATAATAATAATAATAAAGTTGGAAGGACCTTGGAGGTCATCTAGTCCAACCCCCTGCTCAGGTAGGAAACCCTATACCATTTCTGACAAATGGCTGTCCAGTTTCTTCTTAAAAACTTCCAATGTTGGCGCATTCACCGCTTCTGGAGGCAGGTTGTTCCACTAGTTAATTGTTCTAACTGTCAGGAAGTTTCTCCTTAGTTCTAGGTTGCTTCTCTCCTTGATTAGTTTCCATCTGTTGCTTCTTGTCTTGCCTTCAGGCGCTTTGGAAAATAGCTTGACTCCCTCTTCTTTGTGGTACATTTTAACCTACTGCATTTTTCAGGGGGCCTGACAATGATAATAACAAAAATTCTTATTAAGACTGCTGAGTAAAATACACAAATTATTTAGATATATCAATGTAAAGATGCCTTTGATTCAGGCTCAGCTCGTGATGGCTTCTTAAAATTATGCAGAAGCTTTTGAGAACAATTTGAAAATCAATCAGTCCCATTTAATTTCCAGCCAAAGTTCCCTTTGCTGAAATGTTATTTAGAGCCCCAAACCTATATATCTGCACATTAGTAGGGCTTACCTCTTAGTAAATGTGTAGAGGAAGAGGCTGATACCCAGTGGTGGGATTCAAATATGTGAACAACCGGTTCTCTGTGTGGATGCTGCTTCTGGAAGTCCAATCTGGACCTGGGCAACAAAATGATATGAACCGGCTGAATCCCACCACTGCTGATACCACCCAAACCATTTAATTCTGCTGCAGATATTAGAAATTTAAACCCAGTGCATCAGAAGAGCAGTACGATAGGCAAGATTGGCCCAGTGTATGTTTGTATGGTTTTGTCTCTGAGAGGTAGGCATTATTGAGCCTGCTGCCTCTCTCTCCCTCTTCCTCTCTTCCTCTCCCCCCCCTCTCTACCTCTCCCTCTCTCCCTCTCTCTCTCCCTTAGTATGTGGAAATCATGAGCACCAAGCAGAGCGAGCTGGATCGGTTTGTGGCGGAAGGCTACAAAGCAGCCCTGACAGAGGAACGGCGCCGGTACTCATTCCTGGTGGATCGTGAGTGTGCTGTTTCCAAGCACTTCAGCAATTATCACAGCAAGGTGAGCTGCCTCTCTTTTCCCTCCTCCCCTCTCTCCTCCTAACATATGCTTTGGGCTCAAATTCACCCTAGACCAGGAGTCTCCGTGGACTGGTACTGGGCCCTGGCATGCTAGCAACCGGTCCCCACAAACAAGCAAAGCCCCATCTATGGGATACAGGCAGCACACAAAACCACACACTCTCCAGTCCATGGAAAAAACCTTTCTCCATGGAACCGGTCCCTGGTGCCCAAAAGGTTGGGGACCTCTGCGCTAGACATCTTCCAGCAAAACTTGGAAACAAGGACTCCTGTGTGTATTGTGATTCCATATTTGCAAGAGAGGTGTCAGAAAAACTTCAGTTGTGACCACTATCCTGCCTTTTATGATAATAACTCTGTGGATACCTCTTCTTGCAGTGTGGAAGTACAAAATTCCGCATGTTTAACTACCGGTGGTCCTCAACTTACAACCATTCATTTAGTGACTGTTCAAAATTACAGCAGGACTGAAAAAATGACTTATGACCGGTTGTCACATCTATGATCATTGCAGCTTCTCTATGGTTGTGGTGATAAAATTGCATCCTGCATATATTCATAATGGCTGCAGCACCCCAGGGTCATGTGATCGCCATTTGCAACCTTTCCAGCCAGCTTCTGGCAAGTGAACTTAATAGGAAGAGCTGAATTCACTTAATGACTGCGTGATTCACTTAACAACCATGGCAAAATAGGTTCTAAAATGGGCATAACTCACTTAATAACTGTCTTGTTTAACAACAGAATTTTTTGTTGCAATTGCGGTCATAAGTCAAGGACTATTTGTAGAATCAAATAAGGGGGAAAGCAACGTGAGAATCCCAAGATGTGTTCTTGATTCCCAGAGGGAAAACCAAAAATACATCTTGCTGCTTGAACTTCTAGAGCAGATGTGTCAAACACAAGGCTAGCGGGCCGGATGTGTCCCGCGAAGTGGTTTCATGTGGCCCGCAAAGCCATCCTGGAAACAGTGAGCGAACGACCCCCTGCTGCCTTGGCCCTCCAGTGGACTATGTGAGGCTCCTCCAGTGGACCATGCTTTGACACTTGCCTGGTCCCGTCCCCTTCTGCCAGAGACCCTCAGATCTGTCCCACTCCTGCCCAGGCCCCTACAGGCCCCCTTGATGCGAACAATTTAGATCTGGCCACGCCCACACAGTAGGCCACACCCACCCAGTAGGTTGCACCCATCCTGGCCACACACCCCGCCAAGGGCAACCGGAATGCTGATGTGGCCCTCAGTGAAATTGAGTTTGATACCCCTGTTCTAGAGGGAATGATGGGAAATAAATATAGACTTTCTCTAAAGTAAAGAAGAAGAAATTAGATGTGGTGTTAAGGACATCTGTTCGTTCAATGTGAATAGCACAGATACTTTCTGCTAGGGGTGGTGATAATTACTGAGACTGCATCAGGATTAATTTTTCCTGCTTTCTGAAATGCTGAAAAAAAATCCTCTCTTGTAGCTCCTGTTGCATGGAAGGAGACTGTCTATTAGCACAAATGAAGGATTCCTTCCCAAAACTTATTCTAGCTTCAGTGGAGAGTTTTCCTCAGGAGCCCAGCAAAACCTGTTTAACCAATAAATTAAAATTCCCTTCCCACAGTTGTCTCAGATACACACACAAGCATATCTTTCAGCTGAATGTTAAATGAAGGGATATATTAACTCCTTATTCTAAGTTTCCAGGCCATATGACTGGGCAGCTAAACTTCCTGTCAACACTTGGAATCAAAGGCAAGCAGAACCCAAGACAACATCTTCATTTCTCAAACTAGGAAGCAATTGTTCATTAACAGAGCTCAATGGATTTTCTGCTATTGGCAAGTTTTAGAAAGAAAGGTGTAGATAAAGGAGAATGTAGCTCAGGGTTGAAATGGGGGGGGTCTATGGTGCTCTCTTGAGCTTGGTTGTTTTCTTGCAGACATTTTATTACCCAAACTAGGTAACATCAGTGGTACCGTAGTAGGGAATGGGGTTTGTTGTCTTTTTATATATCAGTGGCTTGTAGGTGTTAGTGGAAGTGGTCTTGGTGAGTTTTTGGTTGGGTTGTTTACTGTTAGCTTATTTGGCAGTTCTTTGATTGAGTTATTGCTCACTTTTTGATTGTTGTCTGGTTGTTGTCTGCAAGAAAACAACCAAGCTTAGAGAGCACCAGAAACTCCTCAGAAAGAGTATAACTTGACTTCCAGTTCGATGTCGCAGCATAACGGGCACAGGAAGATGGGGCTCCGACTTCTGTATTTGATTTTGCCCTGCTGGGGACCCTATAAAGCAGGGTTCTCAACCTTGGCAACTTTAAGACTTGTGGACTTCAACTCCCAGAATTCCTCAGCCAGCTTTGCTGGCTGAGGAATTCTGGGAGTTGAAGTCCACAAGTCTTAAAGTTGCCAAGGTTGAGAACCCCTGCTATAAAGGGTTCAAAGTCACTCCAAATAGGTGATGGAGAAGGAGGGGACCCTCATTGATCGTGGGAGGGCAGCAGCTCTTCTGTTTGATCCAAGAAAACTCTCCAAATCGGCAGGGGAAAGATTAGCTACATTCGTGTGGCCAGTCAGAAGCCGCTGAAGAAAATAAGTACTAACCAGCAATTTTTGAGCAATGTGGATGAAACTGGGTGAGACCCTATCCTATCTTTATAACTTTAAGATTTTTTCCTGGCAAAAAACTGCCCAAAGCAAAGAATGGATGTTCTATACTTAGCTTCAAATGGTAAAAAACCATCCCTAACACCTGTCCCCAAAGTCCCCAGCTTGATATACCAACAAGAAAATGCTGATGAATTTCAGAAAGAAATTCTTTCTATGTTAAAATCAATACAAGAGACAATTGATTTAGTTCATGATAAGATTAAAAATAATACAAAGGAGATAAAAGAACAATTCTTTAATTTAAATCTACAAACTCAGAAAATGACTACAAAGAAGGGCTAGCAACCCAGAACATAGAAGGAAAATCAGAGGAAGCAGATCCAAAGATAGAGGACCTAAAGAAAGGAACTAACAGACAGACTCAGACAAATGAAGAATTAGAAGACATATCGGAAATGGAAAAGTTATCTTACCTGTCAAGATCTCAGAACACACTTGAGGACAAGAAAGAAGAGCTGATTGAATGGAAGATAGAGCTGTTAGGAGAATTGTGGGAAATTGGAGAAGGAGGGAGGCTGTTTAATGAGTATCAATCGGCTGAGCGTCCTTCTAAAAATACTTTAATTAAATTGTCTTTCTTATTCCAAACAATATACACAAAAATAGAGGAAGAATTACTTGATGATTCAAATGCATTAACTTGGAAAGTTAGTTGGCAAAGGAAGAAAGCTATAATAAGACTAAAGAAAATAGAGGTTTTGACCCATTATTTTGGCATTATACTATTAATCAGATGTTTGAACTTGGCTGAGAATAGATAATTGTTAAAAATAGAAGTATTATAACTAGAAAGATATATTTTAGTATGGGAAGGGAAATATGAAAATGCTAAGAGGGTTTGAATAAGGGAAGCTTTTAGTTACCCAAATATAACATTATGAGAAATTATAAGTGAAAGAGACATTTTGAACACTGATGGGAAATTAATTTTTTTTTAAAAAAAACAAGAAAAACTGGATATTAATTGAACAAATGCAATTAAGATATATTTTGGTTAGAAAAGATATTTTAAACCAACGTTATTGATATTATTAGGAAAATGCAACAAAGATGTTGATATTCAATTGTATATGTACTAACAATAATAAGAATTGTATTTGCCTAATGTGGGAAAATGTGTACTACCAGAAGAAGAGAGAAAGCATTGGATGGTGTAATATTGGGCCTAGATTGAAAAAGTTAATATGTACCACTGAATTACTAATGGACCCAGGACAACACGTTGTTTATTAAGTACTTATGAAAACTAATAAAATATTTATATATAAAATGGTATAACTTGGCTAGCTGAAAAGATGATCAGACCACCATCATCTCATTTGTAACAGGTGTGGGAGCTGCTGGCAGCCAGACTGCCTGTCTGGCAAACATCGTGCATCCAACCTACTCGCTTACCTGAGCGGGCATTGGCTTTGGTCAAGCTCACAGCTAACAACACCACAGCTGGCATTTCTGTTCCAGCCATGGATCCCCTCTTTGTCTCCAAGACCCTGGAAGAGGCTTTTGAATTGGGACAAAACCACGTGAGTGTTTGGGGGTCAGGGCTGATAAATAGGATGTTAGCTTTTCCATTTGCCTTTAGTGTTTGGGTTTGAGTGTCTAAAAACCATTGAGGTCTCCAAATGGCAGCTTCTGATATAGCCTGGAGCAGGAATGAGGAGGGACTTCCTGGCCTTTAGGTCATGGAAGACGCATTTCTTCTACAGGGGAAAAACGAAGGAAGAAGGGATGCTTCTGAAAACCGTATGAGATCTCATCAGTGTCCTGCGTTTATTAATTCCTAACTTATCTCCCATAGCAGACTTCAATCCAGGAAGGAACATTGCTGCTAAATGGTGATTTGCACCGAGGGCGGCGATCCCGTGACTTCAATCACCTGCCAGTCAGTGAGTCCCTCACCACCACCACCTCAGGTCTGACCGCCACCCAGCCCACTTCACAAATCAAGATTGCTGACAGCTACTCTTGCACTCTGCCCATGCCACGCAAGATGTCAAAGGAAACTCGCCTGGCAACTGTAGGTGGGTATTCTGCATTGATTCTAATTTACATCCCATTCTAAGTCCATCTTCTTTCAGCCAATGTATCCTTTAACAGTGCAGGTAGTCCTCAACTTACGACCACAGTTGAGCCCAAAATTTATGTTGCTAAGTGAGACTGTTGTTAAGTGAGTTTTGTCCCATTTTATGACCTTTCTTGCCACAGTTGTTAAATGAATCATTGCAGTTGTTAAGTTAATAGCACGGTTGTTAAGTGAATCTGGCTTCCCCATTGACTTTGCTTGTCAGAAGTTTGCAACAGGGGATCACATGACGCCAGGATATGGCAATTGTTGTAAATATAAACCAGTTGCCAAGCATCCAAACTTTGATCACATGACCACGGAGATGTTGCAATGGTCATAAATGTGAAAAACGGTCATAAGTCATTTTTTCAGTGACATTGTAACTTTGAACAGTCGCTAAACGAATGTTCTAAGTGGACGACAACCTGTAGTTCCAGGATTTTGACATTTGATCCATCCAGTTCTCACTAAATTCTGATCTGGAGCATTGGAAGAATGCACATGCTATTCTTTGCAAGACGAAGAATAAAACCTATTTTTCATTCTTGTGCCATTTTTGGAACTGGGGATACTGGTTGAAAAGATGCAAAAATGTAAAGAGAAGTCCAGCATTTTCTGTGAGGGAAAGACAAGAACCCATACGGAGTTACTCTTACTTGGACATGCAACCTGGTGTCTCTTACCTAATCCAGAGGTCTCCAAATTTGGCAACTATAAGACTTATAGATTTCAGTTTCCAGAATCCCTCAGTCAGCCATGCTGACAAGTCTTACAGTTGCCAAGTTTGGAGACCCCTGCCCTAATAAAATGAGACAAAAGTAAGGTGCAATCATTAACGGTTAATTAACCCCCAATATATTCTATCAAAAATCAGTTTCAGGTTGATTCTATTCAGCCAAATTTTGATCTGGAAGCAGAAAGAGTAATATTACTAAATACAGGCCCGAGGTTTGATGAAGTAAATTCTATAAGCAGGCTAATTTAAGAGGTCTATAAAACCCATATGTGATCTTTCTAGAATCATGTATTTTATAGCAACCTGCAGCAATCTAGTATTTTCCTATTTTCTTTCCCTCTGAGATTGTAATTCCAGCATTCTGGCTGGGCACTTTAGTTTAATCCCATAATCCAGCGATTCTCAACCTTTTCCGGGGCTCGACCCCGGCCCGCATCGTGCATGCGCGGCGCGACAGGGCACATCGCGCATGCGCGGCGCAACAGGGTGCATTGTGCAGGTGCGGCGCATCGCGCATGCGCGGCGCAACGCCCCGCATCGCAAAGGGGGAAAAAAATGGCCGACCCTCCCCCCCAAAAAATGGCCGACCCAAAAAAAAATGGCGGGCCCGCATCGCGCATGCGCAGTGCGACGCCCCGCATCGCAAAGGGGGAAAAAATGGCCGACCAAAAAAAATATATAAAAAAATGGCGGGCTGCAGTGTTTGGCGACCCCCGTGAAATGGTCGTTCGACCCCAAATGGGGTCGCGACCCACAGGTTGAGAACCACTGCCATAATCCCTGGGCACTTGTAAAACCTGACTGGAAACATTGCTCAAAGGCAGTATTTCTCAACTGTGGCAACTTGAAGATGAGTGAACTTCAACTCCCAGAATTCCCCAGCCAGTCCATCTTCAAGTTGTGAAGGTTGAGAAACATTGCTTGAAAGTTTACTTTGTTTAAGCAGAAAACAGCAGGGGAGAAACATACCCAACCTCTCAGGAATGCCATTAATTTCCACCTATTCTCCCCACCCTTTCTCGCAGTAGAGAACAAGACTCTGCCCCGCATTAATCCTCTTTCAATCTTGCCTCCACGTTCCGAACGTCCGAGAGTCCAGGCAATGTTCTCACATTCGGCCGGAGATAACAGCACCCTTCTCAACTTCGAAGAAGGAGACATCATCCTTTTATTGGTGACTGAGGCGAAGGACGGCTGGCATTATGGGGAAAACGAGTCAACCAGAATGTGAGTGAAAACTTATCTGTTCCTTTGGCCCTAGAAAAGATAGATTACTACAGGTAGTTCTCAATTTACAACCAGTCACTTAGCAACTGACTGAAATTATGACAGACTCAAAAGACAGTGGGGGGGGGGACTTACGACCCAGATCTGAAATTCCAAGGGTCAGTCCCCCAGGTGGTCACGTGACTGCATTTTGGGTGCTCAGCAGCACAGCTTCATTTATGACCATTTGCACTGTCCCACAGTCACTTGATCGCATTTTATGATGTTTTGCTGAAATCTACTAGTTACTTCCAGTTTTTGGCAAAACCACGCCCATTGCAAGCGATTGGTATAATGATCATCTAGCAACCTCTGTCATTCACTTAATGACTGTGGCGATTTGCTTAACAACCACTGCCAAAAATTATACAATTGTTTTTTGCAACTGTTATGACTTATGACCGTAATGGTCAGGCGCCACTACGATTGTAACTTGAGGACTATTTGCATTCTCTTTCCCATTCGTAGGATGGATCCCTCCAGGTAGTGTGTCTCTACTTATAGGGATGCAGTGGGCAACTCAAATACATGAGTCATGACATTTAGATAAAAGGGTTCCCTATTAAAGGAGAGGGTCCCATAAGGTTGGAGAAGAGGCATAGCTCTCCAACTAAGAGATTCCAGATAGCTGCCAGGGGTAAGAAAGAGCATCAATCACAGTGGGCAGTCCTGTCTAAAACAAATGAAAAGGCCAACATAATTGTTATTTACTTATTTAGAGAATTTATATTTTATTTATTTGGGTTTGTATGCCGCTCCTCTCCGGGGACTCGCCGCCCATTCTCTTTCAGTGACTCTAGGTGGCTTACAAAAAATAAAAATCCAATCTAAAAAGAGTAAAAACGACACCTCCCCCCTCCCCCCCGCCCGGTGACAACAAGCAATCAAACAAGTCACTGGATGGGCTCCATCCCACTCCGAGTTCTTCAGGCCCACTGGCAAAACCAGGTTTTCAGGGTCTTGTGAAAGAGTGTCAAAGTGGGGGCCAGTCTAATTTCCATGGAGATGAGTTTCCAAAGGGAGGGGGCCACCACAGAGAAAGCCTTTCTTCTGGATCTAGCCTGATGTACCTGCTTAGAGGAGGGACCCGCAACATCCCCTCTCTCCCTCCTCTGGTGAGTCAAGTGGATGTAAGTGATTGCAAACTTGATTGAATTTGCACATTGCTCTTAAGCCAGCTGAGAAAGCTGTGTCAACCAGCCGGTTGTAGTTTCTAAATCAGGATTGTGACTTGATATTAACCTATCCATACATCCAATCATCCCAAACCCATTTATTTATGATAACTTCCTCTGGGCTGAAAAATAGCAACTGGTCTCAAAGTTCTTTGTGAAATCTGTGGTGGAGCAGGAATTTGAATCTAGTTCTCTTTGCTCTTAGTCCCAGATTCAAACCACTATACTTGATTCTCCTCTGTAAAAATTCAGGCAGAGTGGGAGTAAGAGTTCTGGGTTTACAAAGACCGCCTAAATTCTAGCTTTCCACCTTTCATTACTTTATTCCATCTTTTAAAAAAAAAACCTTAACACTGGGTCCAATTTGATGCTTCCCCTCCTTCAGATGAGGGGAGAACACAAAAAAGAGCTTTTGTGCTATTGTTTCTGTCTTAAATATCTGTTTCTCATATTTTCAGGAAAGGTTGGTTTCCATTTTCCTACACCCGACCCTTTCCCTCAGCTGAAGGAGCTAACAAACTACTTAGCAGGTAAGTCCTGGCACTTCAGTCTTGCAATTTGGAAGGAAAACTGATTGTTGTCCTCGACTTATGACTGATTACTTATCAATTGGTCAAAGTTCCCACAGACCTACCTGGGGTTACTTATCTTATGACTCTTGTGGAAAATGAAAGGACTTACAAATTCCAGAGGGTTTTAGCAGAGAGGTTTATTGCGCAGGTTCAGAAGCATTAGCAACAAGCAATTCTGAACCTCGAGGGCGGGTTCAGACTTCAGTTTTATACCTTCTTTTCCTTTTCTTAAGAACAAAGGAATACACATTGTAATACACTAGGTTCGTTTCTCACGGGTATACAACGGAAAGTTTGCTACATACATTGTATCCAAGTGCAATGCACATTAGGTTAGTCACATTCTACTAACACAGCACTATTCCAGTAATTATGCAAACACATCATTATTCTAATGATAGTTCATTGTTCCACATTATTCCCCCCTTTGGAAGTTTTCCTACTTAAACTTCCATCATTCTATCTCCAATTCAGGATCTTTAGGGGGCAACATTTTATATTCCCATAAAGCTAACATTGTTTCATGTTTTGCAGTTAATTGGGCTGTACTTTCTGAGATCGTTTGAATCATTGCTATAACATAGGGGAGTAAGCAGGGAATCAAAATACATCCTAGAATTAACAAGACTGCTATAACTATGATGGTTTGTAGGCCTGGTAACTTTGGCCACCATCCTGAAAATATGTCTTCCAAATTAAATCCTTTCCAGGTTTGCACCGGAATGTGAGCTAGTTTGACCATTTTGTCTGTTATGTCCTTCAACACTTTTCCACCTTCATTTATTTCGATACAACAGTTTGTTGAGTTGAATTTTCCACATACCCCTCCTTCTTTGGCCAACAGATAGTCCCTTCACAGTCTCATTAGTGATCAACTCTACCACTGCTTGTAACCCAATGAGCCTGTTGAGCATATAAATAGGGGTACGGTATCCATACATTCCATCCTCAGCCCAAGTAGCCGGACCATAAACTAGGATAATGCGGCAAGGTGGCCATTCATGTTCTTGCCAAGTGACTCCTGTGCATTGGGTGTGTGCACTTAGTTCTCTTCTTTGTCTTATATTACCAACTTCATCATAGATAGGAACTCCAAGAATTTGCTTAGTTTTTAATGGTAACAGGAAAAATCCTGGTCAAATTATTCCCAATACACAAAATCCACACCAGTTCTTAGGTAGTTGTCCGTATGCCATTTTTCTTCAAATCCAGTACATTCCATCTGGGGCTAGCCAAAGGAGACTGGTATTTGTGGGGTCTTTTAGATATGGCATCCCAGATATGTTAGTAAGGGCATAATTTATTTATTTATTTATTTTCCGATTTCTATACCGCCCCTCTCCCAAAGGACTCGGGGCGGTGTACAGCCCAAAATTAAAAACATAATGATCCATAGTAGTGGTTTTGTTGGTTCCAGACCACCATTTACCGTTTTCCCAAGTCGCTGTGCATAGGAGGTTACCTACTGCTAAGCAAGATTCTGTTTTGTTCCTTGAGTAACATACATGTCCTACCAGGTTAGAAGTGAGAGTCCAATCACCATCTTTCCCGCTTGTATAGGTTAAACTACTATTCTCAGATATTTCTAGTACCTTGGTATAATTTAACTCTTGTGCCTCCCATGGCCATTTTTCTCCCATATTTGTTCCACCAAACACAAAACAGTTGGGCACTTCTAAAGTATGAGCAATATCTTCAGCTAACTTAACAAAGGTATTGGTTACATGTCTAGGTATTTCAGGAATATTTAGTTTCTCCATTTCCTCTTAATATGACCAGAATAATGGTTTTTGTTCTGATCTTTTGGTTGCAGCTATAATTTTGATTTCTACCTCTGATATTGGGTCGTAGCCTTTGGCATCTATTCCTATCCAAAACATCCAATTTCGTCTTTCCCATTTATTTTGTTCCAGGAACCAACTGCCATTGTCACCAAATTACAGTTATCCCTTCCACAGGAGTCTGCTTTTGTATTATTCTTTTCAAACAAGATGTGCTCCATCTCCTTTGGGTCTTGGGTATGCCACTTAATACATGACCACCACTTACATCTGACCGTGGAGACTGCACACCCATCCAGTGGGCACAAATACTTATGGTTTGGGATATAGCTGTGGATTTGACTGATCCCTCCACAACCATCTATTGCAGCCCAATAATTAGCTGCCTTACAAACATCAAAGGTGACGCTAAAACTGGAGTGTGGGTTGGATTTCCATTGGGAGATCTCTAATAGTGCCTGGCCCCTAGAGCTCCTATCTGTTCTATGTGTTCGGATTTGTAAGGCCCAACTATCAGAATTAGACTTCGGGTTATAACACTGATCTTGGATCCCTTTTCTACAAACTTTATATGTAGTTCTATTGTATGTACAAGAGCTAGGGGAGCTATCTTGGCACCCTTCTGGTTTCATTGTATGATAAATCAAAGTCTTAGTTATCTGGCTTCCTTATTTTGTAATCTTGATGCAGTTTTGACAATCCTGGTTTCCCTGTGTTTTTGTTCTTTCTTTGTGTGTACTACTCAATAGTTTTCTATTAGAGGGTTTCTGCGGTATGACCTCTTGTGTAGCCATTGCACTGATTTGTGTAGGAATGTGTGTGTATATTCCCCATATTAAATAACTAACAGATATTATGAGCTGTAGAATCCTCATGTCTTCCACTGTGCGTGGAGAGACAGCTTCCGGAGTGTCTCAGCAAGGTCTGATGTTCACACCGTGTGTTGAGAACCCATTGCGGTAGGGTTGGACAGAGTGTATTTCTTGTAAATTTTAACACTAAAGGTTTGTCAGTTTTATCCACCTTGTAAGTTACTGGATCTGCAGGTGCAGCTGCTTTCAATCTACTCCAATGGACCCAGGACTTTCCCTCCAAGGTTTTCACTGCCAAAGGAGAATACATGACAGCAGTATATGGTCCTTTCCATCTTGGGCTTAAGGGATCTGATTTCCAGTGTTTTACCCATACTCTATCTCCTGGTTTGAACTCATGTGTTGCCGTGACCACTGGAGGGGGTTGTTGTTCCATCATATAATAGTGCAAATTTGAAACAGCTAAATTATGAAGCTGTAACTGATGTAACAGTTTCTGTTGATCTATTCCCCCCTTATGAGCCAAGTCTGGCCAGCCCTGACTGTCAGGTTTAAATAGACATGGAGGACGGCCAAACATGAGCTCATAAGGGCTAAGTTGTAATTTAGTGCGGGGGGGGGCAGTCTGATTGCATACAAAACCATAGGCAAAACGTCTGGCCAATGGAGATGAGTTTCCAAACAAAATTTGGTAATAAGGGTTTTAATCGTGCAATGAGCACGTTCCACCCTACCAGTCGATTGGGGGTGAAAAGCACAATGAAATCTCCACTTAATTCCGAATGCCTGGGCTAAAGCCTTGTGGTAGTCTAGTCCAGGTATATTGAGTCTTAACTTGTGTCTTTGGATTAGCCCATTGAAATGCAAATATCGGTTGACAATTCTCAGCTAAAGGTATGGTGAAAAACACATCCTTTAAGTCCACAACTGAAAACCATTTAGTGGATGCAGGTATTGTACTCAAAAGAATATATGGATTAGGAACAGTCGCGTGTAGGGTTAAGGTCAATTTATTAATGGGGCAGAGATCCTGCACTGGTCTCCACTGTCCATCAAGCTTAGGAACAGATAGAATTGCAGTGTTCCAGGGTGACTGAATTTTTCTAATGATTTTTGCTATCAAGTATTTTTGGATTCTTGAATGGCAATAGCAGCCTCTGAAGTACAATATCGTTGAGGCACTCTAACAGGATATGCTTGTGATTTTAGTTCCACCATAACGGGTGTGGCATATTTCGCAAATCCAGGGGGGTTATCCTCTGCCCACAGGAGTGGGACATTAAATTGTTGCCACTTAGTACCTTCTACTTTTTTTCTGTCACTGTCATCAAGTGCCATGTTTCTTCCACTGGGTGGCACACTTGAATTAATTGCTTCCCATTGTCAAAGGAAATTGTTGCTTTTATTTAGCAAGTCTCTTCCCAATAATGGGACTGGACAGTCTAGGACATATAAAAACTGATGTTTAATGATTCCTTGTCCCACTTGGCATATTAGGGGTTCCAGGAGTGGTTGAAATTGAGTTTCTCCGGATACTCCCTGAATTTGGATGGTCTGGTTTGATGGCTTGCCAATAGATTTATTTAGGACCGATCTGGTGGCTCTCCTGTCAACTAACATTGGGACAATCCGTCCTCCCACCCGTATTTTAACAATGGGCTCTGGGGCAGGGACCATAGAACCCTTTCCTCTTCAGTCTCCCCATTCCATGTTGGCTAAGCCGATCATGTTTTCTTCTCTTTCTTCCGTCTGACTGGGATAGGCTGGACGCCCTCTTCCCCTGAAGCTTGCCCTACAACTTCCTTGGAAAGTCCCTCTAAATCTTCTTCCTTGTCCTCCTCCATACTGGCGAGATCATCCCTTAGGTTGGCCATTCCTCTGGGGGCACTCCCTTTGCCAGTGTCCTTCCTGTTTACAGATGGCACATTGGTTGGGTCCAATACGCATCCCCCCCCAAGGCCACTGCTAACATTTCAACCTTCTTTTTTTCTTTCTGATCTGACTTACGTTCTTCTTCCTTTTCACGGTTATGGAACACTTTCTGAGCTATTTCCATGATCTCTGCTATATTCTTCCCTAATGCCCCTTCTATGCGTTGTAACTTTTTCTTTATGTCTGGGGCACTTTGGGTAATAAATCTTTCAATTAGGAGTGGGCGATTTTATGCCACTTCCATATCAAGACCTGTGTTTACTTTATAAGCTTCTATCAGTCGGCTGAGAAAAGCGGTTGGTGACTCATTTTTATCTTGCCAAATACTAGTTACTGCAGCATAATTAACTGGATGAATTGCAGCTTCTCTCAGGGCTTCTAAACACAAAAGCTGATAATTCTGCAACAAAGTTTGGTGTTGTCCATCGTTAGCATTCCAGTCTGGTCTTTCTTCAACTGCTTCAGTATCTCTGTTTGCCTGATAATTCGCTCCCCCATCAGGGTGTTGGCGGGCAAGTACTTTTAATTTTCCTAACCTATATTTCTCTCTCTCTTCCATATCCAGTATGGTAGAAATAAGTTGTTGTTTATCATCCCATGTGGGATTATGCGTCTGAATAATAGTGGAGAATAGGTCTATTACTTCTTGAGGTTTTTGTGAAAATGGTCCAAATTGCTGATGCCAATTGAGTAGATCAGTGGCTGCAAAGGGAACATACTGGAGCATCGGAATATTGGTGTTGTTTGCTCCAGGGACCAAAACTTCTCTTAGAGGGGCTATCATTTCTTCTGTTTTCACCCTCGTTTTACTTCTAGTTCGACTAGAAACTGATGTTTTGCTATCATCGCTATCCAAGTCCTGATCTTTCTTCTGAACGGTTCTATCTTTTTTTATCTTTCTTTTCACACCGGCTTCTGGTTGAAGGTAGACTTCATTTCTTTCAACCGGAGGGGGTGGAATTTGCTGATATATCCCCGCTTCTTCTCTTCTAAGAACATAGGGCAGGGGCCTGGCAACTTCCTTCCTTTCTTCCCAGCTCAAAATCTTAGCTTTTGTCTGAGGTTTGGCTTTTTGGTTTGCCAAATATATTTTAGCACATTCTATCTGACACTTTGCTAACCATCGAGGCTTTTCTTCAATATTGATCTGCCATTGGTCTATATAGGGATATTGGTCCTAATGACCACTTCCAGTCACAATTTGATCAACCCGTGCCACGAGTTCGGGATTCGCCGATCCTTCTTTGGGCCACCCTACGCCAAAGGTGGTCCATTCAGATTCACAGAATCTTTTTAACATGGCTGGATTTGGTCATGGGTCCCCATAATCCCTAGAAAAACCCTTTTTGAAATTTCCTAACATACACTGAAGTGGCATCTGACCAACGCCCTTCTGAGTCTGGTTTCCTCCCATTTCTCTCTAACACACTACCACTGACCTGGAGTGCTGGATATTCCAACAGTCACTCTTCAGGAAATGCGATGGTTTAACCACCCATACAATCCCACCTATTGAAGACTTAAGGACGCTGCCTTGTCTTCTAGGGGGTGATTAATCCCCTCTTCTGATCCAAACGGGATCAGGTATCCCCTTTTATAATACTTGCCTGCAGGCATTCCAGACCCTTCCACGGATTAAAGACCCATCTCCTACCCTTGGTGGATCCTTGACTGGAGTGCTTTGCTGGCGGGTGAGTTCCCCTACCGTCCCGTCAAGGTCTCCCCATAGACAAAAGCCACAGAGCCGGCTTGGAGGAGTCGTCGTTAGGAGAGGGACTACCCACCAGGGCAGTCCATCTGGAAGGTCAACGGCCTCTTCCTAAGAGGCCCGGCAGAGTCGCCAGAAATCTTGTGGAAAACGAAAGGACTCTTATGAATTCCAGAGGGTTTTAGCAGAGAGGTTTATTGTGCAGGTTCAGAAGCATTAGCAACAAGCAATTCTGAACCCCGAGGGCGGGTTCAGACTTCAGTTTTATACCTTCTTTTCCTTTTCTCAAGAACAAAGGAATACACATTGTAATACACTAGGTTCGTTTCTCACGGGTATACAACGGAAAGTTTGCTACATACATTGTATCCATGTGCAATGCACATTAGGTTAGTCACATTCTACTAACACAGCACTATTGCAGTAATTGTGCAGACACATCATTATTCTAATGATTGTTCATTGTTCCACATTATGACCACACTGGGTACAGCCATTTGCAATGTCTCACAGTCACATCACTGCTTTTTGCTTCCTGTTTTTGACAAAGCTTCACCAATGGTGAACCATAGGTTCGCTTATTGACCATGGATTTGCTTGACAACCACAGTAATTCGCTTACCAACTGCCACAGAAAAGGTCATAAAATCAAGTCAGTCACATGATTGCCCTTTTTCTTTCCATGTTAACAGAATAACAGAGTTATTCTAGTCCAACCTCCTGCTCAGGCAGGAAACCCTTACCATTTCAGCCAAATGGTTCTCCAATCTCTTCTTAAAAACATCCAGTGTTGGAGCATTCATAGCTTCTGGAGGCAGTTTGTTCCACTGATTAATTGTTCTGCCAGGAAATTTCTCCTTAGTTCCAGGTTGTTTCTCTCCTTGATTAGTTTCCATCCGTTGCTTTTTATCCTGCCTTTGGGTGCTTTGGAGAATAGGCTGACCCCCCTTTTCTTTGTGGCAGCCCCCCCTTAAATTAAAAGAGGTACATGCCTTGACATTCAGGTTCCCCTGACAAAAAAAAATTGGATTAATGGAATTTATATGGAAGGCTTGGAGCTAGTCTCTAGACTCGTTCAGGAAGCAATGTGTTGTCTCAAACAGGCAGGCATTGGGGGAGAAACCCTTACCAGAAATCCTCACCTGTCCTTTGTCTCTCATTAGTGGCTTCCTTCTTAGCAAGTTGAACAGTAGCAGCACAGGAAATTTGGATCGAGGTGGATCTCCAATTGCTGAACCTGATGGGGAAGATGATTTATGGTTTGGCCCTTCAGCCCGTATCAGTATGTCTCGACAACGACCTTACAGCATGCTAAATCCTGACCTGTCACAAGTGAGTTTCATGGGGGAAGGAAGGAAGGAAGGAAGGAAGGAAGGAAGGAAGGAAGGAAGGAAGGAAGGAGGGAAGGGAAGGGAAGGGAAGGGAAGGGAAGGAAGATGAGAGTGGAAGGAATATGAGAGTAGAAGGAAGATGAGAGTGGAAGGAAGGGAAGGGAAAAAGGAAGGAAGCAGGAGGGAGGGAGGAAAGAAAGGAAGGATCTGTATTTGTCCATTGCCATCTGTAGATAGTGTCGATTGTGCAAGGACCTAGATTTTGTGCATGAACAGAGAGGATCCCTGTTGAAAATGAATTCATTTATCTTTTCTTTTCCAGTTGGCAAATGAGTTTGGAAGTCCATCTGCCTCTCCTTCAAGGTAAGAAACCTCCTGTTATCTCTCATTTTCATACTTGTGGAATCTCTTGTGTGCCCTGTTCTGGCATTATCTTGTGGATCTGTGCTTTAGAACACAGAATTCACCTTATGTGATTGGGACCTAGTTCTGTAATTCTGGTTTTATGACTCACCACCGAAGTGCAAAAATATATTTCCTAGGCAAAAAATAGAATGTGAAACTAATACGCCAGCACTACAGATCTAAGGCCAGCTTAAAACCTTTTGTCCTGAATGTGCTGGTTTTATACTGTATCTGTAGGTTGGTTTTTAGTAGTTTTTATTATAATCAGTTAACTAATAAAAGCATTGATAAAATGAGAGAAAATTATGCTTGTGCAAAAGTACCTAGAATACATTTGTAATAGAAGTAGTCCTTGTCATATGACCACTAGTGGGATCTGAATTTCTAATGTTAAGCAAGGCAGTTGTTGAGTTGCTCCCAGTTTTACAACCTCTTTTGCCATTGTTGTTAAGCAAATCACTACAATGATTACATGAATTAGGCAATCATTCATGTGACAGCCATTCAGGCAGTCATTGATTTTGCTTGTGGAAGCTGGCCAGGAAGGTCATAAATGGCAGTCACACAACCTAGAATGCTGTTCCATCGTAAATGCATGCTGGTTGCCAAGTGCCCAAATTTAGACCATATGATTGTAGAGATACAGCAGTGGTCATAAGTGCAAGTACTGGCTTCAATGCTTTTGTAACTTTGAACAGTTGTTAAACAAACAGAACAAATAAACAAGTAGAAGTAGCACTTATATATTGCTTCACAGTGCTTTGCAGCACTCTAAGCAATATATTTACAGAGTATATTGCCCCCCCAACAATCTGGGTCCTCATTTTACTGACCGCGGAAGGATGGAAGGCTGAGTCAACCTTGAGCCGGTCAGGATTGAACTGCTAGCAGTTGGCAGTTAGAAGAATTAGCCTGCAATATTGCATTCTAACCACTGTGCTACCATGCAGTGGTTAGTCTATAAAGCAAAGGATTTTTCAGGAAAGGGGGCTCAGCCAGGGAACTGCTTGCTGACAGAGGTTCTCCTAGCACAGTGGTGGCGAACCTATGGCACGGGTGGCAGAGGCGGCATTCAGAGCCCTCTCTGTGGGCACACGTGCCATCACCCCAGTCCTAGGCATTCAGCTGGGGTTTATAAAACCTTTTCACTTTAGGCCTTCACTGCCATGTGCAAAAAAAAAAAAAAGGTCAATCAGTCAATTTCAACTTTTTTGCGGGGAAAAAAAGAGCTTGCAAAGTTGGAATTGATTGATTGAACTTTTTAGTCCCACCCATTCTGCCATTACCACAGCAGCTACGCCCAGCCAATGGGCCACACCCACCCGGCCCTCGACGATGCATTAGTGGGTTTTGGATTGCAGTTTGGGCACTCAGTCTCTAAAAGGTTCGCCATCACTGTCCTAGCATCATTTTTCTTCACTGTTCTAGGGGTGGGGAATGATGGCTCTTTTATGACTTGTGGACTTCAACTCCCAGAATTCCTGAGCTGGATCAGGAATTCTGGGAGTTGAAGTCTATAAGTCATAAGGGGGCTATTATTCCCCACCTCTGGAACTTTAGACATTAACCAGAGGCCTTATGATTCCTCTAGGCCAGTGGTTCTCAAATTTTTCTTCACACAGACCCCCTTTAAATACCTTTTGTGGCCACAGACCCCCAAGATTTAACTCAGGATTTAAATCATAATATTTCTTCAAGCTTTCATGGACCCCCTGTAACAACATTGCAGCCCCCCAGAGGTCTGTGGGCCACAGATTGAGAACCACTGATCTAGTCCAGTTTTACTGGTCTTTTGACCATCAATCTGTTTAGTGCTTTACATTTAAAATGTTTATTTTTTTAAAAAAAATCTATGCTATGCAACAATTCTAACGCTGGTGAATTGAAGAGAAAGCCAAACAAACAAACAAATAAAATGTGGGAAGCTTTACAGAAATCCCTTCGTCTGATATGATACAGGCTATTCTGCTCCATCCTCTGGCCTTTTGTTAATGATTTTGTTGCATTAATCTGTGTCTGCAGCAGCCTTTCCAAGACACATTGTCAGCTCCCAACACCTGCTGATTAGGAATGATGAGGGGTGGGGGTGGAATTTAATCCATCTGGAAGCCATTAGGTTGGGGAAGGTTGACCTTAAGGACAGCAGTATTATCTTTTCAGCTTCAGAAAGCTCTCTGAAACCTGGGCCTACCCATCTCACTCTGCCTCTCTCCTTTCCCCTTGCAGGATCAATCCATTTGCTCATGTTAAGCTGAAACGTACGGTGACCAATGACCGCTCAGCCCCACACATCCAGTGAAACGTGCAATGTTAAGTGGAGACAGCCCACTGCCCTGCTTTTCTTCCTTCTTTCCCTCATCACGTGGCCTTTCCCACCTAATACACTGCTTCTGGCTCATAGTAGGTTTCACATGCCAGGCTGGCCCAGGCATGCCATTCTCCCTAATAGTATAGGAAAGGTCCACAGTTTCGACGCACAGCAAAAAAGGCTTCAGAGTTTCATTGGTATTAGCAGTTCCAGGATGGGAAGGCAAGCTAGCGGCAGGAGGACAGTAACAGCTGGAGAGGAGACAAGAGTTTGGATGCAAGTGATGGAGGCAGATGTGTAACAGTTGGATAAACAGGCAGGAGAAGGGTGAAGAATGTGGGACAGGTGGAAAGAGATCAGATGAAAGGAAAAGGAGATCGGAAGAGAGCTGTGGATGGCATGTTAAGAACATTCAAATGAAGAGAAATTCAGCGCATGTGGGCCTCTGAAGGTGATTCGTGTTCCTTACAACTCAAAAGTTTCCACTGATCAGACTGTTTCTGTTTTGTTACCCACTTTGACTAAAAGGCCAGTTGAGTAATTGAATGACTGCAATTATCAGTCTATCACCTGGGTCATATGAAATTTCCATTCCGCAATAAACTTCTACACTTATCATTACATAAGTCATAAATAAACATGTTGTATGTGGATTTCTGATAGAAAGTCCACACTAATCTTTTCAGTGGTGTAGCACTAAGAGATGTTGATTTGAAATTAAAAGGACAGGGAAAACTGGTTTAGGAGAGTAAGAGAAGTGTAGGAAGAATTGTTAAATCTAGGAAAATCAAATTCAAATTTGATTCAAATTCAAACTTCTAATCTACACTGTCTGATATTTCATCATTGAGTTATTCAGCTACAGGTCCAGCTTATTTGGAAAATCACTTGGAAGTGATTATGAATTGGTTGTATTGAAAAGCATCAGATCTGAATAAGTATGAAAGGTCTTACTGTGGTGTTAGTTTTGTATTGGCCTCTTAAGGCATGGAAATCACCCATTTCTATTATACAGTTATCATATGTTAAACATATAAATGTGAAGCAGCTCTGGGGAGAAGAGTGAACAGTTCCATTGAAGAAGTAAAATAGTGTTTCTCAACCTTAGCAACTCTTAAGATGTGTGGACTTCAACTCCTAGAATTCTCTTGCCAGCAAGTCTGGCTGGGGAATTCTGGGAGTTGAAGTCCGCATGTCTTAAAAGTTGCTAAGGTTGAGAAACACTGTAGTAGAAGATTGTAAGTTTTACAAAAATACTATTGATAATTGATGTGCTGTCTCTACATTCATTGCACAATTGTAGGCATAGCTTAAGTGCCTTAACAAGGCATGGATTGTGGATTTAAAAGGAGCCAGGATTTATGATTAAATGGGTTCTCTGAATCTGAAGAGGGTCTGTTGTCCACGAAGTGATCCATGCTGCTAGTAGGTTTTGATTCCTCTTCAAACAATTGTTGAGATATTTTCATGGGGGAAAAGTATATCTATATTATGAAAATGTTACCATTAAACATATTTTGTAATTTATGTTGTTTTCTGTAGATTTAACCAGAGGTTTACCTTACTATGATATGCAATAGTCTAAAACACACTGGCTTGAGGAATTCTGGGAGTAAAAGGCCAAGTTTGAAGGCCCCTGGTCTAAAAAAAATGTAGAGATTCCCCCCTCCTCCCCAGGAAATATGGGATAGGAAGAGAAATGCCAGAAGTCAGGACTTCCATGTATGGAAGAAAGAAGTAGATTAAAGCAAGGCAGTTGCTGATTTTTTTTTTTTAATGTGTTTATTTAATTCCAATTGCCAGAATGTATAATAAAGACAGTTATTCAGTAGTATTCTTGTCCTGGCAGACCAAGCTGCAGGCATTTTGGTCAAAGCCAAAATAGAGCAATTCAGCTATATTGTCTGAAGAAAGAAATATTTTTCTCAGTGAGGAAAGGAAATGCCATCTCACTTTTCTTTTGCCCCTCACATTCCTCTCCGACTGACAAAGAACCCAGTCATTTAAAAATCCAAGTATGCCCCCTTGCAGGCTTAGCTATGCTATTACAGAATCCTGGACAGATTTGAGTAACATGCTTACTGATCCTGTTTTAATCTTGAATGCGGTTGCATAAATAAGCAACATCGGTCTTCTAAATAAATGCACAAGCTGTCCACCTTTGGTGAAACTCACAACTATATAGTAAAACTTTGGCTTTGAAGCAATTGCCATTTGTTTAAAAAAAAAACAAGGACTGAAAAATATCAGAATACCTTAGTTATTGGAAAGAAAACAAGATTGACATTTTACCAATGAAAGAATACTCAAAGCTGCTTTTTTTTTTTTCCAAAAGGCAACTGGATTGTTTTTTCCTTGAAGAAAAATAGGACTTTTTCTTGAGGAAAAAGTAAAATGTTTCCTTCTTTTTCCTCAAGAAAAGACAATCCAGTTGCCTTTTGAAAAAGCACCTTTGAGAAAAGTATGACCTGGATTGACTGAGAATCTCCACAGACATAATGAAAGAATAATTTCAGGTTTTGGAGGCACAAGGTTCATAGAGTTTTTACAAAGCCATCTTCCACTTGCAGTTCACTTGAGTTTCATTATTTTTTTCTAATTTGTAAAACAAAATAAAACGAAGATGGCAAGGCAGACTAACTAGATGGCTTGTTTTGAATTGCTAATTGCTAAATCCCTATAAGTTCAGAATTGAACCATTCGATTTTCTTCTGTGATTCTGCTTACGAACATTTGCTTTACTTTGCAGTACAGGTAGTCCTCAATTTATGACAAAGTTTCTGTTATTAAGTGAGATGTTTGTTAAGCAAGTTTTGCCCCATTTTACCTTTTCCAGCTAGCAGTACTTGACAGTGTTCAAACTTAGCTATAATAGAAATGAGAGATATATTGAAAGAACAGGTCAGCACATATGTTAGGCCCATAGAAAGAAATGGTTGGTGACTTGAATCCCTACTCTGTATTTCCAAAATCCAACATTTACTGTAAGTTGCAAAAGGTGTGGACATTGCATAGATTTGTTCACAGTTCAATACAAAGAAAAGGGGGGTTTTACTTAGAGCCTCCATTTATGTTTACAGTATAATGTCTGTAACTGGAAACCCCTTATTTCCTCTGCTCAAAATGTATGTGTTCAGGCAAAAACAGGTACATATTTATGGGTAGGATATACGCACTGGTTCTCATTTGGCATGTTGTTTCAAAAGCATGAAATACGAATCTATTTTGCCTATTTTTATTACCGATCAGATCAAACTATTTTCTGAAATAGTTTTATTATTGAATTTTGGAGAGTCAAATACTGTATGAAATGTCAAGAGGGGGAAATGTTGAAGATCAGTTTAGAAATAGATTTGCAGATTAAGCACAGTAGCACAGAATTCTCTGCATAACAATATGGTTGCCAAATGTGTGTGTGTGAGTGAGTGATTCTGTATACAGATTCACACAAACACATATCCTGGATCTCTGAAGCTGGGAACTTGTGTCTTATTAACAGCTCATTTTATCTTACATAGGGCTAAAAAGTATACATTTATCTTTGCATTTCCTTCCGGTTGTTAGAAATAACTCGAGTCATCTCATGATTGTTGCCCTGTGTGTGCACATTTGTGTGTGCATATGTATGTGTGTTTCAGCTGAAATACATCTGGAAAATTTTGAATCTCCTTCACTTGAAAGCCTGAAGAATGAATTCAAGTTACAGAATGTTCGTATCTAAGATCAGAGTACAGATCCTGCAACTGATGTGTGAAAATTGGGCTGATGAAAAATTTTGACACTGAGACACTCTGCTTTGAGGGTACAGAGGAGATTATGAACATACCAAAACAAAATTAAAATGGCTTTCACATTTTTCGTAAAAAGAAGCAGCTTATATGGGATTCATTCAAAAGAGCAAAAAAGAGTGAATGCAGGATAGCATACTGTATTTTTGACAGTACTGTAAGCTGATTGTAAAGAAATTTTATCATCCTGCACCATATTAGAAAGTTGGAAAATAATGGAATAACTATATTTTTATCTTCTCCGTTGAGCCATGTAAGATAACTGGTTTATCAAGTGATAACATGTATGCCATAGTTTCTTACCCATTGGTAAATAATTTTTGTTTTACTAAAAAAAAAAGCCTGTGCAACTCTATACTTTAGATATTTGGTGTAGCTTGGACATAATATATAAAGAACAATGAGATTCCATTTGATGTCAGTCTCTGTATGTGCATAATGAAAGAGAGGGGATGGGGAATATGTATTGTTGCATTGGGACATATATCACCAGCTGTGCAGATATTGAGATCTCGTTAGCTATGTCCTAATTTAAAAATTAATAAAGTTTAATATAAATATGTGCCTTTGTATGTTTTCTTGGTACCTTGAAACAACTTTATTCCAGAGCTTTAGTTTTGGAATGAAAGTGCTCTTTGTTGGAAAAATCTTTATAGACTTCACCAGTTTTCCTGCCTCATAATGTTTTCCTTACAAATTACAGATTTACCAATTCCTTGTCTGATGTTTTCAGATTGGTTTAAAAGATCCCTTCACTTCTCATCAACTAGGCCAGAGGTAGGCAACCTTGGCTCTTTTATGACTTGTGGACTTCATCTCCCAGAATTCTTGAGCCAGCACAGAGTCCACAAGTCATAAAAGAGCCAAGGTTGCCTACCCCTGAACTAGGCTGTATCCCCATTTGCATTCCCATTTATACAATCTGCAGAAAACCCTGGCTTTTATGTGTAACAAAATATTATACTATTATAATTCTGCTATTTAAATATTTCTCTGTCCCCATATATTCTTTCAATGAATGTTCCTACTAATGGAATATCACCTTGTAAAACATTTATCCACCTATTTCTCCAACACAGGTTCTCCACAGTGCACCCTTTTGTACCTTAGCAAATCATCCATTCCTTAAATATTCAGATTATTATTTCACTGGTCGACCCATCATAATTCAATATCATTCCTCGGTGGAATCATACAAGACAAATGGTCATAGGTGTATTTATTCTTCCATTCCTCCTACCAATCTTTTTAAAGAATACCACTTTCATTATAAACAAAAAAACACCCACCCACCCACCAAAAAAGAAAACTCTTCCATTTTAACAGAGCATTCGATAAAGATGATCATCCCTTTATTTCTTTATTCTGTGCTACAAATGGCAACAGGAATGGGGGTTATTGATATCATACCCAAACTTCTGTTTCCCTCAGAATGTATAAAAAATGGAATATATGGTACCAAGATGGAAGCCATGATCACAGAGAAAATGTTTATATCATGGCAAGAATGGAAGCTAGATAATCAGAATGTTCACACTGCCCACCACCAAGAGGCAAAATGTGGAGATGCCATGCAAAACCAGTCAGTTTCCAGTCTTGATGTTCTTGAGATAATACAGATGCTGCCCAAGCATTTGACAGGCACTTAAAGAACACTTGTGGCCAAAGTGTAGAAGGATCTTGTCACCTGCTGGGTGCACCCCTTCCACACCCTGGAGCAGGCTCAGGATTCTAATTTTGTAATGAAGTTGTTACTGAAAAACCCAGCACTTTTGAAAAGGGCCCGGCAGTTAAACACAACCAAATCCAGTAAGCCAACTCTTCCTTCCAATTTGCAAGTGGAGCAAGCATCTGCAACACATTGTAAGCTGGTGTGTAACCCTACAACATCCTTCCTACTTTATGCCCACTGCTTCTAAAAATCCCCCAAATCTGGGCACCTTCTGCTTTAGAGAAGGAGAAAAATATCTGAAAGAAAAAACTTCCTTGACAAAATCTCCTAATTGGGACTACTACCAGATCTAATGGAGCTGCAGTTCCCAGAATTTTCAGCCTATGCTGGCTAAGAGTTGTAGTTCTAACACATCTGGAAAGCATTAAGTGAGGCAAAGCTGCCTTAAAACCTCTTACAAAGGATATCATCTGATGGAGGCATAGATAGTGGCCATAAAACTTTTTAGAGACTAGTAAATAGAGTGAGGACTTCAAAAACTTGTAGTTTGCTTAGTTTCCAGTGTTGGAAATCACCATTTGGGAAATAGGTGCTATAAACAGTTTGTTCCCAGGCACCTTTTCTATTTAGTTCAGTGTTTCCCAATCTTGGAGATTTCCAGGAACTTTGACATCAACCCCCAGAATTCTCATCAATGGTCACATTGGCTGTAGAATGCTGAGAGTTGAAGTCCACACTCCTGGAAATTCCCAAGATTGTGAAAGCCAGAATTAGTTGATAGTCCTGGACTTCCTTAGTAAAATATATAATTCACTGAACACCATACAGTATGGAGAAATGTTCTGTGGATAGCTAGCCTTAAGGTCTTCAAGAAAGATACAGCTGATGTAAAATACCCAGAGTCCAGGGCTAGAGACTTTGGGGACCTAACTAAAAAAAATGTTCTTGTCAACACATCAGCATTCCAAAGGAACCAACTAATAGTTCTTTTTTTGTTGAACTTATAGAACAAGTGGACAGTATTGCAGCTACTATTTCAACATAAATCAGATTGGATATCAGCAATTGCCATCCACATAAATCAAGCCATGCCCAGATTGCAGATAACATCTCTCCAACATTTTGATTCCTATTGCATGTTCCCCTAGGAATTTACCAACTTCCCTCTTTCATCACCATTTTTCTGGCTAATCATGGCTAAAACTAAGGAGAGCAATTAAGAAAACTCACTTTTCTCTGTTATAAACTAAATCAAAAGTGAAACTATTACCTTAAGATTAATTAAGGTTTAGAGTCACTAAGGGCTCATTCAACTTGGTCAATACTGGCTGCTTACAAGCTCAAAACCAACCTGTAAGATACCATTGTCAAAACCATCTTTCCCACCAAGAAGCACACCAGATATGTTACAATGATAACATCCATTATTCTTGGCCAACACAGGTATTACTTTTAAGACTGGTGCCTTCCAGATGTATTGAACACACATGTGGAAGACACTCAGTTAAATCAGCCAGTAGAATTGGATGCTCAAGCCTAATCTTCCATTCCTCCTCTTCCTTCATCAGGGTTAAGCACTCGTCACTGCTGCTTATAATCTCCCATCTGGCCACAATGTCCTGCAGATAAAGACAGAGGTGTTTCCCCTCAAAATGCCCACAGAGTAGGTATCTCCGTAGAATTGCTTGAGTGTTTTTCAGTCCAACCCATTTCATCCTCACACCGTGGTTTTTGGCACAACTGATGACTTTTCCACTCCTTGTATCCCAACAGGCCCCAAAAGACCTTTATTAACCTCTAAAACAAATCAGTGGGCGACTGAGAAAGTCAGAACCAGCCACTCCCAATACAAGCCAACCATCTCCAACACAGAGTATGAATTAGGAATGATTTTCCCAGTCCAATGCGCTCACTGACCTGTCAAGACAATATGGAGGAAGTTCCCACAATAACTCAACGGCTATCAATTATCTGGCCCCTACAAATGAGTGATGTGACTGATTTACTGTTTTTCCTTATCACGTCAGGAATCAATGAATGGACGCTGGCTGATACACAAAACAATACTGGTGAACAGTCCCTCGGGTTCAGGGCAAGGATACCCATCCAAACAACTCTCGCTACCCAAGGTCCCTGTAACTTTACAGCATTTGATTATTCCATCTTGCCAGTATAAATTCTGTCCGAGGTTTAACAGAGTGATCTTTTTTTTATGTATATAATGCTGGTTAAATGGAGATGGTCATCAGCCCTGTTCAGTTCCATTTGGCACAAAAGGACTTTTAAATTGGTAGGCATGTTCCATATTACAAGACTGCAGGTGATGAATTGCAGAAGGGCTCATGAGCAGTTGTAGGCAACTTCCTGAAGATTAGTTCATCCCCTCCCACCCCCCAACCCTCTCAATTTGGCTCAGAGGGTCCTTAGAAGGAACATATCAGAGAGTGGAAGGGAGGCTGGAAGGGGACAGGGGTTATACATTCAAAAGCCAGTGCGGAGCAGGGGCCTCAAGCACTGAAGAGATACCTTCCTCATCATATGGAGGCCTGAAACTGTTTGTACAAAAAGTTCTGCTTCTCTGCCCTCTCCAGGTAGGGATGTGTCAGTGAGCAGGAGAGCAGAAGTCCACATATGCCAGGTTGTAGTTAGCAGTAATGGCCTCATGCCATGCACGCAGATATACACGTGCACACACACACACATACACACATCTGTCAATCTATCCACTGCAGAAAACGGATGTGTGGTAGCTTGGTATCAGCAGGTCAACTGGATGACTGGGTGCTGTCCCTGAATGTTGAGATGACAGGTGGCGGGATTGTCCAATTTCCATTGATTCTCAGTTCTCAATAGCATCTGGAAGGTGGAGAGAAAAAAACACTTCTTGTTAAGGAAGAGGAGGAGGAGGAGGAGGAAGAAGAAGAAGAAGAAGAGGAGGAGGAGAAAAACAAGAAGAAGAACAAGAAGAACAAAAAGAAGAACAAGAAGAACAAGAACAAGAAGAGGAGGAGGAGGGGAAGAGGAAGAGGAGGAAGAGGAGGAGGAGGAGGGGAAGGAGGAAGAAGAAGAAGAAGAGGAGGAGGAGGAAGAAGAAGAAGAAGAGGAGGAGGAGGAGGGGAATGAGAAGGAGGAGGGGAATGAGAAGGAGGAGGAGGAAGAGGAGATGAAGAAGAAGAAGAAGAAGAAGAAGAAGAAGAAGAAGAAGAAGAAGAAGAAGAAGAAGAAAAAGAAGAAGAAGAAGAAGAAGAAGAAGAAGAAGAAGAAGAAGAAGAAGAAGAAGAAGAAGAAGAAGAAGAAGAAGAAGAAGAAGAAGAAGAAGAAGAAGAAGAAGAAGAAGAAGAAGAAGAAGAAGAAGAAGAAGAAGAAGAAGAAGAAGAAGAAGAAGAAGAAGAAGAAGAAGAAGAAGAAGAAGAAGAAGAAGAAAAAATTATCTTTTTGGGCTGAGCATTGTATTTGTCCTTTGAATGCCATTTTGGAGGGTGCATTCTAGAATGTCACAAGTACATCTGGTTATGCTTCTCTAATATACAACAATAATGGTGCTAAATGGAACAATTCTCTGGGTGAAATTCACTTTTGTGGAACAGGACATTCCTGCATTTCCTCTAATAACAAAATGTCCAAGGAGCTTTGAAAATGTCCTGCCTTTCATTGTGAAGATAGCTTTTCCAAAACTCCACAATTCTCCAGACTTCCTCCATCTATTTTCCAAAGCACCTGAAGGCAGGACAAGAAGCAATGGATGGAAATTAATCAAGGAGAGAAGCAACCTAGAACTGAGGAGAAACTTCCTGACAGTTAGAACAATTAACCAGTGGAACAACCTGCCTCCAGAAGCGGTGAATGCTCCAACACTGGAAGCTTTTAAGAAGAGACTGGACAGCCATTTGTCTGAAATGGTGTAGGGTTCCTGCCTGAGCAGGAGGTTGGACTAGAAGGCCTCCATGGTCCTTTCCAACTTTATTATTATTACTATTACTATTACTATTGTTGTTGTTATCTTAATTAAATACCAAAGGAAGACAAGCTTTTTTCAGGATCAGAGAATGGGAGCTGATAAGACAGATTTTATTGTGCAATTGCCAGGCCTTGGTCAAGGATCTAGGGACTGATGTGGAGAATTGAAATTTCATCTTAGCTTTCTAAAGATACCCTTAGCCTGTTTCTCCTGTCAATCTTTTATGTTTTTATCTCTCCTCCTCCCCCTCTTCTTCAGGAGAAGAAGACAGAATAGCTATTTGATACTTGTTTTTTATCAGTAGTGCTAGGGAATTAGATGCACACATAACCTTCACCAATCGTCTATTAGTCATACACAGACCTATCATCCTTTTGTAAGCTTTGCCAACTGCAGTAATTTTATGGGCCCTGGAAACTCAAGTTACTCTCCTATGTTTGGTTACTCCATTGCTCCTATGTATGGTTGCTCCATTTCTCAATGAAAGGCCACAGCATCCATACAATCACAAGGTTTGATTAGCTTAGAGCAACTTTCTTCAGTTTAGGTTCTTCTGAAGTCCTGGGCAACTCTCTGGCTGGGAATTATGGGAGTGAAAATTCAATATCCTACGAAGATGAAATTTGGGGAGATCCATTTAGATAAGAAAGGCCATTCCTCTACCATCCACTCCTGCCTGTAGCCGGGTCTGGGACCAAAATTCCACAAAACCCCACATTGAATTTTCCTTCCTCACTATGTCCCATGTAATAAAACTCCCCTACGTAGAATAATGGATAAGAATGGTGTGCCTCTGTGCCCCTTACCAGCTGTGGGTCCCAATTCAGAATCACAGGATGGAGGCCGATGTGGTTCTAGGGCAGGAGAAACGGTGAAGCGAGAGAATCTGAGAGTGTCCACGAGGCTGGACTCCACCCGCTTGGCTGATGGCAGCAAGGCAGGTGTCATGGGCACTGGTGAAGACAGGACTGGGTGTGGCTGTGCTGTGCTGGGGTCCGACACCATGGAGACGTAAGATGGGTTCTGAGCCATGAGCGGGAAATCATCGTCCCACTCAAAACTGCCACCTAAGTTGAGAAGGAAGAAGAGGGAGGGTAGGAAGGGGACTAGATTGGCGCTCACTCTTATAGTCTACAAGAGTAAAGAAGAAGATAAATATATAATCAGTAGTTCTGACATGAGGTCATGTTTAAATCTTAATCTGGCTGGGTCCACATAACATGCTGAAGTAGACTAAAAGATTACGTTGTATGACCAGGCCATTATATTAGACCGGTGGTTCTCAACCTGTGGTCCACCGATCCCTGGTGTGTGTGTGTGTGTGTGTGTGTGTAATGTCATCACATGGGGTCTGTGAAGACTTGAAGAAATGTTATGATTTAAATCTTCAGTTAAGTCTTGGAGGTCCCATGGCCATGGTCCGTGGCCACAAAAGACATTTAAATGAAGTAGTGAAGAAAAGGTTGAGAACCACTGTATTAGACCATTGTCTGACTGATTTGTTTGGGCACAGCATGTTGCTCTTTATGAGCAAAGCAGCTCTGTTTAATTCACCCAGCTTTAAGTTCCACATATCGTATGAGCCTAGTCTTTGAGTCACTGTTGAGTAGAAGACAGCACAAGAATTAGACAGCTGCAGAAAGATTTCCTTCGTAGGGCTTAGATGCATCGGTAGGAAAAAAATATATAGCAATGAATAGATTTACCTAATGTCATTATTTCCTAATTCCTCCAATTTGCTCAACTCCATATCAGGTCCTTCTGCTCTGCAGCTCCCATTTGACAAGTTAATTTTGGGATGGAAGCATAATCACTTTTAGTTCTTTAGATCAACTAGTCTTTTCATAAAGATATATGCGTTTCACAAACACCTGGCTAATGATCTATGCTCACACACACCCTGTTAGAACATGTAATTTCACCATGAAGAAATTCTTTCTGCAACTAAACTTTATTGGCATGCTTTGTACAATAACTCGTATTTTAAAAAAAGTCTTCCTATCAGCTGCAAGTTCTGGCTTCCCTTTCTTCCATTATGCTAGGACAGGGGTAGGCAACCTTGGCTCTTTTATGACTCGTGAACTTCAACTCCAGAATTCCTGAGCCAGCTTGTCCATGAGTCATAAAAGACTCAAGGTTGCCTACCCCTGTGGAGGAAATTTGAGGACTTGTATTGGAAAATGCTGCTTCCCTCTCAGTCCATTGATTTGCTGGGTAGACTCTGTCAAAATGAAGAGGAGTTCCAGATGCCTGTATTTGATCTAATAGGCCAAAGGAGGTCACCTCAGGGCAATTTAGGCTTCCTAAAGCATCTCTTAAACTAAGCAGGATTAAAGCCTGGCTGCCCCAAAGACAACTTGTCAGACAGTGAAGACAGATGCCAAAATATGTTCTGAATATAGGAAGCTGAATATAGGAAAAGTACTACTGTATTTAGTTACTAGAAGGGGGCCAACTCTGTATAGGGAATTTAGCTCAATTTCTGACACCATTATTTATTTGGATCCCACCTTTATTATCTTTACAAAGTAACTCAAGGCGATGAACATATGCAACACATCTTCCTCCTCCTATTTTCCTCACAACAACAACCCTGTGAGGCACATTGGGCTGAGAGAGAATGACTGGCCCAAATATCACCCAGCCGGGTTTCACGCCTAAGGCGGGACTAGATCTCATAGTCTCCTAGTTGCTACCCTGGTGCCTTAACCACTAGATCAGGGGCAATCTTGGCTCTTTTATGACTCGTGGACTTCAACTCCCAGAATTCCTGAGCCAGCATGGCTCAGCATGGAAACCTCTTGCTTTCTCCTCAGCATGGCTGGCTCAGGAATTCTGGGAATTGAAGTCCACGAGTCATAAAAGAGCCAAGGTTGCCTACCCTGCACTAGACCAAACTGGCTCTATTTATTTGTCACAATTTGTGGCACAGGGCACGGCTTCATATGACTTTCAAAAGACCAAAGACAAGTTCAGGCACAGGGTGATGAATGACATTTAGCTATAAAGTTTAGAGAAGCTCAAGATCTCATGAGCAACTATGACAATTGATTATTGGCCCAATGCAAGAAACGGATTGCCTGCCTTATCTACACATGTTGGTCTGGAGGGAAGGAGAAAGATGTACAGTTAGGACAGGAGTAGGCAACCTTGGCTCTTTTATGACTCGTGGACTTCAACTTCCAGAATTCCTGAGCCATAAAAGAGCCAAGGTTGCATATCCCTGAGTTAGGACATCTCCGTTGTGGTCAAGCTCCATTCAACTGAGATTTAGGCTTGCAGTAATTATAACATTTAGATTACATGTTTAATTTAATTATTGGGTATGCACAGTGCACTGAATGTAAAGTAACTAGAAGGGTTACCTAGCTTAATTTAGCAGATCTCCAAGAATAGCAATAACAATAATAACAATAACAGAAGATTAAAATGAGCTGAGGTCAGTGTGTTATGATGCAGTTACTGAAACTACTACTGATACTTGGTACCCTCTGAGCTTGGTGGTTTCCTTACAGATGTTTTATGTTTTACAAAGTAGATAACATCAACAGTAGCACCTAGTTTGGTAATGAAACGTCTACAAGAAAACAACCAAGCTCAGAGAGCTCCAAGGACCCCCACAGTTCAATCCTGAGCTATAAATATTCTCCTCTATCAGTACTACATCAACGTTTCTAAATTTTGGCAACTTTACGATATGTGGACTTCAACTCCCAGAATTATCACTCACATCTACTTACATTTAAAGTGGACAACTATATTGTGTTTTATATAGGACTACTTTTGAATTATGTTTGGAAATTCCAGAAGGTGTAAAGTCATCATCTAGAGTGGTCCAATACATACTCTGGAAATCTCCAGTTTATTTTGGATAAAGTATTATCTGTTGCTGTACATCTTTTAGTCAAGGCACAAATGACCCTGGTTCCATTATCCTACTTCAGATACACTATGTGAAGACTTAGCTCGGTAATGTTGGGCAAAGCGAAAGGAAAGAAAGAAGAGGGCCACCAGCAGAAGGTGGATGGACTCAATTATAGTGCTGATGAGTGCACTGTGCTGGAAGACCTGAAAGATCGGTTAGGGATAGATCAGAGCTGAGGAATTCTGGGAGTTGAAATCCATGAGTCATAAAAGGGCTGAGTTTGAAGACCCCTGGGATAGATCATCAAGGAGAAAAATAATCTGCACTGACTTGATACCAATCAATCAATTAATCAATGAAATGTCCCTAAACATCAGAAACCAGATCAGAAGAACTATTTCTTCTCATGTTAATCAGCTAACAGTTCAACTTCAACTCCTGCTCTTTATGTTCTACCAAGTTTTGGGGATATGCTTGACAACAACAGAAGAAGGACTTCTAGATATCATGCCCGGTGGGTGTGTCTTCTCCAAAGAACTTTGGAAAGCCACCTCTCTGTTTTGGAAAGCAGGAAAGTAATATATGATCTGTGTCTTTGATTTACCTAACTTTCAGCTCTTGTGACACTATTTTTCCAACAAAGACTATTAATTTACATTCTTTGCTCCTGTTTTAGTAATCTATTGTCCTTTTAATTGTTGTTTTTATTTTGTTTTTAGGTTTATTGTACCTTGAGTCCTATAGGGGGAGTTACACTTCCTAATATAGGAGAGAATTTTTAAAAATTGGATATATCTCCATTACTGGGCCCTTGCCACAGCACAAAGCAAATTAGTTTATGAATAAAGAAGAATGTGTACCACCATCTGTCTTAATATGACAATTTTAGATTCTGAGCGTTCATGGAGGCAATAAAAATTATGTTCTAAAAATAAACTATGTGGAGATTATTTTTTAAAAAAGATCAGCCAACGTCAGCATAATTATTATGCGATGTCTCCTACATTTCTGCTAACTGAAGCACATTTTCATTTTAAGAAGATAAGGCTTTATTTATTTCCACTCACAGATGAAATGGGTTTAAATTGAAGAATGCTAAAGAATAATGTTTATCTTCAGAGAAGTTCACTCGTATTTTCTTCAGGAGTTTCAACAGAAAAAGACGAAGCAAGGCAGAAATAAAAGTGAAGCTCACCTGAGGACTGGCAATTCTGCTCTCTCTTTGCATTGGAGACAACCAAATGATCCCAACCATCATACCCAGGAAAGATACAGATAATTTTATCCATCCAAGCAAAAACTGGGAGAAAACGTTATCTGTATGAATGCACTTAAATCTAGAAATGGACAAAGTCTTGGTGGGTAGACTTAACATTTTTGAACATACTGGGTCACACCCAGAAATTTTTACATGTTTTCCTGGTTTTCCTTATTTAAAAAAACCTTCTTATTTGAAGGTTTACATTAGCACTTTCATATGTATTTCAACCAATGTTGAGAAACTCTGCCCCAGTTTTAGCCACTGCAGAGAGAACTTTCTGCAAAAAAAAGAAACTTGAGGTCACACAGGTTGCCCAGCCCTGCATTAACTGTGTTGAAATCAAACTATTACTGATATTGTAAAAATATTAATTAAAATACTGCTAGTAGGTCACAAATACATAAGTATCTTAGTGTCTTTCCTCAGTTCTTACTACTTAACAGCAGCAGAACAAAGTGCCCTAACAAACCAATTTTGAAAACCACTGCCTGACAGAGATGGGTGTACCAATTTCCACTTGATCACATCCAAGAGGAAACCGTGTCTCTGGTTTCTTTCCAATATTCATCCAGTCTCAATCTTTCTGTAACTCAACTCCATTATTCCCAATTTTGCATTCTGGAATTATAGATAATCCTTCATTCTTTTCTACTGTGTGATTTCCTTTCAGGTACCTCATGTTCTCTTACTTTATCTCCACTACCACCATCTACCTTTTATTTTCTCTTCTTAGAGTTTTCTGCTTCCTTAGATTTTTTTCAGCTTAGTTTCTTATCCTTCAGTCTTCTTCATTGCCCTTCTGTGAAACAATTTTCTTAAAAGTATGGTGCCCAGAATTGAACACAACAATTGAGATAGGATCTGACCAACAGGAAATAAAATGGAACTATATCTCACCTTGCCATCATTTTATACCTGGAAATCTGATCCCATTTTCAAGGGTAAATTCACTAATACCATTTTTCCACCTCAGGTAAAACATCAGAGTGATTTGCAACATTAAAAATACACCCAGAGAGATGGTGCAACCATCAGTGGACAAAGCTGTACACTTAGAGATGAAGATGGGAAGTAGAGTAGTAGCAATTATTCTAGATCAATGTTCCTCAACATTAGCCATTTTAAGATATTCCCCAGCCAGGCTGAGGAATTCTGAGAGTCGAAGTTCACATATCTTAAAATGGCCAAGTTGAGAAACATTGTTGTAGATTCTCCATATTCAGATCAATAACTTCAGAGTTTTGCTGACTACAGGCAAGTCAGGGATAAGGGGAGCCTTAAACCAAGATTCTTGTCATCAGGATCCTGTATTTTTTTCTTCTACCTGCCCACTAGGCTGAGTATATATTTTCAGGCTGCACTGTCATCCTGATGTTATACAAATTGGATGGCTTGGAATTTAAAGAGAGGTATTTCCACCATGTTTGGAAGTCGCTGGGAAAGATTGCCCGGAGAAGCATCAGTTTAGCTGTGTTAAAAGCTTTCTAAAATCCCCAGACAGTAATCCCTAAGAGACATACCCATTCATTAAGTTTAATGTTGCACTGCCAACATCCAGAGGCAAAAGGTACAAATCTCAGCAGTGGCATTTCAGAATGTTTGGTTAGACATCTGAGTCATTTAAAAATGGGGGTGGGAACAGTGTGTTTCCTTGAGGCCACCCATTCTCGTTCTCATAATAACCCATCCCTCAAACAAACAAACACAGTCTTGTCCTTTCAGTAATGCCATAGCATCATTGAACAGCTTCCTCCAGCCTTATAGAAAGTACCTCATATGTTGCCCGTTCCTATCCTAAAATTGGCATTCAAGTTTGATGTTCTGTTGAAGCAAGCAGTCTTAAGTCTGAAGACTTTACTAGGATTCTTGTTCATTATTTTAGACTGATACCCAAGATGATCACCCTGCTAGACTTAACTTTGCATCTGTTTCTAGCTGCATGGATGTAATACAGATTGTGGTGGGAGATTGACAGATGGACAGACGGGCGGACGGACGGATGGATGGAGAAATTTCTGCCTGAGACACTGATTCCAATCTGCATTTGCTTTGTTCTGAACTTCGTTTGCTTCTTCTCGAAATTGTCTTCATGCCAAGCTGAGCCATTGCAGCTTTCAGCAGTCTCCCTTCAAAATCAACCTTAACTTCTTTTGGACTTTATCCAGCCTTCATCTGTTTACTCTTCCTATATCTGACCATCAGTTTGGCTGCAAACCTGTTCCTTCCTGAAACCTGACCCTTTTAATCCAATTTATTCATACACTGCTTTTTATTAACAGCACCTGGATAACTCAGCCTTCTTCCATTCTGGCTCTATAGCTGGTTTGGCCCATTTCCTACTTGACATTTACAGCTGCTAAAGAGAGGAAACATTTCTGACTTGTCCCAGTACTCACTGAAGCCATCAGCTGGTGGGAAAGCATCAACTCCAGGTTCGGCAGCTGAGCCAGGAGAAGGGGCATCACCATCGGGGGCTCCCTGTGAACTCAGTTCATTGGTTGGTGTCTCCTATTTAAAAACAAGGACAGGAATTAAAATACCTTTGAATTATCCATCTAAAGTCCCTCTGGACTGAGGCACAGTTCAATCAAATAAGTAAGAAAGGAAAATCATTTATCAGAATGCAAAGGTTCAGCAACTGAGTGTTTAAATCGTGGGGTGGGAAGAGAGATAAGACTAGCAGGAAGTGAACTGGAAGAAACCCTGGGGTTTTCAGGACCTTCCCCCATTGATGTAAACTACAAGGGAGAAAAGAGCCTTCATATTGCATGTCATTATGCAAATATATATAAAACCTTTCAGTTATTGGAATAGATCAAAGGCATCCAACTGCTGGGGGAAGAAAACCTATTATCCATAGATCATTGGCCATTTCTATAAGAAGTCATGAAAGGACAGCATGGCTGGGATTAAGTCAGACCCAAAAGGAAATATGTGTCGTGTACATTGGCAGAGAATCTAAAATGTGGACAATTGGGTGGGAAGAAATGTAGAAGATAAGAGAAAGGTGAGACCCAGAATCCATGAAAGAAGAAACACTGCCTGGAAATGGGACTTTTAAAGTCCTTCTTTATCCTACTGTGAATCAACTTTCATACTCTCCACCCTTCACCTCCTCATAACTCACCTGATCAAAGAGGTAGACGGTGACATCATCAAAGAAGGAGACCATCTTTCGCTTGCGGTCAAACTCAGCTGCTGCCTCCTCCGCTGAGCGGGGTGACTTGAGAAGGCCACGCAAGTTGCGGGCATCATCGCTTTCACTCACCACAATGGGCACACCCCTCCCTCCACTTCCAGCCAAGCCTCCTTCCTCGTCTTCTTCAGCATCCTCTTCCTCTTCCTCTTCTGCTCCTAGGGAAGCCTCTCTCCCTCCCAGAGCAGGACCCTCCCCCAAAGCGGTACCTTCCCAAAATGGTCCTTTCCTTGCTCCGCCAAACGTCTGCAAAGCCAGTGGCGGCAGTGACAGAGACAAACGGGATAGCTTGGCTGGAGGCAAAGGTTAGAGGTCAAAGGTGAAGATTGCCAGGAGAAGGGAGAGTGATAGAAGAGCCAGGGGTCCAAGGTCAAGAAGGACAGATAACATGGAAACCAGCCAAGAATAAAAGAGTTGGGATGAAAGAGAAAGAGGGGTAGAGAGAGACAGACAGAGAGAAAGAGGGAGGAAGAGAGAGAATGTATTATTTTACTAAAGCTAGGTTCCTTGTAATTTTGCCCACATATAACCTAATATGACCTGCCACATGTATCAGTTCAAAATGAGTGGCTTACTTTAATTTGATTACCAAACTCTCTTGGCCCGCAAACAACTAGTATCCATGGAAAAGCTGACAGCAGAACAAATTCATAATCATGTCTGTAGCTAATTACTTTTTTCCATTTAACATTATGGATCAAATTATGTTGATCATGGTTGGATTAATAAAGCAGCTAAAAGAATCTAGACCCCAAATTGGTTGGTTTATTATTTTTTTTACTGTTTGTGACATTGCCTATAAATCCAACTCTCTTCAAAATTATATTTTTTTGTAAAAAAAATACATCAATTAGCAGAACAGTCCTCCACACACACACAAAAAAGTTGTTTGCCAAGACTTTGGGTGGTGTTCATGTAGTTCTGGGCGGGGGGGGGGGGAGGGAGGATACTTTTTAGCAAACAAAAGAAGTAAAATTAAAAACTGGACCATTGGATCAAATTGTAAGCCGCCCAGAGTCACTTGATTGGGTTAGGCAGGTATAGAAATTGAATAAATAAATAAAAAAATCATAAAAAAATAAGTAATAAAATAAAAATAATAAAAATAAAATAAAAATAAAAATAATAAAAATAAAATAAAATAACAATTCTTAGTCAGTGTCCCCAGTATATTCATAACTTGGAGGAAGTTTTTATTAACTCTTCCCTTTCTTCATTTAAGATTTTATTCTGAAGCTTAGAGGGCCTCATGGGACGCTGATTCTGCTCCAGAGAATCACTGCCAAAGACATTGATGGGAAGCAGTAAAGTAAGTCATAATACCAGGTAGTGGTTGCAATGGTGCCATCAAAGCTCTGCCCCTTTTTATATGAACTGCATATTAAAGAATTGGGGATTTAATAATGTGGCTTAAATCACCATCTTGAATCCTCCCCACCACCACCACATGCTTGGCCGCTCCCACTTTCCCATTAAATTGGTGATTCTCAGCCTACGTAATTTTAAGCCATGTGGGTGTTTTTCCATCCCGTTTGTTACATGGTCACCCTGTCTTCCTGCTACTGCCACCCTGAATTGTAGAATTTTACCTTTGATGTCTTCACTGGCTTGATTCACAAGGACCCCAGGCTCCTGCTCTTTTTTGATCTGGTCAGTTGCTACATAAGTGTCTTCCTGAGGTTCTTGTGATTGTTCCATGTTGGCCATGGGTTCACCTTGTATCTCAGTATGAATAGTTTTCTCTCCTTCCTTCCTTTCTTCTTCCTTCCATTCAAGCTGCTTCTCTTCAGGTTCTCCAGTTCCTTCCTTCTTCTGCTGCTGCTGCTTTTCTTCCTCCTCCTCCTCCTCCTCCTCCTCTTCCTCTTTATCTTCCACACTTTCTAACCACTGGAAATGCACTCTTTCCTCAAGGTGGCTTTTTTCCTCATTCTCCTCTTCCTCTCTTTCTCCTTTTCCTTCTTTTTCTTCTCCTCTCCCTACTCCTTCTTTTTCTTCTCCTCCTCTTTCTTTTTCCTTCTCTTCCTCCTCCACAGTTTGCTGTGTCTCCTCCGGCTCCAGCCTCCAAAGCTTGACAATGGCTTGGTCTTTTAAGGAGGCAATTGGTGAAAAGTTCAATTTTGGCACCTTCTGACTGCAAAGTAGATTCCGTGTGACATTCTCTTGCAGTGTGACCAATAACTGCTCTTTGCACACCTGAACCACAAAGCCTCCATCTACTATTGTCTTCTCTGAAGGCTTTTCTTCTTCAGTTCTGGTTACAATCGGTGTCTCAGAGGATTCAGCCTCCCCATCAGAGAAGTAAGCAGAATCACGGTGAGGGATTGTAAGCCCCAAGCTCCTCCCTACCTCTTCTTCAAGTTCGGTCCCTTCTTCGCTCACTGAGAGTGTAAGATCGCTAGTGGACTGAGAGATGGGCGTTGCTGGGACTTTGCCAGGATCATCCTCTGCTTCTATTTCTTCCTCTTCTCCAGAAGGTGAGGGAGGTGATTCCTCTTTAAATATGAACTCAGGTGAAAAGGTGCTCTCTGTTTCATAGCCACTGTCCCCAAATTTTTGTCCTGGAGAGGAGTAGTGGGAGGCTGGGCTGCAGACATCTGAGGAGCTTGTATTAGAAGGAATGTCCAAGGAATCTACAGAGTCTAAGGTTCCTCTCTGTCGATCAGGTGCTGCTGGGGAGAGGCTCAGGGTTGCAGGGCCAGTTGAAAATCCATCAACAGCTTCTGGGAGAATTGCAATTGTCTCCTCATCGTTAGTCTCAGCTAGAGTAGATAATGGTGGTATCTCTACAGGGACAATCACATTGCAGCACCCGGATGACATAGTTGGAAAGGGTGACCCAGGTGGACGGATGTTTCCCCCACCTCTCTGCTTTAGGTAATCTTGAAGTTCATAGGTCTTCACAACTGTGCCCATAAGTGGGTCATAAAATTCACTGTGCTCCCCAGCATCTCCATCACAGTCTCTAGGAGGTACTGTAGAACAGTCAGATAGGGAGCCCCGCTCCACTTTGAGTGAGGAGTCGTCCTCAGTGCCATAGCTATCCCGGTGAGGACGCCTCAAAGGTGGGCCATGGTTGCTCCAACTGCTTACCACATCCCCTCGAGGGATGGCACATGTGCAACGCGCCCGAGTGCACAGGGGACAGGGCAGAAGTTTGCGCCGCCCTCCTCCAATGCTGCTTCCACCATCATCAGTGCTACTGCCAGAACTGTGGTCCTCCATCAGGGAAGGCTCCTGTTCCCAGGAAGGTGACCCCTGGAACTCTGAGGGGTCCCCAGCCAGTGTCTCCCCGGCCCCTCGTTCTTCCATCATCTCAGCATCCCAGCTACGCTGCTGATCCTCCAATTCACGATACACAGTGAGTAGGGATTCTGCAAGGAATGCTTCACCCTCTGTGGTTGGTGTCTCTGTCAGCGATGTCTCTTGGATTTCACCATCTACACGGAAAGGATTGCTTTCACCGTTGCCCCCAGACAAGAAAGGGTTAGTACTGGACTGCTCAGGTGGCCGAAGGGGGGCACTGTGGCAATCCCAATCGGAGGGAAAGAGGGGCTGTGGTGCTGAACCAGGGCTGGGGGCACAGACCGGCCCTTCACCACTACCATGGTCCTCCAGGCGAATGTAATATTCACTGCTGACAGAAGGGCTGCGGGCGCTGATGACAGGCACAACGCTGGGCGTCTCCAGGCTGTGCCCACGATGCACTGCCTGTTCATAGAAAGGGTTGCTGACAGGCACAGCTAGCCCACCATTGCTGGCGGGGTATTCGGGTGGTGCCGAGGCAGGGCCCTTCCATCGCCCCAGCCGGGCCTTCTCCCACATATATTCAAAGTTCAGCCCTCCACTGCTTTCGGTCACAGTCAGAATGTCATCCATGTCTCCACCATGGAATCCGTCCAGGAGTGGGTAGGCTGAGATCTCTTCTGATGGGCAGTGATGGCGTGCTGAAGAAGAGGAGGCCGGCGGTGGGGAAGAGGAACGCATGGGTTTCAGGGCACTCCAGCGCCACTCAAAACTCTCCTCTGCCTGAGCATTGGAGCGCTCATTCAACAGGTAGCTCACCTGCAAGTGCAGCTCTTCCATAGTTGGGCGATGGAAAGCTGGTAGCCAGCATGACTGCATCACCTCATACCTGCAGTGGGGCAGGGTTGGAGGGAGGATAGAGGAACAGTCGGAAAAACAGGCAGAAATAGGAGGAAAAAAAACACAGTTGTGGGAAGATAGCCTGAAAAGACAGGTAAGGGGAGGCAGTGGGGATTGGGAACGTTTAAAACAAAGCCAAAAAAAGGGGGGGGTTGCAAAAGAACAGTTAGAAAAAGAGGAAGAATTAGACACCGTTACAGAGTAGCAAAAGGAAAAGCAAAGATAGAAACAGATATGCAAATTAGAAAGAAACGGACTACTACAACAAGAGAAAGTAGGGACAAAGAGTCAACCAGTAAAAAAATGAAGCAGAACATATTGAAACACCATTCTGAAGTCATTCAGGAGTACAAGAGGATGGGAATACTCATTCCCAAGAATGAAAGGAGAATGGCTGTGACATCAGGAGAGAAAAATGGGTGAGGAGTGAAACAGCTGGAAATGCAGACCATTTATAGATCTTGGAGAATTGATCTAACATAGGAGAGCTGATATATATGGCATTAAATCATTGGCCCATCTAATCTTATTAAGAGGAGCATGCCCAAACCTAAACAGAGAGCAAATGGGCATCTGGTGGAGATACTGAAGTCAATCGCAACCCTTGGGGGCGAGGTGGGGAGCAGGGGGAAGAAAGGGCAGGAAGATCAAGGTGATATAAGCATCATTGCAGCATCTCAGCACATTCTATGGGCAACCCTAACCCTGTGCCAAGCCCAAAGGAACTTTCACCTGTAGACATCACTAATGTATATTATGCCACCAGGCAGATGGTTGGACTAGATCTTCAAGTTCCCTTTTCCTTCTTACACTCAGTGATTCTAGAATTCAGACTGTGTGGCCCATTTTCCCTAAACCACAAGAAGATGAATATTGCAGTTCAACTCTTTTAGGTGCTGCACAAGAGTTTCATTGACACAGTGCATTACTAAAGAGAGAGAGAGAAGCAACCTGGAATTAAGGAGAAAGTTCCTAACAGTGAGGACAATTAATCAGTGGAACACCTTGCCTTCAGAGGTTGCAGGTGCTTCATCACTGGAGGTTTTTAAAGAAGAGACTAGACAGTCACTTGTCTCAAATTATATAGGGTCTCTTGCTAGAGCAGGGGAGATGGACTAGAAGACCTCCAAGGTCCCTTCCAGATTCTATTCTATTCTATTCTATTCTATTCTATTCTATTCTATTCTATTCTATTCTATTCTATTCTATTCTATTCTATTCTATTCTATTCTATTCTATCAATCAATTTTTCTGGATTGTCCATGTCTGTCTGTGTCTAATTTAGGCACTACCAATCTCACTATCTAAGGGACTCTAGGCAGTTGATGGGTAAAACTTTTATAGCTGTATAAAAAGATACAATGAAAATACAATTAAAATGGGATGAGAAAGAAGTAAAAACAAAGCTAAAAGATAGCAGAGGGAGGGCCCTCAAGGCACCAACCACCACCAAGGTTGCATGACATTCCTCAATCCCCATGTGTCAGATGCAAGCAACTGGAACAGCTTCAAGAATGGGTCAAGTGGGTTTCTTTATTTTTGATCATCAGTTTACAAGAAACTTGCCAGATCATCTGCCTACCCTTTAGAAATGGCAGAAATATTGACTTAAAATGTTTCCTCCCCCAATGGACTCTAAGCTAGAATGTCTTTTAACACCCCCTCCCCTTCCAATTGGAGCCTCCTTTCCTTCAGCTGGTGGTTCCACCATACCATGTGAATTGGGAGCCCAGGCCCTCACACTCTTTTGAAAAAACAGAAAAATAGAGACCAATCTCGCTTTTGGGGGGTAGGATATTCCATAGGACAGGAGCAACACAAGTGAAGTCTCTCTTAATAGACCCCATCACTTAGAGACCTTTAACCGACAGGGTCTGTAACATACCCTCCATGCCTGACTGGGTGGGATAGGACAGTGTGATTAGGATAAAACGATTCTTCAGGTAACTTGGTCCCATGCTTTAAACGTGATAACCAATGCATTGAATTGGACCCAAAAATAAACTGGCACCCAATACAGCTCACACAGCAAAGGTGTGACATATACAGTCCTTGGGGCACCCAGAATTGCCCTTGCAGTTGCATTCTGCATCAGATACTCTTTAAGGATAGCCTTATGTGGAGTGCATTATATCATAAATCCGTTGAAAAGACACTGAATGGGCAGCGTGCACATAACATGCGAAGCCCTTAGAATAAAAAGAAAGGTAGACAAGGCTAACGCTGGCTTTGAAGATTAGTTTTATTTTTGGGGTTACCTGTTGTTGACTGCTTTTTTTATATAGCAAACAGATGCTGAGTCAATTGGATAGATAGATAAATAGATTTCTGCATCAGGGACAACTTTTTACAGTATGTAACATAGTATTTTTATTAAATATAGATGGGAAAGTTTGTAATTATTTATTGACCTATATTATAAGAGGAAGAGAAGGCATCAGATATTTTTGATATATATTTTCAGCATTCAACCAGGATGAACTTTTTATATTTAATATCAGTGTGAACAATATACTTGTTATTTGTTGTTTTTTTGTACACATTTTTAAATTAGTGTTTGATGATTGTTTCTTCTTTTTCTTTTCTTTATTTTGTATTTTAATTTTGGAAATAAAATTTAAAAAATTGTAAAAAAAAAAAGAAAAGAAAAGAAAAAGAAACAGGTGCACTCCATGGATGCATAGGGAGAATAGATAGACTTCTAATTCAAAACAGAGTTTCACAGAAAGGGAAAAGGCTACGAAATCACTTAGTTCTTTTTATGGAAAGCATCACACTTTTATTTAATTTGTCTAATTTATATCTCAGGATTTTTCTTCCAGGAGTTTGAGATACTATATATCACACCCCATCCTCTATTTTTTTCCACAACAACATTGTTGAGAGAAAGTGGTTGATGCAAAGTCACCCAAGGATTTTTTATGGCCTTGAACCCAGTCGAATTGTAATCCAATCTGCAATTGCATAGACCACACTATTTCCCTGTCTTGTTGCTTTTCACTCATTTAAAATATTTAATTTTAAAATGAAGAACATGATTTAAAATTTCACTAACCTTGACTATCCCTCTGGATGAATAAAGATTTTTTAATAAAGTTTTGGAATATTTGACCCTCAGTATATATGATGGTTTTATAACGAAAAATCTTGGCTTTGATTTGTAATTATTGTGTATTTTTATTTTAAGTCAAATTTCAAATTTGGGGAGTTACATAATACTCAGATATGTTTAACTACGATAGTCGATAAGTCCTGTAAATTTAAGTACCAGATTCTGCTTAGGGGGTTCTTCATGAGCACTGTATGTTCTCGTGCCATCTGTATGAAAATAGGTCTCTGTGTCACAAAAAAAAAATTATTTGATTCTGGGTAAAAATAATATTTGCAACAGAAAGAACACCTATTTTTTTAAAAAAATCCTTTTTTTATATTGTTTCACTGCGTTCTTCCTTTCCTGGTTTTTTTATAGGCTTGCACCATATGTTATGGTGAGATATTAATAATAATAATACTAGAAAAATGTTTAAAACATTTGAAAGGAAATCTTCAGCCCAGATTAGCAGCTCAGACAATTGCTGACAGAAATAGAAAGCTGCAAACAACCAATTTGCTAACATGAGCTACGTAGGAAGAATAGGAAAATGAAAACAAAATGGAAAGAAAGGTCATAGCTGAAGAAAGCCTGGCCAGACTGAAAGTGCAGAGAGAGAAATGGATGGATAGAGGAAGAGTCAGAGGAATACAGAGAGGGGAGAATGGAAGAACATTAGGAGAAATAAGAATGCTAAGGCAAGCATCATAAAGTTTAAGGATAATATCCCAGACCACAAACTGTCCATGAAGCCTCCATAAATGTCTATCAAAGATGAAGGAGACAGTGACATCTGCAAGGTGGAAGATAGGGTGGGGCAAATGAAGCCATGTCTGCCAAGCTGTCATGATACAAACAATGCAAATTGTGTATACAGGTAGCTCTTGATGTCTGTGGAGATTCTTAGTCATCCAGATCATGGTTGTCCCAAAGGGGCTTTTCCAAAAGGCAACTGGACTTTGTTTTTTCTTGAAGACATTTCGCTTCTCATCCAAGAAGCTTCTTCAGTTCTCAGTTCTTGGATGAGAAATGAAAAGTCTTCAAGGAAAACAAGTCCAGTTGCCTTTTTAAAAAGCCCCTATGGGACAGGTAGTCCTTGACTGACAACCATAATGGATGCTGCCAATTAAGTCATACATCTTGACAATTAAAAACTGGGTCACCAAGTGACTGACCATTTTTACAACCTTTTCTTCTGGCAGTCATTAAGTGAATTTATGATTGTTAAGCTAATGTTTTTTCAGCAAAAATGCTGAATAGGTTTATTTAACCTATTGCTCTCTATGGAGCATTTTTGCTGAAAACCAGAAGTAAATACCAGTTTTTGGCAAAAAAACATTGTAAATCATTGCCATGTCATCAAGGGGTACCACAAACAGCTGTAAATGCGGGCGGTTGCTGAGGGTCCAAAATGCGGTGACATGACCCTGGGGAAAGGCCTGGCTGCTAGAACTTGGAACTGGATTCAAAGGACTTTTTGGTGAGGTCCATCATAACTTCAAACAGTTACTTAATGACCAGTTGCAACTCAAGGACTATCTGTACACACATCATTTGCACAGTGACATAACGGCATTTGTGATGTCATTGTGGCTTCTACTGGATGCCTCTGGAAGGAGCCTGGGCTGATGGCATCCCAGTAGGTGGGTGATGGATTTGTTGGCCTAACAAGGAAGAACTCACCAATAGTCTGAGTAAGGAAGCTTAAGGCGAGGTTTGGCCAGTTTCATCTGCTGCTCCTTGATGACAAAAGTCAGCACCTCCTCATCGGAAAGATGCCGGTAAGGCTGGGAGCCGAATTCAAACAGTTCCCAGATCGTCACCCCCATTGACCTGCAAAGAACACAGGGAGATCAAGATGGAATGGGAAATCCTCTTTGCTTTGCGAACAAACAATGCTGTGTGAACAAATGATAATACTGATTATAATGCCAGCAATAATGAGTCAAGGGCTGGGATTACCCCAGCTCCTCTCAGCTGTTTGAGGCTGTTGTGGGCATGCCCTAATTGTAATACACATTTTTTGAATTGTAAATTGTCCAGAGTCATTGACTGAGAAGGAAGCTATAGAAATTGAAGATAGATACCGGTAGATAGATAGATAGATAGATAGATAGATAGATAGATAGATAGATAGATAGATAGATAGATAGATAGATAGATAGATAGATAGATAGATAGATAGATAGAGGAACAGACAGACACACACACACACACACACACAGAGAGAGAGAGAGAGAGAGAGAGAGAGAGAGAGAGAGAGAGAGAGAGAGAGAGAGAGAGAGAGAGAGAGAGAGAGAGAGAGAGAGAGAGAGAGAGAGAGAGAGAGATCTTGAATGCCTCAGATATGGTTTGGGAAATGCTGAGAGCCTCATTTCCACAGACTACTAATATTCAGGAAGAGCAGAGCATCTCTTTTTCAAATACATGTTTAACAATCTTGGAAAAAAGCTGTAACTTTCTCTTAGAAAAGTACAGGAACAATCCGATCAATTTAATCTGGGGAAAAGAATCAAATCCTGCCAGCAGTTTGGGTCTGAAAGGAAAGCAAGACAGATATTCAATTTCTTTTGTGGTCAAATATTTTTGTGTGACCACACATTTCACTGCTTCGATTAATTAGGAAGAGGCAGCTATTTTGTGTAGTATGTGGAACATTTTCGGGTGCTGTGGCTCATGCCAGCTGGTGCCCGCATTGCATTCATCATGCAGTATTTACAGATACGGAGTGTGAGTCACACCCGATGTTACTACCTTTTTTGCTATAGTCATTAAGTGAATCCCCTTAATTGTTAAATTAATCAGATGGTCATTAAACAAATACAGCTTGCCTCATTGCTTGTTGAAGCCTTCTGGGAAGGTCACAAATGGTGATCCCATGACCCTGGGATATTGCAACCATTGTAAATACATGCTGTTTGCCAAGTGCCCAATTTCTAATGTGATCATGGGGACATTACAATGGCTGTAAGTGCGAGGACCGGTTGTAAGTCACTTTTTTCAGTGCCATTATAATTTCATATGGTCACTTGTAGGTCAAGGATTACTGGTTCAGGCTATAAATATGAGTGTGGAGTGTATTCGTGTATATATTAGGAATATCTAACATCCTTGTGGAAAACTAACTTTCAGCTAAGCCACCATTATCAGATGTTTCCAAAGTCCCATCCTCTTCCAGCCACACATTATGAACTCAGTTGATGGCTGATTTTCGCACTGCCAGGTGAGGAGAGATAGAAATCTAACCATCACTGCCTTGAAACTCTTCTGCTCTACATTTATAAGAATAACATTACCCCCCCCCCAGCCTTGTTGCTGAGGTGCATTTAAGCCGTGGGAGTAGCATAATTGACAACAGCATATTTTTCTGGTCTCTGGTAAAGGACAGCAACCTAAAATAAATCTCATGTGCACCAGGCTTTATAGCTGGTACCTCAGGGCATCAGTGCGTCCACAAACCTCTTTTGGCAAGATTCCTCTCCCGGGTGGTTACATTAAAATAACAGCTTTAATTAAAAAATAGAAAATTGGCAAGTTGCAAAGCAAAGCATCAGCCTCTAACATCATCTTCATTTCCAGGACTCTCTCTGGACTCCCGTTGCGGCCCATAATCTTGATTAGCAACACTACACAGTGCTTTGTTTTGGACAAATGCCATCTCCCCAGAAAAGGGACTGTTGTGATTATGGGAAATCCAGAGCTTGGGGGTTGAGACTGAGAAGATTGGCAGAGTAAATCAGCCATCTGGTAAATAGGCAACTGCTCTCCCCCAGCCATTTCTGAGGAGCAGCCATAATATAATTTCAAACATGTCCATTTGGCCAGCAACACAGGAGGGGTCTTCTTTAGAGTAAAGGAACATGGCAGTCAAACCACTTACAAGGTTTTCCTTGCTAAACTCTGGGTTTTTTTTGTTTGTTTACGACAAAATAGGAAAGAAAGGGAAAGATGAAAAATCACTTGCTTAAATAAAAAAATATTCATCACTAAGGATTGTGAGGGGTGGCTCAAAGTAACTAGTTCAATGCATGGATTTCTGTAAGAGGGGCAAGTGATAAATGATAAAACCTGTATAATAATACAAATGCTATCACTTATATTTTTGCATTGTATACAGATAGTCCTCAACTTATGGCCACAGCTGGGATCAGAATTCCCATTACTAAGCAAGGCAGTGGATAAGTGAGCCATACCCATTTTACAACCTTTTTTAGAGAATCACTGCAGTTGTTAAATAAATCATGTGATTGTCAAGCTTCCCCCCCCCAATTGACTTTGCTAGTCAGAAGTCAGCTGGGAAGGTCGCAAATGGAGATCACATGACCCGGAGATGCTTCAACTGTCGTAAATACATCCCAGTTGCCAAGCGCCAGAATTTTGATCACTTAACTGTGGGGTTCCTGCAATAGTCTTAAGTGTGAGATTGGTTATAAGTCACTTTTTTCAATGCCATTGCAACTTTGAATGGCTGCTAAATGAAGTAAGTCAAGGTTTACCTATTCATCATTTGCATTATTATTTATCTATTCCTTTTATTTGTACGAATATTAAATCTACCAAGTTGACATCAATGCGCATGTGTCATCATTGTGGCATCATTGTGTCTTACTGAGGATGCCTGCACTGGATGAATGCTTGCAAATGCTGAGGACCATTTCCTTGTGGACCTGGAAATGTTTATTTCAGCTTTAGCCCAGCTGGATTGTGTATCCCTGCTTGAGAATACAAATTGAATTTCCTCAGTCCAAGAGTTATCCTGGGACTCACCAAACATTGCTCTCCTTGGTTTGATCTACAACAATGACATTTCCATGCATCTCATCAAACAGCTCTGGGGCAACCCAACGCAAAGGGATCCAGAGCCGGTCCGGAGTGATGTAATAATCTTCCTATGAAACAGAAATGAGAATAGACAACTCAACATCCCAACATCTCATAGGTCCTGGATGCTCTGCTTCTCGTCCATTACAGAGTTCCCTCTAAGGCCCATGCAATATTATATAGTAGTTTGCTCTAAATTAAATGGCTCATAATAATTTCCTTTAAAAAAGAACGGGAAGTTTAATTTCATAATGGACTGGAAATGTTCTGCAAAGAATATATTGCCACATCTATCTGTTGCCTAAGACTCCCGGGAGACTTATCTTAGATTCTCTGTAGTACTTTCACCCCATACCTTGTAGTTGTTGTGTGACAGGCCATAATCCCCAACCCTCACAGTGAGATCTGAGGTCAGCAAACAGTTCCGAAGTGCCAGGTCACTGTGGAGGACAAGAGGACTTCGAGTCAGGTGAGAAGAGAGAGTCTCATTTTTCACCCTTTCTTATATTATATTATACATAGTGAGGATAAAAGTTGTGGGTTTTTTGTTATGGGGGAGGTTTTTTGGGGGGGAGGGAAACCCATGCTGCCTTCAAAAATTCAGAGGGCACCTTTTTATCCTCACATTAACTTACGAGGATTAAAAAGGCTGGGTTTCCCTTGAATGGTAAGGCAGGATTCTGCAGAATCATACTATGTGATCTGTTTATTTACTTAACTCTTCCTAGGATTTTGGCTGATTGACTAGAATTTATTTATTTATTTTGGTACCTTTATGTCAGTACTGACTCCTGGACTAGTCCCTGCAGGGTTTATTTTGGCAGGATTTCAGTAGTGGTTTGCCATTGCCTGTTTCCTAGGGTTCAGAGAGAGCGACAGGCCCAAAGTCACACAGCTAGCCTTATGCCCAAGGCAAGACTAGAACTCACACTCTCCTGCTTTCTAGCCTGATGTCTTAACCACTAAACTAAACTGGCTCTCTAACCAGAATCTTGGCCTTCCTTATATTGTTAAAATAGAGTTCCCAGTTAACTCAGCCATCATAATCTGTGGTGAGGGATGTTGGGACTATTTTTCTCAATAATACCGGAAGGCTTCAGATTCCCAAGCCCTGGACAAAATAAAGTAGGGATGTTTTGTTTAAGTGATCACACAAACCCCGCTTCCTTGCTTGATACATTCTTTATAGCAGCGGTTCTCAACCTGTGGGTCGCGACCCCTTTGGGGGTCAAATGACCCTTTCACAGGGGTCGCCTAAGACCATCAGAAAACACACATTTCCGATGGCCTTAGGAACCGAGACTCTGCTCCGCATGGCCTCCTCCGCCATTTGCAGAGAGAGAGAGAGAAAGGCACTTTCGCTTCCCTTTTCTCTCTCTCTCTCTCAGGTGGATTTACCTCCTGCAGGGCTTCTGATTGGCCCTGCGCCCGGGTGCCCCACCCCCTGGGAGAAACGCGGCCAGGGCCTCATGGCTTGGAGCTGCCCGGGGAAGCCCCGGGATCCCTGCTGGGAGCGACCCGCTGGAGGCTCCGCTGAGCGGGCCAGCCCTCCGGAAAGCCATGGCCCAAGGGCGACCAACCCCTGTGATCCCCAGCCAGCCCGACCATTGGACCTGCTGGCCGGGAAGGTGCACCGGAATCCAGGCTGCCGGGAAGGAAGAAGGAGATTCAGCAAAGGTAGGAGAGGAGAGCCACCTCCTGGGGCCCGGCGCTGGCGGTGGCTTCCTTGCCCTCCCCTTCCTCCTCCCCTTCTTCCTCTTGCTGCCCCCAAAGCGGCAGAGGGATGCCTGGGGGGGAGCAGCCGGGCTGGCAGAGGGACTGGTAGGGGCCGTGCGGCACCAGCTCCCACCGCGGCTCCATTGGATGGGTGAAGGGCGAGGCCGGACAACGCGGAGTCCCGGCTAGGGTGACTACTTCCTCGCCCTCCTCCTCTCCTTTCTCCTGCTGCCCTCCCAGGCGGCTTGGGCGGGCGCTGCCTCCGCCACAGCTCCATCGATGGGCGGAGGGTGAGGCCAGGCAGCGTGGAGTCCCAGCGGGGGCAGCAGCTGGGCCAGGGGTGGTAGGGACCCTGACAATGCTGCCCTGTTGCTACTGCTGGAACCGCCACCTCCTGTCCTGCTTCCTCTCCCCGTCCATTCATCTGAGGATGTGGCGGCTAGGCCAGGGGCGGCGGTGGCGGCGGTGGCTGTGAAGAACCCCAGTGATGCTGCTGTGCTGCCAACGCTGCCACTGGAGCCGCTGCCTCCCATCCTGCTCCCCCTGCCCACTCCTTTGGCTGAGGATGCAGCCAGGTGGCGGCAGGGCCAGCGGTGAGGAACCCCAACAATGCTGCCGTGCTACCGCCACCACCGCCAGAACCGCTGCCTCCCATCCTGCTCCCCCTCCCCACCCGTTCAGCTGAGGACACGCAGAGGCCAGGGGCAGTGGGGACCTCCGATGATACTGCCATAAGAGAGAGAAAGAGAGAGAGGAAAGAGAGAGAAACAGAGGAAAAGAAAGAGGAAAGAGAAAGAGGGAGGAGAAAGAGAAACAGGAAAGAGAGAGAGGAAAGAGAGAAAGAAATAGGGAGGAAACAGAGAAAGAGAAAGAGGAAAGAGAGAAAGAGAGAGGAAAGAGACTGCCTTCCCAATTGCTGAGAAAGGGAAAAAAAGCCATGAGCAAGTTCCCCTTTCTGCCTCGTTGCTGAAAGCTTTTTTAAAAAAATGACCACTCATTCAGAACTCCTCGGGGCTTGTTTGCACGAGCTTGTGGCAGATCAGTAAATAAAGACGTTTGCACCCTGAATGTGTGGACGCTGCTTTCATGACTTGCCACCATCACCCTCTCTCTTCCCGCCCTGCTCGGGCAATGTGCTGCTGCTGCTGCTGCTGGCTGAGCCGAGCTGGGATGCCGAGCCGATCCCCATGCTTTCTGGTTGCCCGGCCGGGCTCCACTCCCAGCAGCCCTAAAAAGCACTGTGGGAGAGTGGGGAATGCTGGGAGTTGCAGTTCATCACCATCTGGAAAAAAATCCATTCTTCCTTCCTTCCTTCCTTCCATCCATCCATCTCCTTCCCTTCCCCTTCAATCTCTCCTTCCTTCCTTCCCTTCCCCTTCAATCTTCCTTCCTTCCTTCCATCTCCATCCCTTCCCCTTCAATCTCTCCTTCCTTCCTTCCCCCCTCAATCTCCTTCCTTTCCCCTTCAATCTTCCTTCCTTCCATCTCCATCTCCATCCCTTCCACTTCAATCTCTCTCCTTCCTTCCTTCCTTCCTTCCCCCTTCAATCTCCTTCCTTCTCCATCTCCTTCCTTTCCCCTTCAATCTTCCTTCCTTCCATCTCCATCCCTTCCCCTTCAATCTCTCTCCTTCCTTCCCCCTTCAATCTCCTTCCTTCTCCATCTCCTTCCTTTCCCCTTCAATCTTCCTTCCTTCCTTCCATCTCCATCCCTTCTCCTTCAATCTCTCTCCTTCCTTCCTTCCTTCTCCCTTCAATCTCCTTCCTTCTCCATCTCCTTCCTTCCCCTTCAATCTCCTTCCTTCTCCATCTCCTTCCTTTCCCCTTCAATCTTCCTTCCTTCCTTCCATCTCCATCTCCATCCCTTCCCCTTCAATCTCCCTCTCCTTTTTTCCTTCCTTCCTCCTTTCCTTCCCCTTCAATCTCCTTCCTTCTCCATCTCCTTCCTTTCCCCTTCAATCTTCCTTCCATCTCCATCCCTTCCACTTCAATCTCTCTCCTTCCTTCCTTCCCCCTTCAATCTCCTTTTTTCTCCATCTCCTTCCTTTCCCCTTCTATCTTCCTTCCATCTCCATCCCTTCTCCTTCAATCTCTCTCTCCTTCCTTCCTTCCTTCCTTCCTTCCTTCCTTCCTTCCTTCCTTCCCCCTTCAATCTCCTTCCTTCTCCATCTCCTTCCTTTCCCCTTCAATCTTCCTTCCTTCCTTCCATCTCCATCTCCTTCCTTCCCCTTCAATCTCCTTCCTTCTCCATCTCCTTCCTTTCCCCTTCAATCTTTCTTCCTTCCTGCCTTCCTTCCATCTTCAACTCCATCCCTTCCCTTCAATCGCCTTCTCCTTCCTTCCTTCCTTCTTTCGTTCCCCCTTCAATCTCCTTCCTTCTTCATCTCCTTCCTTTCCCCTTCAATCTTCATTCCTTCCTTCCATCTCCATCCCTTCCCCTTCAATCTCTCTCCTTCCTTCCTTCCTTCCTTCCTTCCTTCCTTCCTTCCTTCCTTCCTTCCTTCCTTCCTTCCCCCTTCAATCTCCTTCCTTCCATCTCTATCCCTTCCCCTTCCATCTCTTTCTCCTTCCTTCCTTCTTTTCCCCTTCAATCTCCTTCCTTCTCCATCTCCTTCCTTTCCCCTTCAATCTTCCTTCCCTCCTTCCCTCCCTCCCAACATTTTTGAGCAAGGAAGCGTAAGCTTCTCCAGAGAGCATTGCTATATTATTTTTGTAATTAATAACTATGCTTTAATTATGTTCAAGTCATAACAATGAAAATACACCCTGCATATCAGATATTTACATTATGATTCAAAACAGTAGCAAAATTACAGTTATGAAATAGCAACGAAAATAATTTTATGGTTGGGGGTCACAACATGAGGAATTGTATTAAGGGGTCGCGGCATTAGAAAGGTTGAGAATCACTGCTTTATAGACAGGATTGTAAACGAAAACCTGATTTTGGTATAAAAACTCTGGCGTGCAAAATGAACAAAGCAGAATATTGGATTTGAACAATATAGTAAAAATCCTGATTTGTATAAGTGATTAGAACAGTGTTTCTCTATCCTGGCAATTCTAAGAGCTGTGGACTTCATTCTGGGCGTTGAAGCCCGTGTATTTTAGAGTTGCCAAAAGAGGAGGAGGAGGAAGAGGGCCATAGCATATCAGACCATTCTGAATCCAGTTTAACAATTAGTGGCTATCCAAGCAAGCTTTCTGCTTAATGATGAATACTCACATACAGACCTCACTACACATGATTTTTTTTTTAGCTGGAATTCTGTATAGGAAATTCCATAGTATTTTTTTTAATGATATCTGTGATATATTTTACATCACAAGAAGGTTTTCCCCCAGGCAGGAGCCTTGCTGTATTCTTTGTACTTTGGGAGCAGTGGCCATACACAAGCAAACAAATATTGATGTTTAAACTGCTGAACACTTTTGTTATAACATTTGGCTTCTCATTTTTTGATCCTGATTTCTGATTTTAAAAAATTAATCAATGCTTTAATTATCCTAACCACCACCCCTTTTCTGTTATATATTTTAGACCGGGGGTAGGCAACCTTGGCTCTTTTATGACTCGTGGACTTCAACTCCCAGAAGTCCACGAGTCATAAAAGAGCCAAGGTTGCCTACCCCTGTTTTAGACAAAACTATAGTGACATAGCACTGGCCCAGCAAGTTTCTACCTATAGGAAAGTTCACACCTTTATTCATCCTTTACCCAGACCAGGCCCTTGGAAGTCTCCAAAAGTTTTCAACCTCCATTTTAAGCCATCGCAGTAACTTCAATCAGGGAGAACCTCAAATTCTAAATCTCACCTTCTCCTTACTTTTTTTCGCATCCTGGTTCACACTTTCTTTCCTGGAGCTTCAAAAGTTCAGCTTTCCAGCTGTCATCCCTACCTGTGAATGTAATTGTTTTTATGCAAGTGTAGCACTCCCAGTGTGATTTCATACGCCATGCGCTGTAATGTGCTGAGGTCGCGTGTCAGTAAATCAGGAGTCATTCCATCTGCTTTGCGTTGAGCTCGCAAGTAACGTTTCAGATCTCCCTGGAGGTGGGGGGGGGGACACCAAGAGAAGAAAGTGACCAAGTTTCCAAATCTAGTAATCTTGTCTGGGATTCAGGAAAATTATCCAGACATTTTTGAAGAATCCAAGATATTCTTATTCTCATTCAAAACTCACATTATCTATATTATACATCCTGTCCTCATTCTAAACTGACTTAACGAAAGTACCAGGTAGATTGGAACTATGTTGTAACTGTTGGAAGTCAGCACCCACCCTCCTAGAAAAGGAAATATTTGGGGAAATGTTTAAAAAGACAGAATATTATATTTCCCCAAAGGAATAATAGAAAAATCTTAGGCAGAAACCAGTCCCCAGTCTTCTTCCCCCAGGCAGAGGCCAGCTCTGTAGAAATGCAGATTTGATAATTATATTCAAAAAGACTGAGCCATCTATTCATAAGCAAAATGCTTTCAGCCACAGGTCCAGAGAAGCAGGACATGACTTTTAGGACATAATAGGATTAACCCCCCACTATTAGAATGCCAAAATGGGACTTCCGGTTCCGGATTGCGGCGCCTCTAGCCGCACAGGGAGACTCGTCTCCTTGTCCGGCTAGTTTCCCTCCGTCGGTAGACCCCAGCAGTAGACCCCGTCGATGAGGCTACGCTCGGCTGCAGAGGAGCAGCGGCTCCTCTAGCTGTCCGAGCTGACTCTGAGGGCCGACGGAGCAGAAAACCAGCCATAAAATGGCCGTTCACCTAGCCGCACCAACCTCAAGTCACAAGAGCAACTAAGCATGAAGAACCACTGTGGTGAATCCGGGTGAGACCTTTCCTTCCCTCGCTATCCTGATCTTTCCTGCAAGAGTTTTTATTTTCCCTTATTAAGAAAGCGGCGGCTGCCTATATGTGGAAAGAAGAGCCAAAAAGAAAGGGATTAATTTTTGTGTGTGTGGTTGGTTGTTTTTTTTTTACTATCTTACTATTTGACTGCTGTGGGGTGAATTTCAGGGGAAAAGAAGGGGAAAAGAGACATTGTTACTTTCCTTTTTTAATTTGATAATATAGAAGATAGTTTTTGTTGATTTTTTTTAAAAAAAAGAAAGAAAGAGAGAGAAAACTTTCCTTTTTCGTTCTTTTTTTAACTTTCTCTAATTTGATTAACTTGGGGGAAAAAGAAAAAAAGAAGAAAAAGACTTTATAGTCCACTGAGGACATCTGGTGGTGAAAAAGTAGAATTTCAACTGTACTTCTCCCTGTTATTTGGGGTGGAATGGATTTATGTGATAAGAAAAGAGAAAAAATAACTGGACAGCTGGGTTTGGAGGTGGATATTTGTGGATTTTCCTTAAGTAGTCTCTAATAAAGGAATAGGCAAAGCTACCACTAAAATGGCTGAAAGTTATCCTCATCTTGACTATGATTTAATACTGGAAAAAATATTAGAAGTTAGAGAAGATTTTAAAATTTATTGGAAATCTTGGAGAAAATCCAAAGATGCCACCTTGGAATTTCATATTGATCCTTTAATAATGAATCAAGTTATGGAACAAGGAATAATAGAAGATGAACAGAATAATTCTGAACAGACCTACTTACAACTTAAAGAGACAGAGACACTATTCTTACAATCTAATTGTGAACCTGCATCAAGAGAAAATGTGGAAACCACTGAATCAACTAATGCCACGCATTACCTATAACTGATGGACAATTTTGATGACCAAGAAATAACTGTAATTGACCCAATTCAATTACCAAAAATAACAAAGATTGACACCCAGACACAACTTTTTGGAAATTACAATAAAAAGGACAGGGAAAAAAAATTTGTTCAGTTTGAATCTGTTAGGAAGCCTCGTAATCAAATCTTGAGGTTTGATAATCGAAGAGCCTTACTATGGGAACCAAATTGGCATAGAAAGAAAGCTAGAGTCAGGTTCAAGCGTGATACAAAATGTTATTTGATGGGTTAAAAAGGCTTAGAAATTTTGTCTGATTTAACGATGTATGAAGGATGTAAATGTATTGTTACTATGGTTGACAATTATTTGAGGGAGTCAATCCTTTTAGAGGACAAAAAGACTTTATAGAAGTAGACTGACGAAATGATTGAATATATCTAGCAAAAAAAGGAAAAAAGAAAGAGAATATGTCTGATTTAATTAGGAATGAAATATGAGAATTGCTTGATATTATAATTGACAAGTATTTGAAGATATAAACTTATTATGGCCTTTAAAAGATTCTTTTTTTATAGATGTAGATTGATGAAATGATAGAATATATTTTTTTAAAAAAAAAGAACTGTAATTGTTGGACCTATATTATTATTTTAAATATGATAACTATATTGTAATAGAGAGAGAGAAAGAGTTATTTGTGATAAGGGGGAAAATCTGTCTCAATGAACGATTGTGTATCAAGGTTACCTGAAATCACAACTATATACTTACTAAAATGTAGTTGGAGTATGACAATTGTAATGAGTACAGCCTAAAAACAGGATATAGATTATAATTGCATCTGTTTGATGACTTTTGTAATTGTATAAATTTTAATAAGCAATACTATATTCAATTTGAGCTATATTTATATGACTTTGTCCTTGAATGATTGGACATCCTGATCACTATGTTGTGTCTTAAGCTTTTGGGGAAAGATGGGAAAAATCAGTAAATACTTACTGAGATAGAGGAGTTGCTCAGACATTACCTCTGAACTGCATCTGAAGAGGGATGAGAGGGAAGAAAGAGTGAAGGAGGGGAGAAGGAAATAGGAAGGTTGGAGGAGAAGAGGAGAAGTGGAGAGAAAGGGAAGGAGAGGGGTGGGAAGAGGGAAGTAGGAAGAGAAGAAAGGGAGAAAGTGATGCGGTGAAAGGGGAAATGGGCGAGCAACACCAAAAGTTACGCGTAGGTATTTACCTCATTTCATTAAAAGTCCTGTATATATGAATGTAAAAGAACGTATGGTAACACCTTATAAATATCATGGTATATGTATCGGGGAGAGTTTGAAATGAAATTGACAAAGTCTTAAAATAGGTTTAACAGAAATTTATGATAGAAATGGAATATATTAAATTTATATGTTTTTGGGTTTTTGTTTTGTGAGGGAGAGGGAAATAGAAAGATGAAAGTGAATGTATTAGGTTGAGCTGTTTAGGTATGTTTTTATCTTGGAATTTTTGTTCACCTGATCACCAAGGTGTGTTTTAAGCACCTATTGTTAAAATTATAAAATCAATAAAATATTTTTTTTAAAAAAAAAAAAAGAATGCCAAAAGGGCAACTCAAGCTCAGGTCAAAGTACAAGCCACAGGAACAGGAAGAACCTCAAATACAAAGCCCAAAGAAGGTATAAAAGCCCACCTATCCCAACTCCATTTTGTCAGCTGTCCCAGAACCACATGCTGTTGGTTCTGTTCTTCAATAAAGAATCTTCTTTCCAAACAGCCTCCATTTTATTTATTCCTGTCTTGGACTGGACCTGAAGATTTTTCTTTCAACATAACATCACAAAGCCCATTTGGAAGCTAGATAGCAAGCACGGGGCTCACTCAGACCTACATTATTCAAATTAATAAAGCCACACAAGGTATTTGATAACTACCCCACCAACTTTAAGGTCTTAAGAATCTGTTTTACAGTTTGCCCTGCCATTTTCAGGTCACAAATATGGTCATCAGGTAGCAAACTGGCGGTATAGGATGTGATTTTCTCACAGTTATTGCAGGCTTCTCACTGTTTTAAAAGTAAGATGTAATTAAAGAAAAATATGAGATTAATATTCTACACAATTGCCGCCTACAAGGAAAGCCAGGCTCTCTATGTATATCTAGTTGGGCAAAGCAATTTTGAATGAATGGCTACGGAAATTAATGTTGTCACTAGCGCCACATTGACAAGGAGACAGACATTATCCTAGAGCGCCGATATTGTGGTTACTCCATATTCAGAGCCCTGGTGCTCTGGGCATTCCAGATTCATGACAATAGGCTTGGACTTCAGTAATTCTCAAATCTGATTTTCAATTACGCTCCAGTTGACTTACCAGTTGGCAGAATTCCATGATCAGGAGGAAGGGTATAGTTTCTGTGCATAAGCCGAGGCACTGTAGTATGTTTGGATGCTGGAGGCTTTTTGAAGGCAAGGTAGAGACATGGGGAGAGAAATACAGAAAAAGCAGGAGAAAAAAAAAACCCTAGTATTTCTGGATGACCGGACAAGAATCTCAGTGAATCATAACATACATAGGGAAATCCTTGCTTCTATTTTTGGACAATTCCTCTGTGTTCTCTGTTATAACCAACAATTTGCTAGCAGCTCATTGGAGCATCCCAAAACTCCAACACCTCTAATAGCCAGAAAAGAGATTTCTGAGCCGTGACAGAGCTCTGCTTAGGGAAGCCAGATTCACTTAACAACCTTGTTACTAACTTAACAACTGCAGTGACTCAGTTAACAACTGTGGCTAGAAAGGTCATAAAATGGAGCAAAACTTAACAAATGTCTCACTTAGCAACATAAAATTGTGGTCGTAAGTTGAGGACTATCTGTATTTCATATGGAGATTCCTTATTCAATTTTCACCCTCATATCAGGTTCTGCTACTTACCGATAAGGCTGGGCCTCTGACAAGAACTTCCTCTGCTCCAGTGATCCAGCACTAACACGCAGCTCCTTCACCACCACCTGTGCAGGGGTGAAATCTGAGAATATTTCACCCAGAATAACCTAGGAAAGAGGTGGGGGGGGAATATGAAAGAGAAACCACTATGAACTACTGATACGTGGTTATTAACTTGAACTGGCTATGTAGATCATATCTCATTAGTGATTAAAGTCATTAACGAACTCACTGATGGCCAATTGATTTCCAGGTACAATTTAATTATCTATACAATATTCTAAATAGCTTGGCTCCTGGGCAGCTGAAAAATTGCTTTTATTATAAGGGATGCAATAAAGGAAGACACGAGAAGGCAAAGGAGAAACAGCTTAAGAATGCCTGAAAGTATTCAGGTCCAACATGATTTTGAATAGGTAATTTTTTTTTCTTTTTCCTGAGCAATATGAATGTTTGCACTGTTTTTAAAATGTTTGTTTCTTGTTTTAATTGTTTTTATACTTTTGGAATTGTAAGCTGTCCAGAGTCACTGATTGAAATGGGTGGCTATAGAAATTAAATAAATAAAATTAAAATTTGGAAAAATAGAGTTTTTCTAATTTTTATAAAATAAAATGGCTCTAGAACAAAGTCAATGGATGAACTTTTATTTTCTTACTCTTCTCCTTTGACTGTTCAAATCTGCAAAAACTGTGTGTGATCAACTTTGGAAGGCCCAATCTCCCATCCAAAACCTCAGTTAACATTCCCCATTGCATCACTGGGTGTACTGGGAGAAGCCTTATCAAGTAAAAGCTGGGCACAACGTTTTTGAAATTATGGTTCCTTCTTTGTCAAAAAGAAAAGTTGCCTAGTACTCTCACTCACGAAAGAAATTCTTGCTCCTTTTAGGATATTTTCTGTGACCTGATATTTCATTACTTTCTGCATTAAATTTTGCAATTTGCAGTTAATGATTGAGCTTTTTTTCTTTATTTGGCTGCTGATTTTTGACTGATTGTTAGAATGTTACTCCATACATGTGTAAAAGGCCCTTGCATTTTGTTCTTTTGTTGCAAAACTATTCTGGAAGTTTCTCTCTCTCTCATGGTTATCTTTATAACGTTGTTTAGAAATAATCATAATAAATGAATGATTTTTATCATATAGCCAACACGTTGCGCATTCCTATCCTATTTATGGGATTCAAGTCAACTCTTGCTACAAAGCATGAAAGCAAGTTGCCTGAATTTCATTCTTAAATCATATCCACAAAAAAACTGAATTTTTCTTACTTACTTTTCCAAACCAGCCATTTCCAATCTCCTGCAGGTAACTGAGGTGCTGTCTACTTAGACCCAAGTGTTTCACTAAATCTGAAAGGGGAAGATGGCAATTCCAATAATGGGAATCAAGAATGCTGCACAGAGGACACAGGCTAAAAGTTAGCTCCATTTTGACTCTCCCCATGCCCCAAAACTATTAAATCGAAAAAATTGTGTTGTGAGATAAGCTAGAACAGTTTTCCATGATGTAATGTTCTCCAGACAGTGTGTCTACAAGAAGCCATTGTAGAGAGATCACAGATAGTCCTTGACGTACAACCATGTCTTTAGTGACTGTTTGAAGTTACAACAGCACTGAAAAAAGGGACTTACTTTATGCTTAACAAACATTGCCGCATCCCTATGGTCACATGATCAAAATTTTGATGCTTGGCAACTAGTTCATATTTATGCAGTGCCCCAGGGTCATGTGATCCCCTTTTTGTGACCCTCTGACAATCAAAGTCAACAGGGAAGCCAGATCCACTTAACAACCTGGTTGCTAGCTTAACAACTGCAGCAATTCATTTAACAGTTGTGGCAAGAAAAGTTGTAGCATGGAGCAAAACTCACTTAACAACTGTCTTGCTTAGCAAGAAAAACATTGGGCTCGAGTGTGGTCGTAGGTTGAGGCCTATCTGTATGTGGAAATGGATGTGGGAAAGTGTTCATGAGGTGGAAAAGGGTAAGATGGACTCAGTTAAAGTTAAAGCAGATTGGGGACAGGATTCCTGGGGCTTCCAAAATGAAAGTGATTTGAAGTCGAGAGAGATATAGAGATCAAGATGGATCACTGCATAAGCCAGTGGGTCGGGAAAGTCAACAATGTACATGTAGATGAGATCAGAAAGACAAGAAAGAAAGGTGACAGACAAACAATACAAGGGAAGTTATACAGAAGAAACAGCAGGTGCCACAACAGGAAGAAAATGCAAAAGTGACAGTGAATGTCCAAAATAGAAAGACAAGGTAAAACCAGGTCAGCTAGAATCCTAGGCTAGGACATAGCAAATGCTCAAATAATAAATTACTAGAGACATTCCCATTCTATGAAAAAAACAAACCCTGGATTTCTACTCTTCTGCTACTTTTATGCATAGTATTTTCATTATAAAGATGCCAAGGTCTAAAGCAGCCTTCCCCAACCTGGTGCTCCCATCATTTCAAGATTCAGGTAGTGGAGACACATCTAATGGACATCAGGTTTGCGATGGCCGGCTTAGAACCACACTAGTATATTCTCCCAAGAAACGGTAGTAAGTGCTGCCAATTCTCATATTGCAAGGGCAATATGAAAAAATATCACAAACGAAGAGGGGAACCATAATATGAACCGGTTCCCTCAGAAAATTTACCTGTTTTGGGCATCTGTTGACTGGAAGATGGGAGTGAAACCTCAGAAAGAGGCAGAATGTAGACATCTGGGATGGACTGGGAGGAGGATGTCTCCTCGGCAGGTGGTGTATACTCTCCAGAATATTCTTCTCCATCAGGGTTCTCAAATTCCTATTGGGTAGACCAAGGATTTTTTTTTAAAAAAGATCTTTGTTTCAAACACACCATGTCCACCTCCCATCTCCACCATCTAGCTCACCTTGAAACCCACATCACCCCTCTTGCAGCACAGGCAGGTGAGGAGGAGGAAGATAAAGGCCAACAAGCCTGAGCAGGAGATCAGAACCACAGCATAGGGAGGGGCCAGGGGAGCCCGGCCCTGAGATAATCCATCTGAAGAGAATAGAGAAAGGGCGAAATAGGACACATATCTTAATACAGCATTTAGACCAGGAGTCCTCAACCTTGGCAACTTTAAGACTTGTGAACTTCAACAAAGCTGGCTGAGGAATTCTGGGAGTTGAAGTCCACAAGTCTTAAAGTTGCCAAGGTTGAGGACCCCTGAATTAGACATAGCTATGTTTGCCTGGTGGGAAAGAAAAGGTAATAAGATTGAGGACCATCTAAAATGTTCTGAACTAGTAAGTGAACTTTCCTGTTTTTCAGAATTAGCAGCTGAGATACAAACTGATAAAAGGATGGAGGACAAATGTTTAGGAAGAACAGCGATTTTTTTCATCTAATGAATTATATTTCAGTGATTATGGTTCCAGGTTCGTGTTATCTTGCAGAAAGGCAGAAAAGCAATCTATACAGCTAGTCCTCAATTTACAACAGTTCATTTAGTGACCATTCAAAGTTACAACAGCACTGAAAAAAGTGACATGACCATTTTTCACACTTATGACCATTGTAGCATCTCCATAGTCACGTGATTTACATTCGGATGCTTGACAACTGATCCATATTTATGATGGTTGCAGTGTCCCCGGGGTCATGTGACCATCTTTTGCAACCTTCTGACAAGCAAAGTCAGTGGGGGAAGCCAGATTCACTTAATAAACATGTTACTAATTTAGCAACTGCAGTGATTCACTTAACAAATGTGGCAAGAAAGGTTGTAAAATAGGACAAAACTAACTTAACAAATTTCTCACTTGGCAACATAAATTCTGGGCTCAATTGTGGTCGTAAGTCGAGGACTTCCCGTACAGTAAGATGATGATGATGATGACGATGACACAATCTTGTCCTAATTCCATACTTCCACAAGTTCCCACAAGTATTTCTTTCCTTCCTTTTCTCAAAGTGCTAGCATATATGTTCTAACCAACATACTCTTTTTATTTTCCGTTTCAGCCACAAGGTCCTTCCACCCCAAGGCTGACCCTGTTGCTGGACAATGGGAGGAGATTGTCTCAGGTAGCAAAAGTCAAGCTAGCACCTGTTAAGTATCGGAAGACAAGGCTATTCAGGCTTAAATTCCCAGCTCTGCCTTCCTTAAGTTACAGTGTTATGGGCAGTCATGACAGAAGATGGTGCTCGTGGCCATTATGGACCCAAATGTTGCTTACTGCTGTGATGGCCTTCCGTTCCCCAAAACCTGGGAGGTAGGCGGTTCTGATGGTCCTATCTCCTCAGGAGTTCCATCAATACGATTGTTCATAGGGCTGTGGAATAACATACCCCCATACTTATGGCCTGCTACTTCCCTGATAAGCTTTTGCAAAGAAGTGAAACCTAGTTATGGGAGAGAGCATTGGGAAGGCGATATTAAATTTAGTGCCTGCCTCTGTTGAAATGCAACATTATGGTTTACATTATGTTTTCTGTTTGTTCTGATCTTTTTAATCTATGTTTCTGTTGAAGGCCATTCAGAGTTACTTGTAGTGAAGTAATTACGACAAACAAATAAATGACTGAATGTGGGGCGTTATTTTATCCTTCACTTCAAGAAACAAATGTCTTGGGCTAAGCCTACTATATATTGCCTTGTATTCTGCCAGCTGCCAATATAAGATGAACAGTAAGTTTTAGGGATCTTGAACATTCTATTCTCTACCTCACCAATGAAAGTTGGTGGTAACTGATGCAGTTATAGCTAGTCCTCAACTTACGACCACAATTGAGCCCCAAATTTCTGTTGCTAAGTGAGTCACTCGTTAAGTGAGTGTTGCCCCATTTTACAACCTTTCTTGCCACAGTTGTTAAGTGAATGACTGCAGTTGTTAAGTTAGTAACATAGTTGTCACAATGGCTTTTCCATTGACTTTGCTTGTCAGAAGGTCGCAAAAGGTGATCACAGGACACGGCAACCGTCGTGACTATGAGTTGGTTGTCAAGCATCTGAATTTTGATCACATGAGCATGGGGAATGCTGCAATGGTTGTAACTTTTTTCAGTGCTGTTGTAACTTGAATCGTCACTAAATGAACTGTTGTAAGCCGAGGACTGCCTGTATTTCACTCATTGCTTTGTTCCTGAGTGCCAGGTTTGAATGCCTCAACTTTGTCCCTGCCTCTTCATGGACACGTACTACCTTAGCCCATGGTACACAGCAGAGGGAGATGCTTAGAATAGCACAGAAGCTCTGAGCTTGGTGGCTGTAAAACCCACCATCATCTTTATTTTCCCAAAAGTTCAAATCCACCCTTGGAGACATTCTGAGGTAATAAAGATGGTACTCCCTGTGCTACACCAACACTTCTAACTTTAGCACAGTGAGTCATCTCTTTTAAAATCCGAAATCATTTTTTAAAGGTTGAATCTTGTAACCAGGTGGACGACAACCTTTGCTCCATCATACAGATAGTTTTCTCATTGGTCAATTTTCTATATTCTTTTATCTCTTTCCACCTTCGCTCTATTCTGTCCTATTCTAACCACTCATTGTCCGTCTGACAAATGACACAAACAGAAAGCACCAACTTCAAGTTGCGTTCATGAGATTTTCAAATTTTACCACAGCATTATGAAAACATTAGAAACGTGTCATTAGAAACTGTTTCATTATCCTGCCTTCGCCCTGAAGGAATCTATAGACTTCTATTTTTGGGGGGGGGGGGGCGGAAATGTCATCCTCTCTTTCCCAGGAAGCTGAGATATATTTGGAAACAGAAACGACGATTTAAAGAGATGGTACTAAAATTAGGCACACATTTACATTTCTAGAGACCATCTTCTATGCCATGATCTATTCCTAAGCATGTTATTTATTTTTTTTATCAATTGAAGTAAGATTAATATTCAAATACTATTACCAGAGGTGTCTGGTTGCTTACATTGGATTTCCCATTATGCATGGACAAAGTTATGCCAGAAATGAGAATTCACCTTGTTCCTGTAGGACAGGGGTTCTCAACCTTGGCAACTTTAAGACTTGTGGACTTCAATTCCCAGAATTCCTCAGCCAGCAAAGCTGGCTGAGGAATTCTGGGAGTTGAAGTCCACAAGTCTTAAAGTTGCCATGGTTGAGAACCCCTGCTGTAGGACAGTGTAACAGACTACAGGTCTCCTGTTATTGCTTATGTGAAAGCTTGGCAGTTAGTCACAAGAAATATTTGCTAGTGAAGCAGAGCTGTCATCTACCCCACCATTTCAAACAGTCATGGGACAGACACATGGGCATCAACCCTCAAAAGTCTGCTGGCTGGAAATTAGGGGAAATAGAAGGTATCAAACTGGGAAAGGTTCATAAAGCCTCAGCTTCTTCTAAGTGATTTGCTAAGATTTGAAAAGGCTGAGGGAATCATCAGCCTTTGCTTCTTGAAGACAACATCAGAGCAAAACCTACTATGCCATCCTTAATTCTTGGCCCACGGCTGCCTGCCCTTTCTGACATCAGAGCAAGTCAGCCATTGGCAACTAATATGACATTTCTGAACTTCCAGCCTGCATTATGACAGCAGATGTAAAGAAAGAAAGACAAGACAGAGGTGGGGAAGTAGAAGGGTAATACATCAGAGCAGACTGAACTCCCTCAAGAAAGGGGAGTGGAAATAGCTTTGATTATAAATTCTAAAAAAAAAAAAATCTTTCCAGCTTGTTGCAACAGTAAACATGCTACAATCTCTTAGAATGAAGCAACTGGCAATTTCACAATCCTTTAATAATCCAATCATACCTCAACATTCTGGAGTTTTTGAGGCATGATTATTTGAAAACTAATGTTCCTGGGTATTAATATTTGACTTGATTCCTGTATCAGAGAAAGTAAGGGACAAATGGATCAGACCAAAAATCCATTAAGTGGACCATATTTTTTGGGACAGTAGCCAGACAATTGTTTTCCTAATTATTGTATATATACCACCTATTTTGCACCTATTTTACACAGTCTGAGAATGTGATGATACCACAAAAGTATCATCCAAGTTCATGGTGAATCTGTGGATTGAATCCAGGTCTGCCAAAGCCTCATTGAACACCATGTCCAGTGAACTCATGGTTTCTTTAATCCTCCCACCAGCCCATATGTATCAAATTATCTCTACACCTAATCTCCTATTTGATCCTTCTTCAAAATAGTCTTTATCCATTCTTTCATCTCTTCTTCCAGTCATGAAGTTTTTCACCATCTTCTCTATCTCAGCCATACTCCATCCTTACACAAAGCCCTCAATGAGCCCCACATAATACCTTTTCACTTATGTCAAAAGTGCATCCCACTTTCCATGGATCACTGTCAGACCAAATACAGATGGCATTTCTGGATGTCACTAACCTGTCGGGCATAAATCTCACACCCACCTCTCAGACATTCCTTCCTCCATCACAGTTGTTTTCTTTGCATGCAAATATTTATCCTAGGTCTCCATTACCATGGAATGACTCTGGATCCCTCTTCAGGGATCATATGCAAAAATATCTCTTTTCACAGATAACTTCTGCCTTGCCTTGATAGCCTTAAGGAGTGGCTTCAATTTTCTCCAGTGCTGATTATCATTAACAACAGGGGAGGGTCAAGAGAAGACGATAAGGAACAACACCGCTGCTTTAAGGCATCTGGCAAAATCCCAGGGTTGATGTATTTGCTCTGTATAGGAATCCCAGCTGTCTCTGGAGAACGGCATTTATAACCCAGGTGCCCCCTCCCCACCTGGTCTGGAAAGAAGCCCCTGATCCAAGTGTTGTCCCCCACTTAGCACCCTGTAGGGGGTGGGGGTCAGGTCCACCAGGCAGTCACCTAGCTGCACAAACAGGTGGCCACAGATGGCTGGGCGAGCGGCAACAGCAAATTGGATGAGGGGGTGGCTGCTGGCAAGGACTCCCAGGAAACCCTTGCCCCTGCCCAAACTCACCATTTTCCGAAGGCGCTGCCAAAGCTTTCTCCGGGTTGAAATACGACATGGACGCTGCCAGGAGAAGGAAAGGGCCTTGCCTTAGCATCTTAGGGATAGTCTGGAATCATGGATCAGGAAGGAGGGGAAGGGAGGCTGGGAGGGGTCTCAAGACACAGGTGCAGGGGGACGGGGAGAGAAATTGGCTGCCCCAGCAAAGCAGGGGGAGGACAGGCTTCAGACATCAGAACTGATGGAATGGAGCAGGAGGCAGCAGGAACAATGGTCGCAGCGCCCAAGAGGCTGTGTTGCCCGCATCCTTAAGTTGATGTGTTACCGCTGGGCTCGCCGCTACCTGCCTTTCATTCTCATGGATTTTCTTCCTTCGTTGCCAGTTGCCCGCAGAGGAAAAGGAGGGATGGAAAATAAATGGGGGAGGGTGGCAAAGGATATCAAAGGTGAAACGAATCAGAGGATTTTTTTGGGGGGAGGGATTGTAACAATAGGTGATCTCACATGGGGAGCAGGAGGGGAAGCAAATGTGTGGGGGAAGAGGGAGGGGTGGGGAAGAGGCAAAGAAGGAAACCTAAAAAAGACAACTGAAGGGATGAAAGGAGGAAAGAGAGAAAAAAAGGGGAAAGAGAGAAATGAGGGGGAAGATAGCTGGGTGTTTTCCTCCCCCCCCTCCCCTCAGATCCAGCTCTCTGGGTTGCACTAGCAGAGAAATTGATGGAGAGAAAAGCCCTCCCAACCAGCTGAGGTTGTTGATTGGATGATGGATTTGTCACTTATACGCTAAAGGGAGGAGGATTCAGGAATGGATGGAGGGGGGTGTTGTTGCCATGGAGATCTGTTCCTGGGTAGCAGCAGCAACACTGGGCAGTGCAGGAGTGAAAAAGTGATGAAAAAGGGTCTCAGGGCAACAATCAGCAGAGAGGATGGGTGCTTTGTACAAACTGGGATACATCTTCCATATTACCAATCCACAAGCACCAACGCATGAAGCAAATATTTCCTCTCACACACATACCCTCATGCACCCATTTAGAATAGGTCATGCACAATACTTCATACCTGTAGAAATAGTCTCTCACGCTTATTTATTTACAGCACATGACAATCACGTTTTAAATTAATGCTAAGATGCTAGTTAAAACAACAATTAATTTAAAACCAGCACTACGAGAAAGGAAAACAGCCAACGGAATAATGCCATGGCTCCAAAAATGAGATGGTAATACTTTTCAGAAATAGCCTAGTGTGATAAAATAAGCTCCTCTAGTTGAAAGAGAGAGATGGGGTAAGGAAGACCACAGAAAGGGTAGGGGGAAACTCTGCAACTGAAACAGGAGCAGCTAATGGCCAGAGGGAACATGAAGTTGAGATAAGGGAATATTTGGTCATTAAATTTAAAACATTTGGAAATTAGTTGAAAATAAGGATGCTATTTGTTTAATACTTAAAAATTAGACCCAAAAGAAAAAAAATGAATATGTTTGATTTATTTATTGATTAACTCAGATAATATATATAATGAGCTTTGATTTATTAAAAGGGATACTGTATTATTAATTAGATGGTATAAGATGGGGGGGAATAGATAACTTTTAGGAAATAGAACAAGATTATACCCAAATAGATAAGATCTGCATTTTGAATATTAGATTCTGTTATGAATTGAGATGAAGGAAACTTTGGTTACCTAAAACTTGGAAATTATAAATATCAAATGTTAAGCTAAAACTTGGGAAAAACCAATAATAGGACATTGATTGAATGTGAAGATTGAATGTAAAAGTAATTAAGATATGTATAAATTAAAATGTTATTGATAAATGTAATAATGATGTTTTTATTTAGTTGATATAATAAAAACTGTATTAGCTTAAATATGAAATAGTAGATATTAAGGGAAAAAGAGAGGAAATATTTGAGGTTGTAATTTGAGATTTGTACTAAAGTTTTTTGTATGTTACTGAACTATTGAGTAACCCAGCCACCATGTTGCTTTTTAAATACCTAAATGTAAAATTAGAAAATTAATAAAATATTATTAAAAAAACATGAACTTGATTTTTTTGGTGGCACAGAGCCAATGCTGCCTATTTATGTCAGAGATCGATAATAATTGTTGTATTCATAAAACACAAATAATCTTTACCTTCACTGCAGTGTGTGAGCCCAGTGACTGCCCCACTCAAATGGCTTCACACATGACAGAGAGTGCTAACTTTGGATGAGAAATGAAAAAAAAAGGTGCCAATGTGTACAAATTGGTGAACTTGGGGGTAGCATTTCATGCTCACTCTAGAATCCCATTCTATACAGTAGGTTAACTGTGAAAGGGGATGCACTCTGTCATATGAACAATATTTTTTAAAAAATCATGCTGTACATCTTCGTATGGATCAGGGAAATTTCAGAGTTAAATCTCCATTGTGTACTTCTTGAATAATTAGGGTGTCTGCAGTGAAGGTGCCAAAATAGCTCAGTTGGCAGGCATATCTATGCAATTGAAGCATTACCCAATTTTTCTACGGCCCTACCCTAACGCTCTTCCAGCTGTAAATGAGGCAGAGCTTTCAAATTATACCACGAAAGGAAGAGAACAGTCATAGAGTTTAAATCCATCCTCAGCTTTGGGTTAGTCACTACAGTTTAGGTTAAGTCCCGCCTTTCCAGTCCAGTCCAGTCCAGTTTTTGTCAAGATAAAATGGGATGACAACATATGCCTAAACTCACAGACAACCAGGGAGGAATATAAAAGTGATGAATAAATGAATGCAAAGTGGTGACGTTTTGCACACCTCCATCCAGAAAACAGCCATGGAGTAGATAAGCATACTATGGAGTCCCTTTCATACAGTACAAGTAGTCCTTGACTTAACGACCAAAATGGAGCCCAAAATTTATGTTGCTAAGTGAGACAGTTGTTAAGTGAGTTTTGCCCCATTTTGTGTTCTTTCTTGCCAAAGTTGTTAAGTGAATCATTGCACTTGTTAAGTTAGTAACAAGGTTGTTAAGTGAATCTTGCTTTCCCATTGACTTTGCTTTTTCAGAAGGTCATAAAAGGTGATCACATGAGCCTGGGATATAGCAACCGTCATAAATATGAACCAGCCAAGCATCTGAATTTTGATAATGTGACCATGGGGATGCTGCAACTGTTATAAGTGCCAAAAAGTCACTTTATTCAGTGCCATTGTAACTTCGAACAGTCACTAAATGAATGGTTGTAAGCTGAGGACAACTGGTATTGTTAAACATGCAACACATCGTACCAAATATCCAACCCAAACATGCATAGGATTTTACTTACACAAAATGTTGGCTACAGTTAACCGGAACAGCTGAGTTAGGCACATACATGGGAAAGATGTTCATGCCATCTATGTGGATTTCTGGATACCAGATAGTGAGGAAAGTTGCTGCCTTCATCCCTTTGTGAGTGCCTCAAAGTTTCTGCTAAGGCAGTATTTCTCAAGCTTGGCAACTTTTAAGACATCTGGACTTAAACTCCCAAAATTCCTTAGCCTGTATACTGACTGGGGAATTCTGGAAGTTGAAATTCATGCAACTTAAAAGTTGCCAGGCTTGAGAAACATTGGGCTAAAGAAATTAGCCTTTAGTGTAAACCAATGATAGTTTACACAATTTGATCATCTTTCATGTGTAGAACTTTCATTTCAAAGGAAAATGTTATAAGGTACCTCACTTGGGATTATACATTTATTTATTTTATTTGGGTTTGTATGCCGCTCCTCTCCAGGGGACTCGGAGCGGCTAACAACATATACATAACAAAAAATACAATATAAAAAACCCAAACAGAATATCTAAAAACCAATAAACACACATTCAATACATCAATCAACCACAATCATCCCCAGGCTTGCCGGCAAAGATGAGTCTTTAGGTTTTTCCGGAAGGCCGGGAGAGTTGGAGAAACGCGGACTTCAGGAGGCAGTTGGTTCCAGAGGGTGGGCGCCACAACAGAGAAGGCCCTCCCCCTAGGGCCCGCCAGACGACATTGTTTCGCTGACGGGACCCGGAGGAGGCCGACCCTGTGCGCTCTCACTGGTCGTAGAGAAGTATGTGGCAGAAGGCGGTCCCGTAAGTATCCTGGTCCCATGCCATGAAGGGCTTTATAGGTAATAACCAACACCTTGAATTGGGCTCGGAGACCAATAGGCAACCAATGCAGCATGCGGAGAGTTGGTGAAATGTGGGCACAGCGAGGAAGGCCCACAACTGCTCGCGCAGCTGCATTTTGCACTAATTGTAGTCTCCGAACATTCTTCAAGGGTAGCCCCATGTAGAGAGCGTTGCAGTAGTCGATCCTCGAGGTGACAAGGGCATGTGTGACTATGAGGAGCGACTCCCGATCCAAGTAAGGACGCAACTGGTGCACCAGACGAACCTGGGCAAATGCCCCCCTCGCCACTGCCGACAAATGATGATCCAATGTCAGCTGTGGATCGAGGAGGACACCCAAGTTGCGAACCTTCTCTGAGGGGTTTATAGATTCACCCCCCAGGGTAATGGAAGGACAGATAGAAGTGTCCATGGGAGGCATCACCCACTCTGTCTTATCGGGGTTGAGCCTTAATCTGTTAACACTCATCCAAACCCTCACAGCCTCCAGACACCGGCACATCATCTCAACCGCTACACTGATATGGCCAGGAGTGGAAATGTACAGCTGAGTATCATCAGTGTACTGATGGTATCTCACTCCGTGGCAGTGGATGATCTCACCCAGTGGCTTCATGTAAATGTTAAAAAATAGGGGGGAGAGAACCGACCCCTGAGGCACCCCACATGGGAGTAACCTAGAGGTGGACCTCTGGCCCCCCACAAACACCGACTGCGACCGACCAGGGAGATAGGAGGAGAACCACCGTAATACGGTGCCCCCCACTCCCAATCCCTCCAGCTGGCGCAGAAGGATACCGTGGTCAATGGTATTGAACGCCGCTGAGAGGTCAAGAAGCATCAGGATAGAGGACTGGCCTCCATCCTGGGTCCGCCAGAGATCATCCATCAGAGTGACCAGAGCAGTTTTGGTGCTGTAGCCGGGCCTGAACCCCGACTGCAGAGGGCCCAGATAATCGGCTTCCTCCAGAGACCGCTGGAGCTGATGTGCCACCACCTTCTCAACAACCTTCCCTACAAAGGGAAGGTTAGCGACCGGACGATAGTTGGTCATTGTTTTAAAACTATCCATAATGTGGTTTGTATGGCTTGGGTTAAGGAACACAGCCTACAGTAATGTTTTTTCAACAAACACACAGGAAATGATCTTTTAACAGAGTCAGATTTTATTTGATGAATGAAGGCGAACATACGTGGTCCCAGGATAGTGTTGCAGGATCCAATCTGGGTCGGTCACCGGGATCAGAGGGTTTAGTCTTCCAAGCTTTTGGGCTTGTGCCGGAACCCAAACTCAGGGAACTTTATTTTATTTATTTTGTATGTTTGTTTATTTCTTCCTACTTGTGACTTTCTTATTACTTGTGGGGATTCTGAGTTGCTCCTGAAAAGGAAAATATTAAAAACAAAAATCACTTGATGCAATGAAAATCAATCAGTCCATGAATCACTGTTGAGGGTAGCAAGGCCTTACTTGTACCTAAATTCCCTTCTTAAGAGTCATTGTCAACTGCAGGAAATCAGAAGTCCAAGCAGTTCAAGTGAATTCATGTAGGTTTATTATATATTAAAGCTCTCTACAAAAATCTGGACTACTAATGGTCAAAGCGAGTTGGCGGTGGCTATTAATGGAATTCAAGGTGGGCTGGACTTCGTTTTCTTGTAGGTGCAAAAGGGCTTGAGACTGATGACTCATTTGACACTGCCCATCCCCACCCCCTCAGGCTCAACTTGGCCATCTCCTACATCCATGTTTTTATTCCGAAAATGTAGTTAAAATGTGAGTGATCTGGAAATCCTCCGGTAAGCTATTCCAAAGGTGAGACCATCACTGAAAAGGGTAAAGCCCAGGATTTCTGAAGATGGCATTCTCTTGATGGGGGAGCCCTTAACAATGTCATGGAATGTGTGGATGACCTTGAGATGACACCTAGGAAAGTATTTGACAAGAGAGGGAGGAGCTCCAAGTGGTCAGAGAAAGAAAATTACATCATGAACTGCGATCCACACATCAAAATAATTGAGTTACCACAAATAAAAGAAATACCTTATGCATTAGCATCAGGTATGAACCCGGTCAAAATGCTTGAGCATCTAATAACAAATTTAAACTTTTTGCACTATAATTTATAGAACATTCTTAGATCTGGAATTGGAAAATAAAAATAACAAATAGACTTCTAGCTGAATTCAGTTTCTGGTAACTATATAAATATTGTCAATTCTTGGCAGCAGTAATGGAAGAATTCTGTCAATGCTTTCTTCCAGGATGTTGTTCAGCTTCCTGATCTAACAAACAGCCATGGGGCTTCTTTCCAAATACTAAACTGATCCATCCCAGTTAATGGCTACATGCGTTACAGGTAGTTCTTCGACTTAACAATCATTCATTGAGCAACCATTTGAAATTACAACAGCACTGAAAAAGTGACCTACTTGCACTTACGACTGTTGCAGCATTCCCACAGTTACATGATCCAGGCTTTTGGCAACCAGCATGGATTTACAACAGATTCAACAACCTGGGGTCATGTGATCACCATTCCCAATCTTCCCAACTGGCTTCCGACAAGCAAAGTCAATGAGGGAAGCCAGATTTACTTAATAACCATAGTGATTCACTTAACAACCCTGGCAAAAAAAGATCGTACAATTGTGTATGACTCACTTAATAGCAGCCTTGCTTAACAACCGAAATTCTGATCCCAATTGTGATCGTAAGTGAAGGACTACCTACACATTCAGAATGGTTTTGTATTTGCACCCTCTATATTGTTCCATCTTATGAACAACTCAATCCTACCTATGCATGCCAGTAGGAAGACTCAAATCCAGAAAGCCCCTCCTGGCACTTGCACAACATCTCCCCAATAACTTTAACATCACTTCCCAACGAAAAGCCGAATAGATCACTGAATGCCCAGACATAGGAAGACATATAAATGACTGCACAAAAAAAGATGCCAGACTTTCAATTACGACGTCAACAATGGGCAATCCTGAATAGGATTCTTATCTCACATGGTGTCTGCTTGGACTGTATAAATGGGGCACAGTATCTTCCCCTCAGTGGGACTGTGGGGTCCCATGTCAAAATGTAGATCACATCGTGACCAGCTATAAACTAAGGGCATCTACCATTCCCGGTATCTGATTTTTTTAAAATTTAAACAATGCTGCGCTTCAATGATTAGATGGCCTAGACATTAATATTGGAACATAGATGTTTTTGACATTTATGTTTTATTGGGTTCTACTAATCTAGTTGAAATGTTAATTTATATTGCTAGTCCATGTATAGTACGCTAGACACTAAATAAATAAATACATTGTTCCATCAATTGTATGTATATTTCTTTATAAAATACTGGATGACAATCCTATCAAGACAGCTATGCAAATTCCCCATGACATTCCAAGGAATTTCATAGAAGAGAATATATGTAGCTCAGGTATGAACTAAAAGTTACCTAGTCAGCTAACAAAACATCTGCTAGAAAAAAATCAAGCTCAAAGAGAATCAAGGACTCCACAAGGTATTTCATCTCAGGGGATAATGAGTAAATCATGGCCTAAATCTCACCTTTACTAGAGGTACACAACATCAGAAATTTGAACACTGGGGACTAAAAAGAAAAAAGACATGATTTAAGGATCATTAAAATAAATGCAATTATTTTGACAGCATAGAAATATTGTGGCCTTATAAATCATTTATATTATGTATAAATTATTTATATATAATAGCATATCTACTGTATAAAACTAAGAAATATAAGTCCAATAATATGTATACATTTTTTTTAATATAAAATTCTTTTATTAAAACAATCAACATTGGACATAAAAGCATATTGTGCAGCAATCATCATGGCACCTGATATACAATACTAAGTGTTAGTCATTGAAAACGTCTGATTTAGTAAGCCTTTTTCCACCCTTCGCGTCTAGCCTCAACTATACTCCTGTTACACTTTGTTTGATTGGTGTTTCTCTTATCTGGTTCCATATTAATGTGATCAACATTAAACCAAAGATCCTATTGCTAAACAATCATCCTAGGATATAGCATACAACATTAGGTATTAATCTTTGTAAACATCTGTTTTAGTAAACGTTCTTTCCTCCTCCCTTCCCCCTTCAAGTATACTCCGAGTACCTTTTGTTTGGTTGGTGTTTCTCTTATATATGGTCTAACTACTGTGTCTAGTCTATTGCATATTGTTCGTTTGTGCTTCTGAATTGACTTCGTCCCATTACTAGTGCAATCTTTTATAGTCCCTAGCCAGAGATCCTGAGGTAAAAGTTTCATATCCTGAGGTAGAGATTCAGTCCGCTTTAACAGTATTAAAGCAAACAACATTGGACATAAGGTTATGTTAAGAGGCATTAGTTATAGAACATATACATTCAACATTGGGTGTTAGTTTTTGTAAACATTTGATTTGTTGACCCTTCTTCCCTCCTCCCATCGAGCCTCAGCTAAACGCCAGCTGCATTCTGTTTGATTGGTGTCTCTCTTGGATATAGTCTATCCACTGTTTCCAGTCCGTCAAAAATTGTTCATTGGAACGATTTTTCAAGTATGCTGATATTTTCGCCATTTCCGCCAAATTTGTTACTTTCACAGTCCATTCTTCAATAGGCGGTATTTCCGGATTCTTCCAGTATTGTCCCACCAACAATCTTGCTGCTGTAATTAAGTTCAAAAATAAATTTGTCTCTGAGGTAGTGAAGTCCTTTGTGATCCCTAACAGAAAAGCCTGAGGTAGAAATTCTATACGCTTTTTGAAAATAGTTTGGAGTGTCCACCATATCTTCCTCCAGAATGCTTTGATTTTTCTGCATGTCCACCATATGTGAAAGTAAGTAGCCTCCCCGTCCCCGCACCTCCAGCATTTGGGCTGGGAGTCCGGGTAGATGAGTGATATTTTTTTCGGGTCTAGGTGCCATCTATAGAACATCTTGTAGAAGTTTTCCCTTAAGTGTTGCGATTTCGTGAATTCTACATTCCTCACCCAGATTTTCTCCCTCGTGTCCATGGCGATAGGGTGTCCGAAGTCTTGTGCCCACTTTATCATACAGTTCTTGACTAGCTCGGATTCAGAGTCCATTTCTATCAGAATGCTGTACACTCGTTTGATGTGCATAATCCCCTGTTCTCTAATCTGTTTAATTAGATTCTCATCGGTCTGGGAGAAGCCCTTCTTCTTGTCTTTACGCCACCTTGATTGTAGTTGTATATATGATAGCCAGGTACTTCCTATTCCTCTGTTTGCTAGCGTTGCTTGAGGTTTCAAGAGGAACCCGTTTTCTTCTCCCAGTATAAGTTCACTGTAGGGCACCACTTCTTGCCCTTGGGCTGTGTTCATATCCCCTGTTGCGTGTCCAGGGATCGTCCAGATGGGAATCCTGTCGTGTAGGAGGTGCTTATATTTGTTCCAGACCCATAACAAAGGGATTCATAGTGGGTTCTCCTTGAAGTTCCTATCTGCCTTTTTGTCGTATACTAAGTATGCGTGCCAGCCGAATAGTAGACCATGCCCCTCAACATTCAAAATTCTATCATTTGTCATGTTGATCCAGTCACTAACTGCCACCAACGTTGCTGCATAGTAGTATAGCTTTAAATTAGGCATTTTGAGTCCCCCTCTCTCCCTTGCATCTTGGATGATTTTTAGTTTCACCCTCGGTCTCTTGTCGTCCCAAATAAATCTGTTGATGCCCTTCTGCCAGTTGTCCAAGTCCGCATCCTTCTTGAGTATGGGTAGCATTTGAAAGAGAAATAAAAATCTGGGTAATACATTCATCTTTACTGTCGCTATCCTGCCGAGCAGGGACAGACGTAGTGATTTCCACCTTTCCAGGTCTGCTTGTATCTTATTCCACAGGACCTCGTAATTATTCTTGTATAATTTCGCATTTGTTGGTTCTATCTCCACTCCTAAGTATTTGACTTTCTTGACTATTTCACAACCCGTTATTCTTTCCAAGTCCTGTCTTGCTTTTTTGTCTAGGTTTTTGACTAGCATCTTTGTTTTTGATATATTTACTTTGAAGCCTGACACCCTACCGTAGTCCTCCATTATCTCCATCAATTTCCTTGCTGACTGTGCTGGTTGCGACATTGTCACCAGCAGGTCATCCGCAAAGGCACATAGTTTGTAGTCTTGCTGTTTAATCTGTATGCCCTGTACATCCTCTGCCACTCTTATTCTGTTCAGTAAAATTTCCAGTGTTAGGACAAATAGCAGGGGGGACAGCGGGCAGCCCTGTCTCGTGCCTCTCTCTATATTAAATGAGTCCGTTAAGTCTCCATTGACAATGATCTGACCTGTTTGTTTCTGGTAAATTGCCGTTATGGAGTTGAGAAACTGTGCTCCCATTTTCATCTTTCGGATCAAGTTCGTCAGGAACGGCCAGTGCAGTCTGTTGAAAGCTTTTTCTGCATCCACAAACATAAGAGCGGCGGGTATCTGGTTGTGCTTTTGCAGGTATTCTATTATGTTCAGCAGCTGTCTGACGTTGGTTTTCATCTGGCGTCCTTGTATAAATCCCCTTTGATCTGGGTGTATTGTTTTTTGTAGTACAGTCATTAGTCTATTGGCCAAAATTTTTGTGAAGATTTTGTAGTCTGTGTTTAGTAGTGAGATGGGCCTGTAGTTTGCGGGCTGTGTGTTGTCTTTCCCCTCCTTTGGGATTAATGAGATGTAGGCTGTTTTCCAGGATGGTGGGACCTGGCCTCCTTCTTGAATGTTGGCAAATAGTTTTCTGAGGGGTTCTAGCATCTCCTCTTGGAGGTGTTTGTAGTAGGTCGCTGTTATCCCATCCGTCCCGGGCACTTTTCCTGCTTTCAGTTGTGTGATCGCTGAGTGTATTTCCTCTTTTGTGATTAAGGCATTCAGGGCTTCTCTTTGCGTGTCGGTAATCGCCTGTATCTTTTCGTTTTGTAGGAACTCATCTATCTCTTTGTCTTGTATCTTATCCTCGGCATATAGTTCCGAGTAGAACTCCGTGAAGGCTTTCTTGATGGTTTTTTGTCGGAATTCTTCCTTGCCTTTGTATTCTATCTTTTCAATTATGCGGGATTTCTGTTTCTTTCTTATAGTGTAGGCTAGCCAGCGGCCCGGTTTGTTGGCCTTGCAGAATGTCTTATGTTTTGCATATTGTATATTCCTTGCAACTTGGTCAGCCATCAACATGTCAAATTGCTTTCTTAAGATCTTGAGTCCTTCTTTGGTGACTTTGTCCTCTGGCCTTTTTATTAGTAGCCGCTCCCTTTTACTTAACTCATTTTCTAACTCTTTCCTTTTTTGTTCTTGTTTGCGACGGTGCCTGCTATTCATGGCTATGAGGATCCCACGCATGTACACCTTGCTGCCTTCCCAGATCGTTTCTATCGGTGTTCCGTTGTTCATATTTGTGTCGAAGAATTCCTTCATAGCTTTTTTGCATTCCGCCACATTGTCTTCGTGTCTAAACAAGCTTTCATTGATTCTCCAGGACCTCCTCTGTTTCGGGCCATGTCTTAATTCCATCCTCACAGGGTTGTGGTCTGTCAGTGTCTTGGGTAGGATTTTCACCGCGTTTAGACAAGTTAGCAAGTCACTAGAAGTTAATATAAAGTCGATTCTGGAGAAGGATTGATGTCTGCCAGAGAAGAAGGTGAATTCTTGTTCTTTGCCGTGCCTTTTCCTCCATACGTCTGTCAGTTCGAGGTCCTCCTTCATGTCGAAGAAGGATTTAGGCAACTTGGAGTGTTTTTGTGGGTTCGGTGCAGTTCTTTTTTTGTCTAGAGCAGTCTCTATGACCCCGTTCCAGTCGCCCATGATGATGTAAGATCTGTAGTTAAGTTGTGTTATTTTCTTGTGTAGCTTTTTGTAGAATTTGCCTTGTTGCTGATGTGGTGCATATACGCCCATTACTAGAATCTTCTTGTCTTCTCGTGTTATTTCAATTGCCAGGTATCTACCTTGGGGGTCGGACTCTATTAGCTTGGCCATTACATGTTTCTATACGTATATAACAATCCCATTCTTTTTTCTTGGCGCCGCTGCCACAAAGTGCGCGCCTAGTTTGTAGTTGATCAGATATTTCTGGTCTGCTGTTCTGATGTGTGTTTCTTGTAGGCAGATTATATCGCTTTTAACTTGGTTCAGGTAGTGGAGAATTTTCCTTCTTTTCTGGGGGGAGTTCAGTCCGTTCACATTCCAAGTCAAATAATTAGTTGCCATCATCTGTTGCAGGATACTTTTGCGAGACCATTTCTGTTATTTCTCCTGTTGTTTTCTTTGGTCTCGTTCCCACGATATCCGGATTGTTGCTCATATTGGTTTGTGAGGTCTTGCCTTGCTGGTCTGTGTGTTTGGTAGTGAAGCCTGGTAGCCTGTCCTCTGTAGACTTTCCTGCCTCCTTGTTTTTGTTGCTCTCTGCTCTCTGCGCCCTCGCCCCTGGAGGTAGTCCATTCATTTCCTCTGCCACTGCCCCGATCTGTGCTTCTGCGCGGCTTGCTCGTTGGCCTCGATCCCTCCCGCTTTCCAGTGGTCTATCTGTATCTTCTCTCGCGGTGGGTTGAGGGCCTCCCGACTTCAGTTCCTTTTCGAGGAAGTCTTTGGCTTTCTGGACCGAGGTCAAGTAATGTCTCTTGTTTTTATAGGAAAGTGACATTCCTGATGGGGTTTCCCACCGGTATTGCAGTGCACGCGATCTCAGTTCTGTGGTCAGGAATTTGTAGTTCTTTCTGTCTCTCAGCATCGCCTGGGGGATCTCTTTCAGAACCTTCACCTCCTGCTCCTCTATGTAGAATGCCTTGTTATAGGAAGTGGCAGAGATGTGGTTCCGGAACCTCTGTGTTGTGAAGTGGATGACCACATCCCTTGGTTGGTGCTTGTTCACTTCCCCCCCAGGCGCCCACTCTGTAGATTTTTTCGACATGCCACTCAATCTCATTGGCGCTCATGCCCAGGAATGTTGCCAGGGCCTCTACAAAAGTCTTGCGCAGTCTTCTCTGGGTTTCGTGTGTTGTCTCTGTCCACCCTCTGAACCTGATTGCAAATGCCATTTGCCAGAATTGTATCATGGTGGACTGGTCTTGAACCTCTCTTTTCACCTCTGCAATCTGTCCCTCTACGCGGTTTTCCACTTCCTTCATCATCTTTTCCGTATTCTCCCTTGTTTCTTGGAGGTTTTTGTAATGTATCTGCAATGCCTCCTTCATTTGTTCCAAGTCGGTGGCCGTCGCTTTGCGCTGTTCTTCCCACTTTCTCTCCAGGTCTCTACCTTGGTCCGCCAGCATCCTCTTCATATCTTTGTATCTTTCCTCTGTCTTCCGGTCTGTTTCTATGCGTCCTTTCTCCGTCTTCGCGCCCATTTCTGCCAATTTTCTATCCATGCCATCCATCCTTACCACCATCGTCGCTATTGTCTCGTTTAGTGTCTCAATCGTCTCTTTTAGTTCTTGGATCATGCGTGCTGGTATGGAGTCATGGGTTGGCGTTTGGGTCTGAGGGCCTGCAATTGGATGGGGGGGTGTGGTTGGATGGGGTGTTCCCTGGCAGATTGGAGGGCTGGGCCGGGGAGGGTGCAGCTCCCTTCAGGTCTAGCAGTTTGGTTTGTTTTGTCCATCTGGCAGGCATTTTGAGCTTCTCCTCCTGTTGGCCTGTCCACCCTTAAAGCCACCCCTTGATGCAAAGAATTGTGGGGGGATTGTTCCTGTGCAAGGTTATCAAGCTGCTAGGATAGGTTGGATCAAATTCTTTTTTTTTTGTTGTTTTTTTTTGTTTCCCCCCCCCACAGTTTATATTTTGACAGCACAGGAATATCAAGTGTTTATTTTTTTTTTTAGATTGCACCCTGTAAACCCAAATATGGGAGGAAGGAATCATTCTTTCCTTTTGCTTGTTTCAGCTCAACCCAGAGCCATCCTGCAAGCACAAATATATATGTTGTTTAAAATTGTTGACAAAGAAATAAGGGATTTCTGATATAGCTATTTCGAGTTTCTTAACTCTCTTCAGTCAGAACTCACCCTTCCGGGATTCGAACTTGGGCAGTCTGCATGCTAAGCAGATGCTTTAACCTATTGAGCCACAAGTTCTCTCCTGCTTTGTCAGTAGTCAGGGAGTAAGGATATGTGTCAAGTGTTTATTTTTTTTTATATGTTTTAGTGGTTTAGTCCACTAGGGGGTGCTATTTGCTTTCAAGTAAGCTTCGCTGTGCTGACCGAGATGATGCAAGATGAGAGTTTCTGTGGCTTGGGGCCTGTGCAGATGTCCCTCTTCTCCAGGTGCGGTATAACTAGACTTTTCAGGGTCTGGGGGGGTCCTCTGGGGGTCTTGTGAGGGTCCTCCCCCTGCTGCTGGGCTCCCCCCTGCGTCTACTGTCCCTCGGCGCTCTAATCGGCCCCCGCTGGTCTTACCGGTGCCTTCCTCCGTCTTCTCCCCGCTCCAGCCTGTTCTCCTCTGCTGTCCTCGGCTGCGGCTGCATGGGCTCTCGGCTTCTCGGCTTTTTCGGACCTGCCGGCCGGCCGGCCACCGCTGACCTCCTCGGCCCTTTCCTCCTTCTTGTTGTCCCCGTTCGCGCCGGTTCTCCCCGGCAGCGCGGCAGCGCGGCAGTGTGGTGTCTTTGGGCTTGCCTGCTGGCCGGCCGGCCGGCCGCCGCCGACTTCCTCAGCCCCTTCCGCGGCTCTCCCGGACCCCTCAGCGGCAATTTTCACCTTGCCGGATCGGGCCGGGGGTCCTCTTCGGTCTTTTCTTCTCCTACGGTGATTCACTCCCCCGACGGCCCGTTGATTTAATTTTTAAAAAGCGCGCCGTTCCGGAGCTTTCGAAGGATCTGTATACATTTATTGATTGAATCTAAATTTTTTTGTTATCATGGATGTATAACTTATTGAACACTAAGGCGTGTGACTTTTTTTTTTTAAAGAAGCTGACAGGCAAAAATGTACAATGAAAAAGTAATTTTGTAAGTAAAACTACAAAAAAATGTCATTTTTAATTCTGGTCTATGTCCTCTACTGTGGCAAATGCACAAAGCACCCATTTTCAGGGGGGGGAAAAAGCTCAGTAAAGGAGGGAAGCAAGACCCAAAATATTCATTTTTGCCCCATAAAATTTCTCTATTCAGTCTCATTTTCTGAATTTGAAGAACTGTTATAATCACCAGTTTTATACTTCTTTGAAGTATTGAGACAGATTTTTCCATGCTTTCACATGTTAATTTATTCTTAATTGGATATTTTTCCAAATATAGAACATGTCTACCATTTTATATATAATTTAAAACAGAAAATATTTAGTAAATATAGCATTTTCTAATCTATTTTTTTTCAGCTTTTCTATATAAAGAATACACAGAATGTGAACAGAATACATCATCTTACAGCAGTCATCAGATCCACCATAAAATTGCACTCCAACGTTCTAAACTTTCTATATAATATGGGGAAATGTTGAATTTATTCACATTTGCGAGTTGAATTTTTGCACATTACATCTCAGTGGTAGTTTATGGCTGAATGTTTGTATTAAATAATATATCTCCTGACAAGATCACAATCTCCTGCTCCTACGATAAAATTCTGGATTTCTCTGAGCAATAATCTATTTCTAGAAGGTGGTGCAAAAACTGGTAGGAAAATGGGCTAGATATTTCCTCTGTCCCAACATGTATGACTAACATCTTTCACAATTGCCTATCATAATTGTGACTTGATTGGCGAGAGTAGGGGAAAACAGGCTCCCTTCTCACCACGTGATTAGGCACTCTAGAGCCGATATATTTGATTTATGTACTACATTTAGATCTACAAGGGCTTGTTGTCTTTTATTCAAAAACAGAAGAACTTGAGGTCATGTGTGTGTTTTTTAAATGAAGACTTGGGACCTGGAGCCTCATAGACTAAGGGTTAATCTACGACACATCCAAAATATGTATCAGTGCTGTTGATTTTCTGGAGAAATGGACAGAAGCCTCTGGGGACCGTGAAAGAGAAGATTGGTGACTTTCTGCAGGAAAGAACTGGAAAGTTAAGGTGACCAACTTTTTTACAATGAAAAAGAGGACACAAATAAATTGAAGAAAAAGATATCGTAAATAAAAGAAACATTTTATTCATTGCAACAATAATACAGAATACACTATAATATGATAAATGCATAATAAAAAATATTTGTAACAATAACATTTTATATTGTAATTATGCTTACATGCCTATTAATTATTATTTAAATGAGTACTTTTCAATTGAATGAATATTTTTTGTCAATGTATCATCTTCTAACAATATATTGGAAATGTCTGAACAAGAAATATCCTTCATATTAAATTTTACGGCAAGTGCTGCAGCTAGAATATCAACATTCAATCTCGATTTCTCACTTTTCCAAAAATCAGTAGCAATTGAAAAAACCCTTTCAACTGCTGCATTAGTTCCAGGGCAGCACAATGTAAATTGAACAATAAATAAATTTTCACATGGAATATGTTCATTTTTGAAATGGCTGAATATTTCCACCCAACTTTTATCAGTTTCAACGTGTTTATTTTCCCATTGTATTAATTTTTCAGAATTTAAAAATACATTCTGTCTTCTAATTTCCTCAAAGAGACAATTGTCATCTATTTTAATTTCTGGCATTTCTTTAGATAAAAACTCGGGGCTTCCGGTGGCTCCGCCGGCGCCGCCAGGGTCTCCTTTGTGAGACTCCGTCATCTGGATGTGTAAAGCCGCGAAAAACAGCGCACATCAGCTGTTTTTTCGCGGTGAAAAATCCCCTCTCCGGGCAAAGGAGAGGTGAAGAGCATCGGGAGCAAGGTTGAGCCTTCTTAAATCCCTGGAAAATAAGTTTTCAGGGATTAAGAGTGAGCTCCCTATAGCTCCGGAGGACGCTCCTATCCAGAGACGCTTCTGTCTTCGGGCAGAGAAAGACGCCGCGACCACCTCTGCTTTTTTAAAAATTCAACACTGGAGAGATTGTAAGCAGGCTGAATGACGACAGGAGTTTTAAATGGTTTGCAAGTATTTTTATTGTTTTTTTTTTTGGTTATACATTTCTAACGTCTACAATCAACAATGTTCCAAAATGGCGTTTAGCTTTCAGTGTTTTCATTGTTAGGGAAAGTGCTGGAAAGTGAAAGTGGAATTTGTTACTTTTTTCTCTCTTCCTGTTTTCTCAAGCGCAGCTAGAGAGACGGCTGTGATTTGAAATTTAAAATGGAGTGGAATTTACAGCCAAATGCTAAACCTAAGTTGGATTGTACTGATGAATTTTATGAAAAAAGGTCTGATACACAGAAGATTCTTGCGCAAGAGGTTAAAGAGTTTAAAGCATTTTTGAAAGAGGCTTTTACAGAAGTATTATTTAAATTAGCTAAATTCTTTCCTCCAAATGAAGTTGATGTACAACCGACTGCTGAACAATTTATTTCACAATCTGAACATGGAGAAGAGTTAGATCAATTAATTGAAATCTTTTCCTCAAATGAAACTGATTTACAATTGTCTGCTGATTACTACATAACACAAGAGAAATTAGAAGATCAACAGGGAAGAGAAGAGGAGGGTTTTGAGAATGAAGACTATAACTGGATTTTGTTAGATGAAAAGTTTGTTTATGGAGAGCAAGAGGTTTTGTTTCAAGAAGGGGAATTCTGTCTAGCTGGGCAGCAAGAAGAGGACTTAATTGACAAAAGAGAGACATTGTTTTACTTTATGAAGCAATTAGACTATAAAGCGAAATGGATCCTGTTTGATGAACAGTTTATTTATGGAAAGCAAGAGGATTTGATTCAAGAAAGGAAGACTCAATTTAAGAAGCAATTTATTTACGGGGCTGAAGAAATACAGAAGAGAGACTTATTATTTGGAAGGGTGGCCTTGTTATGGCGTTTTATTTGGTTAAAAAAAAAACCTAGAATTCGCTTGAAGTAATGAAATTTAAAATTGTATGTAAGGAATTATGGGTAATTTAAAATTACGGATTGAATTAAGGACTAAGATTTTGAGTAAGATGACTAAAGGTTGATATATTTAAATTGATGAAGGATGTATTTGTTTTGGTGATCTAGGTTTGACACTAGATTGGAATGTAAGTTAGAAATGCTATAAATAGTTTGTTTTTATTATGGAGGTTTATTTGTCAGGTGAGAGAGTCCAGAAGTTGATTGATTAAAAGAAATTTATAACTAAATGAGAGAATTAAGGTTAATCTAAGATTATGGGTTGATTTAAAGATTAAGATTATAAGTAAGTTGTAAGATAGGATGTTTAAATGATATTTTAAGATATATTACTACAAATTAAATTTAGTAGATTTGACTTAGATTGACGGTTTAGATGTTAATGCTAAATATTATTCTTAACAAGATGAGTTGATTGTTTATATTATAAGTAAGGTTTAGAAGAGGATGTTTATATGAAGATATATATTAAGATATATTATGACAAATTAAATTGAATAAGAATATAATTATTATTATTATTATTATTATTTTGAATTGAGGGATTTATTGATATTGTTATTGTTAATATTATTTGTTTAATTTTAATAAGATGAGATTTTTTTTCTCTTCCTTTTTTTGTGTTTTGAGATTGATTTGATTTAGAGAAGGCACATATTATATAGTTTAAAATTCTTGTTAAGATCATATAATAATTTTGTTTGATGTAGTGGGGCTTTCTTTTGTTATACCCTGTAATCATTCTGGGAAGCCGTATAATTTTAGATATGATGTTTTCTTAACTGTATTTGGGGTTGGTGGAAGAATAATTAATTATTGTTACTAATGGGTTGTTCGGGTGGCCTTTGGTGGATTGAAGGCTGATTTAAGTGGAAGTTGATAAGAAGGGGGAAGATTAGGATTGAGTTAGAGAAGGATGATGGTTAATTGTTTGAGATGTTTATTTTCAGTTGAGTTATTATTATTAGAAGTATTGGAAATTGTATTTATGTTTTGTTGTTGATTGTTTATTTGTATATTAAGAGTTGATATGATTAGCTTTTTTTTCTGTTAAAATTGGGAAAAAATCAATAAAAAATATTTAAAAAAAAAAACTCAACACAAGATTCAATATCTGTCCTATATACCGTACTTGCGATGAAGTCAAAAAACACCATTGAAAACTGTTATTTCCTGTGATGTTTGTTTCAGACCATTCTTCGATACATTGAAAACATGTTTGGTAAAAATTCTGCACTTCTTTGATAAACTTTTCCATTATGCCCGGATTTGATTCCTCTAAGTCTGACAATTTTCTTTTTATAACTAAAGGAAGACATTTTTCTTCAAATCGAGTTTTATATTGAAGGATAAAGTCATTCAAAATAAGACTAACTTCTGTAGCTGAAATGTGTTCACCTTCCATCTTTTGAATCGTTTTGTGAAAAATAGATGCTTGATTATGTATAAAATACATTAATATCTCAAATATTTCATTATTGAAAAACAATTCCAGGATTTTAGGACATTTGTTTAAACTTAAAAAATATGAATGGAGAGGCTCAAATAATTGTAGAACATGCTCTATAGCAGGTGTTAGAGCAAGCCATCTAACTTTTGAATATCCTAAAAGTTTTTTGTATTGAACATTTGCTTCTTCACAAAATTGTTTTAAAGTAGCCACACGAACGATAAAATGACTAAAATACAAATAAATTGTAGTTATTATTACTTCTACATCAATTGGCATGGCACATGATGCAGTGTTGATTGCATTTGACAAAATATGTGCATTACAACCTATTCCTAGTATTTTGTTTTGGAGTAAATCTTGTAATTTTACATACACATTATTCACCCCTTTGCATCTTCACCCACCAAAATTTGTGTTTGTATTATCAGCTGTTAGTGCAACAACTTTGGATTTCAAATTGTTTTCATTTATTACTCTGTATAGATGGTTTGACAAAATTTCAGCAGTTTCGCCCTCAATGGATTCTAAATTTAAAAATTTTACTTGAATGCCCTTGGTAACATTAAAATATCTTACTAGTATTGGATATAATTTAGTTTCATTATGATTGGATGCATCAGATAAAACCATTACAAATGCTGCAGTTTCCAAGTCTTCTGTAAGTATTTTGTCACAGTAATTTTTAAATACTGATTTAATAATAGCCTTGCATTTTGTCCTGGCACATGAAAATTTAACATTGTGAAACTTTTTCAATTAGTTGTACAATCCATACTACGAAAACTTTGATTGTGAATTATGGTATGGAATGCAAATGTTCCCTCCATTGCACCTAACTGTTTTTCATCTTCAGAATACTTTGAAAGTTTTAAAAAAACTTGTTACTTTACAACTGGAAGCAGATGCATCAGATGGTTGCTTATGTTTCTTGGTGGTCAAGTGTTTCATAATAGCTGCTCTGCCCCCAACTGCAATACAAAATTCTCTGCTGCAAATATTGCAGAAAACAATGTTATCCTTCTTTGATGTGATGAATGGAAATTCCTTATTCAATTTATTGTTGAAATGGTATTTCCTCTTTTTTTATTTTTCCATCCCTAAATGAAATTTAAAATTTAAAATAAAATATAGAGCTACACGAATGATGCAAGCACATTCATTATGAATAAATAAAATTATTAAAACTGAAACAATAACATAAGTGAATAAACTTGTAAATAAAATTATACATATTTGGAAATTATTAAATAGATAATGAATTAATAAAACGTGAATTATTGTGCTCACCTGTGTATTATTTATTTATTTTTATTTATTTTTATTTATTTATTTATTTTCCGATTTCTATACCGCCCCTCTCCTGAAGGACTCGGGGCGGTGTACAGCCCGAAATTAAAAACATATAAATATACAAATTAAAATAATTAAAAAATAAATTAAACAATTTGGCCATAAATCTCATTTAAAACCCAATACATTATAGATCTTAAAAATAACTCAATTCCCTAAAACAATTTTAACCTTGCTGGAACCGGAGCTTCTATGCCAGGCCGGCCTGTCGAAAAAAGAATGTTTTCAATTCCCAACGGAAGGTACGTAAATCCGTCATCGTACGGAGTTCGGGGGGGAGCTCGTTCCAAAGCGTAGGAGCTCCCACAGAGAAGGCTCTCCCCCTTGGGGTCACCAGCCGACATTGTCTGGCCGACGGCACCCTGAGGAGGCCCTCTCTGTGGGAACGTACCAGACGGCGGGAGGTATTTGCTAGCAGTAGGCGGTCCTGTAAGTATCCGGGTCCGATGCCATGGAGCGCTTTAAAGGTGGTCACTAACACCTTGAAACACACCCGGAAGGCCACCGGCAACCAGTGCAGCTCGCGCAGGAGCGGTGTTACATGGGAGCACCATGACGCTCCCATCACTACACGCGCGGCCGCATTCTGGGCCAGCTGGAGCCTCCGGGTGCACCTCAAGGGGAGCCCCATGTAGAGAGCATTACAGTAGTCCAGCTTGGAAGTGACTCAGAAAGAAGTGAGTCTAATGCGTGTGTGTGTGCCGTGTCGTGTTTCAGTAAGAAGTAAACAAAGTCACTTGTACGCGGTGCACTCTTTTGCGCAGTGCACTCTCTCAAAACAATTCTCCTGTGCGGAGCGCATGCATCTCATAATCATGTTTCGAGCCTTGACAAATCGTCATGTCAAATACAAATATTTAACAGCACGGGGGGGGGGGCAGCCGGCTGCCGCTGCCCCTCACACCCCCACCCGCAGCAGCCCTGCTGCCCCTGCCTCTTGCACTCGCAGCCATTATTGCCCTAGCAGGGCTGAAAATCAAGAGAAATTTACCGTGGCGTTGCCACTCCAGTCTCCTCCAGGTATCTTCAGGACTAACTAGGAGATGGTGTAGTTGAGTAGCAGGGAGGGGTGCAAAGTTCCTGCCAATTCACCTTCACTGCAGACAACTTGCATGTGCAAAGTTTGCTGGCCGGGTGTTTTGGCGCTCTCAGCAGCAATTCCTATTGACTTTCGAAAGCCAATAGGGGGAGTAGCACAGCTCATGCAAAAGTTGAAAAAAAAACATCAAAAAAAGGTGCCAGAATGCTGTTCTGAGCATTCTATGAGAAAAAAAAGCCCTGTAGATTAGTCTTCAAATATCGAAAAGGAGGACATGTAGGAGGACACTTTTCGAGGGAGGACAGAACTTACCTATAAAAGGAAGACTGTTCTCCCTAAAGGTTGGTCACCTTAGGAAAGTAGAATAGAACTGGAAGAGACCTCAGAGGTCTTCTAGTCTACCTCCCCTGCTCAAGCAGAAGAATCTATACCACTGGTGGTGAACCTATAGCACGCATGCCAGAGGCGGCACTCAGAGCCCTCCCTGTGGGCACGCACACTGCCGCCACCAGCAGCTTGCGCAGGTCCGTTAGGCTGCTGCCATCACCGCCTGAAGCAGCAGCCCCACCCAGCACAAAGGAGGCAAAACGGCCAGCTTGCAAGCTCAAGCAGAGGTGGTAGAGCACACCCACACCCAGCAAGCCAAAGGCCACCCTGAGCGGGGAAAGCCGGATCACCATCAGCACAATGCCCCCCCCAGTCCCAGCTAGGATTGCATGCCTCCCCCATCTCTGCTGGGCCTGGGTGGCCATGATGCCAATGGAGATCTGGCTTTCCCCACTCGGGATGGCCTTTTGCCTCTGGCTCTAGGTGTGCTTTACCACCTCTATGCGGGGCTTCCTAGCTGACTGCTTCACCTCATTCATGCTGGGCAGGACTGCAGATCTGGGCAGTGTCCTAATCGATCTGTGCGAGTAGCTGGAGGCTGCGGTAGGTACCGAGGTGCGTGAGAGGAATGCACCTGTGGTTAGTGCACTGGGGGCCCGCTGTGAATACTGGGCCAGTCCTTCAGCAGCAGTGCTGCAGTGGCACCAGCAGCACATGGAGTCAGGGGTTCCTTCTCTTTTTGGTCAATTTCCAACCATTGTTTCTTGTCCTGCACTCTGGTGCTCTGGTGAATAACGTGACCCCCTTTTAAAGTAAAAATATACTAGATTACTTTTTTTTTAAAAAAAAGAGTGTTCTGTTTCTAGAGACTTTGCATAATAAAATGTACATATCTGTATAGCTGCATTGCTCAGATACAAGTACGGTAATACGGTAACATGAAAATATTTATCCAGAAATTATTCCTTTTAGTAGCACACATTGCATCATTAGGTTACTTTTTTGCTTGCTGATCTTTATATAATTAAGAGGATTTTAAAGAAAAAAATGATTAAACAGAGTATAAATAAAGTGAAATTTATGATAGTCTCATTCTAGTCCAGGGTGATTGGAGAAGTTTGCAAATATAACATAAATAAGGTTTCCCCCCCCTAAACTACACTGAAGGATTTTCAGAATATTATTTTTCTCCAAACTAAGGCAGCCATGAGACCAAATTTAAAATTGTCGCCAGCTGTATCTTTTTTTAATTGCACACAGAAAGGTTTCGAGCTATTTTTAGAAAGATCTAGCAGGGGACAGCAAATCAGCCAATGACCAGTGGGGAAGTTTCCCTAAAAATATGTCTGGTGCAATTCTTTTTGCAAATCACTTTTAAAACTGCAAACTGAATTATTAATAGCAAGAACATTTGGATTATACCACCTCTCAGCTGCACCAGGGGCATCTTCTGTAAAGCAACAAGAATGGGGTTAAAATTCAGGTGACCACTAGATGGCAGCAATGAGATATAGAAAGGTCTAACTCAGTGATGGCGAACCTTTTAGAGACCAAGTGCCCAAACTGCAACCCAAAACCTACTTATGCATTGTCAAGTGCTGGGTGGGTGTGGCCCACTGGGTGGGTGTGGCCCGTTTGGTGGGCGTGGCTGTGGTGGTAACAGCAGAATGGGTGGGACTAAAAAGTTCAATCAATCAATTCCTACTTTCAAGATCTTTTTTTTCCCCCCGAGAAGTTGAAATTAACTGATTGATTGAACCTCTTTTTTTGTACATGGCGGTGGAGGCCTAAAGTGAAAAGGTTTTATAAAACCCAGCTGAAGGCATAGGACTGGGGCGACGGCAGCATGCCCACAGAGAGGGCTCTGAGTGCCGCCTCTGGCACCGGTGCCATAGGTTCGCCACCACTGGTCTAACTTCTTGCTGTCACCTTGTGCACCTAGTGCTCATCTAGATGTTGGCGGTCTATGGGTTGTTAAGTGAAACAGTTGCTAAGTAAAACCACAACTGTGCTTATGATCTTGAGCTTTCCATTGCTTTAGAGATCTGTGAAGGTTGTAAATGTGAGGATTGGCCACAAGGTTGTCATCACCATTGTAACTGCAAACAGTCAGTGCACATGGGAGTCATTAAATATGAACTATCTGTTAGACCAGACATGTCAAACTCGCGACATCACAGGACGTCGCACAACATATCGGGACGGTTTTGTCATTGCTGGCAATGGGTGGGCGCGGCTTCCAGATGACCCGTCCGGCCTGCGGGCCGGCAGTTTGACACCCCTGTATTAGACCTAGTTTTCTCTGAAATTATCCTCTTGAATATTCAAAGACCTTCTTAATGATTTTTAATTGGGAAAGCCCACCTATCTCCCCTATATTTTCTTTTTTTTTTACTTTAATTTTATTAGTTTTATAGTTATAATAGAACAAAAAATAGTTACTACAATATAATTGTGTATAGTATGCATATTTCATAAGGCACCTGACCAACCACATCCCCCTCTACCTCCTCCCTTACAACTTCTGTCCCCCCACTTTCTCTATCTCCCTCACTCTCCTCATTCCTCCTACAACTCCCTACTTCCCTTCTCCTTCACTCCTCAAACTCCTCCTCCTCCTCAAATGTGGTTCTGAGGTGCCACTAAAACAATCCATATCTAAACTTATATAACAGAATTAAATATTAGATATTACAAATAATAAAGTTACGAATCCCCCCAACCACCCCCCCGACTTCCCAGAGTGAATACAGGGTAAAAACACAAGAAAACCCACTAAATTACCCCAAAATATTATTTAAAACCTATTGAAAATACTATATTTTACAACCTAACAGATAAATATTTAATTATATGCTAAATACAATTTCTTAAAATGATATCTCCCTTGTATATAGTCTATCCATCTTTTCCAATCCATCATATATTTCTCATTTGAGTGATCCTTCAAATATGCAGAGATTTTGGCCATTTCTGCCATATTTGTTACTTTCAAAATCCATTCTTCAATAGATGGTAATTCTGGCTTCTTCCAATATTGTCCCACCAACAATCTTGCTGCTGTAATCAAATTCAAGATTAAGTTTATCTCTCTGTTGGTACAGTCTTTTATAATACCAAGCAAAAACATCTGTGGTAAAAATTTAATACGTTTTTTCAAGATATTTTGAAGAATCCACCATATTTTTATCCAAAAAGAGCACATATTGAGAAGCGCTCTGCTGCGTGTCTGGAAAAAGTATCAGTATAAATTAAATGCAAAGATTCTTCTTTGGACAGTTCCCAGACACGCAGTAGAAAATATAAATAGATCACAAGTTTTAGATGTGGTGCCTTATGAGAAACTCCTAATTAAAGAAGGGAATTTGCTAGTACTGAAGTCTTTGAATATGTTAAGGGATGAAGGAATTGTTTATACTTGGTTTCCATATGCACAATTGGAGTCTAGATGGAAAAAAGACTTTAAGATGGGCCTATCTTCAACAGATGAAAATTTAATTAAACAAGTTATAGATCAAAGGTCCATGCATATTAAAAGATTGTATAATGTATTGATAGAAATTGATTCTGAAACTGAGTTAGTTAAGGATTGTATGATAAAATGGGGACAAAATTTTGGACAACCAATCATGATGGATACTTGGGAAAGGATCTGGGTGAAAAATGTAAAATTTACACGAGCGACTCATATAAGAGAAAATTTTTATAAAATGTTCTACAGGTGGCATCTGGACCCAAAAAAATTATCATGTATGTATCCTAACTTACAAGCTAAGTGTTGGAGGTGTGATAGTACGGACGCTACTTGCTTTCATGTATGGTGGACCTGTAAAAAAATTAAGGCTTTTTTTCTCCCCTATATTTTCTGAGCCACTTTTCAATAATCTTCCAAAGACTCTGGAAACTACGTTACTGAAAGCAAATACCCCGGACAGAGGCACAATTTAGCACTGATCTTTCAAATAAATAAAATTTCACATTAAGGCTTCAGATACGTCTAAGACACCTAAGAGCACGCATATCTGCATGGGAGGCCAAAAAAAGACAAGCTGGTGTCTATGGCTGCCAGATTAAAATTCTGCCCCCTTTTTTACATACCTGTGACATGAATGTGCCATAGCCACCAGCTTGACTTTTACAACACTCCTCAGCCTGGTATACGCCCTTGCAGGCTAAAAGAGGCATGCAGTTCACTTAAAAAAATACAGCTTCTAATGACAGAAAAGTTGCTTGTTCCTGATATGCAACAATTAAGCTACACAAGGCTGGTTAGTAGGTGTTTCATGTATCAGCTGTAGTAGCAACAGCTCAGCTACTCCAGTGTTCAGTGCAGAAAACACTATGGGCATTTATAAACCGTTTAGTTTATTTATCACTTAAATAACAGAATAACAGAGTTGGAAGGCAGGTCTTCTAGTCCAAACCTTGCTCAAGCTGGAAACCCTATATCATTTCAGATAAACAATTGTCCACTCTCTCAAAATATCCCAAGGAGTTCAAGTAGATGTTCTCTTCGTATACAGTTTGCCTTTCCATCATATTATTTCCTTTTGGGGGTAAGCAACATTGAATATGCCCTTTGAATGGGATGGGAAATAGCCAAATACAGATATGGTCGTAATGGAACCTGCCCATTATAGTCGCACGTTGCGACAGCTATTAAGTGAACGTGTCACTTAACACATCTCATCCCTTTCTGCTAAGTGCAGTTGTTAAACAAACATGCAGGTCATTAAGTGGAGCACAGGGTACCTCAGGTTTTGTGGAGGCCCTTAGAGACCTAGCAAAGGCCTAGGTCCATCTGCCCCAGCCCTCCGAAGGCCTTCCCCCACCCCCATTCTCCACTTCCTAACCCTTGGGTCCCCAAAGGCCTTTTCTCACCTATTTTATTTATTTATTTATTAATCAAATTTCTATACCGCCCCTCTCCCGAAGGACTCGGGGCGGTGTACAGCCTAAAATTTAAAAAACATATAAATATACAAAATTTAAAATAATTAAAAATAAATTAAATCATTTGGCCAAAATCCCATTTAAAACCCAAAACATACAAAATTTAAAATCTTAAAAAATACTCAGTCCCCCTAAAACATTTTGACCCTATTGGAACCGAAGCTTCTATGCCAGGCCGGCCTGTCGGAAAAGGAATGTTTTTAGTTCCCGACGGAAGGTGCGTAAATCTGTTATTATACGGAGTTCGGGGGGGAGCTCGTTCCATAACGTGGGAGCTCCCACAGAGAAGGCTCTCCCCCTGGGGGTCGCCAGCCGGCACTGTCTGGCCGACGGCTCCCTGAGGAGGCCCTCTCTGTGAGAGCGTACCGGACGGCGGGAGGTATTTGCTGGCAGTAGACGGTCCTGTAAGTATCCGGGTCCGATGCCATGGAGCGCTTTAAAAGTGGTCACTAACACCTTGACCCGCACCCGAAAGACCACCGGCAACCAGTGCAACTCACGCAGGAGCGGTGTTACGTGGGAGCGCCACGACGCTCCCATCACTACCCGCGCGGCCGCATTCTGGGCAAGTTGGAGCTTCCGGATGCACCTCAAGGGGAGCCCCATGTAGAGAGCATTACAGTAGTCCAGCCTGGAGGTCACGAGGGCATGAGTGACTGTGCGTAGCGAGTCCCGGTCTAGGAAGGGACGCAACTGGCGCACCAGGCGAACCTGGTGGAACATCCTCCCGGCCACGGCCGTCAGATGGTCCTCTAAGGACAGCCGTGAGTCCAGGAGGATTCCCAAATTGCGAACCCTTCCTGTGGGAGCCACTGTTTCGCCCCCAATACACAGCGATGGAATCAGCTGGCTGTACCGGGACGACGGTAACCACAGCCACTCGGTCTTGGAGGGGTTGAGCTTGAGTCCGTTTCTCCCCATCCATACCCGCACGGCCTCCAGGCACTGGGTCAGCACGGCAAGGGCATCGTTGGGGTGGTTTGGCGTGGAAATGTACAGCTGGGTATCATCAGCGTACTGGTGGTACTCCACGCCAAAACCACGGATGATCTCACCCAGCGGCTTTACATAAATGTTGAACAGTAGAGGCGAGAGGACCGACCCCTGAGGTACCCCACATACGAGGGGTCTCGGGGTCGACCTCTGGCCCCCTGTCAACACAGACTGCATCCGGCCAGAGAGGAAGGAGGAGAACCACTGCAAGACAGTGCCTCCTATGCCCAGCCCCTCCAACCGTTGCAGCATGATACCATGATCGATGGTATCAAAAGCCGCCGAGAGGTCCAATAGCACCAGAACAGAGGAGCAACCCCTGTCTTGGGCCCGCCAGAGATCATCCACCAACGCGACCAATGCTGTTTCCATGCTGTAGCCAGGCCTGAAGCCCGACTGGAACGGATCGAGATATGACGATTCCTCCAGGTGCTGCGGGAACTGTCGGGCAACCACACTCTCAACAACCTTCGCAAGAAAGCGAAGGTTGGAGACGGGACGGTAGTTTGATAAAACAGCTGGATCCAGGGCAGGCTTCTTGAGGAGGGGTCTCACCACTGCCTCTTTCAAGGCAGCGGGAAAGAAACCCTCACTCAAGGAAGTGTTGATAATTGCTCGGAACCAGCCTCGTACCACCTCCCGGGAGGCCAGCGCCAACCAGGAGGGGCACGGGTCCAGTAAACATGTGGTCGCCCTAAGTCCCCCCAGCAACCTGTCCACGTCCTCGGGGGTCACGGGGTCAAACTCAACCCAGGTAACAGTCTCAAGACCAGCCTCCGCCTCTCCCATTGGACATACCCAGTTGAAGTCGAAGCCTTCCCGTATCTGAGCGATTTTATCATACAGATATTTTCCGAAATCCTCAGCTCTACCCTCTAAGGGGTCTCCCCTCACCTCCTGATGAAGGAGGGAGCGGGTCACCCTAAACAAGGAGGCTGGGCGGTTATCTGATGATGCAATAAGAGCAGTGAGGTAGGAACACTTCTCTGCTCTTATCGCCATTAGGTAGGACCTAATATGGTCTCTTACCAATGTTCGGTCAGATTCGGCACGGCTCGATCTCCAACTGCTCTCTAGGCGTCTTTTCCGGCGTTTCATCTCTCTCAACCCCTCGTTATACCACGGGGCCGGTCGAGACCCACGCCGAATCAGGGGCCGCAAAGGCACAACTCGATCCAGGGCACCGGCAGCCGCCCTGTCCCAGGCCGCCACCAGCTCTCCAACCGAGTCATGTGTCAGAACCTCAGGAATTGGCCCAAGCTCTGCCTGGAACCGCTCGGGTTCCATCAGCTGCCTGGGGCGGTACCATCTCACCGGTTCCGCCACCCTGCGGTGGGGTGCAACGGTCCAAAAGTCCAAGCATAGGAGAGAGTGATCAGACCATGACAGGGGTTCAATGACTATATCCCCTACACTCTGACCACTCAGCCACTGTCCAGAGACAAAAACCAGGTCAAGCGTGTTCCCCCCTGTGTGTGTGGGGCCTTGAATTACCTGGGTCAGGTCCATGGCTGTCATGGAAGCCATGAACTCCCGAGCCTCCCCGGACGCCCCGCCCCCGGACGGCAGGTTGAAGTCACCCATGACTATTAGCCTGGGGACCTCAACCACCACCGCGGCAACAACGCTCAGGAGCTCGGGCAGGGAGGTTGATACGTGGCAGAGCGCCAGGTACGTAATCAACACCGCCCTCGGACCCCCTAGGTCCCACTTCACCAGAAGGGATTCACAGCCTGCGGTCTGAGGAACAGTGACCTCCCTCGGCCTAAAACTTTCCCTGATCACGACTGCCACTCCCCCACCCCTGCCTTGAGCTCTCGGCTGGTGGAATGCAAGGAAACCCAGTGGGCACATTTCCACCAGAGGGACACCGCCCTCTGGTCCCAACCAGGTCTCCGTTATACCCGCCAGGTCTGCTCCCCCCTCTGAGATTAAATCTTGAATGAGGGGGGCCTTATTTACCACAGACCTGGCATTGCACAGCATCAGCCTACAGCCAGGGCCCTGTGGTTCTGAACAACCCCGAGAACAGGTTGAGCCTTGGGGGTCGGAGCGCACGACCGCTCGTAAGCAGCGGGTGCGCGCTCCCTTATTATGATACGGCCCCCTGCTCCCACCATACCTGCCCCTCCCGCTAACGGTACTTATTGGAACTGAGTTAGTCTTAATCAGCCCCCCATCCGCACCCTCAGGACTCCGTCCCCTTCCGTCGCCTGGCCTGTCTTCTTGTTCCCTTCTGACAATTTCTTCCCCTACCCTAAACACTCCTTCCCCACCCCTCCCCACCCTTAAAACTTTGACTAAGTACCTATTTAAAAAACCCCAAAGCCCCTTTTTTGATGCATGCCATCTCTCAGGACTCCAAAGTCCATCCTCGAGATGGGCCCTTGATAGAACAGAGGGCCATAATTGCGAGAGGGGGGAGTCTCGCAATGCAAGAAGCGTCCACTTCGAGTAAGCAGCCAGTCAAGTAAGATGAATCGATAGGGTCCGGCAAGAAACCAGGCAGTCAAGTCTGAATTAAGGTCCAAGTACTAAGTTTCTATCAGGGTGATGGTAAAAATAATAATAATAATAATAATAATAATAATAATAATAATAATAATAATAATAATAATGAAGGTAGATTTTGAGTGGTCCGAGCAGGAAAAGCCCCTATGTTGTTCCATCCTGCTTCGTTTAATCCACGATCCACAGATTCGCATATGTGCTGCCAGGGGCAAGGACCAGGTCTCTGAAAAGGGGTCCATAAGGGCAGCACCAGAGTCATAATCCGGGATTCTTTCTTCAGGGCTGTCTTACTGCCCCTCCTGATAGTGCTCAGTTCAACTTTCCTTCCCGCACAAAGCTCATGGGGTGGGGGAGGCCACTGCAGTTCTCCCATTTGGCCTCACCGTTGGATGCTCGTTCACCAGTTCACAGGGGAGGGGGAAGCATGACCACATTGTTTCCCTCACCGCCAGGTCCATGCTGCCCCCTCTATCCCCTGCAATTCTCAGCTGTCTCCCCGAACCACTAGCTCACATGATGGTAGGGGGGGGCGCCACTGATCTTCCCTTTTGCGGCGGCCTCCCAGCACCAACGCCTCTCGACTGCCTACCTGAGCATAATGATGGTAGAAGGGGGGAGGGGGAGGCCAGCTGCCAAGCTGTTCCCCCTCGCAGCGGCCTCTCAAAGCCAGGAGCCTCTCAGCAGTCTTTTCAAGAGTCACTCGTTCACATGGTGGGGGAGGGGGGAGCCGCCGCCGAGCTCTTCTCTTTCGCGGTGGCCTCCCGACTCCCAGCTGGCTTCTCACCTCACCGCAGGCCGCAGGGGGAAGTACGCTGTTACCACCACTCAGCTTCGTCCATTCCCGGCAAGAAGGGAGCCGACAGACATATCTCAGGGAGACTAAGATGTTCCGCTGCCAAAATCCCAGGGGTCCCAGATGTTTCTCGGCCCCTGGGGGGAGGTCTCTAGCCATTCCCCATCGGAGGCCCGGCTACTCTCACAGGGAAGCGTCCATTTTGCGCATGCCTATACCAGGTTCTCCAGGCCTTAGGCCTGATACCCACCCCACCAGACCAAACATACTCCTCCCCACTTACCTTTTGAAGACTTCTGAGGCCGTCCAAACAGCTGGAACTGATCACTGGAATGGATTGGGCCTCAAAGAGTTCCAAAAGGTCGTGCAGACTGCATTAGTGAAGCAGAATAGGTCACTTTGTCCCTTGGTCACATGGTGCAATTTTGGAAGCAGCCGCCATGTTTCCAGCAGTGGAATTGCATTCTGGTATCGCAGCCGCTTCTGGAAATGTGCCATGCTGCCAAGGGACAAACCACTCCATTTTGCTGCCTTACTGCAATCTGTACAGCGCTGCAGAAGCTTTCTGAAAATCTGTGCAACCTCGTCAAGACAACAAATAGACAGGTATGTCCCATGGCCACCATTTTTTCCTGCCTCCGCCCCAAGTGGGCAAGACAAAATGGCACCAGCTTCTGGATTGCTGCCATGTGGCCCAGGAAGAAACCACTCCATTTTGTTGCTTTAAGGTCTGCACAACACTGCAGAAAGCTTCTGTAGCATTGTGCAGATTGCATTAAGGCAGCAAAATGGAGCAGTCTGTCCTGCACCCACCATTTTGTCCCCTCCCCAAGCAGGCAGGATAAAATGGCAGCTGCTTCTGAGGTGCTACCATGCAGCTTAGTGATGTGTGAACTGACTTTCTTCTGGAACAGGAGGTATGGAGATCTTCAGGAGGTGTGTGATATGGGTAATGGGTGTATAGGGAACAAGCACTTACAGGGTCTTGGAAGGGTAGGATGGGAGGGGAGAGATCAGGGCACTGCAGCATCTATGCGATCGATTATAAGGGCAGATGACTATGAAATGAGGATATTGTAGTTTCATTAAATGACCAGTCATATTTCGAGGACTACGTGCATATTGAGACATCAGATGAGAAAAGTAAATATAATTTTATACTACGTTTCCCTGAAAATAAGACCTATCCCAAAAATAAGCCCTAGCTTGATTTTTATGTGTGGGCCTAATATAAGTTCTACCACAAAAATAAGTCCTACTTAAGACCCCGCCCACTTCATCCCACCATCTGGTTGTACGAAGTAGGGCGAGGTGCATGCATAAAAATCAAGCTAGGGCAGGGGGGGTGGAACTGCCCCACATGCCCTTCACCAGCTTACCTTAGGACTGCTGCAGCCAGGCCTCCCACGCCCCAACAATTAAAAGTGGAACAGCTTGTCTGCAGACGTTGTGGGTGCTTCATCACTGGAGGTTTTTAAGAAGAGATTGGACAGTCACCTGTATGAAGTGATATAGGATCTCCTGGCTGAGCAGGGGGCTGGACTAGAAGATCTCCAAGGTCCCTTCCAGCTCTATTCTGATTCTGAATAGTTGTTGGAAAGAACCAACTCTTGCCATGCAGACTGCAGGGGGTTTCTCCCCCAAATGAAAAGGAACATGTAAATGAAGATTCAATCATCCAGGCCAAAAGTATCTTAAAAGATTAAATCAGAGCATCTGTACCAAATGTTGAGAAAGATGATTCTTCATTTTTTTTCATTGTGTAATAATAATGTAATAACATTACCTGCATTGTTAATTAAATATACAGTTCATTTTGACAGTATACAGGAACTATTAAGATGTTGATGTATAAAAACATTCTGTCATAATACATTAGTATTGCCAAAAAAAAAAAAAAGGCTCAAAGGCGGTAGAGAAATGAATGAGAGGAAAGTGAAAAGAAACAATACAAAGAATGTTTTGGCATTTTCTTCACCGTAAATTCACGATAAACCGGATCATTTAAACCTGAGGTGAATAATTTGGTACAATATACATAATATACATAATACACACACATTTTACACATCGCATGTGTGTAACCGCAGGTTATTGGAAGCAGGACCAGATGTTTTGCCCTCATAAAGACTCGCGAGTCGTGACTCGTGGGGATTAGATGAACCTGCACAGGTAGCCTGGTTAAAACCACACTTTGCGTACTTCCTCCACCAGAATGGCACTGGCTGAGAATTATGGGAGCTGAAGCCCAGTTCATTTGGAGAACACCGCGCTAGGGGATGATGTTTTGAGAAATCGGTTAGAAAACGAGAAAACCCTTTTGTCGGAAGACAGAACACGCTTAGAACAGAATGCCTACTCGGCAATGATGTCACTCCCCTCCGGGGGGGGGTGAAGAGATCCAGCTGTTAAAGGCGAAGGAGCCGTAACGCCGAGAGGTACTTTCGTCATTAGCCAGTTTCTCTATCACACAAAAAAGCCAACGTTCATTGGCTGTTATTCTTTGAAGCAAATCGCCGACAATAGGCCAGGCGTGAAAAATGTCTTATTCTTACTGGCTGGTACGGAGAGAAGGCGGAGCTGTTCACAAGGCCTATAAAAGCAGACTCCCCGAATTCCTTTCTTCCTTTTTTTCCTGGTTGTCGTTCGCATCTGAGGTGGGAGGTAAGGGAGCTTTTATCTTGCCAGACCTAGGACTGGCGTTACCGAGTCGAATCGGGTAAATGTAGCCGAGACGGCGGTCAGCGATCGAAAAGAGTTCGTTAAGGGGTCTCGCGGCCTACGCCTAGCAAACGGCGGAGCGCATGCGCTTGAGAAGTTTGGCACCCGATCCTCCATTTTCTATCCGTCCCCCACTTCCTGCACGTGCGTCGGCCTTAGAAGCGGCCCTGTGCATTTCGCAGGCGAGCTCAGGGATTTCCCGCTCCGGCATCGTGGCCATCCTACCCTTTCAGGAGTTGCTGAATGGCAGCTGAACAGCCGTTTTCGCCAGTACATCTGAAAATGAGGGATAATAAGAGTTGCCCACATGTTCCCCCTTCTCGGGCCTGGTTTTTTTTTAGGTGGTCAATAGGTTAATTAGTTCATGCACCTTTATCGATGTCCTTCCCTGGAATTAGTCATTCCTCTTTTGACGCTGAAACTTGGTTTCTTAAATGTGGAACTCTACTTTGGGAGTGGATTCTCAAACTTGAATTAAAAAGCCTAGGTATCCTCAAGTGTCCTCTCCCATCTTACTAAGGGCAACAACTTAGAAAAAGAGAAACGAAACCCTATTTCTGAGATAACTCTTTAAACTTTGGGGGAAGTGGGAGATTATTTTGTATTATCAAATTTATATGCCCCGTCCTCTGACATAACTGACTCTGAAGTGACTCTGGGCAATATACAATAAAGACATTATACAAGGCCACCTAAAAGCGTTTAAAAATAAAGATCATGAAGGAATGTTAAAGTTTTGTGAGTGGCTGAATGCTGATGATTCTTTATATGCAATGTGTAGGCAGCTAAGGCCTGGTCCACTCGGAGCAAACTGATGGTGTTAATATATTGCAGTACAGTTTTCCTCCCTGGAGAATATAAGAAAGACTGCAGATTAAATGAATACTGAATTTAATACAAAATGGATTTGAGGTGGTGCAGAATAAACCTAGGTATGAAAATGGGAGCAGGTAGCTCCTGTTCGATAAACTACATATATTCCATTCCCTTAACTGGGATGTTTTACTTCCTATTAATTCAGTAAATTAGTGAATACTTTATAAGCAAAGCTTTATAACGACCATAAAAGTTAGGGTTTTTTTTTTAACTTTCATTTGTTCTGTGGGGTCTTTTCCATCCCATCCATTTAAGATCCTATCCTTCCCTAATTTGGAAATGGGACATCACCATGTTTATCCAGAATTAATGGTAATTAATGTGTTACATGTGAGTTGAAACTATGTTTAAAGTTTAAAAATTCTGTTTGGTTTGGTGTCTTGTGTGGAAATTTTCCCCACCTCCCTCAGAAGTAATGTCTAGCTAGTCAAAGAGAAAGGGGAAAGTAAATTATGGCTTCTGGCTTGAAGTAGAGGAGAATAAATTGGTGAGGTGAGACAGATCTATAAAAGGCTGGTGTGGTTCACTGTTGTAAAAAAAGGTATTCCCAATTAACAATTAATGTGAACTGAAAGGTGAATTTGGTTTATGAAATAGCCATGGAGATAATTAGGTAGTGTTAAATGATACTGGATAAGACTGCCACTTAGGATGGAAGCTCTGTCAGTTGAGTCTGCCACAAATTTGAATGGTATATAAATAGTAATATATCCGGTGATTTCATTCTGTTTGCAGGGCTTGCATTTGTTTAAAATGTTATATTGTTTGTCCATAGGCTTAGCCTCTGTCTCTTTAGATTAGAATGCCAGTTGCCAGGAGTTGGGTATGTCGGAAGACTTATGTCACCCCCAGGCGGCCTTTTGAAAAATCACGCCTTGATCAGGAGTTGAAACTTATTGGTAAGATTTATTCATTTATTTGTCTTGATTCTAGATGATTGCCTTGTGAAGTAAAACAGTCTGTTAAATGAATGGATAATGCAACTATTAAGAGCTATAAAAAAAATTCATAGCTGCTGTCAAGTGGTAGCAATGGAACAGCTCGGCACCTGGAGTTGTGGATTTTTTTTTATAGCTGGAGGTTTTCAAGAAAAGTTGGATAACCATGTCCAGGATGGTAGTGAAGGATTCCTACTTTGAGCCAGGGATTGGAGCAGAAGACTTCCAAGGTCCTTTCCAGCCATATGATTCTATAAAATAATTCCCAGGACTGTTTTGTGTTTCTGTCATCTTCCAAACTACCACAATGATTGAGAAAAGAAATACTCTTTAGTTGGGAACTGAATTCTCCAATTGAAAAATTAAAACAAAAAGATCTCATTTTGATGGGATAAATTGGAAAGGATGATATCTACTTTAACCATTAGATTCAAATTGAATTCTGTCCAGAAGGAGAATGGGTTTTTTTAGAAAAATTGGAGGCGAATTGGAGGCCCCTAAGAGACTTTTGCATGAAATGGAAATAAAATGCATTTGTGATTTTGATGGTTTGGGGAAAGTAATAGATAATAGTGAGGGTTTTTTCTAATCATAGGGTAATATGTGTGTGTATATGTATGTATATACAACTATATAAATAATTTAAGGTAGTGAACATACCTAATACTCCTTCTTCCTATTTTTCCCCCTAACAATGACCCTGTGAGGTGGGTTGGAGTGAGATGACTGGCTCGAGGTCGTCCAGCTGGTTTTCATGCCTAAGGTGGGACTAGACCTCACAGCCTCCTAGTTTCTATGCCAGCACCTTAACCACTACATCAATTTGGCTGTCACAACTTTGTGATATACAATCCAAAGGAAATTGGAATCTCCTGTTTTTTCTTTCTGATTCCTCCTGCACTTTTTTTCTTATTGTTTCTGCTCTGTATTAGTTTATATTAGTTTTTATGTCTTTTGTAAAAATAAAAAAAAAATACCAAACTGCCGGGAGGGAAGAGGTATGCTAATCAAGAGCAAGTTTTTCAAGAGGAATGGGGCCAATCCTAAGAAGACTTTACAAGTTGGGAAAAGGATCTGTCCTTGATTGGACAGCTGTGATCCTTAAAGTAACTGCATTTTAAAAGTTTTAGAATTCTTTTTCTAGGTGAATATGGGCTGCGGAACAAGCGTGAGGTATGGCGAGTGAAGTTTACTTTGGCCAAGATCCGCAAAGCTGCCCGAGAGTTGCTCACCCTGGATGAGAAAGATCAGCGGCGCCTTTTTGAAGGTAATATGGCAAAACTAGACACTGAACAACAGCTTTGGCATAGTTGCTTTTGGACCTATGACTCACTCGAAGAAGCCTGCTGAGTACCTTGATACATTTAACTTTTTTTCCTCATACCAGCCCTGTAAATCACTAATCTGATTATAAGATAGGTGATGTGTGTGATAAGATTATATAAAGGCCTGGTTTTCACAACATGTTAAATGGGGTCAAGGGAGGAGAGTTAATGTGTGATGGAAATACCAAAAAAGGATTAATGGAGCTAATTTACCACTGATAGTTGAATTTAGTTGTAAACAAACCTAGTTATGACAGGTTTGAACTGTACCCTTTCTAGCTTGCATACATCATCTTTTTTAAAAAACGTTTAAAAGACTCTTGTCTATTATGAAGTTCACTACCAAGGTTGGAAAGGTAAGAAATAACAGCCAGAAATAGCTTGGCCACAGTGGCGAAGCCAGTAGTGTGCCTGCCTGAGTAATAAGAAAGGGGTTAGTAATAAAAACACATTATTACTCACCTGGTGTAAGAGCTTGCCAAGATACTGGGCTCTTTCTGAAATAAATGGGTAGGGATTCTGTAATATCAGTTTTTTGAGTCAGTTAAGGTGATTGAGAATTGACAGAACAGTCCAATTGGACTAAATACATTCTGTGAACGAGGCTGACATTGATGTTGAGGCATGATTTGAACTTTAATCTCAAGGTCTCTGCTCAGCTGGAAACACAGTTATTGATAATACTTTCCACAATCTACCCCTTACGCTGTTCTTGTCCCAATACCATTTCTATATCCTGGGATTGCTTCATTTGTATTTCTTTGCATGGCCAGTTAACTGTGATAGTTGTATCTTTTTCAATACTGCACCCATAAACATGCTAATCTGGACATTGTCTCTTTTAACATTATATGGAAAGACCAATTTGCTGATGTCTCTCAAATTTCTCTCAGGCAATGCCTTGCTGCGCCGTTTGGTCAGAATTGGGGTGCTCGATGAGGGCAAAATGAAACTGGATTACATCCTGGGTCTGAAAATTGAGGATTTCCTGGAGCGTCGTCTCCAAACCCAGGTCTTCAAATTGGGCCTGGCTAAGTCCATCCATCATGCTCGTGTGCTTATCCGCCAGAGACATATCCGGTATGCTGCTGAGAGCCAAAGTTTGGGAAATGTGAATTTTAAGATACCTGTGAACTGCTGACATTGGGTGTCAGCATCAGAACGTGTGCCTCTGAAGTAATATTTGCAATATCTTTTATGTGTAGCTTGTGCAGCGATAACTCTGGCCCTGGCTTGGGCCTTCATATACCACCAAACCTTTTTGTGGATCGAAACCTTGGATAGCTCAGTAGAATAGCGGTGTCAAAACAACTGTCAAAGATTTCGGCAAGGTTCACTGCGGCTTGGCCGTACACCTTGTGAAGGTCTGCCACGTGGGTGGCCAAGGTAACACCAAGTACTGCTCCTACTTAGCAAGCACAGCAGTCACCTAATATCCTTCTGCACAAGTAAATTGACACGGGTTTGAGGAATTTTTTTTTCTATCTTCAGTTGCAGAATTCCAGTAAGCAACCCCAGCAAAAAAAAAAAAAAAGTTGCCAAGAGTTGTTTGACTTTTTGGTGGACTACAAGTTTCCCATTTTCTTAATTATATTTTACCACAAGCTGGAATTAGGTAGGTTTTACCTATTATAGGCAGCAACAGCAACTTACACGTATAAATCAGTTTCTTCCATGGTGTGCTGGTGTGTTGGCTACTTCTGAAATATAGTTCCATATCTGTTTTGTAAATTAGTATAGGATTTTATTGTACCAAATATTTATGGTATATTTATGGGGAGATAAAAGGCCATGATAGGTTCTGTTTGCTTACAAATTACAACTGGTACTTCAATACTTTTCCTGCACTGAATACATATCTTGCTTGCACTGGCAAGGCAATTTTAAATGGTTTGGAGGGGGGCAGGCAGGGGGTTGGAGGAGTAAAACAGATTGAAATTACAAAGCATAAAATTTGGTCATTGCTAAGCGAGTTTCTTGCCTGAATAGGTTACTGTCGAGTTAGCAGTAATATTCTGACTGCTCTATAAGTCATTGTAACAATTTCTCCTTTAAAGAGAGAAACTCCAATAGAGAATATTCGTAGCTCAAGGTTGAAATGAGGGGTCCTTGTGATGTTTCCTAGTTTGGGTAATGAAATATTTGCAAGAAAACAACCAAGCTTGGAGAGCACAAAGGATCTCTGAGTGAAATTAGGTTCCAAATGGATCCAGAAACCTCTTGCAGTCACTCTATACATAACCCTGAAGTTAGTGGCCGTTGGGGCTTTGACTTCGGAATGTTTGAGGGTACTGAGACTGTGAGCTCAGAAAATATTTGTAGAGCTTGTTTGTTTTGTCAAATATTTCCCACAAGTTCCAGACGAGATTATTCACTAATCATTTCCTTTCTCCCTTTTAGTGTAAGGAAGCAAGTGGTGAACATCCCTTCCTTCATTGTTCGGCTAGACTCCCAAAAGCACATTGACTTCTCCCTCCGTTCACCTTATGGTGGTGGCCGACCAGGCCGTGTCAAGAGGAAGAACGCCAAGAAGGGCCAGGGTGGTGCTGGTGGTGGAGATGATGAAGAGGAAGATTAAAGTGTAAACTGGCTTTCCTGCCACATAAACTGGTGGGCCTTTGAGCCTATCTTACTAACATCCAATAAAAAGTATTTGTGGGTAAAATATTAAAGTTCCATGGTGTTAAGAGAATTATGAACATGTAACCTTGAACGTGTTTTTTCTTGCCTCTGCTCATCCAACAATGAGAGCTTTGTAAATTGATTGTTGACTTCACACTTCCCAGATTGAGATGTTTATTTCTTGGCACAAAAGGGAAGGGAATAGAGAGGAAGAATGGTGATGCAAATGAGATGGGAGAGGAATGCTACATGGGCACAATTCTTTCGTTTTACATTACTTACTCAACACTCCGAGGCATAATTTCAGGAGATTGGTTTTTTTCCCTTTCACCTCATTCTTTCCTTGTTTGTCTTTGTCTTGCCAAATTTAAACTGAACTGGAAAGAGGCCATTTCTGATGTGGGCTTTGATCGTCGTTCCCTGCACCCTCAATACTTCTACTTTGCCTGCCCAAATGGAATTATTTCTAGAATGGGTGCACACATACATTCTGTACTCCTTTTTCTCTAAGGTTATTGATAAGGTCTTGCAGATGAAAATAGTGCAAAGGTGAACAATTAATAAAAATAGGGGAAATAAGCTAGGCTCTGTCCCAAAGGTTTATCTCTAGGAGATAAAAAACTAATTTTTTACCTCTTGGAAGCTTTTACTTTCTTTCAGGAAGCAGGAAAGCAAACTGGCCTCTTGATGAAAAACATCCTTTTACCTATTGTTGAAGAGGAATTGGCTGGGCTTCCCAGTAGGATCTGGGAAGAGGTCTAGAAATCATAAATGAACTCGAAAGTAAAAGAATCAAGTCAGTTTGCAGATCAAGGTTTATTTGAGAGCAGGAGGTTTTAAAAACAGATTTAGGACTAAAAATTGAGTACTTAAAGAGTGGAGTATCGCTGAGCTGTGCTACCTTGGTGAAAGTTTTGTGTGAAATGCACAAAACTGCCATCTACAATCATTTTCTAACCTTTGTGCTGCACGTTTGAGATCTTGTTTTTCTATGAATTGCCCCTTTACTATGAAACCTCTGTTTCCTCAGAGACTAGTATCTTCTTCGCCTTTGAGTGATATATCTGCTGGCTGCCTATAAAAACACTCAAAGTCACTGAACTTTTCCCCCCCCTCGTAACTGATTTCTGAGTCAGCATTCTTGAAAGCTGTCAAGTTACAGTAATGACCTTTACTAAAGGCGGTGACTGGAAGTGGGGGAAGGAGAGAGGTCAGGATCACGCAGTGGGCAAAGTGGAAATAGAGGAGGAGAGGACCGCTGGGGATTTGGTGCAGTGTGGCTTATTGCTCAAAATCTGCCTTCAGACTGGCCTTGGGGCTATCTATCTTCTAGAGAAAGAAGGCTGTTGGTTGTAGATTCAAACATTACTGGGTGTACAATCTTCTTGCCCACCTGAGTTTGTAGAGAAAGCTGCATAATAGTTGGGGCTAAATACAATCTTGTTGACTTCACTACTGGGAGGTGCTGCTGCAGACTTCATAGATGTTCCTTGTGCAGTTAGCAAAGCTATTTGTCACGGGATTGTGCACCTTTCAACAACTTCCAACTAAAGATGAGAAAAAATGGGAGGTGCTTAAGGCAGCTTTGCCTATGGATAGAATAAAAACTTACTTCTACCTGTGCACAAGAAGCTTTTGAAATATGGAAGTGGCTAACTTGGAAAAATGGGGAAGGATATTATACAGGATACACATCTCCAGATCGTTGACTAATCTCCGCCAATCCTTTTTCAGATAATTTTCAGTAGTTTTTGGAAGGCTCATTATAAATAGCTCCACAATGAAAAGGTTGGCTTAGCTGTCAGATGGTTTATTCCATGAAATTGGGGTGCATCAGCAATACACTATCTACAATCAGCTCTGCTCATCCATTTTAACAGGAAAGGCCCCCAACTCTGCACTCGCTAAAAGGTCTTAAAACTGGTGCTTTGGTGCTTCCTTTTAGCTGCAGATTGAGTTCAATAATGCCTGTGGGACCGGCAGCCTCTGCAGCTGAGCCCTAGTGTCACCTCTGCCCTGCACGCTGGTTCGTACAGCCCGCTGACACAGCTCCTGCAAAGTGGGCACCTTGCAACAGAGTGGCTGTGAGAGGGCCAAAGGCACTGGAAGTTGACCCTCACTCTCCAAGTAGCAGGGACCCCCTTCTACAGCTCCAAGGCAGAGATAATACTCAACTAACTGGACCACGCAACTGAAGGTTGGGGGATGGCCAGCTCCTGGCAAGGCCTCCAGGTGGAAAGCGGAGTCCTGCTGCTGAATACGCAGATTGGTGATGCCTGTCCTGGTGCGGACACTCAAGGTGAAGAGGTGATGATGGTCGGAGGAATCTCTCACCAGGAAGACACCAGGAGGCTTGGAAGTCAAGAGCCGCTTGGCTTCAGCCCCTGACAGGCTGCCCCAGTAGAAGCCACTGGCCTCCAATCGTTCCAAGGCACTTTCCACCCGCTCAAACTCTCCACAGAAACTCTTGAAGTGGTAGGAAGGGACGGCAGGGCCTGTCATGGCCACTACGACTGGTGCAGATGCCGGCGGGCAGCAACAGCACAGGGGGACCATTGCGCCACCAATTGACTAATGGACAACTTGATCGCTTATCGGAGCTGCATCTGAAAAGGAAGATAAAATCAATTCACAGAAAGGCGCCTGAACATCAGTCGCATCAAGGGTGTTAATCTGGTTTGGCCTGGTGAGTCAAAATATCAGGTACGGGCAAATCCTCAACTTATAACATTCATTTAATGACCGTTCAAAATGAAAATGGCACTGGAAAAAGCAACTTATGACCGTTGCAGCATCCTCAGTCGCATGATCAAATTTCAGATGCTTGGCAACCAGCATGTATTTGTAACGGTTGCAGCATCTCGGGGGGTCTTCAGACTGTCATTGGTGAGCTTCCCATCTGACAAGCAAAGTCAACGGGAGAAGCCAGATTCGCTTAACGCCACATGATTCACTTAAAAAAATGATTTGCTTAATTATGGCAAAAGTCATAAAATAGGGCACGATTCACTTAACTGAGTCATGGTGGTGCAATAGTTGGAATGCAATATTGCAAGCTAATTCTGCTGATGACCGATTGATGCTCACTGGCTCAAGGTTTGACTCAGGCTTCGGTAAAATGAGGTCCCAGATTGTTGGGGGACAATAGGCTGACTCTGTAAACCGTTTAGAGAGGGCTGTAAAGCAGAGTTCCCCAACCTTTCCGGATTGGCGGCCCAGAGGGAGGTGGGGAAAGAGGAGATGGTTTTTATGGAAGGGGCAGGCATGTGTGTGTCTGCATGAGCACCCATTGCTTGCATGAGTGAGGCCGCGAGCGCCTGTGACCCTCATGCAAATGGTGAAGTAGGTCACCTGAGTGGTGCCAATGGGTCTTGAGCCTTTTGGCGGCAGGATGTTTTTTGCCCTGTGTCCCTGCCACAGGGCAGAAAACATGCTGCAGTTCCATGAAGACTCCACACCCATTGGCACCACTCAGGTGACCTTGAGGACACAGATAAAAACTCCAGGTGACCTGATTGACCCTCTAAAAGAATGCAAATGACCAGCTGTCTGCAAGGAATATAAATCCTTCTATTCCCCACCATCCGGTCAGAGCTGAAGAAGCTTCTTGGATGAGAAGTGAAATGTCTTCAAAGAAAAGCAAGAAAGTCCAGTTGCCTCCTGAACAAGCACCTTTGGGACAACCGTGACCTGGATGACTGAGAATCTCCATAGAGATATTGAGACTGTTTTGCCATTGCTGGCAATGGGGTGGGCGCGGCTTCCACGTGACGCAGGCTGGCAGTTTGACACCCCTGCCACAGACAGTTCAAACTAGGCTTGATCTCAAATTCTTCGTTGACTGACTTTAAAAAGCTGCTTAAGCTTCAGTTGGCCCTCAAACAAAGAATAGATCATCCACAGTACGTTTTTCCAGTTCATTTATCTCTGACAAGGTTTACTTGGGGAAAAAAAAATTAGATAAGTTTTATCCAGCTCAGCAGGTTTAGCAAAAAATATTGGGAAAATAGCCTAGAACTGCTAAGTACCCAAATCTCAAACATTCTAAATATTTTTTACTGATAGTTTATTGCATGGAGTTTATCCAAGCATCACACTACAGGGTACCATTTTTTGCAAGGAGCCTGAATTGAGTTGTTCAAGACGAATTAAAAAGTTGTAGTCCCAAAATATGGAATTTGACATTTTATGAAGAATTTTTGGCTCTGTTGAGCCTGGGGTTCAGGGAAGAGAATTACTCTAAGTAGACAGGAATAAATTACCACTCTGATGCTAAAGAGTATATATATATATATATATTCCCCGGTCATTTTTGAAATGCTCTTTTAGTGTAAATATGAAACAAGAAAGCAGCCCTAGGTGAATTGCACAGGTTCTCACAAATGATTTGCCACAAATTATTTCCAATGTTTCCAGTAAACATAGAAGGCAAAATATGGTGAACAAAGTTCTTTGGAGACTCATAGTGGATAAGAAATCCTTGATCTTGGTGCTTAGAGCCTCTATGCCAGCTTCTTCAACATGACTATACAGGTAGTCCTCAACTAATGGCCAGAAAGGGAACCAGAATTTCCATTGCTAAAGAAGGTGATCGTTAATTGTCATATCTGATTTTATAACCTTTTTTTGCCACAGTTGTTAAGTGAACCTCTGCCATTGTTAAGTGAATCATGCAGTCAATAAGCAAATGCAGCTCCCCCTATTCTGATTTTGCTTATCGGAAGCCAGCTATGAAGCTCACAAATGGTAATCACGTGACTTTGGGATGCTGCAACTTTATAAATACATACTGGTTGCAAAGCAGCTGAATTTGTATCATGTGACCCTGGGAATCCTGTGATAGTTGTGTGAGGACCCATCGTAAATCACTTTTTTTTAATTTTAAATGGTTGCTAAATAAATGGTTGTAAGTCGAGGACTACCTGTAAGCACTAGAATGGGTTTGATTTGTTAAGTTCATGTATTTTTAAACTGCTATCCAGACAGATCTATCTCAAAGAAACACCAGCTTCTCAAACTGCAGATTCATTCCTGCAAGAAAACCAGCCCACCTTGCAAAATTCATAGAAGAGAATAGCCAAAATGTTTGCTTCTTAAACTTAAACTAGGTTCCCTTCAGGGATGGTGATGGGGAAGAACAGAGGAACAGGCAAGTGTGGCTAAACATTACTCCCCCGCAGATCCTATAAAGAAATATAAGAAACTTTCATGAAACCTTGCAGCTCTGTTCTAGTTCTGGAATTCCCTTTTAGAACATAGAATCATAGCATTGGAAGGGACCTTGGGGGTCTTCTAGTCCAACCCCCTGCTCAGGCAGGAGACTATATCAGAGGAAGGGAAACCTTGGCTCTTTTATGACTCGTGGACTTCAACTCCCAGAAGTTGAAGTCCACGAGTCATAAAAGAGCCAAGATTGCCTACCCCTGCTCTATACGTTTCTGGACAAATGGCTGTCCAGTCTCTTCTTAAAAATTCCAGTGTTTTTATTTTTATTTATTTATTTATTTATTAAATTTCTATACCGCCCCTCTCCCGAAGGACTCGGGGCGGTTTACAGCCTTAAAATTTAAAAAACATATAAATGTACAAAATTAAAATATTTAAAAATAAATTAAACAAATTAGGCCATAAAATCTATAAAACCCAATATATACAAGTCCTAAAATCCTAAAAATTGCACAATCCCCCTAAAACATTTTCACCCGGTTGGAGCCAGAGCTTCTATGCCAGGCCGGCCTGTTGAAAAAGGAAAGTTTTCAGTTCCCGACGGAAGGTGCGTAAGTCCGTCATCGTACGGAGTTCGGGGGGGAGCTCGTTCCAAAACGTTGGAGCTCCCACAGAGAAGGCCCTCCCCCTGGGGGTCGCCAGTCGACATTGTCTGGCCGACGGCACCCTGAGGAGGCCCTCTCTGTGGGAGCGTACCGGACGGCGGGAGGTATTTGCTAGCAGTAAGCGGTCCTGTAAGTATCCGGGTCCGATGCCATGGAGCGCTTTAAAGGTGGTCACTAACACCTTGAACCGCACCCGGAAGACCACCGGCAACCAGTGCAGCTCGCGCAGGAGCGGTGTTACATGGGAGCGCCACGACGCTCCTGTCACTACCCGCGCGGCCGCATTCTGGGCCAGCTGAAGCCTCCGGGTGCACCTCAAGGGGAGCCCCATGTAGAGAGCATTACAATAGTCCAGCCTGGAAGTGACGAAGGCATGAGTAACTGTGCATAGCGAGTCCCGGTCTAGGAAGGGACGCAACTGGCGTACCAGGCGAACCTGATAGAACATCCTCCCGGCCACGGCCGCCAGATGGTCCTCTAAAGATAGCCGTGAATCCAGGAGGACTCCCAAATTGCGAACCCTTTCCGCAGGGGCCACTGTTTCGCCCCCAACAGACAACAAAGGAGTCAATTGACTAAACCGGGACGACGGTAGCCACAGCCACTCGGTCTTGGAAGGGTTGAGCTTGAGCCCGTTCTTCCCCATCCAGACCCGCACGGCCTCCAGGCATTGGGTCAGCACGGCAAGAGCATCGTTGGGGTGGTTCGGCGTGGAAATGTACAGCTGAGTATCATCAGCGTACAGATGGTACTCCACACCAAAACCACGGATGATCTCACCCAGCGGTTTTACATAAATGTTGAACAGTAGGGGCGAGAGGACCGACCCCTGAGGTACCCCACATACAAGGGGTCTCGGGGTCGACCTCTGACCCCGTCAACACAGACTGCATCCGGCCGGAGAGGAAGGAGGCGAACCACCGCAAAACAGTGCCCCCTATACCTAACCCCTCCAACCGTTGCAGCATGATACCATGATCGATGGTATCAAAAGCCGCCGAGAGGTCCAATAGCACCAGAGCAGAGGAACAACCTCTGTCCCGGGCCCGCCAGAGGTCATCCACCAACGCGACCAATGCTGTTTCCGTGCTGTAGCCAGGCCTGAAGCCCGACTGGTGTGGATCCAAGTATAACGATTCCTCCAGGTGTCGTGGGAACTGTCTGGCAACCACGCTCTCGACAACCTTCGCAAGAAAGCGAAGGTTGGAGACAGGACGATAATTTGATAAAACAGCTGGATCCAGGGTTGGCTTCTTAAGGAGGGGCCTCACTACCGCCTCTTTCAAGGCGGCAGGGAAGACACCCTCACTTAAAGAAGCATTAATAATTACCTGGAACCAGCCTCGTACCACCTCCCGGGATGCCAGCACCAGCCAGGAGGGGCACGGGTCCAATGAACAAGTGGTCGCCCTAAGTCCCCCAAACAACCTGTCCACGTCCTCGGAAGTCACGGGGTCAAACTCAGCCCAGATAACAGTCTCAAGACCGGACTCCGTCTCTCCCACCGGACACACCCAGTTGAAATCAAAGCCTTCCCGTATCTGAGCGATTTTATCATGCAGATATTTTCCGAAATCCTCAGCTCTACCCTCTAAGGGGTCTCCTCTCACCTCCTGATGAAGGAGGGAGCGGGTCACCCTAAACAAGGAGGCTGGGCGGTTATCTGATGACGCGATAAGAGCAGTGAAGTAAGAACACTTCTCTGCTTTTATCGCCGCTAGGTAGGACCTAATATGGTCTCTTACCAGTGTTCGGTCAGATTCAGCAAGGCTCGATCTCCAACTGCTCTCTAGGCGTCTTTTCCGGCGTTTCATCTCTCTCAGCCCCTCATTATACCAAGGGGCCGATCGAGACGCACGCCGAATCAGAGGCCGCAAAGGCACGACCCGGTCTAGAGCGCCGGCCGCAGCCCTATCCCAGGCTGCCGTCAGCTCCTCGACCGAGTCGTGTATCCGAACCTCAGGAATTGGCCCAAGCTCTGCCTGGAATCGCTCGGGCTCCATCAGCCGCCTGGGGCGGTACCATCTCACCGGTTCCGCCTCCCTGCGGTGGGGTGCAACGGTCAGAAAGTCCAGGCGTAGGAGAGAGTGATCAGACCATGACAGGGGTTCAATGACTATATCCCCTATATTCTGACCACTCAGCCACTGTCCAGAGACAAAAACCAGGTCAAGCGTGTTCCCCCCTGTGTGTGTGGGGCCTTGAATTACCTGGGCCAGGTCCATGGCTGTCATGGAAGCCATGAACTCCCGAGCCTCACCGGACACCCCGCCCACGGACGGCAGGTTGAAGTCACCCATAACTATCAGCCTAGGGACCTCAACCACCACCGCGGCGATAACGTCCAGGAGCTTGGGCAGGGCGGTTGACACGTGGCAGGGAGCCAGGTACGTAATCAACACCGCCCTCGGACCCCCAAGGTCCCACTTCACCAGGAGGGATTCACAGCCCGCCGTCTGAGGAACAGTGACCTCCCTTGGCCTAAAATCTTCCCTAATCACGACCGCCACTCCTCCACCCCTGCCCTGGGCTCTCGGCTGGTGGAATGCAAGGAAACCCGGTGGGCACATTTCCACCAGAGGGACACCGCCCTCTGGTCCCAACCAGGTCTCTGTTATACCCGCCAGATCTGCTCCCCCCTCTAAAATTAAATCTTGAATGAGGGGGGCCTTATTTACCACAGACCTGGCATTGCACAGCACCAGCCTACAGCCAGGGCCCTGTGGTTCTGGATAACCCCGAGAACCGGTTGAGCCTTGGGGGTCGGAGCACACAACCACTTGTAAACAGTGGGTGCGCACTCCCTTATTATGATACGGCCCCCTGCTCCCGCTATACCTGCCCCTCCCGCTTACGGTACTAATAGGAACTACATTAGCCTTAATCAACCCCCCATCCGCACCCTCAGGACTCCGTCCCCTTCCGTTGCCTGGCCTGTCTTCTTGCTCACCACCAACAATTCCTTCTCCCACCCTAGACACCCCTTCCCCACCCCTTCCCTCCCTTAAAACTTTCATTAAAAACTTGTTTAAAAAACCCCAAAGCCCCTTATTTAATACATGCCATCTCTCAGGACTCCAAAGTCCGTCCTCGAGATAGGCCCTTGGTAAAACAGAGGGCCATGATTGCGAGAGAGGGGAATCTCGCAATGCAAGAAGAGTCCTTCTTGAGTACGCAGCCAGTCAGATAAAGTGCATCGATGGGGTCTGGCTAGAGAGCCAGGCAGTCCAATCTCAACGACGTTGCTTCCTTCACCTCCAGGTCCATGCTGCTCCCTCAACACCTGCGGTTCTCTGCAGTCCTCCCAAACTACCAACTTGCATGATGGTGGGGGGGGGAGCGCCAAACTCTTCCTTTTGCAGCGATCTCCCAACGCCAACGCCAACGCCTCTCAGCTACCTTCCCAGCCATTCACTCATGTGGTAGTAAAGAGGGAGGAAGGGGCCAAGCTGTTCCCTTTCACAGTGGCCTCCCAAAGCCAGAAGCCTCTCAGCAGTCCCTTCGCAGATCGTCCAGTCGCATAATGGGAGGGAGGGGGAGGGGAGGGGGCCGTAGCTAAACTCCTCTCTTTTCAGGCTCCTCGCATGATGGTGGGGGGGGCGCCAAACTCTTCCAGCGCCAACGCCTCTCAGCCACCTTCCCAGCCATTCACTCATGTGGTAGTAGGGAGGGAGGAAGGGGCCAAGCTGTTCCCTTTCACGGTGGCCAAAAGCCTCTCAGCAGTCCCTTCGTCTGCTCGCATAATGGGAGGGAGGGGGAGGGGAGGGAGCCGCTGCTAAACTCCTCTCTTCCGCGGCGGCCTCCCATCCAGACTCCCTGCAGGCTCCTCACCTCATCGCAGGCCGCGGGCCGAAGGGGGGGGTACGCTGTTAACATCACCCAACATATGCTGTTATCATCCACATTCTCGGCAGGGAGGGAGTCAGCAGACATGTCTCTGAAAGGCTAAGATATTCCGCTGCCAAAATCCCCGGGGTCCCAGATGTTTCTCAACCCCTGGGGGGGGGTCTCTAGCCATTTCCCATCAGAAGCCCGGCTGCTCCTACAGGAAAGCGTCCTCCATCTTGCGCATAGTCAGTCAGACTACTGGGTTTTTGTTGGAGCACCTACCATTGATGGAGGTTTTTCCTCCCCCAAGACCAATCTCTTGTAGGGAGCAGTTTAAGGTAATCAGATTTGTAGGCAATTGCTCTAACCAGAAGATCAGACATGGAAGTCGGAGGATTCAGTTTGAAATAAAATTTCCCCAAAGTGGAAAGCACAGCATGGAAATGAATATTATTCTAACTTCTGGTCTAGGGCTACTTTTTTATTTTATGGCAGTTTTTAAGAAGACTGTCATAAACGGCCCCTTTCACTCGCTGTGTGTGTTGGACTGCTAACGTTTGCTTCTCCTTTCCTTCTGCTACCAAGGCTGGACACTTCTCTTGCTAAGATCCCAACCACGGCAGCTTCCTTTTCAACTTAACTTCTTTACAAAGTGTTTAATCTCACTATTGATCTCAGTTACAAGATGATTTTGAAACTATTATGTAACTCCGAACATGTTCAGGCCAGAGAAAGCAGGATTCTGTTTCATAATCTGAGGGCTTGTTATTGGTTTGAAAGAATTACCTGGTCCTTCAAATAGGAAAAGTCTAACTCGGCAACCACCGAAAGACAGAAGTGGGGAAGGGAGTGAGTCCAAAAATAGCAAAGAGAACTAGCTTGCAGCTTGCAGAGGAAAAGGCAAAGATCCTTCCCAGTTGACTTTGATGTCTAATGGCTGCCTAGCCAACATGTCCATGTTGCCTTCTTGACAAGAACACAAAAGTGGTTTATCGTGATTTTCTTCTAGGGTGAGATCTTTTCTCAAATTCCTCATCTAGCTTATAGCCAGTCTTAATTTCCCACCTGTCAGCCATTTGAATACTAACCAGGTCCAACCTGCAGAACTTTTTTCAAGATCAGCCTAAGGACGAAATGTAGTTTTGAGAGAGTCTACTGGAATTCCTGCCAAACATCTTTGGGAAGCAAAAGTTAGAACGACACACTGTGTTTGACTGAGGTCTGCTTGCTCTCAAATTGTTGCCCTTACTGATTTGAAAGTAGAACAGATAGTCCTCAAGTTATGGACAAGTGGGACCAGAACTTTCATCACTAAACAATATGGTCATTCAGTGAGTTGCAGCCATTTTGATCATGTGACTGTGGGAATGTTGGGTTGTTGTTAATTGTAGGACTGATCATAAGTCACATTTTTCAGCACCAGTGTAACTTAGAACAGGCATTAAACTAATGGTTGTTAGTCAAGGACTATCATTTGGCATTCTCAACCTGGTGACCTTTAGATGTATTGACCACAACCTCTCATTATTACATGCCGGTCGGGAATAACAGGAGATGTAGTATAATGAATCTGAAGGCCACCTACTCTTAAGTCTTCATTCTGATTCTATAAAATGCCTCCTATTGAGCTAAAATACTGGCAGGTAGCAGCTCCTGGCTAACCTTATCTGGGCTCCAAAATTAAGCAAGCTGAGTCCTGGTCAGGATTTGGATGATAATTTGTCAGGAAAATTTCATGGCTGAATACTAGAGCAGGAAGTGGAAACACCAACTGAAGAAACCACCAAAACATAAATTATATAAGTGCCAGAAAATCTGAATGGCCATGTTCATGAAATCAATAGGAGCTGCTCTGAATCTAAGAAAATGTTTGGCCTTGTCATGTTGTGTGTTTCTGAACTCATTTCCTCTAAACCAGCGGTTCTCAACGTTGGGGTCGCGACCCCATTTGGGGTCGCACGACCATTTCGCGGGGGTTGCCGGACACCGCGGGCCGCCATTTTGTTTTTTTTATTTTTTTATTTTTTATTTTTTGTTTTTTTGTTGTTTTTTTGGTGCACGCGCGCCGCGCATGCACAGATCCGCCAGTCGCACCGAAAAAAAATAAAAAAAAAATAAAAAAAATGGCGGCCGCGACGGGCAGATCCCGGGTCGGGGTCACGGGACGCATGGGCAGGGCAAGTGGGGTCTCAACCTGAGAACCACTGCTCTAAACTAATTGATAAAAATAATTGCAATAATGGAGAATCTTTATAAATCAGAGCTTCCCTAGTGATCTCTGATCTGGGCAATCTCCTTGCAGACTTTTCATTGCCCCACCCAGTAACATCACCAGTGCTTTTGATTTATCCCAGAATGGTATATAATTAATAAATTATTAATTATAATTGATGAATAATACACCACCCTAAATCTTGCCTCTTGAGTCTCTGGATAGAAGGCTTTATCTATCCCACACTTCAAATACTCCCATGTAATCAGTTCAGTAAATAAGAAATAGGCTTATCCCATTGCTACCATGGTTTGTTTATTAATCTTTGGCAGGAAGAATATATGATTAATTAATTTTTTTGTCTATTTCCCTACAAAGATACCACAATAAAAGGAGATGGTCAACTGCAACTCTAAAAACTAATCTCAGATTTATAGGAATAAGGGGAAAATATTTTTGGGACTATATCACTAGAAAGCAGTAAGTTGAAGTAGATGGCATATTTGACAGCTCATATTCATTAACACTTCCCTGCATTTAGAAACCTAGAGTCTCTGTAATACTGGAGAAAGAGATAAATCTACAATTGTACTTATACAGTAAACTGCTGTAAAAATCAGAAGCCACCTCTTTATCTTTTTCTTCCTTTTCTGTTTTTCTTCTCCTTTTTTGTTCTTTAGTTCTCTCTTTTGTTTCTTCCTTTTTCCTTCTGGTTCTATTTCAGTTTGTCGTCATTTTTACTCTTGTTTTTAAAAGATTAAAAAAAAATTAAATTATATTTTCAAAAAAGAAATATTTTCTTCTAAAATGCAGTATTGGTATCTTGAGGGCACAGTACTTTTTACGTGTGAAACTACAGTTTTCTAGGCCACATTCCTTCAAAGTGTTTCCTACTGTGATGTTTCCTTCTAGGCTGAGATGTGCCCCAGGTAGCTTCATGCTTAAAGGCAAGACTAGAATTCAGAGTCTCCTGGTTCCTAACATGGCGCCTTAAACCACTACACAAAAAAATGAGAAGAGAACCTTGGCTTATAACCACAGTTGAGGTCCAAATTTCTGTTGTTAAGTGAGACATTTGTTAAGTGAGTTTTGCCCCATTTTACAACCCTTCTTGCCACCTTTGTTAAATGAATCACTTCGGTTGATAAGCTAGTAACAGGGTTAAGTGAATCTGGCTTCCCCACTGATTTTGCTTGTCAGAAGGTCACAAAAAGTGATCACGTGACCCTGGGACGCAGCAACGGTCATAAGTGTGAACCAGTTGGAGATGCTGCAAAGGTCTTAACTGTGAAAAACGGTCATAAGTCACATTTTTCAGTGCTGTTGTAACTTTGAATGCTCACTAAATGAACTTTCTTAAGTTGAGGGCTACCTGCATGAAAAAGCTTACATAAAACTCTTTTTAACTAATCTGTGAATAATACTTTACTGGGCAGAGAGAAAATTTAGCCCAGTTGAAAACTCACAATCTCATAGCGGTAAGATTCTAACATCCTGTTCACAGATTCCTCCTGAAAAACCCAAGTGAGTTATTGCTTCTGTGCAAAGGCTGTCCCATGTGAGGGTTTTTGTTTTGGTTAAAAAGAAAAAAATGCCCTGAAGTAGCCTCACACAGGAAAATGTGACCCATTTCAAGGACAGTAGCATCTGAACTCAAACTTGTCAACATTAGACCATTCCCAAACTACATCCTAGAAGGAATTCACTTAGCTGCCAGCAGGGTTAAAGAGGCTGGTCCAGTAGACACAACACATGAGATATGAACTCTGGGAAACGAACTCTCTGCTAGTCTCTCCCAATTCCAAAATCCTCTGAATTATCTTCTGCTCAGATAAGCAAACCTTGGACAGAAATCAACCACTCCCAGCACAGTTCATTTGTGCAACAGAAAATAAGAAGACCAGACAAAAGGGGCCCCCTAAGTACATTACTAGAGGTGGTCCTAGTTCAGCCCTTGTCATCTCCATTGAGAAACGGACTAAGTAGCAAGTAGTAGAGATCAAGAACTGACATTAACAGGCTAAATAAATCAATAGCTTGTACTGATGTACAAGCAACTGGTGACAGCTCCTACAGCCTGAAGCACCTCCCCTCAGAGGAGACACTTCATCTCTGAATGAGTCACTCTTCTTATCTGCCAATAATTCCAGGAGGTGCATCCTTCTTTATCTTACATTTTGTGTATTAAGAGGAAATTTCCATCACTGTGAGCCAGTTTGGTCTAGTGATTAAGGCACTAGGCTAGAAAGGGGAAGACCGCAAGTTCAAGTCCCTTCTTAGCCATGAAAGCTAGCTGGGTGACTTTGAGTCACTCTCCCTCAGCCCAACCTACTTCATCGGGTTGTGGGGAGGGAAAATAGGAGAAAGTTGTGTTGGATCTCTTCACTGCCTATTATTTGCAAAAATAATAAAGGAATAGAAATAAAATAAATTTTAGGATACAGTTAAACTAACTTCTCTTGAACAAAGTAGTCTTGTCACCTTTCTGTATGAATCCATGATAAATATCTACCCCATCACTTTTAGATCCATCTCATTTCTACATTCTATAATTCTCAACTCAAAGAAGCTACAGTAGATACCTCCTTGTTAAATAGGGGGTCTTTGGTGCTCTCTGACCTTGATTGTTTTATTGCACACATTTCATTACCCAGAGTAGATAACATCACTAGCACTGATGTTATCTAGTTTGAGTAATGAAATGTTTGCAGGAAAACCAGCCAAGCTGAGAGAGTACCAAGGACCTCTCATTTCATACTCTCCTTCATTGCTGTTGAAGATGAGTTTTGTATCTCCAAAAGCCATTTCTCTCTATGAACATTTCTAGCACCTGAGTTTTTCCAAATAGCTTTACTCTAGGTCAGGTTTTTCCAACCTTGGCAACTTTAAGACATGTGGACTTCAGCTCCCAGAATTCCATGCTGGCTAGGGAATTCTGGAAGTTGAAGTCCACATGTCTTAAAGTCACCAAGGTTGGGAAACCCTGACCTAGGTCATCTTCCACTTTCTTTTATAATGCTGTGTCTCAGGAATGAAGTCAAAGTCACAATTCATGGACTTGTTAGGAGACTGAGTGTCAAAGAAGGGTAACATAACATCCAACACATTGGGCAGGCACCATGTTGGGAAAAGCAGAAATAAAGCAACACAACTACAAAACCATCTTCTTGGATCAGTTTAGCAAATTAAGTAATTTATTGGTGTCCTAAAGGCACCTTGATTTAAATATATGTTTTTATATGATCGAGAGAACATTTTTGTCATTACAGAAAGTTTAACAAATATATATATATAACATCAGCTGAGAGAGAATTCTTAAACCCTGTATGTTTCAACAGAATGAGAATACAATAGGACTCATCTTTTGAGCATCTGTTTGGATTATTTTAAATCCTACTGTACTGGCTTGGACTGGGCTGTGACTTTAAACAAAAAATGCACTTTTTCTGGACCAAGGGCCACTCTGCTCTTTGAGCACAGAGATAATTTCCGACGTACAACCATTCATTTAGTGATGGTTTGAAATTACACCGCCACTGAAAAAAGTGACTTATGACCATTTTTCACAATTATGATCCTTGTTGAATCCCCAAGTGATCAAAATTTGGACACTTGGCAACTGGCACGTAGTTATGATGGTTGCAGTGTGCTGGGGTCATGTTCACCCTTTGTGACAAGCAAAGTCAATGGGGAAGCCAGATTCAATTAACAACCACGTTATTCGCTTAGCAACTGCAGTGGTTCACTTAATAGATGTGGTAAGAAAGGCCATAAAATGGGGCAAAATTCACTTAACAACTGTCTTGCTTAGTCATGAAAATTTTGGACTCAACTGTGGTCCATAAGTCAAGGACTACTTCTATCCTATCTCACTAAATTTGCTATTATTTTCTTTACACTTAAATAGAGTTGATAATATTCATTCTCCAGTTACACAGAAAATATTTTCTACTTTTAGGCACGTTTAAAACGGCCACTAAGGAACAATTTGGGGAAAGATTCTCTACTTCAAATTGTGCTTTTCTGCACAATAATCAAGCAGCAGCTTCTCAACACATTTTCTCCCTCAGCTGCAGCTGCAAGGGATGGAAACCCAAGTACTTCTCCAGGCTAAATGGTGTTCTATGAATTGCTTAACTTTTGTTGTTGGTTTTTATTCTCTTCTCGTAACTGCAGATGAGAAATAGCAGGAAGAAAGAGGACGTTGCTAGTGAATAGTTATACAGTAATGAAAGACATGGGAAAACCATGGCTGGTAGATAAAACTTTATTACTGTTTTCCTCTGGTGTTGAAGCAAATAAACTTGCATGAAATCTACCTAAAATGCAGCTATTTTTACAACACAGAGACAGAAAGACAGACAGACTCACGCACACACACAGAGGGCTATTCCTAGGCATGCCTGTGTTAGGTTTAAAAGTTGAGAGTGTGTCAAATACGAAAACTTGGCTATTTGCATTGTGGCTGTCCTAATCTTATAAAGCATAAGCTTAAGCTTCGGCGTGGCTTAATCGTCGAGACGTTAATTTGAATTTGCCAGATTTCATACAAGCATCTGATTTTTCTAGTTATTGTTCTTATTCGGCAGCCTAAAGGTGGTCTTCCACCCTCCCCCCATGTTAAAAAAAAATAAGCGCCAAAACCAGACTGGGGCTTCCCGCCACTATTTAGCCCCCAATAAACCAGCATTGAACGAGTTTTCCGTACTCCGCTACCAGCCCCGAGAGTCCGGGCGCGGATCTCTTGTTTAAAGAGCGGCCGGAACGGGTTTTTCTTCTTCCCAACTTTCGCAGCCCCCTTCCCGGCTTGGAAAACAACCGCGCTCGCTCCCAAAGCCCCGGAGAGTTTTGCTAACCTTTCTTGGCGAGGAAAGCCGAGCGGTGGCTGGGTTTCTCCGAGGAGCGGGAGAGCGAAAGGGGTGGGGGGGCAAGCGAATCGATTTAAAGCGCGGACTCCGCTTCACAGGCTGGGCTGCGGGAAGCGAGTCCGGAGCGATCGCCCCTTTCTCCCATCTTTCGAGCGGCGGCGGTGGGAGGATGGAGGTGGGCGAAGGCGCACCGCACGTCGGGAAGGTCTCGGACGGAGAAAAGCTCCCCAGCTCCGACGGGGAAAAGAGTAGAAAGAGGTGGAAGTTTACGGGGTTGGGTGGGGGTGGGGATGGGGGTGGGGGAGTGAAATGGAGGAGGAGGAGGAGGAGGAGGAGGAGGGTGGAAGAACAGCGCCAATCTATTTCCTTTGGCCAAAGAATCGCGGCCCCTCTTTGGTTTCCTGGAAATGCGTGTGAACGTACGTGCGCGTTTCTGAAACGAGAAGCGCCTTTCCCGTTAGCGGAGGAATCGGAGAAGGCGGGGGGGGGTTGGTATCCGACGACTTCGGATACAATCTCGGTGCGGGGGGAGGGAGGGAGAGAGGGAGGGAGTAGCTTAAAGGGCAGGGGAGAAAGTGCCCAAGTTTTCAATAATCGTTTGGCGTCTCTGATTGGATGCATATATGTATATATGTATAGAAAACATGTACATTGGTCAAGAGAGGAGATAAAGCTGGATGTGTGTGTGTGTGTGTCGGGGGAGGGGGGAGCGTGCCCGAGTATTTATTTTTATGAATGGTCGCCACTTTCATTGGTCGCTGGGGAGTGGCTGACAGGGCTCTGATTGGCAAGAAGTGGCTGTAGCAACCCCGCGCGCTCCCTCCCCCTCCCCTTTTGCTGCTGCTGCTTCCCCCCCCCTCTGGGTGATTCCTGGAAGTGTGAGGGACTGTTGGTAAGAAGGAGGGGAGTGCGAGTTGGTTCCCGCCTCCGCCTATCTCTGCAGTGGAAGGCGGGTTGGGTAAGGTGATCTGGCCTTTGGAGGGAGATCCCCCGCTCTCCCGAAGCGGCACACCTTTCCTTTTTAACCCTCTCGGTGCAAGGGGGGCGTGCAAAAAGGTCGGGGAAGCGACCAATGGCAAGCTGCCCTCTCCCCTCCGGTTCCCCCCAATTCACTCTTAAGTCGTCACTCTGGAAAGACACGTGCGAGCGAAAGGGGGCGGGGGTTGCCTTGGTCTGTATTGGGTGCATAGATGTATGCGGTGCCTTTGTGTAACTCGGGCCTCCGTAGCCCGCGTTTGTACCGTGTGAATGCGGGCAATTTGGATCGGTGCACGAAAGGAGCTTTTCGCGTGTGTGGATTCGCCGGCGGGGGGGAGGAGATCCTCGTAGTAGCGGCCTTTCGATTTGTAGACGACCCAGCTGCGAAACTGAAAGGCACAATTCGAAGATCGCTGCTTGCATGATGTGTCATGCCCAGATTCACACAACACGCTAAGCTAAACCCTGAATCAGGATTGTTAATATGCCATAGCGTGTGCAAACACATCAATCATGTTACAACTTAATGGGATCGCCTGGCTCACAATCCGATGACCACCCCTGTGAACTATACTAGGGTGTTGTGCAAACTAATCAGGATGTGGTTTTGGACAAAGCCTCAGCCCGTCTTCCCCATCTTGAATGTGGAGATGATACATTGATTTTCTACTCTGAAAATGCTGTAAGGGTTAGGATAAACTGAGCATGAAGTGCTTCGAATTTATAATAGAGCTACCATATACAGAATGTTTTGAATTGTTACTACTATGGCTCCCGTTATTACTGTTACTTTGCACTGTTGATAGGGTAGATAGAGAGCTGGATGAAGGTTGGGTTCAAATATCTATCAGTTTATCTGATCTTCATAGCATGGTGTAGTGCTTGGCTAAGTCTGGGGAGATCTGAATTATACACATACACTCAAACTCCCAACTGTATCCTGTGAAAAGCAAAGATAGACTCAGCTTGAATTGCTTGAAAGACAGGTGGGGAAAAGCCTAATAAACAATTTGCAAACTCACTCCTGAGTTCACAGCACCAGCTTCTTTTTATGGCTTTAGGCTATTTCAGTCCACTGTGATGCCCCTTTGAAAAGGAGAGGCTAAAATCAATGCACTTGAATATGAGAAGGTGTGTGTGTTACATTGGTGCACTTGAAGCAAAATAAAGAGGACAACGCTCAAACAGGAGCATTTGAAAATAGCAAAAAGAATATGTGAAAATCCAAAATAGGCGAATATTTTGGAATAGCTGCAGGATTAAAACCTTTGCCTGTGCTCAACAGATGGCTGATCAAGTTTCCTGCAAAGGTGGGCGGGGGGGGGGAGGCTCCTACACTTTGAGACCCATGGAGAGCAGATTGAGATAGCCTGCCTAAACATTTTCTCTTTTATATTGTGAGTTTGTACATTAGTTTTGAAGAGACAGTATGTTTTTGGGATGAGGGGGCTGGGCTAGGAGCAGGGAGATCGGATTTCCTATCTTGTCCTAAGCATGAGAGTGAACTACCGGTAAGTGAATTTTGATCAGCCGTTCTCTCTCAGCCAAAGAGGGGAAAGAGACTTCCAAAAAATACAGGCGGTCCTCAACTTACGACCACAATTGATTCCGCAATTTCTATTGCTAAGCAAGGCAGTTAAGTGAGTTTTGCCCCAGTTTTGCAACCTTTTCTTGCCACAGTTGTTAAGTGAATCACTGCAGTTGTTAAATTAGTAACACGGCTATAAAGTGATCACATGACCCCGTGACACGGCGACCATCGTAAATACATGCCAGTTGCCAAGCACCCAAATTTTGATCACATGACCCCCGTGGATGCTGCAATGGTTGCCAGGGTGAAAACTGGCCGTAAGTCACTTTTTTCAGTGCTGCAACTTCAAAAGGCCACTAAACAAACAGTTGCAATTTGAGGACTACCTGTATTGCTAAGATAATGAGTCAAGACTGACTCAAAGACGAGACCACAGAAATACTCGTAAAAGCTGTACTGAAATATTAAAACTTCTAAAATCAAATCAGTATATACGTTTGGATGTGCATGGCAGGAAAAGCAGACTCGCTCTTATGCATACGACCACAGTTGGGACAAGAATTTACATTGCTAAGCAAGGCAGTTGTTAAGTGAGTCACTGCAGTTATTAAGTGAATCCTGTGATCATTAAGCAAATCTGGCTCCCCCTAATGCAGGGGTAGGCAACCTTGGCTCTTTGATGACTCTTGGACTTCAACTCCCAGAATTTTGGGAGTTGAAGTCCACGAGTCATAAAAGAGCCAAGGTTGCCTACCCCTGCCCTAATGACTTTGCTTGTTAGAAGCCAGCTGGGAAGGTTGCAAACGGTAATCACATGACCCCGGGATGCTGCAGCCATACATACTGGGTTTGATCACATGACCATGGGGAAGTTGCAATGGTTATAAGCATGAGGACCAGTCATAAGTCACTTTTCTTTAGTGCTGTTGTAACTTTGAATGGTTGCTACTGGTAAATGGATAGTTGTAAGTCGAGGATTACCTGTATTTCTTTTGTATATCAATAAGGTTTTTCATGAGTATGGAAAACATATGAGTATAGCAAACATATATTATAAAGATGTGCCCAGGAAAAGCCAGGTTAATAGGTGTTTTCTTCAGAGTAATACTGAATGCCTTTGTGTATTCTGAATAAATATTGCAATTTATGTATGGGTATCAAATAGATGCCTACATGCAAGAACCTCCATGTAGCATATAGATATAAATTATATATGCCATATGAATTTACCAACTTGATAATAACACCTAGCCATCTTTGCTTAGTTTTGGAAAAGTGAGCAATTGGACAAGATGAAAATTGATCTCTCTCTGTCTATCTATCTCTATCATCTTATCATTCTATGATCTGTCTATCAAACTTACATGGCTCCTCGTCTCACAGAAAGTCACTCTGGGTAACATACAACAATCCAGTAAAAACAGTAAATAAATAAGACAATCGTTAGTGAAAACAATTAGATAATATTATTTTAAAAAATTAAAAATGATAACAGCAAAGCTACAGCAGGGAGAGAGAATAACAGATGGATGTTAATTATAAGGGAGCCCGCCTCACGAGTTCTCCTATCCACAGGGATTCCCCGGGGCTGCTGGCATAACCAGGTTTTGAGGGACCTTCAGAAGTTTGGGAGTGATGAAGTCAACCTCATCTCCCGGAGAAGAAGTTTCCACTATTCTGGTGCCACAGCAGAAAAAGCCTGCAACTTGCAGTACCAAGTATCAGCACCCATAACATATCATTCTACTAGACTGGAAAGTTTTAAACAGCATCTTAGAAGAAACTAATACACAGTACCCAAATAATCAAGAGAAGTTGGACTTGACCTGAAAGAGAATTTCCTTGTCATGTCTGAACTGTGAGGAGCATGCACCTATGTCAGTTCCATTAAGAGGATATACCACAATCATGGTATGAAGGGACATTGTATCTAGTACAGTGGTCTCCCACCGACCACCTTTCTGGCTGCACAGACCAGCGGCAGCAGTAAGCAGCAACGGTGGTGAGGAAGGTGGAGGGGATGTTACACACGTGCAGCCTTCACTTGTCCATCAGTTGCGCAGCCCAGTTTCCAACGGGCCACAAACTGATACCAGATCATGGTCCAGGGGTTAGGGACCCCTACTCTAGTAAGCTAAACATTTATATTGTTATGGGTGCAGGTGTGTGTGTGTGTATATATATATGCAGGTCTTTGGTTCTTCGGGTTTTCTCCCACGTAGAAACAAACACCCGCAAAAACCTATAGTATCTATAGTTTTCTTGGCAAGGTGTGGCACCTCATTGTGCCCCAATCAATGGCGGGTTCTTCACGATAGCCAAATTAAGGAGACAGCATGCCTGCAGGTTTCCTTGGGGTGAAGCGAACCCAGATAGAAGGCTGCCTCCCCTTTTTATTACCTGTTACAGTGGGTGGTTACATAAGGCATCACATGGTTACAAACAGCCAATGACAATGTTATAGCTGTGGCCAATAGCAAGGTTACACTGGCAAAGTTACACCTTTGGCCAATGGCAAAGCTTATACCTGTGGCCGGTAGATTCAAATCTTGGTACAACGTCCCTCCACCTATTGGCCCCTCCTCCATTTCCTGTTTGTTCCAAAACCGCATGGTCAAGCCACATGGGTCTTTGTTCCTTTGTCCCTTTGTTTCAAGCCACATGGCAGTCTCTTTGTCCCAGGCTTCATGGTAGTTTCTTGTGTCCCACCTATGCTCCGTCCAGTTCTTACAGATCCTAGGGCATAGGCCATCAATCATAGCAACATCTCCTTTTTTCTTTTAATAAGAGTCCTGGGAGAAAATGGGACATGGTTTTGTCTTCTGCCAGTCAATGCGAATTTGTTCTGTCATCAGAGGCTGTAGTTGGTTCTTATCCAGGAAATGAACAGAAGAGGGAGGCCTACACAGGTTCAACAGGGAAGGAATACATTGCACACAGCAACAGATTGTTACACAGAATACTACAAACATTATAATACCAAAAATCAATTTTCTGAGCCATTCAGCATTAGGTAACCAGGAAAATAAACTGTCCCAACCAAACAAGGCACCATCTCCTTGTGATAGAGGATTGCTTTGTACCATACTTTCCATATGAGCGACTGTGGCAGAAATATTGGGTGCGTTGTCAGAAATATACATACAGCAATGGCTTTGAATGAGGGCACACACGCCTCCTTTTGCAGCGAGGAGGACGTCCAATGCATAGCGATTCTGTAAGGTTACCTCTCTTATTTGCTGCTGTTCTTTCAATAATTCTATTGAACGAATGGTTTCATTGAACATTGCAACAGTCCAGTTGTTTAATATATGCAAATCCCTATAATTCATGGCAACACCCATTGAAGGAATTAACGCTCTAGCAGTTTGAACAGACCAACTACCCCCCAAAGTGAGTTCATTGGAAGCTTCAATATCGTGTCTATTGCGCAAGCGGAAAGAGGGTAGTTTATCAAGTTTGTAAAAAACAGGGATTACAGCTCCATATGTACATACACCAGACCAATTCTGGGGTATTGACCGATATGCATTTTTTCCACAGAAGATCCAATCTTTGTCAGATGTGAGAGCATTGTCTTTAGAGGCGTTGTACAGAGTTTCAAAAATTTCACCAAAATCAAACAAGGGAACACAATCAGCACATGCTTTCTTGTTGTCATTGTTTGTCTCATTATAATATCTAGCTTTATAATCTAGCTGCAAGAGATAGTTATGTTACAAGATTGCCAAATACCTAGAAAGGTGTTGTTACTAACTGATGAAGCTGTGTGATTAATGCATACTTGAGCAGGATAACACAAAGCAAGATAGACCTGTGAGGAAGGATTCAAAATGAAAGAGAGATTTCATTCATAGGCACACTATGAAGGCACATACGTGTGCTTCTGTGCTGGCATGTATATCAAATCCAACAATTGGATGCATTCAGCAACATAGCATGGTGATAGACATAAAATACAAAACAGCAAAGATTGTCACAAAAATAGAATCATTAACAAGACTACAAAACATAAATTCAAAATAGGCAAAGAGAAATAAGAAAGGGAGGGGGCCATGGGGCCATGGTTTATTAAACAGAACAACCAGGGAGGGGGGTGTATGAGAGAGAAGGGAACACAGATTCGAATGCAGATTGAGAAACAGAAACAAAATGCAGTCATATGTAGATTGAGTCTCGTCACAGCCATCCTTTTGTTACTTGGAAAGAGAAAAGAAAGCTGGCTAGTTTTACTGGTTTTAAACTGGCCTAGTTGGTCTTCATTGCAACAAACAAACTCTTCAGATCTGGCAAGGGGGAAATGGCTCTGCTGCAAAAGAAAAAGGGGGGGAGAGAAGAGGGGGGGAGGAAATGGCTCTGCTGCAGGGGGAAAAAGTTTTTTAGTGAGCAAGGCATTATTTTGAATCAATGGAAGGCCAGGAGATATTTTCTCTTTTTCCAATTATAAAGAATAGAATCAACAGACTTAAGATTTTTTAGCAAGTTAAAAGGTAACAGGGCAGAAGAAACAGAAACATCAGAAGAACTGCAGGGGGCAGTACGAGTCATAGAGGTTGCATAGGAAGGAGGTAAATCTTGAAAATGGCCCTGCAAACATGCAAAGACCGTCTTCCACGTAAGGAGAATTTGGGGAGGAGCAGAAAGCTCCTCACATAAGCCAAGTTTAATCCAATCAGCAATTTTTAATGGTCCCTTTAAGGTGTAAGAGGGACAATGCCAAATAAACATTAACAATTTTAACTCCTTAAGTGAAGGCAATTTATGAATTTTTTTTAGTTGCATATTGAGATCCTGACAATTACACCAAGCCCTTCCCTTTGGTCCTTGGAGAATTCTGCCCACATACTCACAGGGGGTAGGTCCTTGCTGAAGAGGACGCCACGGGGGGTAGGTCCTCGCTGAAGAGGACGCCACGGATGCGCGAGATGAATAAGGGGGTGTCAGGGATGTTGTAATATACAACACCGGCCCAGATCACGTCGGGGTCACCATTTGTGGCACCTCATTGTGCCCCAATCAATGGCGGGTTCTTCACGATAGCCAAATTAAGGAGACAGCATGCCTGCAGGTTTCCTTGGGGTGAAGTGAACCCAGATAGAAGGCTGCCTCCCCTTTTTATTACCTGTTACAGTGGGTGGTTACATAAGGCATCACATGGTTACAAACAGCCAATGACAATGTTATAGCTGTGGCCAATAGCAAGGTTACACTGGCAAAGTTACACCTTTGGCCAATGGCAAAGCTTATACCTGTGGCCGGTAGATTCAAATCTTGGTACAACGTCCCTCCACCTATTGGCCCCTCCTCCATTTCCTGTTTGTTCCAAAACTGCATGGTCAAGCCACATGGGTCTTTGTTCCTTTGTCCCTTTGTTTCAAGCCACATGGCAGTCTCTTTGTCCCAGGCTTCATGGTAGTTTCTTCGTCCCACCTATGCTCCGTCCAGTTCTTACAGATCCTAGGGCATAGGCCATCAATCATAGCAACAGCAAGGTTTTTCAAAAGTGGTTTGCCATTGCTTCTTTCTTAGGGCTGAGAGAAAGTGAGTGGATCAAAGTCGCCCTATTGGCTTTGTGCCCCAGATGGGACTAGAATTCCCAGTCTCCAAGTTTCTAGCCTGATGTCTTAACCGCTATGCCAAACTGGCTTTCACGTTCTGCAATGCACAGTGATGAATTTGTGTGGAGAATTGACATGTTTGCAGTGTGTGTGCATCAAATTACTGATTTTTGATTCCTGTTAGTGAAGCACTTTGAATGACGAAAGAATCTAACTTCTATTTGAAACACTCATCTGAAGGGTAAGCTTTAGTGGAAGAATATTGTGTTGTCTCTAGCGCAGTTAAAGAAACACGTGGCCTGTACAATGGAGTGATGCTTTTGAATGCAGAATCACGGTTATTCCTCTGAAGTGTGTTTATACCCGTACCTCTGCAGCTGAATGTGCAAGGGAGAATGAGGGTGTAAGTGTGTCCATTAGGAAAACAGGAGGAAAGAGGAGATGGTTAGAGTTTCTGTATTTTATTAATACTCAGTCCTGCCCCAGCTCACATATTCAAGATGCCCAGCCTCCAAAAGCTATTGATGCATCAGAAATCTTCAATGGGCCTTGGCATCTGGAAGGAACTTTGCTTTCTCCTGCCCCTTCTGGCCAGGATCTCAGGCATCCTGGCATTCTGCTGTGTTTCTCTTCCTGGCTTGGGTGGTGTTTATGAGCTAATCATGTGCAGTCAGGGCTTTAAGCTGTTCCTGGCAGGTCTGAAGTTGCCGGTAAAGGCACCGGTTTCCTAGCCGTGATGGGGGGGGAGAGAAGTGAGTGCGTGATGGAATGCTAAACAGCTAATAGCCACATGGAGAAGCGGCCACAATCCTTGGGGCTTTAGAAGAAGCCTGGCAGGCTCTGTGTGTGTGTGTGTGTGTGTGTGTGTGTGTGTGTGTGTGTGCGCGCGCGCACGCGCACAAGGGGAGGGATAGAAAGTATAAAGCTGAGAACTCAAAACAGACAGAATTTTCCTACCCATACCTATTTGAAGACTGAATCTGGATTGATTCATATCCCAAAGCTCCTGAGATGTTGGAATATGTAATACCTGATCACAAAAGGACGCACAAAATTCTTTGCTCTTATGTAATAATGTCAGGTCACAGCTCCCCTCATATAGCATGTAGTCACCGGGAGGCCTTCAAACTGGTGAGTGGCGTCATGCATCTAAGAGGGTAACACTTTGGGGCAGTCTTCCTCTCATGCTGATGTTACCTAAGCCTATGTCAACAGATAATCTTAACCTAGAGGTCTCATGAAGGTGTGGTCTGTGTATGTGTGTGTGTGAGAGAGAGAGAGGGGAGAGAGAGAGAGAGAGAGAGAGAGAGAGAGAGAGAGAGAGAGAGAGAGAGAGAGAGAGAGAGAGAGAGAGAGAGAGAGAGAGGGCCTGAGGGATCCCATAGAGCAGGGGTCCCCAACCCGTCGCCTGCTACAGGGCTGCAGCCTGTTAGGTGCCGTGCAAGTGACAGGCGGTCGTGCTTACGTGTGCATAGCTCCATTTGCACACCTGAAGTTGCGCTGTCACTCAAACAGAACTATCTCCTCATTCTCCCGCTCCACCGGTCCACCAAGCCAGAAAAGTTGGGGACTGCTGCCATAGAGCAAAGTTCAAAGAGTAGACCTCTCTCTCTCTCTCCACCCTATCAATATAGCTGGACTGATCCTGGAGGAAAAGGAGAATCACTAAAGCCCTGGGCCTCTCATTCCCTACTTTCTGAGGTGATTCAGGAGGATATCACCTTTGATGGCTTTGAAACTGGCAAGAAATCCAAAGAGGAGTGGGATAGATGTACCATCTTGGCCTACTATAGCTCATTCATAAGACTGATCACTGTTACCTCAGTACTGTACCCAGGCTTGAAATCCAGCAGGGAGGTATTTAAATAATCCGTTTTCTCCAGAGCCCTCTGAAGTTGCAACCAACACTACTTCCTTCAATGCAGGCAGAATCACTCCTCCCTGAGGGATGAATTCATCCCTGCTTGAACCCAGCTACCTGGCAACTCCTATCTGCCTGACTCAACCAAGAAAGATATGAATCTCATGAACACCTGACCAAACTCACAGCTCTGGGAACCCTAATCACTTCCTCAAACCTAACAGGATTAAACTTTTCCCAGGTAACTATACCAGGTTGCGCCTCAAGCAGTTTAACAGGACCTGGGCAGGTGGAATCCGGATTAAAGCAAGTCAGAGTGGTGCTGTCCATGAACAATCCTCATTGTTTCCCTTCTGATGAACCTCTGACCCATTTTTCCCTAAAAGAGACTGATTTACCTTAAATGGAGCCACAGGATGGCAGTATATGAACCTAATAACAGTAAAAGAATAACTACATAGGTTGTGTTGCTCTTATTGCAGGGGTAGGCAACCTTGGCTCTTTTATGAAGCTGGTTCAGGAATTCTGGGAGTTGAAGTCCACGAGTCATAAAAGTGCCAAGGTTGCCTATCCCTGTCTTATTGTAACGTAATACAGGTAGTCCTCAATTTACAAGCATTCATTTAGTGACCATATGAATGACAATGGCCCTGAAGAAAATGAATGAGTCCTCATACTTCTAACCATACGTGGGGAAGCCAGATTCATCTAACAACCATGTTATTCATTTAACAACTGAAATGATCTGCTTAACGACTGTGGCAAAAAGGTTTGTAAAATCGGCTGCCGTGCACTTAATAACTGCCTTGCTTACCAGTGGGAATTCTGGTTCCAATTGTAGTCGTAAGTTGAGATCTGTGTTCAGTCAGATTTGGTTTCATCTTTCTCCACTGGTGCTCTGTGCATCACTTCTGCTCAGCACCACTTCGGCAGAACCGGTAGCTAATTTTTTGTTGCCCAGGCCCAGAATGGACTTCTGGAAGTGGCATCTACACAGAGAACGGGTGGTTCACATACCTGAATCCCACCATTGCTTCTGCTGCTTTATCTCCTGGACCTCCTCCAGGAATCAGGACAACCTCTGGAACTTGTGTGCAGAAAGAGGCAGCCCAGGGGCAATCTGATCCAAAGCCGCTGCCCACTTTTTACTCTAAAAGGTGATTAAGGCTTCTGTTGCATTGTGATTAGATTCTACAGAATTTCCCAAGTGCCCTCCAAAATCCAAGAGGGCCCACCAGGTACTCCAGATACATAAATGAAATGGGTTCTACTGTAAAGGAGTAGCACATTAGCTTAAAGAAGATGTACCACAAGCATTGGGAAAGTATGAACTCAGCCCAGGAAATCAGGAAGATAGGAGAAAGAATCTCAAGACTGCCCCTTCCTGATTCTCTCTCGTATAAGAGGGAAAGAAGGGGCAACATATTTTTAATATTTTGATGTTTTTGTTGTTCAGTCGCTAAGTCGTGTTAGACTCTTCATGAGCACACCAGGGCCCCTTGTCCTCCCCTGTCTCCTGGAGTTTGGGCAAATTCATATTGTGTCACTGACACTATTTAAACCTCTCAACCTCTGCTGTCCCTTTCTCCTTTTGTCTTCAATCTTTCCCAACTCATGGAGTCCTCTCTTCTCATTAGGTGGCCAAAGTATTTGAACTGCAGCTGTTGTTATTGTATGCATATATTATAGGTAGAATTCTAGGTATTTCTTCTGGAATCTGTTTCCTGTTTTCTGTTTTTAAGAGACTGGACAACCATTAGTTTGAAATGGTATAGAGTAGGGGTCTTCAAACTTGGCCTTTTTATGACTTGTGGTCTTCAACTCCCAGAATTCCTCAGCCAGGCATGCTGGCTGAGGAATTCTGGGAGTTGAAGTCTACAAGTCATAAAAGGGCCAAGTTTGAAGACCACTGGTATAGGGTTTCATGCCTGGGCAGGGGTTGGATTAGAAGACCTCCAAGCTCCCTTCCAACTCTGTTATTCTGTTAACTCTTTGATCTCTGCCATCTCTCTCCAATATTCAAAATCCCACCCAACATCCAGATTTAATCAATCACTTCTTAGCCAGCTTGCTTAGCAGAGCTTTGGGGCAATTCTGCTCACTCACTCAGTGGAACTTCAGGTCCAGTCAAGTTAGCATCACTGCTCCCTTCTTACCATAACATGCCATACAAAGTAATCCTGCATCACTTCCTAACAGCTGATTAGAAGCTTTGCTTTTGTGGCTGATCGCAGCTGAATTCCAGATCCAGCCAGTTCATTCCCTTTCCAGCATTTAGCATGTCAACTGAGCCAATTATGTCTACTCAATAAAGAGTGGTTAAGCAAACCTAACATCGCACAGTGGGTGAACATTTCAGCTTTGAAAGCGCAAATAGTTATCCCAAATCTATCAGGAATATGCACCAACATGTGCCTCTGATTGATCATTACATCTGTCATCTGTGCTTGGAGCTACATTTAAAAAAAAAAATCTCTTAAATCAGGACAATGGGGTTATAGTCAAATCTGAATTATCTCCATTAGAACTTTGGTACAATGGATCTGGGTGACTTTACAAGAGAAACTTTACTTTATGCTCATGCATCAATGAGTGGCTTCAAGCTACCAATTTAATTTCCTATAATGTGCTAGAAGGAAGCTACAACAAGCACATTTTGGAAAGTGCTCATGTATTACTTCTCCTGCGGGAGCTGCATTGGTTGCCGATTTGCTTCTGGGTGCAACTCAAGGTGCTGTTTGTCATCTTTAAAGCCCTTCATAGCTTGGGACCAGGTTTTCTAAGGGACTGCCTCTTGCCAATCACATCCACCAGACCCACTAGAGCGGGGAGGCAAGGAATGTTGCTGGAGATTCATCTGGTGGGACCCAGAAGAAGGGCCTTCTCCATGGTGGCTCCCCCCTCTGGAACATCATCCTTCCAGAAATTAGACTGGTCCCCACACTGACACTCTTTCGGAAGTCCCTGAAGATGTGGTTTTGCCAGGGGGCCTTGGGAACCCGTTAAATGGAGCCCATTAAATGGCTGGTATGAATGTGTATTTTTATTTCTTTTATATTGTACTTTTATTTCCTGTAAGCTGCCTTGAGTCACCATGTGCGAGGAGGCGGCAATATAAAATTTCTAAATAAATACATAAATAGTCCTCGACAATAATTCATTTAGTACTTGACATTAAATGGCACTGAAACAAGTGACCAGTTTTCATGACCATTGCAGCATCCCCATGTCACATGATCCAAATTCGGTTGCTTGTCAACTGGCATGTGTTTATGTCCTGTCCTGGGGTCATCATTTGTAAGCTTCCCAGCTAGCTTCCAACAAGCAAACTCAACAGAGAAAGCCAGATTCGCTTAATGACTGGATGATTCAATTAAGAACTGCAGGGATGCACTTACCTGTGGCAAGAAATTGGGGAAAACTCACTTAACAACTATTTTACTTAGCAATGCAAATTTTGACTCAGTTGTGATCATAAGTCGGAGACCAACTGTAAATGGCTGACGGTTAGTCAACAGGTTATTTTAAGGGTAGATAGCCCTGCTTAAATGTTGGGTTTAATTATAGCGGTGTCCCATAACTCTGGTATGCTCCAGTTCTGAGATCTTCTTTTAGATGTCACCTCTCTAAGATTCCAAAGCAGAAGATAACGCTTTAAGTGCCATAATGTCATTGTTCTGGATCAGCCAGTTAGATGGGTCTATATGTTAGAATGTTTGGCATTTATAAGGTTAAGTGCTGTCTCCTTAAGAGATGGCTTATGAGTAATGTAGTTTAGCTATTCAGTGAATCCCAAGTTAACAGGTCAGTAGGAGGGGCTACTAAGTTCATCACAGGATATCCTGGCTACGTGCCCGTTTGGAATGTCTTTTTCTGAGATAAGCATGGGATCACCGGAGGACACACAGGGTCTTATTCCACACTAGAAGTTGATGTGAAGGAATTATTGATTTTTTTTACCTATAAAGATGAACAGATATGGAACTTTCAGATGAAACTACCAAGAAACGTGAGTTCAGCAGTGTTCCTGAATAAATGTCTGTTTTACAATCATCTTTATTGAGTCATCTGTCTGTGCTTGAATTACAAAGAGCATCTTGATTCAGGTTTCAGAACAGTCATCCCAATCCTTCTTCCTTGGGTAGCGGCTGGAGTAGCTGCCTTCTAAAATTCAGTTTCCAAATTTGAAGGAAGAATTAAAAGGGAAAGGTTGATTTACGCATGCTGAAATCATTTTTAGAGATAGTGTTAGCTGAGATAGTATTTTATCATTTTGGATGCCGTCATATATACAGTACCACTCAGAAAGTTGTTTGTCTCTTTAGTAAACTAAATTAAAGTAAATCAACACATAAGTAATAAAAAAAAACTTACAGAGGAGGAGTGTAGAGGGAAAACAAGCCTTTAGTTGTATAGGCTGCTGGTACTCCAAAATCAATTCTTGAAGTGTGTGTGTGACAGACAGAGAGTTCTCTATAGCAGTGTTTCTCAATCTGGGCAACTTTAAGAAGTGTAGACTTCAACTCCCAGAATTCTGGGAGCAAAGCTGGCTGGGGAATTCTGGGAGTTAAAGTCCACCTCTCTTAAAGTTGCCCAGGTGGAGAAACACTGCTGTATAGTAAAGTACAGGTAGTCCTTGACTTAGAACAATTCATTTAGTGACCGTTTAATGTCACAATGGCACTTACTTATGGCCATTTTTCACATTTAAGACCATTATAGCATCTCTGTGGTCATGGGGTCAAAATTAAGATGCTAGGGAATTGACTCACATGTATAACCGTTGCATGTCCCGGGGTCATGTGATCATTTTTTTTGCAACCTTCTGACAAACAAATTCAATGGGAAAGCAAAATTGACTTAACTAACAACCGTGTTACTAACTTAACAACTGCAGTGATTCACTTAACAAATGTAACAAGATAGGTCGTACAAGGGGGCAACATCCACTTAACATATGTCTCACTTAGCAACAGAATATTTGGGCTCAATTGTGGTCGTAAGTCAAGGACTACCTATACTGAGTTTGTCCCAAACTCAGATTTTGGTTTCTGATGGATCAAATCACACTGGAAATACTGTATCTTCGTCATGTTTTCTTTATTTACTGAAGTCAAGCAAGCCAGCGACAAATATGAAGAAGAGGCTTTTTCCTATACTCAATTATCCCTCTTCATTTTCTTCCTTGGCTTCATTTTCTTAAAACAAACAGAAATAGCTATGGATATACAATGGTTGCAAAGCATGTGTAGATGCTTATCTGCTTATTTTGTAATGTCAGCAGCTGCATCTGGATCTGACTTTTACTGCAGATTTGCATTTTTAGCAATACTGGGGGAGTTAGCGGGGGAAAGGTTTATTACCAAATATACTGAGGTTATTTCCACGCTTGCTTGTCTGAATTATGCCTCAGCTGAGCACATTAATACACAGCAAAAGGGATCCCTAGAGAACGATCCATTCTCCTTGCTGCCTGTATATCATCAGAAAGAAACTAGCAGCTCTGTTGTTAAAATCCCCCATCAACTGCCTAGGCACAGAACAGCTAAAAACCTGGGTATATAGCTTTGTTTGAGGTGAATGTTTTCCACTAGTCCATCTGGCATTCAAACCATCACAGCATGGCAGGGAGTCTAACAAACAAAGGCAAACCCATCCCACCCCATCCTAAAGCCAGTAGGACACTCAGCCACCAGATGGCGAAGGAAGACTGTCAACACAGTTTGGAAGCCAGCTCTAAAATGCTCCAGCAGCCATCTGCTCCTGGATGTTCTAAAGAAGATATATGAATAAGTGTGGCTCAGATCTGCTACATTCATTGGGGGATTTCTTTGATTTCTTTAAGATCTCTGCTCCATCTCATAGAGCAGAACTCCTCAACCATGGCAACTTTAAGACTTTGCTGGCTGAGGAATTCTGGGAGTTGAAGTACATAAATCTTAAGGTTGCCAAGATTGAGGAGCCCTGTCATAGAGCTAGGGTGGATTGTCTGGCTCTTTCTGGTCCTGTTGTTTTCTTCCCATCAACTTTGTGTTTGAAGATCTGTCTTCCATGTCAGAAAGTTTCACTTCTCAGCATCACCAGTTTCTTAGTTTAAAATGGATTTGTACAAGGTGGTAGGAAAGAGCCTCAAACCCCAATATTTTGTCAGCACAAGCTGAACAACCAGCTGGATGGAGCAATTGTTGGCTGACTTAGCAGAGGACAGCTGCCCTGACCTGATGCCTTTCAAATCTATTGGGACTACAACTCCCATTGACCATATTGGCTGAAAATTTGGGAGGTTCTAGTCTAGAGGGCAATTGGGTCAAGAAGGCCTAAAGCATACTGAATTTATATTTCATTTGTTCCTACATTTTGGATGATCCATTACATTAAAAATAACAGGATTTTATAGCAGAGTAGAAATGTTTTATGGCTCATAGTCCATCTCATCAGTTACATAGAGGTGATGAAGTGGATTGTAAGCCATGACAGTTTATGGGATCATAGTTTTTTTGTTAGTTTTTAGGGTATTACAATATTTTTAAATAATTATGATGATTAGCCAAAATGCCCCATTTTACTTATATTTGATCATGGACTGCACACTGGGGGGGGGAGGAATCTAATCTTTTCTTAATGTCCATTTCCCATATGGTAAGTATGAGAGAATAATTAAAATGTGATGTAATCAATAAATTATCCAAGTAGGCCCTTATATAATTCTATAGACTCAACAATGAGGAAAAATCAAAATGTCTAAATAGGTCATGTTTAAAAGAAATATAAAGTATTTTTTAAGGCACTGGCTTGGATATGTTCCTTTTTCAACATGGTGTTTTGTTTTTTCTATTTTTTTTGTTATTTTTTCCACCTTTTTTCTACATACAGTAGAGTTGCTTGCAAACCCTTTGGTGCAGAGTTTGCTATTTCATGAGCAGAGTTCATACAAGATATTAATCCACGATTAATTGTACGTAGTTTAATGAATTAATCCAACTGCCTGGATTAGCATTATATACTGAACCAAAAAGTGATACTATACACCAGGCATTGGTTTGTGCAAATCCAATCTGTGTGTGTGGATATAAGAGAGAGTCCCAAAGGTATTTTTTTCAAAAGGCAATAGACTTTGTTTTTCCTTGAAGATATTTTGCTTCCAATTGGCGGAGGATGGGGACTCTTCAAGGAAAAGATAGTTGCCTTTTGAAAAAAGCACCTTTGGGACAACCATGACCTGGATGACTGAGAATCTCTATAGACAAAGAGAGAAATACTGCCAAAGGCCCTTAGCAGTTCATTGGCATCCTAACCCATACGGTGTTTTTCAAGGAATAAGATCATACCTGGGAGAAACACTGGTTAAGGTTGGGGAGAACAAGAATAGGATGGAAGAGGGATTCAGTAGCAGGGTGGGAAGGATAGGAAAAGCATAGTCCTTTATTTAAGCCTCATAATTCTGGCTGAAGGGACCAAACTAAACTGGAAGTCTGTGAGAAGAGGGAGGCGGGGATGGAGGAAGGAAAGGAAGGGAGGAAAGGAAGGAAAGAAGGAGAAAGAAAAAAGAAAGGAAAGTAAGAAAGAGAAAGAAAAAAAGAAAGGAAGAAAAGAAAAGGAAGGAAGGAAGGAAGGAAGGAAAAGAAGGAAGGAAGGAAGGAAGGAAGGATGGTTTCCAATGTTGCCTACCAGCTTCCCACAAAGAAACTCACTGGGGAAGCCAGCAGGAAGTTGGAAGTCTTTCCTGATCCCACTGCATTTTTTGCCTAGTTATGGTCATTCTGTATCTCTGCTTAGTGAAGAAACATCTCTAAAACAATGATCACAGGTTTAGTTCTTTATCATTCTACATTCGCTGGAGTCTGGAAGAGCTTTTCCTATAGGCCATAGCAATTTCTCTACTAATAAGAAGGAAGGGCATAGGAAGCCTCTCTATTTTCTTCTATGTAACAAAACCTCTGTTACACAAACAGTTATCTGTTGTGCCTATGTATGCATGCATTCTTTCTCCAGGGATGATTTGTGTGTATACCTATGTTATTTCCACATGTGTATATGTTAATCATTGCATGTACACATGTGTGCATATAAGTCTGCTCTCCCTTGGTGTTGTCGTTATATAGGTTTCTGTGTGAGCACTGAGAAGCACTGGGTGGGTTGCGTATGCACCAATTGAGGGGATCGTGTATTACAAAGAAGAGTGGGAGGACTTAGAACAATTAACAGCATTACACATCCCAGAGGGATGTATGGGGGATGTTTTTCTGAAATATTTTTCCAGAGCCCCCCAGATGAATGCAGATCATTTTTAAGCTCTATGTTTATTTTGTAGTCTTTCCCCACTACATGAAATTTGGTCCCTTATGTTAGGATTTTGGAGAGTTTTATTTTGACAGACTGACAAAAGGATAGACAAACAGCTAGATAAGTGGACGAGCAGAGACCTGAGCCATTTTACATAATTTCTGTCCAAATTCTGATTAGCTGGAAAGCATAAAAATGATCTTGGAAGGAAAAGAGGCCATGGATGAGGGAAAATTGCATGCAGGAAAATGAATGCTGCAAAATATGTTGAGAGAAAATTACTGTATTTTGTTATAACAGAATAGCTGAGTAGAATGATGAATGTCTCAGCCTCCTCTCCCAGAAGCCCTCTGGGTGTTCACACCCTGCCCCTACTTACAGTTTTGGATCACTGGTGGTCCTCACTTAGTGACCACAGTTGGAACTGGTAACTCCATCATCAAGCCTTGCAGTCACTAAGCAGAAAATCATGTGACTACAACAGACTTATGATAACACTTCCCATAGGGTCATTAACACCATGATTGTAAACAAAACATCATGTCACAGCAGTTTACAATTTTACTTCTCTATTAACTCTGCTTGTTGCAAGCTGGTTGAAAAGTACACAAATGCTCAGAAATCATGAATGTACATGTTTTTTTATATCTTTGTAACTTAGAATGGTTGCTAAACAAGGCAGTTGTTAAGCAAGAATTACCTGTAGTAGTGTGGTAATTCTTATTATGGGAGTGTGTGTGTGTGTGTGTGTGTGTGTGTGTGTGTGTGCCTCACCTGACATTTTCACCCTAATTTAAGAATGTAAGACAAATAGAGTTCTTATTACTCATATTGCTAGTGATTAAAGGCTTTTTATGTTAAAAAAAGAAAGAATAATTTTCATAATATCCTGATTATATAGTTACAAGACTAAAGTATGCAACTTTATCTTGGACTATAACCAGTCTCACAAGAGATAAACAAAATAAAACTTTATTTAAAAAAAGATTTTTTTAAAAAAAAATCCTTGTTTTAACTTTAAATACCCAATCTGCAATTATTTCATACTGAAGGAGATAATGTTCAACTATATAAAAAAAATAAAAGTAAAAACATAACATATGCTGTGTTTCCCCCAAAGTTAAACCCAGCCCCATAGTAAGCCCTAGCTTGATTTTTGGGGATGGGCCTAATATAAGCTCTACTCCAAAACTAAGCCCTAGTTTTGGGGTGAGGCGCACCCCTAGAAATCAAGCTAGGGTGGGGGCAGTGGGATGAAGCTTACCTTACTGGTAGGACCACCATAGTCAGGCCACCCACACGCTGACACCTGTCGTGCTGCTATTTGACTTCTTCTGCAGCCTCTTGCTGCCACTAGTGGCTGGATGCCATGTGGCGCATGGTGCTTCGGGCCGCTTCCACTGTTTGCGTGCTTCAGGCCACTTCTGCTGCTTGTGCAGTGCTTTAGGCCGCTTCTGTTGCTCGTGTGCTTTGGGCCGCTTCTGTTGCTCGTGTCAGGAGGTCACGTGGTACTTCGGGCTGTTTTCGCTGCCACGCAGCATCCTGCCATGAGCAGCAGAAACGGCCCAAAGCACCATGCGGTGTCCTGCCAGGAGGAGCGGCAACAGCGCAAGTGGCGGCAAGCAGCCGCAGAAGAAGTCAAGCAGCAGCACAACAGGTGTCATCGGGAGGCCTGGCTGTGGTGGTCCCAAGGTAAGACATTCTCCAAAATTAAGACCTAATGCCTCTTTTGGAGGCAAAATATATATATATAAAACCAGGTCTTAATTTCAGAGAAACACGGTAGTAATGGTTTGGGCGTGCCACAAGATGGTGCTATACATAGGATTTCACCTTTCCAATGTCTCAGTAAAGAAACACAACACTTAACCACCATCACTATCACCACAAAATGCTTTAAGAGCAGACAGATATTATTATACCCTTGGGATATTTCTGAAGTATGATTCAAATTTACATTAAAAACCCACTTTCTAAATTATACAGGGAATGAAAGAATCTGAAATTTAGCATGAACTAAAGGAACAGAAGCTGAAATCCTAACTTACCATCCTTTTTAGACATGTTATGTATTTCTGTAGAAATAAAACTTTTTTAAACAATATTCCCTTTATTTTTCAGTTTACCCTCTCTAAAGATCCCTGCAATTTTCAGCCATGGATCCAGGGCTGTTTGGGAAAGGATGTACAGGTAGTCCTCAACTTACACTTCATTTAGTGACTGCTCGAAGTTACAACAGCACTGAAAAAAGTGACTTATGACCATTTTTCACACTTACGACCCTTGCAGCATCCCCATGGTCATGTGATCAAAATTTGGATGCTTGGCAGCTGACTCACATTTATGATGGTTGCAGTGTCCCAGGGTCATGTTAGCACCTTTTATGACTTTCTGATAAGCAAAGTCAATAGGAAAGCCAAATTCATTTAACAACTGTGTTACTAACTTAACAACTACAGTGATTTTACTTAACAACTATGGCCAGAAATATCGTAAAATGGGGCAAAATTCACTTAACAAACGTCTCACTTAGCAACATAAATTTTGGGCTCAACTGTGGTCTTAAGTCAAGGACCTCCATCCCCCTTTAAAAGCAAAGGTTGGGGGATTCTGTCCTTATGTGACCAACAGCAATTCTTCCTCGTGGAAGAGCTGATTCTTGGTCTGCCTTCTGTCTGAGAAGTTGTACAGAATATATTGGGGATGCCTGAACTGGCCAAAGAACCTCAATCACATTGCTGCACAAATATAAAAATATAATTGCAAAGAAAGAGGTTATAAAGAGTAAAGAACTCTTTAAGATTGCAAGAAGCAATGAAAATGCAGTGTAAAAAACCATGCAGAGGCCCTTGAGGGAAATATTCAGAATCCATTACAGCGATAACAAGAGCAGAAGCATCACTTTAAACCTTAGGAAAAGTGATAGTATTAGCAAAAAGAATTTTAGACCAATCTGCCTAACGTTATCTAAGTTGCTGGCTTTTACTGTCAGTTCTTGAGTGTCTGAATTCTTTGCGTGCCCATTTGATGAGAATTCCCCACCGTTAGCGTTTGGAGAGGGTGAACAGTCCTCCGTGTCTTTTCTTCATGCCGCATACAAAAGTAGTCTTTGACTTATGACTACAACTCAGCCCCGAATTTCCACTGCTAAGCAAGACGGTTGGTAAGTGAGTTTTGCCTCATTTTAGGACCTTTTGTGCTATAGCCATTAAGCAACTCATTGCAGTTGCTAAGTAAATGGTGTAGTCAATTAAGCAAATCTGGCTTTGCCCATTGAGTTCGCTTGTTGGAAGCCAGCTGGGAAGGTTATAAATGGTGATCCCATGTCACCCCAGGACAGCGCAATTGTCATAAATACATGCTGGTTGCCCAGCACCCAAATTTTGATCACGTGACCATGGGGATGCTGCAACAGTCATGTGACAACTCATAAGTCACTTTTTTCAGTGCCATTCAAACAGTCACAGGTATAAGTGGAGGACCACCTATATACTTTGGCATATTTCAGTTTTTTTGAGGGGTTCTTGGTACTGTCTGAACTTACAGACCTTTCATTACCCAAACTAGATAACATCACAGAGAGCACCAAGGACCTCCCATTTCAAACCTTGAACTACAAATATTTTCCTCTATTGGTTTCAATTTTTTATTCGGGGGTTTTTTCCCCTCCCTAAATTAAACAGCTAAATGTTTTAGACTCTCCTGAGAAATGCATGGAAAGCACTGCTTCAATACCTCTTTATCTAGTATTATCCAGGTATTTTTAGGCAAAAAAAAAAAAGTGTTATAAAATTTCAGTTCTCCTGCCATCTGTTGTCCTTTGTTCCTGCTGAGCCTCAAGGCATAGCAAGCTGTCCACAACATGATGCCTTGATGTCCACACGCAGGGATATCTGTGCATGCTTGCGAAAAGGCGTGATCGTAGCCATTTGCCCTGTACAGGATACAGGACTGCTAAGGAGCAAAGAAATCTCCAAGCCAGTTACTTGGACCTTTTATCAAGGAGTTTGCTAGAGCTAATACAGGTAGTCCTCAACTTACAACAGTTCGTTTATTGACTGTTCAAAGTTACAACAGCACTGAAAAAAATGTTGTAACTTTGTAACTTTGTTGTAACTTCGAACAGTTTGTTTTTCACACTTACAACCATTGCGGTTGCCCCATGATCATGCGATCAAGATTCAGATGCTTGGAAACCGATTCGTATTTAATGACCTGGAGTCACGTGATCCCCTTTTGGGACCTTCTGTCAAAGTCAATGGGGAAACCAGATTCGCTTAACAGTCATGTTACTTATTTAGCAACTGCAGTGATTCACTTAATAACTGAGTCAAGAAAGGTTGTAAAATGGGCAAAAGTCACTTGACAATTGTCTCGATTAGCAACAGAAACCTGGGGCTCAGTTGTGATTGTAAGTCGAGGACTGCCTGTAACAGATGCCAAGTCAGGGCAGTGATCTTTCAAGAAGAGGCATTAAATCAGCAGTCCCCAACCTTTGTGGCTTGGTGGCCCAGCTGGGGAAGGGGAGAGAGAGGGGAACGAGGTTGTGCCAACCCGCCACACACACAGGCTGATCTGTGCATGCGTGTGCGCACCAGCCCATTGCTCATGCGGCCCTGTACCAAATAGACCACAGCCTGGTAATGGACCAGTAGTGGGCTACAGCCCAGGGATTGGGGACCCCTACATTAGATAATAGAGACAGGAAGAGCTGATGGCAACATAAGACCCAGTTTACCATCAGAGGCAATGATACAGTTATCTGAAAGGGGACACAAATACATTATTTTACATATTCTCATTGTTATTTTAATGAGCATGGTTAAGATGCTGGAGTAACACAAGGATGTTGTAGTTCTGAGAACCTTTTGCATGGAAGCCAGCTGAGTGATCTTGGATCAGACCCTCTCCATCCTTATCAACCATCTATTTTTGTTGCATCTTGCCTTAATATAGCTCAGGGGTAGGCAACCTTGGCTCTTTTATGACTCGTGGACTTCAACTCCCAGAATTCCTGAGCCAGCCATGCTGGCTCAGGAATGCTGGGAGTTGAAGTCCACGAGTCATAAAAGAGCCAAGGTTGCCTACCCGATAGCTAGTCCTTAACTTCCAACCACTCATTTAGTGACCAAAGTTATAACAGCTCTGACAAAAGTGATTTACAACTGCACTTATGACCATCATAGCATCTCCACGGTCATGTGATTAAAATTTGGGTACTTGGCAACCATTATGTACTTCTGACCGTTTCAGCATCCCAGGTTCATGTGATTGCCGTTTGTGACTTTCCCAGCCAACCTTTTGCAAGCAAAGTCAGTGGGGGAAGCCAGATTTGCTTAATGACCACAAGATTAACTTTTAACAGCAGCAGTGATTCGCTTAACGACTGTAGAAAAAAACACCATAAAGTCAGGTGCAACTCATTTAACAATTGTCTTCCTTAGCAGTGGAAATTGTGGTCATAAGTTGAGGACTACCTGCACTTCACTGTGAGAATTTGAAGTGAGCCCAGTGCAAAACAATTGGGGCAAACACGAGGAACAACGACATTATCCTGGTTACTTCAATCCTATGAAATGCTTATGGGTTTTTAACCTCAAGTCCCAAAGTAAGTTGACTGCCCTTAGAAGCCATACATTCTGGTCCCATTTTATGTGATCTGCAGTTTTGCCTTTGGGAGCAAAACATTCTGGATTGGCTCTGGCATATAGAGTTTGTCCGCACTTCGGAGTAAGGATACCCTGGCATCCCCTGAACATTATTCCTGATGTTGTGGAATAACAGTTCTGCACCCATTGAACAGAGGCAGCCAAGGGGAAAAGGGGAAAGTTTATTCTGCAGTCATGGCTGGACCAGTTTCCTAGGAACATATACCTGCATTTCAATTATTATAGATCTTATAACCCTGCATAGCACAACGTGCCCATTTCTCATTGATTTAATTATGCTTTTGGTTAGAGCTCACATTTTTTGCACATGCAAGGATGCTTCATTTCCTTTTAGGGTCTTTTAAAATGCTGACTGGTCCCTTCCCCCTTAGGAATATTCTGATTTGTGTCCTGATTTATAACCATGTTTCCTTGCATGGTATCTGACCTGTCGGTTTAGTGATAATAAAGACCTTTGATTTGTCCCTACACTGGCAAATGAGAAGCGTGAGAGAAACACTGAATATCCCAAATCTAGCATGGATTAGGGACATCTCATTAAGCTGCTAGTCCTACTTGAAGATGTTGGAAGTCCAGAGTTGCTCTTTGCCTTTGGTGTGCCAGGCCTGGGAGTTTTCCCGCAGAGCAGGAACCATAGCATCTCTCCCTCTGCCTGCCTCTCCCACTCCTATCAGCACCAAATTGTCTGCTCAATAAATAATGTGTTTCGAAGTGGAGTCTTTGAAGGAGACGTGCACAATGACACTGAGCAAAAGGGAGCAGGGCTATTAGAGGAGAGGGAGAAAGAAAGCTATTCAGCACTTTGTGCTGAGATGCTGAGTTCAGTGTTATCTGACTCTGCCCTCTGCCTCTCCTCTGATCTTCCCTCCAAACAGGGATGGTCCAGAGTTCCTTCAGAATGGCATCTGGGCCTGCTCCTTTGAGGATGAACAGAAACAAGATGGGGCAAGGGATGATGGTCCTCAGTAATGCCTAGCAGCAGATGAGATTTTGCACGATGTAATAGAATAACAGAGTTGGAAGGGACCTTGGAGGTCTTCTAGTCCAACCCCCTGCTCAAGCAGGAGACCCAAAACATTTCAGACAAATAGCTGTCCAGTCTGTTCTTAAAAGTCTCCAGTGATGGAGCACCCACAACTTCTGAAAGCAAGCGGTTGCACTTGTTAATTGTTCTCACTGTTACGGGTAGGAAATTTCTCCTTAGTTCTAGGTCAGGGGTCCCCAACCCCCCCCCCGGCTTGGGACCAGCACCAGTCCATGGCATGCCAGAAACCGGTCTGTGCAAACAAGCGAAGCCCCATCCGTGGGATGCTGGCAGCACATGAAACCACGCCCCCTCTGGTCCACAGAAAAACCTCTCTCCATGAAACCAGTCCCTGGTGCCCAAAAGGTAACAACAATAACAACAAGAATAATAAAAGGAAGGGACCTTGGAGGTCATCTAGTCCAACCCCCTGCTCAGGCAGGAAACCCTATACCATTTCAGACAAATGGCTGTTCAGTCTCTTCTTAAAAACTTCCAGTGTTGGAGCATTCACTGCTTCTGGAGGTTCCACTGGTTAATTGTTCTAACTGTCAGGAAGTTTCTCCTTAGTTCTAGGTTGCTTCTTTTGGTTAATTTCCATCCATTGCTTCTTGTCCTGCCTTCAGGTGCTTTGGAGAATAGCTTGACTCCCTCTTCTTTGTGGCAACCCCTGAGATATTGGAACACTGCTATCATGTCCCTCCTCGTCCTTCTCTTCGTTAAACTGGACATACCCAATTCCATCAACCTTTCCTTATATGTTTTAGCCTCCAGTCCCCTAATCATCTTTGTTGCTCTTCTCTGTACTCTTTCTAGAGTCTCAACATCTTTTTTGCATCGTGGTGACCAAAACTGGATGCAGTATTTCAAGGGTGGCCTTACCAAGGCATTGTAAAGTGGTATTAACACTTCACGTGATCTTGATTCTATCCCTCTATTAATGCAGCCTAGCACTGTGTTGGCTTTTTTGGCAGCTGCAGCACACCGCTGCCTTAATATTTAAGTGATTGTTCACTAGGACTCCAAGATCCCTCTCACAGTTACTACTGTTGAGCAAGGTACCTCCTATACTATATTTGGGTTTTCTTTCCTAAATAAAGAACCTTACTTTTGTGGGTCACTGTTCTAAGTTGCTTCTCTCCTTGATTAGTTTCCATCCATTGATTTTTGTCCTGACTTCAGGTGCTTTGAAGCATAGTTTCTTTGTGGCAGCCCTTCAAATATCATGTCATCCCTGGTCCTTCTTTTCATTAAACTAGACATACCCAATTCCTGCAACCATTCTTCATATGTTTTAGCTTCTAGTCTCTTATCCTATATATCCTACCATATATATCATGAACAGGAGAGCTTTGAGTCATCCCATCTGGAGGTTTCTACCAACTACTCTTTTCTACCATGACTTCTGTTGATAATCAGTAGGTAATGTTCTCTGTATACATACAGTATATATTTATTGTTTTATTATTTATTAAGAAAATCTACATGGCTGTCCAACTCAGAGTCCCTTCTTCTTGATCCTATTAGATGAATCTTCTTAGGAAAAGAGACTTGTAACTTCCCCTGTCCACCTTGCTTTGATGGGTAGGGTAGATGTAACTAGAAAAAGATGTATTTGACAATATATGATCATTTCATATCTTTAAAAGGGACTTGCAAAACATGGCAGTGATCTTTTAAGTAATAAACATAGGGAGCTGGAGTCCCACCCCATCTGAAGGGCACCACATTGGGAAAACTGCTATCAGGGATTTGTTTTAAGGAAGGAAAATATGGATATCTTCAAAACTTTGATAAGAGTTTCCTGGCACTGGAAGAATGTCAGACAAGGGTATTTGTTTTAAACTGGATGTCTATCCTGCAGGTTGCTCAATTGTTTCTTGTGGACTTTGAAGATGCTCTATCATTTGTAAAGCCAACTTTTTTTCATCAAAGCCATTAGTGGTGAACCTAAGGCATGCGTGCCAGAGGCGGCACTCAGAGCCCTCTCTGTGGGCACGCACGCATGCTGTCGCCCCAGCCCCGCCTCCCCCTGCAGCCCCCTCCTCACCAGCAGCCCCCCTGGAGGAGAGTCACCCTTGGGTGTGGCCCGTGCGGAACAATGCAGCCAAGCACATGGCAGCCGGGCAACAGGGACAAGACTTCACCCTCATGCCCCATCACGCACAGGAGGGCGTGGCCACCAGGGTGCTGCAGGGCCACCTGGGCGATTTGCTGGGGCGGGTCGTGGAGGCGATGGGTGGCCCTGTGGGCGGGGTGGTTTTTGGGCACTTGGTCTCTAAAAGGTTCACCATCACTGATCTAAGCCCTCTTCCCACATGCATAATACAAGAGACAAATTACTCCCCATTAGACTCAATTAGTTTCTGAACGTCTCTCCACTATGAGGTTGTTAAACTGACTCATCCTTTTTCCTCCACAACATAGCTAATGCAGAATTAGCTATGCAAAGGCTGATTAAAGACCAATCCTCAGAATCACTGGGAAGGACAGAAAACAATTTCTTCAGCTTTATATCTATTCATTTATCAAATTAGGTATTAGTTTGAGAGAAGTTAGTAGAAGAGAGAAGATAGTGGAGCTGCCTTCAATTTAGAGTTTCATCCATAAGTATTGGACTACATGCTATCGTTCTGAGCTATCATGCCCTCAACAGGTACTAGATATGGATATGTTGGCCTAATCCAGAAGTGAGGAACAATGGCCCCTTTATGACATGTGGACTTCAACTCCCAGAATTCCTGAGTCAGCATGGTTAGCATGGCTGGCTCAGGAATTCTGAGAGTTGAAGTCCACAATCATAAAAGGGCCATCATTTCCCTCCCCTGACCTAACCTGTCAGAAAATTAGTATTGCAACCTTCCCCACCTCCTCAGATCAGTAATGCCCAGAGTCAGAAGTTTGAATATTTACTTGAATTTTGGACCCGTTGATAAAAATATAACTGAATTTGAGTGGAAACAATTTGATGGCTGATGTCCAAGGACTGATTCACCTGAGGTTTTAAAATTACACTGAAAGAGAGGTGACATTTGTTATTCACTGGTTTTCTGGGATCTCGCTAGAAGTTTTAGAAGTTTTAGAGGTTATTGAGATAGGTTCTGCAATCACCTCCCTTATTTTTTTCTGGGATGTCATCCATCTGGCCCTGGAGACTTGAATTTATTGAACTTATTAAATTCTTTCTTGACATTCTCCTTGCCTGTCTAAGTTGCAGTTCCCTCATCCTCACCCCACCAACCCAGTGGTATAATGATGACCAGCTCCAGCTTCAGCTTCATTTCTCTTGTGAGAAAAAATAGACACAAAATAGAAATGGAGAAGTTTTAAATTCTCATTATCACCTTTTTAACAGAATTCCTACAGCTGCTAGAGACTACTTTATATACGTACTTCTTTGGGTAAGTTCTCTCCCTTGCATTTCCTGTATATGTTATTTTCTCTTCCGCATTTTAGAGAGCTCTGCATGTATTTATCATGGCCTTGAAGGTTTCCTCCATTTTGTCTTCTGGGGATTATGTGTGATTTATATCTTAACAAGATATCTATTATCTTGTTTGTTGTAATCAATAATGAGATCTTGTTTTGTAGAATTTCCAATGTTTCTTGGATACTTTTCTCTTTCAGAATTTCAGTCCAACCTACCATTCCTTGCAGTCCACAATTCTTAAATCCAGGTTAGATTCTTCTCATTTTCTCCTCCTCTGGATATTGCAAATTCATGGATAACAAGATTACTTTCCAGCAACCAGTTTCTCTGTGTTGGTGGAAATTAGGTCCAGGATAGAAGATCATCTTGTTCTTTCTTCCACCTTCTGACAAATGATGCAAGCAAGGAAGAAAAAAGAATTTATGGGACTTACAACTCTTGGGAGAGTTAGATTGACGGCCGATGTTAGACAATTGAAACCCCACATTATCACTAATTGTGCGCCTATTTGAAAGACTGGCCAACTGATGCAGAAATCATTTGTCTGCTCAGGTGGTCTAAAATAACACCCCATAATAATTACCTATAATTACATCTATCCGGCCCACCAGGATGGGAAGACAGGATGTCGATTAGGGATTGGCATCTGGTGGCACCAAGAAAAAAGACCTTCTTGGTGGTGGTCCCTTCTTTATGGAACATCTTTGCCCCTCGGATGTTGTTGGCCCACATGTTGCTTTTTTCCCCCAAAGGCCCTAAAAACATGGTTTTGTCAGTGGACCTGGGGACCACGAATGGAGATCGTGGCGGATCAAGTGGTTAATTTGACTATTGTAGCTTTCATGGTGGCAGGCTGGATTTTTGGAGGATTTTTTAAATTGTATGATAGATGTTTAAACTTTAGTAAGTCGCTTGGAGTCACCTACATGTGAATTGGGTGCCTATATAAATTTGTTTAATAAAGAATAAATAAAATCATAGTATCATTTTTATTTTTCTTTCCTTTTTTAATTTCTTTATTAAATTTGTTTGCCACTAATCTCACCACAGGGCGACTGGGCAGTTTATATTAGAAATGGTAAAACCACACACACACCACATATACACAAAAGCACACATAAGCACACACAAAATAATAAAGCAATAACATAAAAGTGCAACATTATAATTAAAAGATGGTCTGGGAGGGACCATGGTGCACAGGGTTGGGATCTACTATTAATCCATCAGCCACCTCCGGTCTGATTTTTAATCCATTACTGTCAATAAGATTTTCCTGATTCTGATTTTCTGTGCAGGTATATTCTTTGTTTACATGCTGTGAAACACCATTCCCTTTTCTACTGGATCTATTCCTTTTTAATAAATTCCTGTGCTGTATGTCAAATATGAGTATCAACTCGCCAAGTTTCAGTGATGCGCGGCACATTTTACAGGTAGTCCTCAACTTACAACAGTTCATTTAGTGACTGTTCAAAGTTACAAAGGCACTGAAAAAAGTGACCTATGACCGTTTTTCACACTTACAGCCTTTGTAGCATCCCCATGGCCATGTGATCAAAATTCAGATGCTTGGTAACTGACTCACACTTATGACGGTTGCTGTGTCCCAGGGTCATGTGATCATCTTTTGCAACCTTTTGACAAGCAACATCAATGGGGAAGCAAGATTCACTTAACAACCGTGTTAATAACTTACAGTATCAACTGCAGTGATTCACTTAACAACTGTGTTGTAAAATGGGCCAAAACTTCCTTAACAAATATCTCACTTAACAACAGAAATAGCAGGCTCATGGTTGTAAGTTGAGGACTACTTGCATCTACTTTCCCAGATTAGAGACTGCTGGTTCTTCCTGTTTATTTCCCATATTCTGTCCTTTGGTCTAGAAACTTTCAAGGTTTTGACTACTGCTTATGTTTTGGAAACTTTTAAGTCCCCGTGCTGGTCTCCTCTTTCTCCTTTCTGTTTCTCCCCTTGCAGTTTGCTCTTTAGGACTCAGTGCCCTCAGCTACATATTAGGTTCTGGACCTTTATCACCTCCCCACTTATTTCTAATTTCATCCTGCCCTCCTGATGAGGCTGGCAAGGCACCTGCCCCGACACTTCCTTCCCTTCATGATGGTAACTTAGGTCATTGTTGTGGAAGCCAAAATTTGTGTGATGATACCATCTGTGTAGTTGATGCCTTCCAGGATCCTGTCTCCTTTTTTATACAGCACTAGGAAGGACTGATGAAAAACTACCCATATTTTCATGTTCTTTTGCTTTTCTGCCCAAGGCCTTTTAATATCCAGAGAGTCTTCCACAGTCTCTTTGGACTAATTGTCAGTGAGTTTGTATAATCTTGGTAATCTCTCCATCACATTCTATGTATGGTCACCTGGTGGACAGTGCACCTCCTGTGACATCATATCAGGTCTGCCCAAGCTGCATTAGTCCCCCTTAATGGTAATCATCTACCACAGCGGTTCTCAACCTTTTTCAGGCTGCGACCCTGACCTGCACCGCGCATGCGCAACGCGACAGCCTGCACTGTGCATGCGCGGTGCTACCCCATGCATGCGCGGTGCTGCCCCCTGCGCCGGCTGAGGCGTAGGCCGCTGCCCGCTCGGGGTGGCGGCAGGCAGGCCCAGGTGCTCAGGTGCTCCTGGGCGGCTGCAGCAGCGACGGTGCAGGGCAACCACGGGCTGGGCCACCAGCTGGCCCAGCTCAAGGGAGGTAAGACACCCGCTGGGCCCCACGCGTGCCAAAAAACCCTCCCTGCGCCCGCCGCTGCCCCGCTAGCCTTGTCTTCGCCGCCGCCCCGAACGGGCGGCAGCAGGCAGGCCCAGGTGCTCCTGGGCGGCCGCGGCAGCGACAGCGCAGGGCAACCACGGGCTGGGCCACCAGCTGGCCCAGCCCAAGGGAGTTAAGCCACCCGCCGGGCCCCACGCGTGCCAAAAACCCTCCCTGCGCCCGCCGGCCTCCCACCTCCCACCCCTGGCCCTCTTTTACTTACAGTTTTAGTAGTTTTCAGCAGGGAGGGGTGGAAACTTCCGGAGAGCTCGCCTTCACTGCAGACAACTTGCAGCACCATTTGCAGACTGGGACTTTTGGCGGGCTCAGCAGGGCGGAGACAGCCTGGACAATTCATATTGGCTTTTGAAAGCCAATAGAATTAGACTCTATTCAAGAGAGTCTATTCTATTGGCTTTCAAAAGCCAATAGAATAAGAGGGAGTAGCACAGCTAAGGAAAAGGGGGGAAAAATGGCAGACTGCGTTGTTTGGCGACCCCCGTGAAATGGTCGTTCAACCCCAAATGGGGTTGCGACCCACAGGTTGAGAACCGCTGATCTACCACAATATACTTCTTCTTTCTTCAGATGGCTCTTGAGTTCTTTGATCTATGGGAAAAAGCAGGATGAAGGGTGACATATCAGTGTTCCACTCTCTCAGGGGTTGCCACAAAGAAGAGGGAGTCAAGCTATTCTCCAAAGCAACCGAAGGCAGGACAAGAAGCAATGAATGGAAACTAATCAAGGAGAGAAGCAACCTAAAACTAAGAAATTTCCTGACAGTTAGAACAATTAATCATTGGAACAATTTGCATCCAGAAGTTGTGAATACTCCAACACTCAAAAGTTTTTAAGAAGAGATTGGACAACCATTTGTCCATATAAGGTTTCTTGCTTGAGCAGGGGGTTGGACTAGAAGACCTCCAAGGTTCCTTTCAACTCTGCTACTCTGATTCTGTTTTTTGTTTTTTACAATGTTATGTGATACTACCAGCTAAAGTAGTAGTTAATTATCCTTTGGGGGAAGACCTTGGTGCCAGTTCCCAAGTTCTACTGACATTTAGTGCCTCCTTGTCATTTTTTCTTTGTTTCCAGAGGCTTAGTAAGTCAGGAAATCAGCATGTTGTCCTTTAGTTAAAGGCTTCAAACAGAAGTTGGATGGTCATCTGTCAAAGATTCTCTAGTGGATTCTGTCTTGAATAAAGAATTGGATTATATGGTCTCTGAAGTCAGAGATCTGATTATTCTGAATAATCTGATTATTTTATTCTGATTATTCTGCAATGACATATATATATATATATATATATATATATATATATATATATATATATATATATATATATATATATATATATATATATATATATATATATATATATATATATATATATATATATATATATATATATATATATATATATATATATATATATATATATATATATATATATATATATATATATATATATATATATATACTATTGTTTAAATTAAATAAAAATTTACAATTGATAAAATGTGGTGGGTACATTGTTTACCATGTACTGCTGAATAAGCACACCTGACCTAATCACATACAACAAGATTGAAATATCCAGAATCGTGGATGTTATCAACCTTTGCCTAACCACATATTCCAGTTAGATGGAAAAATCTACCGACAAATCAAAGGAATTCCCATGGAATCAGGTTAAGTAACAACCCAACCTCCCATAAGAGGAGCTGTGTAAGAACACTATTTAGACAAGCACAAACCCACTGCAGCAACCCTGAACATCAGAAAAAGTATCATCATCTATGCAACATCTTCTATACAACTTTATCAAAAAGTGCCTGGCCATTCAACCCAATGTTGGGCAACCAACACAAGCTTCAAAAAGGATAATACTACCCTACATCAAAAACAAAATCAGAAACCACCAAAAGACTATGGGTGCTGTGTCAATTGAGATTTTTAAGAAAAGACTGGACAGGAATTTGTCTGGAATGGCATAGAGTCTCCTGCTTGAGCAGGGAGTTGGACTAGAAGACCTTTAAGGCCCCTTCCAATTCTCTTATTCTGTTAGATCAAGCCAAGTCCAAAAAATGCTAACTACAGGATTCCTGGAAACTTGGCACTTAGACAAATCAGCCATCAATAAGCACATAGGGATAAACAACATCTATGTATCATTCAAAAGAGACTATCAAAAAGCCAAAAAGGAAACAAAAAGACTTAAATCCCTCAGCTACAAACAAAATTCAGATAAGCAGAAATTAACATCAGGATTAACACTAGACCAACAATCAAGAAGCAATCAAGAAATAACCAATCCAGAAAAACAAACTTAACCGTAAACAAAAGCCCAATCAAGGAAACACCAAGTCCATTCCCACCAGTACTTACAGGGCAAGCCATATTTATATAAAAGGAGAACAAACTCTATTCACATGCTAGCACTGATGACGTTACCTAATTTGGTAATGAAACATCTGCAAGAAAATAACCAAGCTCAGAGAGAGCCAAGGACCTTACTGTTCAACCCTGAGCTACACATATTTGTTTCTATTGATTCTACATGGAGGGAAGTGTGTAGTGGGGTGCCCCAGGGCTCTGTTCTGGGCCCAGGGCTCTTCAACATCTTCATCAACGATTTGGATTGAGGGGATAGATGGGGAACTCATCAAATTTGCAGATGACAGCAAGCTGGCAGGAATAGCCAACACTCCAGAAGACAGGTTTAAGATACAGGAGGATCTGGACAGACTTGAACACTGGGCGCTATCTAACAAAATGAAATTCAATGGTGAAAAAAAGCAAGGTTCTACATTTAGACAAGAAAAACTAAATGCACAGGTATAGTATAGGAGGTACCTTGCTCAATAGTAGCAACTGTGAGAGGGATCTCGGAGTCCTAGTGGACAATCACTTAAATATTAAGCCAGCAGTGTGCTGCAGCTGCCAAAAAAGCCAACACAGTGCTAGGCTGCATTAACAGAGGGATAGAATCAAGATCACATGAAGTGTTAATATCACTTTATGAAGCCTTGGTAAGGCCACCCTTGGAATACTGCATCCAGTTTTGGTCACCACAATGTAAATAAGATGTTGATACTCTAGAAAGAGTGCAGAGAAGAGCAACAAAGATGATTAGGGGACTGGAGGCTAAAACATATAAGGAACGATTGCTGGAATTGGGTATGTCTATTTAATGAAGAGAAAGACAAGGGGTGACATCATAGCAGTGTTCCAATATCTCAGGGGCTGCCACAAAGAAGAGGGAGTCAAGCTATTCTCCAAAGCACCTGAAGGCAGAACAAGAAGCAATGGATGGAAATTAACCAAAAGAAGCAACCTAGAACTAAGGAGAAACTTCCTGACAATTGGAACAATTAATCAGTGGAACAACCTGCCTCCAGAAGCTGTGAATGCTCCAACACTGGAAGTCTTTAAGAAGAGATTGGACAGCCATTTCTCTGAAATGGTATAGGGTTTCCTGTCTGAGGAGGGGGTTGGACTAGATGACCTCCAAAGTCCCTTCCAACTTTATTATTATTGTTAATTATTGTTGTTGTTGTTAACCATAGTTAAGCAATGTAACTTAGTGTGTGCTTATGAATTAGAAAAGGGATATTTAAGCCATTAAATATGGACAGAGTAGCAAGCCAAATTAAAATATCTCAGAAAGATGGTTGCCTAGCCTTGGGGGGAAGCCCTCCAGTGAAAGGGGCTCACTGCCCCTTTCACACACTTTCTACTGTTTTTTATTACTCTGTGTCTGGAGTAACTGCTTCCTGACAGAGTATTGAATTCCTTTGCAATCCAGTCCACAATTAACTAATTTGCAAATCAGCACATTTTCAAGTACTCAAATTCAACACATACGTATATGAAAGCATTTCCACAATCTATTTTGAAAGATACCTGATCAATGCAAAGAATTTATTCTAAGCTGCAAATCAGGTTTTAAAAACCATAGCCTCTTAATTCACACTACGCATGAAGTCAAAATTAAACTGTATTATACATAATTTATTTTAAGGAAGGATCTTGTTCTCCCTATTTATCCCTAGCTTATCTTGCAAGACGAATCAAAGTTCTCCCTTGAGGCACAAATGATCAGGATCAAATTATCATATTTTGGACACATAATGTGAAGATCTAGCTTCCTTGAGAAGTCTATAATAAATTCATTCATTCCCTGGCTGCCTCCTATGATTCAGTATTTAAGAACATAAGAACATAAGAAGAGCCATGCTGAATCAGGCCAAAGCCCATCGAGTCCAGCATTCTGTGTCACACAGTGGCCCACCAAATGTACATGGGGATCTTGAGCGGAAAGAGAAGGCAAAACCCTCCCTTTCCCTTGACCCCCAACAAATGGTACTCAAGGGAATCCTGCCTGCCTCAACCAACATAGAGGCGGCACATGGACATCCGTTTTAATAACCACCGATACACTTGGCATCCATGAATCTATCTAGCCCTGCCTTGAAGCTTTCAAGGCTGACAGCTGTCACGACCCCTTCAGGAAGTGAATTCCATAAATCAACGACCCTCTGGGTGAAGAAATATTTCCCTTTATTTGTCCTCACTTTCTTAGCTATGAGCTTTAGGGAGTGCTCCCTTGTCCTGGTATTGTGTGATAGAGAAAAGAATTTTTCTCTATCCACCTTTTCTATCCCATGCATGATTTTATACACTTCGATCAAGTCGCCCCTTAAATGCTGTCTTTCAAGGCTGAAGAGACCGAGGCGTTGCAATCTGGTTTCATAAGGGTTTCATTCATTCATAGGCTGCCCTACTTGAACCACTGAGACTCTGGGCAGCACACAATAAAATATCAGGAAATAAAACTGTTTAAAACAACAGCAAAAATTAATAAATGATTGGAACCTGGATTCCTATTATAACCCACCGTATGGAAATTCGATCAGCCAGTCCAATCAGCCCAATATCTAATAGAAGAACCAAGTTTTTAGAGACTTTATAAAAGCCAGCAGGGTCTGGGCCAGCTGTACATGTTAGAAGAGTTTAACATTAAAGAAGCAGTTTCATTCCAAAAGGAAAAAGCACACCTCTTGGATCCCACCAGATGACAGAACTTCAAGGAAGGGACCCAAAGCATGCCCATCTCTGCTAGAATGTGTAGGACAGGGAGATATTGCTGGGGACACGCAATCCCACAAATAGTGCTGGGAAAGATGTGTAGAAAGGATAGATCAGTATTTCTCAACCTTGCGGTGACTTTAAGGTGTGTGAACTTCAACTCCCAGAATTCCATGGCCAGCATGGCTGGCCGGGGAATTCTGGGAGTTGGTCCATACACCTTAAAGCCACCAAAGTTGAGAAACAATGAGATAGAGGCTGGCCTTGATGGAAAGAGGGAAGATCCATTAGCAAGACAAGAAATTCATAAATAATACTTAAGGAAGACAAGGGGTAAGGGGTACGAAAATGGCTCAGATGAATTCACCTGCAGTTAAGAGAAGCATATTCAGATTTGTAAGATTCTATTACTTTAGCTCATCTTAATCAAAGTAGATTTTGGCACATGTGGCATCTGCTTCTTGATCTGGTTTGCTTTGTAGGATCGACAAGGTGGAAGGTAAGAGAAGAAGAAGACAACCTGCATCTAGGGGATGGACTAGTTACAACAATGATGGGACACCTATGGAAGATCTGTGTGGCTCGATTAAAGCCAGACAATCCTAGAGAAAGTATGTTTAAACCAGGGGTCTCCAAACTTGGCAACTCTAAGACTGGTGGACTTCAACTCCCAGAATTCTTCAGCCAGGCATTCCCCATGCTGGCTAGGGAATTCTGGGAGTTGAAGTCCACAAGTCATAAAGTTGTCAAGTTTGGAGACCCCTGGTCTAGATGGTTGCTAAAACTCAGCACCAACTTAGTGGCACATAATTAATCACCATACAATATCTTACAGGAGAAATACCTTTTGAAGCAAACTGCAGAATTGGGGAGGGAAGGATAAAAGGTGTGTGATGTTCTGTTGCTGCTTGATGATAAATATATCTTTACCCATTTGCTGTTTTTGTAGCACATGGTACAACAGAAGCTCAATTCTGCTAACAGGAAGAGCTGGTAAACTGTAGAAGGGAGGGTGGAAATGGGTAGGCCATGAGCCTGGTGTTTCAAGCCTCAGGACCACCAAGAGAATTCCCCCTTGTTTCTTTCTTTCTTTGTTTCCAACTCTCCTGGATCTTTAACCATCAAAGAGTGGGCAGAAGCTTCCTGCTGTAGGACAGTCCTAACTTCAAGGGGATGGGAGCAGAGAAACCTTTTTAAAACATTGATCCTTGCCTCCTTGGTCCGTGCAGATATCCCTGCACAATATAGATACATAGTTAAAAATAACTGGAAAAGAGATGAATTCACTGGCTCTGTCCCAGAGTACTATAGTGCATTACAGGGTTTTTCTTTTCTATTTTTTTTTTTTTGCTGCTTCTGCTGACAAGAAGTTTCACACACTTTCTACTGTTTTTTATTACTCTGTGACAAGAGGCAGGGGATCATTTCTGAGTACTCCAAAGTATACTTCCATTCTATAATTCCCTTTTGCAGTAATTCAGGTAGTCCTCGAGATAAAACCACATTTGGGACCAGAATTTCCATTGCTAAGCGAGGCGGTTGTTTATGACCTTTTTGCTGTGTTTGTTAAGTGGATCACAAGGCCATTAAGCAAATCTGGCTTCCCACATTAAATTGCTTGTCGGAAGCCAGCTGGGAATGATGATCACATGACACACACACACACCCAAGATACTGCAACTATTGGAAATACATGCCAGTTGCCAAGCTCTCTAATTTTAATCCTCTGACTAGGGCAGACATGTCAAACGCGCGACGTCATGTGACGTCGTGTGGCGTATCGGGACTTTCTCCTTATTGCCCACAATGAGGTGGGTGCGGTTTTGCTGTGACGCATCCGGCCTGCGGGCCAGCAGTTTGACATGCCTGGACTAGGGGGATGCTGCAGTAGTCTTAAATGCAAGGACGGTCATAAGTCACTTTTTTTCAGTGCCATTGTAACTTTGAATGGTTATACGTTGAGGACTAACTGTATGGTTGTATGTTGAGAACTACCTGTATTTGACTGATTTGTGATGTTTGGCAGCTGGGTGAAACTGACAAGAGCTCTGCCAGTTTCTCTTGCTAGTAAACTTAGTCCAAAGAAGTCCTGGCTGATGGACCAATACGGCAATGAACAGGCCCGGGATGAAGTGGGAAGGAATGACTTTCAAAAGGCATCTTTCAACTTGCACACCTTCTTTGCCCACCTGACCTTTCAGCCAGGCTGTTTTGGGATGGCAGTCTATCAGACGACTAGTAGGCTTATGTTCATAAAGGGTCCAAGTGACCAAGAATACATGTATATGTAAGGTGTAGGTATGTTGTATATAGCATTTTTATACATGTGTTATGTACCCTTTTGAGACAAGGCGGGAATTTCATTTTTAATGTGTGCCAGTGTGCCCACAGTAAAAAGTGGCAATAAAAGTTATATCTTATGTCTTATTACTAAAGAGAACAACTGTACTCTCAGCCTGTCACTGAAATGGGTCTGCATTCCCCATCGAGGCATTTAACTCATACCTTCCTTCCTTCCTTCCTTCCTTCCTTCCTTCCTTCCTTCCTTCCTTCCTTTCCTTCCTTCCTTCCTTCCTTCTCTTTTTCTTTCTTTTCCCTTTTTCTTTTCTCTTTCACTTTTTTCTTTTTCTTTCTTTTCTCTTTTTCTTTTACCTTTTCTTTCTTCCTTCTTTTCTTTTTTCCCCTTTTCTTTTTTCTTTTTCTTTTCCTGTCATTGTTATCTCTGGGAGATGCCTGGCCTAGTTTCTGCAGGTTTTTTTTTTTTTTTGCAAGATTTCAGAAGTGGTTTGCCATTGCTTCTTCCTTCCCAGGGCTAAGAGTGAATGGTTGTCCCCGGGTTACTTAGCTGGCTTTGCACCTAAGGTGGAACTAGCATGCACGGTCTCCCAGTCTCTATCCCAGTGCCATATATATCCCTAGCTGGTGATGCCATGTTGAAATGGTATGTGAGGAAAAGGAGAAGAGAGAGAGACAGAGAGAGAGGAAGAGGGAGAGGGAGAAGAGATGCTGCCTAAAGACAAAGCCCATAGCTGGATAATGGGCAGAAAAAGAGGCTCAGAGGGAACCCTCCCTAACTGCTCAAGCTGTAAAGGGGGAGATTTGTACTTTCAATAAGTAACTGCAAGGTCCCCTTAATATCACCTTACAATAATGTAGAATTACCTCATCTGGTTGTAGAATTCCCTATCTGGTATTCTTGGGAAGGCCGACACATGTGGAAGAGGAAATTAAGCAGAGAAATCTCCCATTGCTGTCTCTAAATTGTCCTGCAGTAAAAGTGTAAGAAGAGAATCATATTTAGGCCACATAGAATTCAATCCTCCGGGTAGCACAAATGATCCCAGCTGAATCTTTTTGCTGAGTTAATGGCTAGAAGAGCACAGATGAAGCCAATCATGAGAAAGCACCCTATGACTTGACTGTGGATTGCCAGAGCTTGAGAAATGGGTTTGTTACCTGGCCAAATTGATAGGCACCGAAGGTACTTTATCTTTTTACCTTTTACCTTGTTAGCAATAGCATTTAGACTTATATACCACTCCATGGTGCTTTACAGCAGGGGTCCCCAACCTGTGGGCTGCAGTGCCCTACTGGGCCGCAGCCACTTGTCCACCAGGCCGCATGAAGGGATGGCCAGTGCACGCACACACACTCATGCACTCACCCCCACATACACTCGCGCTAGCATCGCCCCGCTGGCACTAGCATCACCCTGCCCCCGAGCATCCCACCGGCACTAGCACTGCCCCGAACATCCTGCCGGTGCTAGCACCACCCTGCCCTGAGCATCGCACAGGCACTAGTGCTGCCCCGAGCATCCCACCAGCGCTAGCGCTGCCCCACCCCCTAGCATCCTGCCGGGACTAACACTGCCCCGCCCCCGAGCATCACACCGGCACTAGTGCTGCCCATAGTGTGCTGCCAGTGCTAGTGCTGCCCCATTTGCAGCATTTACGCCCATGCAGCCCCGTTTGCACTTGCGCATGCACTCTCATGCAGCTGTTTGCATGTGCTCATGTGCTCACGCACAGCCCATTTGTGCGCACGCATGTAGTGGTGCCTGCCACCCTTTCCAGGCTGCCAAACCAAAAAGATTGGAGACCTCTGCTTTACAGCACTCTCTGAACAGTTTACAAATGTCAGCATATTGCCCCCAACAATCTGGATTCTCATTTTGCCAACTTTGGAAGAATGGAAAGCTGAGTCACCTTGAGCCCTGCCAAGATTGAACACTTGACTGTGGGCAGACTTAGCTTGCAATACTGCATTATAACCACTGCGCCATCACAGCTCTTTTATGTTTAAGTGAGGTTGACCTGTCTTTGGAACCTATGTAGCGAGACCCTTACTGTGATGAATGCAGCCAAAGTTCATGAAATTTACATAGGAGACGCACAGATGAACTCTGATTGTTACAGAAAGAACTTGCCAGCTGTCCTTCTTTGACTGAACAGACTAAAACAAGGAGGTGTGTATTTTTTTTCACTCTGGCACATTAGATGTTGGATGACTTTATGTATGAAATAAATTAAGCAAGTGTCAGCCGTCGTGTTATTTGTTCACTCATATTTCTTTCTGTGTATCCCTAGGACACTTTGAAGCTCAGCTAACATCCAGAGGCTTGGGCAAAAATTAGCAAAATCCAGAAAAGGATGAAGACATTTTCATAGCTATTTTTTAATTTACTTGTGTGTATTCCCCCTTTATTATTTTTACAAATAACTCAAGGCAACAAACATATCCAACACACCTTCCTCCTCCTACAGTATTTTCCCCACAATAACCCCTTGTGTCAGCTTTGAAAGTTGTTCTCTCCATTGCCCACCTTTTAGCTCTACACCTAAGTTGAACCCACTTTTTCCTTGAAGAAAGTCTACTTTCTGAGTGTTGTGACATCGAAATAAGAGGACCATCTTGATCATCACCTCCCATCACTTTCTTCTAGTATTCTCTGCATAACAGGATAAATACAGGTAGTCCTCAACTTACGATCATTTGTTTAGCGACCATTTGAAGTTAAGGTGGTACTGAAAAAAATGACATTTGACAGGTCCTCTGATTTACAATTGTTTGCAGCATCCCCATGGTCACATGATCAAAAGGCTTGGCAACTGGCATGTATTTACCACTGTTGGAGTGTGCCTGGGACATGTGATCATCATTTGCGACCTTCCTAAATGGCTTCTGACAAGCAAAATCAACGGGGGAACCAGGGATTTGCTTAATGGTCATGCGATTCACTTAACAACTGCAGTGATTCACTTAACAACCATATTACAATGGGAGATGACTCATTTAACAACCACCTTACTTAGCAATGGAAATGTTGATCCCATCTTGGTGGTCATAAATTGAGGACTACCTATGTGGGAACAGAGTATTTTAGACTTTGAACAAAAACGTCTCAAAGCCCAGTGAAGGAACAAAGATGCCAGGCTAGATTTTGTTACTATAAAGGACCGCATCAGTTTTGGAGGACTCCTGCATGGGCAGGGGGTTGGACTAGATGACCTACAAGGTCCCTTCCAACTCTGTTATTCTAAAGTTCAAAATATGTCGATGTGATGAGAATGAAATGGAATAAGGAAGCACCCTCCTCCATCATATCCTTTCTCTTTCTTCTACTCCCTTTGTCTCTCTGGCGGACTGATTGAGGACTTACTGGTTCCTTTGACTTGGAGTCTGGAGTTGCAGGAAGTCCTCAACTTACGACCACAATTGAGCCCAAAATTTGCATTGCTAAGCAAAACAGTTATTATGTGAGTTTTTGCCCATTTTACACTGTAGTTGTTAACATGGTTGTGAAGTGAATCCTGGCCTCCCCGCTGACTTTACTTCTCAGGTTGCAAAATGGGATCACGTGACTCCAGGACCTTGCAAGCATCATAAATATATGCTAGTTGCCAAGCATCTGAATTTTGATCACGTGACCACAGGGATGCTACAACGGTTGTAAATGTGAAAAATGGTTATAAGTCATCCTTTTCAGTGCTGCTGTAACTTTGAACGGTCCCTAAATAAATTAGTGTAAGTCGAGGTTGTCCTTCTCTGGGCTACAGCAATTTCCCTGCATCATTTCTGAACGCTGAACATGGAAGTCTGTACATCATCAATTGGTCGAGTCTGGGAAATGCTGCTGTGGCTTTTGTAAAGAATTTGGATAGATGGAGAATAAAACTACCGTGCTGTACTTCCCTTGGAAAAATAAAAATAAAATAAAATAAAAAATAAAGCTTTATACAGGCTTTATTCCAAACTGGCATTTCCCATCTGCTTCATTTGAAGTATGTACTTCTGTTGCTTTGTAATTCTCCTCTTGACACCCAGAGCGCACCAAAATTTGTTTATCGCATTCCACTTTTTTCATATTTTTTTTCTACATAGAAGAGGTCCCAACAGTTCAAGCCATCCAATCTGTACTACTTAGAAATCCCAAATCTCTAGCTCCTCCCACTTTCTGCCCAATCTTGGCCATTCCTGTTCTAATTCTCTGTACAGGTAATCCTCAATTTACAACAGCTTAGTAACAATTCAATGTTATAACGGCACTGAAAAAGATAACCTACGACCGTTTTTCACACGTGAAATCCTTACAGCATCCCCACGGTCACATGATCAAAATCCAGATGCTTGGCAACTTGGCTCATATTTATGACTTCTAACAAGCAAAGTCAATGGAGAAGCCAGATTCACTTAACAACTCCGTTACTAACTTAAGAACTATAGTGGTTCACTTAACAGCTGTGACAAGAAAGGTCATAAAATGGGGCAAAACTCACTTAACAACGGCCTCGCTTAGCAACAGAAATTTTGGGCTCAATTGTGGTCATAGGTTGAGGACTACCTATATAAAACCTCTTATTTCTCCTCCATGGGGAAGCAACAGAGGGCTCTTCATACCAAATATGTTGTGCTTCTGGCTTTTCCTCTTCATTAGTCTGCACCCACCCTCCTTTTCCTGATCAGAAGAGCAGTAACAAAATAACAGAGTTGGAAGGGGCCTTCAGAGATCTTCTAATCTAACCCAAACCCCTGTTTAAGCAGGAAAACCCACACCATTCCAGACATATGGCTGTCCAACCTCTTCTTAAAATCCTCCAGTGACGGAGTACCTGTAATTTCTGAAGGCAAGATGTTCCACTTGATCATTGTTCTCACTGTCAGAAAATTTCTCCTTAATTCTAGGTTGGCTCTCTCCTTGGTAAGTTTCCATCCCTTACTTCTTGTCCTGCCCTCAGGTGCTTTGGAGAATAGACTGGTCTCCTCTTCTGTGTGACAAGCCCCCAGATATTGGAAGGCTGCTACCATGTCACCCCTAGACTAGACATAGCCAGTTCCTGCAAATCTTCATCCTATGGTTTAGTCTCCAGCTCTCTAATCATCTTTGTTGCTTTTCTCTGCACTCTTTGTAGAGTTGCAACTCTAATAAATAGGACAACATCTGTCTCTCTCTCTCTCTCTCTCTCTCTCTCTCTCTCTCTCTCTCTCTCTCTCTCTCTCTCTCTCTCTCTCTCTCTCTCTCTCTCTCTCTCTCTCTCTCTGTGTGTGTGTGTGTGTGTGTGTGTGTGTGTGTGTTTGGAATGGTAGACAACAATATCTGGGGCTCCCCTAAAATTCTGTGAATAAAGCAGCAGAGCAAAGGTACAATTAAAGCGAAATTTGAGGGCACCCTCCATTGTTTTTCTTAAATGAAATGCGAAGAAAAAAAGGGGGATCTTTAAAAGCAACCGAGATCGTTTAAACATCGGTACAGTACTTTCCCCAAAAGAGACCGGACGGATGGAGTCAGGGGACGCAGGAATTTCCTCTCTCCAAGGTTATGGGGTTGGTTAACCGTTCAATCCAGCTTCTGATCTTTTTTAAATTGTTTGGTGGTTAAATCTGCCTTTCTCGAGTGTTTAAAAGGTTCTGTGATCGAAACCATTCTCTTGCTTTAATTGACTGTCAATTCCTCCAGGGGTGCACAAACGCTTCCACACACCCGAGTTTGTGATGTGGGTCTGGGAAGCCAGTTTGGGATCTCCGCTCTCATCTCTTCCTTTCGCTGCGCCGCTCTGTCGCCTGCGTTTCCCTCCCGCTTAGATCCCTTCCGCACGCAACTCGCAGGAACACGCGCGCCCCAATTCCACACACATGCCCGCGTGCACACACACACGCACACAGTCAGACGTCGGCTGAGCGGGCAAACCTGCGAGCGCCAGCCGGTCTGTCTGTCCCTTTAAGAGTGGTGCCTCTGACATCACGGCCAGCTGCAGTGAGCCGGACTAGGTGCTGCTGAGCTGGGGCGGGGGGGGGGAGCTGATTGTGAATTCTCCTCGCGCCCCTCGTCAGTTCCCAGCCAAGCGGATCCCGTGATCCAGCGGGATCCGGCAGCGGGGGGGGGCGCCCTGTGCTTTCCAGCCTGGGTGCGTGGGTCTCTGTGTATGCGCGCGTGTCTGTGTGTGTACGTGTGCGCGAGAAAACGAGGGGTGGGGGAACCGACTCGTAGGCAGCCCAGCCGCCTCTCGGCAGCCGACTGCGGCACCAGTGCCCGATCGAAGCCCCCAGGACAAGCTCGGTAGCGGCGGCAGCTGCCTTCCTGTCCCTCCCCGCTGCGGCTCCGCCGCTGGCCGAGCCGAGCCTCCCCCCTTCCTTCGCCAGTGGGATCTTTTCAAGAAACGGGGCGCTCTGGGGCTGGTAGCGGCCTGGGCATTTCCGCCCCCTTGGTCTTTTTTTTCTTTTCTTTGCAGCGCTTTTTCTTGCTTGCTTCCTTGCTCTTTTGTGTGTCTGTGTGTGCCCGCGCGCGTGGTTTCCCCAGACAGCTTTTCTCTCCTCCCCCCCCGCTGCGATTTTTGGAGGCTGCTTGGGTCTCCTCTCCGGTTCCCCCCCCCAGCTTTCTCCTCTTTCTTCTGCGTTTCGCTCCCTCTCCCCTTCCCCTTGCATCTGCGACGCTTTGGCCGCCCTTCGGGCCCCTGCGATCGCCCCCTTCCACGGCCGCCGGTGCTTCCCGCCTCCTGGCAGCCTTGCTTTGCACGGCGCCAGCTTCTGTCGCTCCTCTCCGGCCGCCAAGGCGGCTTTCCCGGCTGCTCCCCTCACCCCCTCCTCCCACTGCATTCATTCTCTCTCCCGCCCCCCCCCCCGCGCGCTCCTGCCTCTATCCCTCTTTCTTTCCGCTCTCCTGCCTCGCCCCCCCCTCCGCCTCGTCCTCCAGCGGTCCCCGCTTCGGCGTCCAGCCCTTCGTCTGCCGCCGCCGCCGTCGCCGTCGCTGCTGCAGCCGTCCCCCTTCCCTTGCCGCCGCTGCTTGCCTTCTTTCGCTGCTTTTTTCCCCTTCTGTCATTGCCCCCTCCCTTCCCGCTGCTGCATTCCTTCCTTCCTCCCTTCCTCCTTCTCTCCCTCCCTCCTTCTCTCCCGCTCCCCGATCGAGATTTACCCCCCACTTGTCCACTGCTGCAGCGTTTCCTTTTTCCATTCCGCCGCCCCTTTCGAAACGCTGCACCCGTCCTCTCCTCCTCCTCCTCCCACCAACAAGCACACACACACACACACACGCATACGCACACGATCCCTCTTCTTCCTCACTTTGGAATGAAGCAAACTTCTGGATGGGGCACCCAGCAATAGACCCCTGGCCTTTGGGCTTGCAGAGGGCCGGCCCTTGAAGCCGGAGGTCCCCATTCCGCCCTCCCCTCCCAGAAAAGGGGAAAAGGCGGTTTTCCCCAACCTGCTCCCCTCCCCGGCCGCCGCCGACGACGTCGGAGTGCAAAACAAGGCGAAGTAACAAGCAAGGGAGCGATGCAGGTGCGGGGGAAGGCGAGCGAGGAATCCGGAGCCCCCGCGGCGTTCTAACCGCAAGGTGAGAAGAGCGGCTGTCCTTCTGGCCGATCCCTGCCGTGGTCGGCCAATCCTATTACTTGAGAGCCACTGCCTGACTTCCCTGGACCGGCTTCCCCCGGGCCCTGCTGGTTCTGGAGGGGGGGGTGGAAGAGATGTGCATGCGTGCCCCTCTGCATTTATGCTTTGGAACTATGCAGTCTGTCCGGTGTCACTCCATAAACCAGGATGCCAGGCAGAACTCCAGAGACTAGAGTTCTGTATATACTGGAAAACTGGGGCCATCGGCAGCCCCATCATCCCCTACCCCACTGCCCTTGCTGATCTTCCTAGAGAATTCCCTTGTTTATCTCTTCCTTTGGGGGCTGATTCGTAGGAGATGTGAATCCTACTTTGGACAACTTTGCTTGCTTTGCCAGCTTGTGGCCTTTATCCCACTAGGCACTGGAATGGTGGTTGTGGACTATCTAGGTGTGTTGCAGATGTGTAATGGTTGGGGTCTTGACTCTTTCTGGTTCTTTCTTCTTCTTCTTCTTTTTTTAAGGAATTGGCTTCTACTTCAGATATCTCCATCTTTTAATTCCTTCCTGATAGTAAGTGTGTGGCTGGATGTTTCATGCACATACAGTTGTCTTAAGTCTACTTCTGAGTACTGGGTGCTGAAATACAGGGCAGGTAATTATTGGAATAATAATCCCCAGTCTAAGATTGTGGGATACGGCAGGTGGCAACTTTCTTTGCCACTACACATACTTATTGCCTACTTGGGACAACCGTCTATTCCTAAAAGTGCAAATTTTCATTGGGAATAAAATTCCCATTGCAGCTTTCGTGAAAATGTGCATGGGTGAAAACAGCACCTGTCCACCTTTGGTTTTAAAACAACCATCTTTGAACCAATTGTCATCAACTTGCTGCTGCTGCTGCAAGTGTCTTCACTGTTTTCTTCACCTTGCTGAGAAAGATGATCAATGTGTCAGGAGCGTAAGATTTTTTTTGTCTGAGATTCATACTTCTATTGGGGTGTGTTCTAGAGCCAGAATGGTAGGATGTGTCTATTATCCTACAGAAGCGTAAGAGGGCTGGGTGTGTGTGCGTGTATTAGGGCAGAGGGAGAGAATTGGTGTCATACATAGATTCCTTTAGCTCCTCGCTGATAGGCAGGCAGGCAAACTGTGATTTTAGGTAGAATGTGAGACTGGTTTCTTGCAATAGTGTAGTATTTTTCGCTTAGCCCGCTTCTGAGATTGTGCTAGTGTGTTGTGCAGGTTTAATAGGACAGGCTAGGAGAGGATGTAAGAATCTTTAACACCTTTGTCTAGATGGTGCATCAGGGCAGCCTTTCCCAGCCTCCAGATATATTGGTTGGGCTGCCATGACCATCATCCCCATCATGGAGGCTGATTAACTGGGAAGTTGTAGTCCTAACACATTTAAAGAATACAAGATTGAGGATGCTTGGACTATTGTGCAGTATGTGTCTGTGTGTGTGCACACATGTGACTAAGAAACTGATGGAGGTTTTCCCCTCATTTTTTTTCAAGCATCGATCTGCCTACAAGAATAATTGCACAGAGGGTATTGTACATCTCTCTGCTCGATGCCTTGATATTTTTGCATGATTTCCCTTAACTCCTATTTTCCTTGTCTTAGCATGTATCTTTTCATACACTGGGGTTATGGTAACCCCACCCCCTATTACCCGCTATTAATATTAATCATGGGCACATATAATTTATTGAGGATGATTCCTATATTATACAGCGAACAAGGATTATCTTTGTATGTGTGTGTCCTGTCCTGGATATGCTGGTGGATTTAAGCTAAGCATTTTTCTCACACATTCTTGGCTGACTATGTTTTTCAGAAGAATGACTTTTATAGGGAAGTTTCCTTCAAGAAAGGCTTCCATGTGAATTTTCTACCCTTCTGTCTTGGTGGGGTTATGGAGGAAATTCACACCACTAGCGCAGGAATATCAATATTTGGAATGGCATCGTACTACCTGAGCTGAGCTTATCCTCATGATGGAGCTTAGCTGGGGCAGTCTGTTAAGAGACTGGGCGATTTTACACAAAAGAACACTAATACTAACAATTCAGGTAATTCCAGAGGTGATACAGCTACCAGCTTGTATTTCTTGACAGGTGAAGGTGGTGTAGCCATGGCTGGAAGGAGAAGCTCCAGGTGGTGGCATGGGACGGAGATCAGTACCAGACTGACATGGCACATGAGAGCCAAATAGGAGGCAGGCTGGCCGAGAGCTAATTTTACTACCTTTGTGAATCTGTGTCAGGCACAGCATCATTCCTACAATAATAGTAGTATGCTGTGAGTTGGAGTATCAGGAAGCCAGAGTATCATCTTATGCAGTGAAAGGGATGATGGAGGAAATGTTATTATGCCTCCCTTGGTGCTGAGAGGTTGTGTGGGAGGCAGTAGGGCATAGTGGCTAGACTGCTGGTCTTAAACAAAGGAGCATCTCATTTACTTTCGTAGACTTAGCTTCTTGGATAGGCTGAAATAGGTTCTCTGAGAAGGACTGAAATTTGCTTGCGGTTTGTTTATTGTAAAATGTTTACAGAACCGCTCAGCTTAAATATTGCACCTGATTCTGGGTGGCAAGCAGTATATTTAAAAACAATATAAAAAGTCCATGTATAGTCTGACACATTTGGAGATGTGAGGTAAGGAAGGTGTTATCAGGCACAACCCCTAGCTTTCCAACATCCCTAATGCTTATTCGCTATTTGGGGGCCTCTCAGGTCTACCTATCTGACCCCCCCATGTCAAGGCATAAATAAACAAAGCTGGTGAACAAAGGTTTTCTTTGGGGTGAATGGGCAGATTTAAACCAGTATTTCCCAAATGTGGTGAATTTAAGACAAATGGGCTTCAACTCCCAGAATTCCCCTGCCAGGATGCTGGCTGGAGAATTCTGGGCTTTGAAGTCCAAAATGACATTTATGCTTTCTTATAAATGGAGCTTACCGTTTTGATTTTGGAAACAGATGTGTAAGGTGGAAGTTGAATTTTCTATTTCTATTTGCCATTTATAATAGAGAAGTAAAAAAAAAATACCCTACCCAAAATCCATTAGTCTTCTAAAAATTCATTGGTGTCCCTTAAAATTCCTGCAGATCTAATGTGTTTACAGTTACATCCCATCCCCCCCAAGCTTGGATGAGAAGATACGGGTTAGGTATAAGTATATTCCATTTTATTCTAAAAACAAATCTGTGAAATAGCCTTACATTAACTGTAAGGGGCTCAGCACAGTATACGGGTCTTCACCTCAATGAGGTTAGGCTGAGTTATCCAGTGAGATTTGTGGCTGAATGCAGATTTGAAACTGTTCCTCCTTTAAAAAAAAAATCAGGTTTCTCAACTTCACAATCTTTATTTATTTTGGAAAACCAGCCCTACCCAACATTGTTTATGATTGTAGCTCAATGCCTCTGAAAAGCATCACTTGGCTTCAGCTAGATAAATCTATCACACTAACTTTGCTAATAGCTTAGTTTTTCCTTTCATTTAAAAAAGGAGGGATTTCACTTGCTATATTTTTGTGGATTCTGCTACTATTGAAGACCCAGTGAGACTGGCAAAGATGGCTGCCCTCACTAAGGACAAATGGCTTGGTCCACCCAAGCAGATCACTTGGCCAGGCTCTAAGATACATTGGCAATTGCCATATTGTCTTCACTGATTGTTAAGAGAGTCTGAAACAAATCCATAACATCTTGATATTTTTCACTTTGGAAAAGTAATAGTCAAAGGCACTAGAGTCTCATATTCTTTCAAAATATATCTACAGAATAACATAATTGGAAGGAACCTTTTAGTCCAACCCCCTGCTCAGGCAGAAACCCTATACCATTTCAGACAAATCATTGTCCAATCTCTTCTCAAAAACCTCCTGGGATGAAGCACCCACAACTTCTGAAGGCAAGCCGTTCCACTGATTAATTGTTCTCACTATTAGGAAATTTCTCCTCAGTTCTAGGTCAAGGGTGTCAAACTCACAAGGTCACATGACTTGTCGTGACATATCACAGCTTTTCCCCCATTGCTGGCAATGGGTGGGTGCAGTTTCGGTGTGACACCCCTGTTCTAGGTTGCTTCTCTCCTTGATTAGTTTCCATCCATTGCTTCCTGTCCTGCTTTCAGGTGCTTTGGAAAATAGCTTGACTCCTTCTTTGCGGCAGCCCCTTAGATATGATTCCTTCCTCATTCCTATGTCCTGCGACCCTGCTGTTTGGACCAATGAGAGATGAACAAATCTGGAAATATCCTGTTGGAGAGATCTAACAAAACTGGGGGCAAATATAATTCTAAAGTAGTTAATTGAACATAGGACCAGAGTTTCTTGCATATGAATACCAGGATTTTGAAAATATATGGCTTGCCATTCAGAATGTGTATTTAATTGTGCTAACGTATCCTGTTAGACCTAGTGTGTGAAAAAATACGTCTGTGTAGGCCAACATTTATAATAGTGATGAATGTCCAATGGAAAGTGGCATAGTTCCCAGCCCATTTCCATGGGCTGGGTTTTGTTTTGTTTTTTGCCTTTTGTGTCAACAGATCTTGTGCATATGTTTTGGGGTTTTGCTTAGTCTGCTAGGTGAATTCTGTTAAGTATAGTATGTGATAAATCATGGATAAATAAATCATGGGTAATTAGCTTCGTGCATAAACCATGTGCATGTAATATTTAGATATAACGACTGATATATGGGTGAAAGGCAAGTTGTTTTTGGACATGTTTTGTGAAATGTTTAATCTGTTCTATCTTGGACACAGAGAGTAGTAAACAGCATGCAACAAATTGTAAGAGAAAACAGGTTAACAGGCAAGTAGATAATTATTAAAAATCCTAACAGTAATCCAAAGCAATACAGGTAGTCCTCAACGTATGACCACAATTGGGCCCAAAATTTATGTTGCTAAGGGAGACATTTGTTAAGAGAGTTTTGCCCATTTTATGACATTTCTGTCATAAATGTGAAAAACGGTCCTAAGTCACTTTTTTCAGTGCTGTTAACCTCAGTCATTAAATGAATTGTTGTAAATGGAGGACTGCCTATATGAATAATCCATTGTGTCTCCTGACATTTTCTAAAAGTGTCCAATATTCTCTTAAATATTTACATTTCACTTTTCCTCTTCAATCATCTAGTTACCCAGGAACCATACTGTATAAAGCAAGAAAACTAGAACAGGCATCTCTTAAGATTGCTGTCTCTTCTACTTGTAACTTTCTAGCAAAGAAGCTACTTTCCCAAGGGTCATCCATCTCTTTAAACATCCCTCTGCACTGAAGTGTGTGTGTGTGTGTATGTGTGTGTGTGTTTAACATATACACATACACATATACAGTATATATACCTGCCTGAACTTGATTGTCTGTTCATCCATACCTTGGTCTCTGGCTATAAACATAAACATCCCTTTTCTCACTAGCTGATATAATCCCCCTCTTTCTTCACACATATACTGCTCTACACACGCACAGGCAGAGTTATGTGCCTGATTGTGTTATATGCGTGTGTGTGTATGTGCTGATTTGGAACAGGGTTTGTGTAGGATGGGTAGTGTGTCACCTTCTGTAACCAAAATAAACCCATTGCAGATGGGAGACATGAGATGAAGTTTCTCAGCTAGCAGCTGGGGTGACGTTACATTGCTGGGAATTATCCACAAGGCATAAGAAAGCAAGAGGTCCACTATTACAGACAGGAACCTATCCCATCCTTGAGTCCCCTAAACAGGGCTGCTATTCAGCTTATGCCTGGATTCTTTGCCATTCTCCCCTGGTCCTCTATCCTCTATCCAGCCCAAATACCGCTTTTCTATCTTATGTGCAGATATGATCACAGGTCATTGTATCCTGAGAAGAACGGGAATTATGTCAATGGAACAAATGTGGCCAGAGAAAACATAATTAGAAACTCCAGTAGATATGAGGGAATAGTTCTTGAAAATGCATTGCAAGTGGAGAAGATGTTAGACTTTGAAAGTGCAAAATGATATCCTGAAGAGAATTATAAGTTTGTGACCGGAAAAAAAAGGGCAGTTAATATTTGTGGGTAGCCAACAAGAAGGTATTGAGGAAAATGGGGCAGGGAACCTGAATCCCAGAGGTCCACATCTTTGAAGGAGATTGGTGCAGTCATGCTAGCTGGGGAATTCTGGGAGTTGAAGTCCACCCATCTTCATGTTGCCAAGGTTGAAAAATAAGTGGTGCTTACATTTTGGCTGTTTTCATGTGGCACATTGAACCACCAAAATAGCTGGCTAGATCTCAAATTTCCATCTTCTGCAAACCTAGTCCAAAATACCATCCAATCCCAGACAATTGGTCCAATCCAGTAAATCATAATTCAGTTAACCATGCATAAGCTTGTTTCGTGACAATAATCCTTCTGTGTTTCAACCTTACACAAAGAGAAGTAAACAAAAAAGATTATATTTCTTAAGGCATTTTTATATAGCTAAAACTATAAAATATTCATAAAGCGTAGAAATTCTGGTTTTTGACATTCTTGGTAGGGTGGCATGAGAGGAGGAAGAAGCTTGTTAAAAATGTGGTGGATAAAAATCGGGATAGTTGAAGGAAGTCTAGAATCAGTGTTTTATTTCTGGAACACAAGTTGCTCCTGTCAGGTATCAGACGCATATCTCAAGGGAAACTAAGCATGTGTGATGTTCTTCCTCTCTGAGTATGAAGAATTCACCCAAATGCAGAACTTCCAAAGAAGTGCATCTTATGAGTAGAAAGGGGGAGAAAAAAAGGCATTTGCATGTAATTTTCAAATTACCAGATAGATCTTTGGCAGAAATTCTGTATCAAACTGTTAACAGGCACTCTTCCCTCATAATTTCAGTGTGTAGAAGAGCAAGCAGAGCTGGGGGGCAGAGCTAAGCACGTCATCAGTTTAGAGTCAATAAGTTGTCACAGATGGTCCAAGTTCAACCCCTCTTGAATTCCGTTGACCCTTATTTGGTGCCAATATAGTATTGAACTTTAGTTGATTAGATTCTTGTGTATAGGCTTGAGCAATAAACCCTTTTTGAATGGCAACTTAATATATGGTTCTAATCCTTTGTGCCTGAAAAGTATCAGCTGAAAGTTTGGGGAGAGGAAGTTGTGTAAGTTCTCCTTCGGGTTTCTCCCCACCACTAGAAGGAGGTTAAGTGGAAAATGTTCCTTTTATTCACTCTTGTCATGGCTTACATTTCTGGAAAAGGCAAGTGAATGCAATCTGTGAGGTCAAGGAACAAGAGCAGAAGTGTAGAAGGTTGAGCTTGGCAGATGATCCTCTTATTGGACTAAATTTCAGCAGATTGTGCCAAGTTACACCAAACCCTGTTGCTAGTCCTGGTCCACCAACCCTCTGCAAAAATATTTTTATAATAGAGTGTGAAACCTGTCTTCCCACACACTAATCAAATACTGCTTTCAAATTCTGGTCTTTAATGATAAAAGTAGAGAAAATAGTGTACTGTGTCCTCCTCACCCTTATCATCCCTGTTACCATCTGTGTTCTTAGAAAGTTCTTAGGAGGTTTTGTTGTTCAAACTTGCCTAGGAGCTAAACTGCAAGGACAACTGTATACCGGTAGTAGTTCACAGTTCAAGCTATATAGGATCCTTTCTGCTGTATTGTATACTGTTTTATTCAGGAACATGGCTTATCTTTGGGTTGGTCAATATTAGTTATATAGGAATTGATTATTTTGTTGGCTGGAACAAGCATGAACTCAAGATGGTCCTGCAGGGCTTATGTTAATAAAGGACTGAAATGATCTATCCTGCACTTGAACATATATTCAGAAAAGCTATTAAGAAATCTAGGGTCTTCTCCATGTAGAACCTTTTACTACTATTTACAATCCTTTGAGAAATGTACATAGAGTCCAAGAATCCTGTGTTTTTAGAGGGATTTGTTTTAGAGAGTTGCCTCCGACAAGATGATGGTATATAAGGTAGGAGATGGATGGATGGATGGATGGATGGATGGATATGGAAAAGTCACATTTTTCAAAGACAGTTTGGCAAAATTATTACCACACTGTTGCATATTGAGATAGTTGTTGGGGGACATGTTCTACCACTGGTAAAATGTAATTTTTTTATACATGTAAGAGATATTCCAGTCAACATCCAGCCACTGGATCCAGCAATCATATTTAGTTTTCCCACAATGGCTCTCATCTAAACAACACTTAGAAATGTTTTAAGAAATCAGAAAATGGTGTTCTCAGACTTAGTTGCCTGATGTTATTCAATACAGCAAGGTTGTCAATACTACTGCAACCATCATGATCAGCCAAGGTTGTGAAGGGGCCTCATCCATAAGCAGTTTGCCAAATTTAGAGCCAACCATGGGTTAAGTAACAAAGCTTGGTAGATATCAGATTACTCTTTCAAAAAGAAGAAGAAACATTGGGTTGGAAAATGACTCCTGTATGACACTTGCAAAATGTCAGAAAATTCGTTAGGCTGAATACAAGCAATCATAATTCCCCCGTTAAAATTGTCACTTTAATGTACAAGAGTAGAAACTAGAATTCCTGGCACATGAGAACAATAAGAGACCAGAGGCAGGAAAAACAGGGTTCCTAAGAAACTACAAACTACATTACATGGAGCCATTCTGAGTATTTTCCTGCCAAATGCTGGCATAGGATTTTTGTGCCCTGAAATACAAGCCGTAGGAGGCTAGAAGTTATGGGACTTGTAATCCTGGTTCACTGAAGCTTCCCTTCTTTGGGGAAGCCTGCTCTAATACACATTACAGGAGGAAACCTCACCCCTGCCCTGGGTTTCATAGTCCAATATTTAACATTTCCAAGTCAAAAAAATGCAAACAGGAGAGACCACCCTTAGGAAATCTTTCAGAACTTATGTACAATATCAGGTTCCTTGGGGCCTGGGGAAAGTTTTAATGGATTTGGTGGCCCTGCTTGCTCAAATTATCCAAGACAATGTTGAAGGAAAAGTCTTCATCCTGGTTAATCCAAGCCGGGGATAAATAAACAACATGGCAACTGCTTTAGAAAGAAGGTCGTAGTTTATTGAAGAGCCAGACAGAAAGATGGTTCTTGCAGGAAAGAGGAGAGGAAAAAAAGGGCTGAGCACGTGGGGAGTAGGTTTTTATACCCTCTGAAAGCCTTTTGTTTGGAGTAGTTTCCTGTTCCTGTTTTAGGCTTTGTATTTCCTGTGTCACGTATTCTGACCTGAGTCTGGGTGTGCCTTTCTGGTATTCTGATGGTGATGGGTTAGTCCTATTATATTCCAAAGGTCATATCCTGCTTCCCTGGTGCTGGGGCTAATTACTCTTAGAATTTGGGTGGGGTATGCAGATTTTAGGTATCTTTGTCTTCCTAAGCTTCTAGCTCCAACTTTCCTGATGGTTTACATCTGCATTTGTACAGAGCTGGCTTCTGCTTGGAACAGAGAGACTTGGGGGCAGGGTTGGTTGCTGCTTTTAAAATCCTTTTGAGGAAATATATTTTTCTGCCCTTTAATATTTACTTCTGGGGGGGGGCTGACTTCCCACAACAATATAAAGATCTCTGGGAATCAACACATTTGATTCAAAAACGGGCAACAAATATTCCGGTAAAAATCACAAGGGTTTTTGGCTGAATTTGTCTGACATGCTTGAGCAGGAGGTTGGACTAGAAGACCTCCAAGGTCTTTCCAACTCTGTTATTCTGTTTGTTGTCAGTTTTGTTTGGTTTTTAGTTCCCCCCTGGAGTTTTGGACTGATTGGGGTTTATTTCTCTTCCAGGTCCTTGCGCTGCATTTGGCCAGTCGCTCTCTCTCTCACCTAGGATGAGTAACTGCAGCAGTCGCGCCTTGACCCTGCTGTCTAGTGTTTTTGGAGCGTGCGGGCTGCTTCTGGTGGGCATTGCTGTCAGTACTGACTATTGGCTGTTCATGGAGGAAGGGATTGTATTTCCGCAAAACCAGACCACGGAAATAGTCATGGCACTCCATGCTGGCCTCTGGAGGGTTTGCTTCTTTGCAGGTAAGGGTCTAAGGATTCCCCTCCAGTGCTGCCTTCATTTATTAATGTTAGGACCATATTATTAGGATCATCATATGATTAAAGCCCTGGAGACTAAAAGACATGAAGAACAGTTGCAGGATTTGGGAATGACCAGTCTAGAGAAAAGAAGGACTAGGGGGGGGGGGAGAAATGAGAGCAGTATTCCAGTATTTGAGAGGCTACCACAAGGAGGAGGGGGTCAGTTTATTTTTCCAAAGCACCAGAAGGCAAGACAAGAAACAAAGGATGGAAACTGATCAAAGAGAGAAGCAACCTGGAATTAAGGAGAAACTTCCTAACAGTGAAGACAATTAACCAGTGGAACAGCTTCCCTTCAGGAGTTGTGGGTGCTTCATGACTCAAGGTTTTTAAGAAGAGACCGGACAGCCACTTGTCTGAAATGATATAGGGACTCCTGCTTGATCAGGGGCTGGATTAGAAGACCTCCAAGGTCCCATCCAGCTCTATTCTGATCCTCTGATCTTAGGAGCAACCTTAATATCTCCATCTTAGGACCTCAGGACTAAACCAGACTCAACCTTCCTCATTTTCTAAATTCCCGTATATGCTTCAGATCATACCAGATGCAAGCAACCAGAAGCAGTCATGAATAACAAAAATAAGTAACTTTATTGTCTACCACCTATGCTACGAGAATCTCACTAGACTGCTTGCCTTGGGAACAACCAGATAAGGCTTCATGGATCTTGAGGGAGGTCTAGCTTATGCTGCTTGCAGCTGCAGAAAGACTCCAAGCTAAGCTCCTTCCAGCCTAGTCCTAGCTGATAATTTTGCAACAGAACAACTTTTGATAGCCAGAGCAGCAAAATAATGCCTTGGGCAAAATTGATATTTGGGTAAATTCTAGTCAATTTAATTCTGGTTGACTACATGCAACGTTGAAATCACTGGGTAATGTGGAAAATCATGAAACAGATTTCTTCCCATAAGGTCTTGAGTGGTCTGCAGCTCAGCTCTTGACAAGGTTCTTCAGAGAGCTGTCATTCATCTAGATTTGCCTAAAAAGTTGGCTCTGGATTCCGAGCTATGCTAATGAGGCTAATGAAGAGTTGACCTTAGGAGTATGTTATCTCCAAGTAAGGAGAATTCGTTAAGGGTCTTGGAATGAGAAGGCCTGCCTGTCTTCTTTCCAATGAATAATGCTAGAAAGATTGCAAATACTGCCTTTATAGATATTGCATTTGTTTAAATTATGCAATTCAACTATCCAGCCAGGCACATTTAGCTATCTTGTCTTTCCTGTGCAATGATATCGTCCTTTATTCCTGCCTCTAAGTCAAGGATTGTTACCCGTTTTGTGCCACGGATCCTTTGGACAGTCTGATGAAAGCTGCAGACCCCTCTCCAAAAAATGCATTTTAAATTGGTGTCTCTCGATCTCAGCAGCTCTAAGATGTGTGAATTCCCAAAATTCCCCAACCAACTGGCTAAAGAATTCTGAGAGATGAAGGTCACACCTCTTAACATTGCGGAGATTGAGAAACACTGATTTAGATACATCAAATAACATGCATAGATCGAGGTAGTCCTCCACTTACAACCATTTGCTTAGTGACCGTTCAGAGTTACAATGGCACTGAAAAAAAAAGTGACTTTTGACCAGTTTTCACAGTTATGACCTTTGCAGCCTACGGTCACGTGATCAAAATTTGGCCGTTTGGCAACTGGCATGTATTTATGATAGTTGCACAGTCCCATGGTCATGTCATCACCATTTGTAAGCTTCCCAACCAGTTTCCAACAAGCAGTCAACGGGGGAAGCCAAATTCACCTAACGCAGGGGTAGGCAACCTTGGCTCTTTTATGACTCGTGGACTTCAACTCCCAGAATTCCTGAGCCAGCCATGCTGAGGGGAAAGGGAGAGGTTTCCCAGCTGAGCCATGCTGGCTCAGGAATTCTGGGAGTTGAAGTCCACGAGTCATAAAAGAGCCAAGGTTGCCTACCCCTGACCTAACGGCTGCATGATTCTCTTAACAATTGCAGTGATTTGCTTAACAAATATGACAAAAAGTTCGTAAAATGGGGCAAAACTCACTTAACGACTGCCTTGCTCAATTTTGGGCTCAATTGTGGTCGTAAATCGAGGACTGCCTATACTAGAAATTGGCTCATCCTTTCAGAAGTATTTCCTTAACAGATTCTTCAGAGTTTTTAACAGTGACAGAATTTCTAATGTTCTGCCTTTATTGGAAATGAATTCAGAGACGTATCTTGAAAGTAGCCAGGTTGAACTCCATAGCACAATCAAACTTTCAGCCTCCAGCTTGAATATCCAAATAAACTGGACACAAACATCAGCACAGAAAAATGTTTTGTAACATTTTGTATTCTTCATAAACTGTTTTATGATGATTTTTGTGTCATAAAAATGTTTTATAAAATTTGCCAAATTTCATCTGAATGGGAGTCCTGGGTCCCAGGTTTTGGATACATTCTGTAAGTTAGCCCATTTGAAATCTCTTAGTTCAAAAATTGTTGCCCTATGCACGGTTTTGTCCAGTTAAAAGTTACAAGAATGAGAGCTTTAGTATATTTGTGTTTTGTGGATGTGCACATATGCACACACACAGACCCCAGGAATCTAAAACAATTTGATGGCACATAAATAAATAAATAAATCAGTTGTCAAGTAATGACAATACTTATTCCAGTATCTGAGGGATTGCCACAAGGTAGAAGGGGTCACGTTATTCACCAAAGCACCAGAGGGAAGGACGAGAAACAATGGTTGGAAACTGATCAAGGAGAGAAGCAACCTGGAATTAAAGAGAAACATCCTGACAGTGAGGACAATCAACCAGTGGAACAGCTTACCCCCAGAAATCGTGGGCGTTCCATCACTGGAGATTTTTAAAAAAAGACTAGACAATCACGTCCTAGATGGTGTATGATCTCCTGCTTGAGCAGGTGGCTGGACTAGAAGACCTCCAGGGTCCCTTTCAGCTTCTATTCTATTCTATTCTATTCTATTCTATTCTATTCTATTCTATTCTATTCTATTCTATTCTATTCTATTCTATTCCTTTGCTAGATCTAAGGTAGGGTGTGTGGAGTAGTACAATAAAGAGGCGCACATAAGAGACATTTCTTTATTTGTTTTCTTGTTATCCTGGAGCTCAAAGTCCTGCGCCCCTTAGTTCCTTCTTTGCTTTTGCTCCACAACAATATTCCTATGAGGTGGTGGGGCCACTGAGGAAGAGTGAGTGGCCCAGTGTCACCCACTGACCTTCCACGGTGGGAAGTAGAACTTGAATCTGAGTCACCAATGTTGATCCACTAGATCTTATGAACAAACCAGTGCATATGCATACCACATGCTCTTTGGAACGTGGGATTTGGCTACTTGTTCCTTGACTCGGGCCCTTCCTAGTGGCCTTGCCTGTGGCATGCTGGTAGAAGGGGAGGGTTAACTGGCTGAACCAGCTGCCAGGAAGTTGTTGAAGTGATGTAGGAGAAGAAATGGAGGAGTTAAAGGAGGGATCAGCCTAGAAACCCTACATAGCCATAAGTGAACTAAACCCAACGTCCCTTGAATTCTGTTGACCCCATCTAACCTTAAACAGGTATTAACCCATTAGTTAAGGAGATTCTTGTGCATAGGCATGATTAGCAATAAATCAGTTCAACTGGACCTTCACGTGGGGATCTATAAGGATCTTATCTTTTGTGGCACTCACTAAAAAGGATCCCCGCTTGTCTCTTCCTGCTCTCCTATCCCTAGAGGTGCACATATTGGGGCCATTGGTTAATTTTTATCCCAAGATGAAAGAGTAAAAGAAAAGGGTTGCATCTCTTCCATGATGGCTCTTGGGGCCTCTGGAACATACCCATGTGATGTTCTGGACAGCAGAACAAAAGCTGACTGCCTTCTTTCTAGTCTAGCTTAGGGCTTTGGAAACGGTCAGAGGCATCCTGCTTGCTACTAGCTCTGAGCTGACTTGTCTTACAGAAGTGGCTTGTTTGAATGGAAATGTATTGTCTATGACTACATAGTAATTTGGCCTTGCTGATTTGGGACTTCCTTCCATAAAGGTACCATTGCTTCCCTCAAGGTCCTATACCAATGCTTCTGAACCTCAACAACTGTAAGTAATATGGACTTCAATTCCCAGAATTCTCCCAGGAATCCTCAACTGTGCTGGCTGGGGAATTCTGGGAGTTGAAGTCCACACCTTTTAAACTTGCTGAGGTTCAGAAACACTGTCCAATATGGGCCACTTTTGCTATCTGAATTTTTATGCATTGTCTCTTTTTTTCTAGGTCAGAAAAAAGGCAGCTGTGTGGCTTCTGAATACTTCCTGGAGCCGAGGCCTGACCCTGATCCTGAAGGGCCCCTTGTTACAGAGAACACGGAAAATATCCTCAGTAAGTAGATAAGACATCCAGACATGATACGATGGCCAGCATTGACAATGGATAAATTAATGTTAGGCTCATATTGGAGGGGTGAGCCAAATAAGCACAGCAGTTGAAGGAAAGAGTTAATGCTCTACATACAGTATGTCCCTCTGCACCCATATACAGCCCCAGCTTCCTAACTTATATCTCAGCCCACCTTTAATTTTTAAAGCCATTTACACAATTGCAAGTCCATTGCCTGAAAGGTCTTGCACATAAAATACAGGTTCTTTCCATTTAAAGGACAACAATCTCAGCCAGCAATGCATTCCTTGCCATTATTTATTTTATGCACATCAGATGCACATCTCCAATCATTTCCAAGATTTTAACAACAACAACCACAAAAGGTATTGCGCTGACCCTTCGCTGCCACATACTCAGCAAAGTTAAGGTTGCAAGCCTGCCTCTTCCAGCATTATGGTGATGACACGTATTTTGAGTTCACTCACAAATGTTTATGAGTCAGCCTCAATATAGAGCTGTTAATTTTCACAGATGAGAAAAAGTACTTGCACACTTTGCAGTTGAGGAAAAGGACACTAAATGCACTAACAGAGAGGCACTTGGAGGGGGAGAGAGAGAAAGATACCACCAACTTTCTTGGCCTGCCTGACTCTTCCCTGTCTGTCCAACAGCAGCAGAAACAATTCAGGGCAACTGGCAAGTCAGGAGCAACTGACAAAGATTGACGGGAAGGGCATCTCCCCCCCCCAACCCAAAATCTACTGGATTTCCAGACACAGCTTCTGAGTTGAATCCTGGTTTGCCAATGGTTTGCCCATAGCATTTGAGAGAAATCTGCCACGTGCAAAAGGGCAAAGATCGAGGACTTGGGCTCCTATGGCTGGGGTGCACGTCAGAGACTACAGCACTTGCCTAAGACTGTTTGTATTGGTGAAGGGGCTGGGCTACAAACCAGCTGAGTTCTAGTCCCTTCTTAGGAATCAAAGTTGGCTGGGTGACTTTGGGCCAATCACCAGCAACCTATGCATTCTATCCCACCTTAGGCAAGAAAGCCAGCTGGGAGACTTTGGGCCAATCACCAGCAACCTATGCATTCTATCCCACCTTAGGCAAGAAAGCCAGCTGGGAGACTTTGGGCCAATCACCAGCAACCTATGCATTCTATCCCACCTTAGGCAAGAAAGCCAGCTGGGTGACTTTGGGCCAATCACCAGCAACCTATGCATTCTATCCCACCTTAGGCAAGAAAGCCAGCTGGGTGACTTTGGGCCAATCACTAGCAACCTATGTGTTCTAGTCCCACCTTAGGCATGAAAGCCAGCTGGGTGATTTTGGACCAGTCCCCCTTTCTCAGCCCAACTCCCCCAAAGGAGTGTTATGTATGCCATTGTGAGTTGAATAAGAATAAAGGCAGGATAGAAATCAAACCAATCAATCCATAAAAAAATGGAGCCAGGGTTTCTGTGCTGGTAAATAAACCAAACTCTGCCTCTGGCCACCTCTCAGTTACTGGGCTGGGACATCTACCCAACCCAAATTCAGATGGTGCTTTAATCTGAGCAATGCAGGCCACCACTTGGCTGTGACCAAGTGTGCCCCATCCCTCTGTCCTAATGGACCTAGGCCCTCTGCTCTCTTGTGGCTCCCCCCCACCCTTACTGTGGCTGTCCCATCCCTCTGGGATGGCTTGAGAGCTGTGGGGCAGTGCAAAGGGTGTGTGTGGGTGATGTAAATCAGAGCTCGTGCGGGTGATGGTGTGAGCACAGCAAGCATTGCAGCATCAGGACGAGGCTAGCTGAGTAGCAGTGAGCTGAATAAGCCCAGTTTGCTATGAAGTCACTGTCAAATTTGGATTTCTGCAGGGGAAGGTGGTATTCTTCCTCGACACTTCCATTTTTGCCAGCACCCCCTCTGCAAGTGCCCCCCTTTTTGAGTCACCTCTGTTTATAGTATATTTATAGTATATTTAAGATTACAGAAATGACTTGGAGGGTCAGGCAAAGCTGCAAGTGTCAGGCTCATGGTTTTATACTTTGTTAATTACAGCTACAGTCAGGGGCGGTGCGATGGCTCAGCAGCTAAAGACAAGCTGAGCTTGCCGGGGTTCGAGACCCAAGTTCCACACATCGGAGTGAGCTCCCGTTACTTGGCTCAGCTCCTGCTCACTTAGCAGTTCGAAAGCAGGCAAATGGGAGTAGATTAATAGGAACCACTTCGGAGGGAAAGTAACAGTGTTCCATGCATCTTTGGCGTGTAGCCATGTTGGTCACATGACCACGGAAATTGTCTTCGGAGAACGCTAGCTCCCTCAGCTAAGATAGAGTCAGACATGATTGACAGGGAAACCTTTACCTTTAAATACAGCTAGTCCTCAATTTACAACCATTTGTTGAGTGACCATTCGAAATTACAATAGTACTGAAAAAATAACTTACAACCAGTCCTTGCACTTACGCCCATTGCAACATCTCCATGGTCACATGATCAAAATTCAGATGTTTGGCAACCACCACATATCTACCAGGGTTGCGACATCCTGGGATTACGTGACTGCCATTTTCAGCCTTCCCAGCCGGCTTCCGACAAGCAAAGTCAATGAGGGAAGCCACATTTGTTTCATGATTACATGATTCACTTAACAACTGCAGTGATTCACTTAACAAGCATGGCAAAATGATTGTAAAATTGGGTGCAACTTACTTACTAACCGCCTAGATAGCTTAACAACAAAAATTCTGGTCTCAATTGCCATAAATCAAGGGGTACCTGTATAGTTGCAGACCATCAAAAATGACCTGGCTAGGTTGAATGGAAGGAGTCCACGGGCCCAAAATCTGAGACATCTGTTTGACATCACAGCCATGTATAAATGTGTGGAGCATTTCTGCCTAAGGGCTTGAGGTCTGGCATCTTTAAATCTCATCTCAGCTAACAAGGCACTGGGTGATTTTGGTCAAGTCACCAATTCTCCAATGCAGAAATTGGGGTCTGCATGAAGGCTATTAAAAAAAAGATGGTGGTCATAATCATGTCATCAAAGCACCACCCCTTTTACCTCTGTGCAACAGAAGTGATTTGGTTGTTTTTTACTACCAACTGTCAGGAAGACATTCACAAATTTTGGTAGTCATAAGGAGATGGAGAAGGTCTAAAAAATTGTGCCTCCCCTTATTGCTGACCCCCTGCTTAGTCCTAGGAACAAAACGATCAATGGTTGTGATCCGTAGGGATTTAATGGGGGGGAGGTCAAGTTAAAGAAAGTAATTAGTGGATGCCCCCAAGTTGTATGCCACTCAGAGGTGCTTCAAGAAGGGACTATTGTGAAGTAAATAAAAATAAAGTTTATTTCTCCTCGCACCAAAAGTAAACTGCTGGCAGAAAAACAATAATCATGCTCCCTAACAAGGGCCAGGCGTGAGCACATAAGAATGTGTTTGAAGTGACATATTTGGCACAGTGGCAGAGGTGCCCAGGCATATGACGTGTCCCTCAGCCTATTTCTGAACACGGGTCTACCACTTTTCTGAAAGGGTGCTAAACCCCTGTCTGAAAATAGTCTGAATGAAAGAGAAAAGGCTTGGATATGACATTGGGAGGGGTGGGGTGGAAAGGAGTGATGAAATGGAAGGAAGTGATTGATAAATTAACTCTTATTTTTTGCTAGGGCTATAAGGGAGTGACTAATTGATTAAAAATGATGAATGATTAATAGATCCAGTTCTGACTTTGTGGCTGATGGTAGCCAGACCTGGCTACTACAGCTATGGGCAATAATGGCCCCTTTATGCCCTGTGGACTTCAACTTCCAAAATTCCTGAGCCAGCCAAGCTGGCTCAGGAATTCTGGGAGTTGAAGTTTACAAGGCATAAAGAGGGCCATAGTTGCCCACTCCTGGGCTAGTGGATGACGATGGAGAACGTGCAAACATGATTGCCCTGTGCATAATAACAACAATCACCACCATTGAAGTCAGAATACAGCAAAATGGAGGCACCCTCCTCATCAGCCAAAGTAAAAATAAAGAAAGTAAAATGAAATGAAAAGTATAACTATGCAAAACCAAGCCAAAGTTGTGCAAAATCTGTCGTGTACCTAACAAGGACAGTACACAACTGGGAGGAGCCAGTTTTCCTGGTTTAAACGAATCTTTTATGCATAATAGAACTATCTCTCTCAAAAAAGGGGACTAAACCTGTTTTCAAACAAAGGTCTAGTCCTTTTTCAAAAGAGCACTAAATCGCCATTTATAAGGAGCCAGCATAATGTCTGACAATATTTGGAAAAGTATCTCTGCAGAAGCCAGGTTTCTAGGTTCTCTGGAAGTTTAAATACTGCCTATGAAGGGCAGGTTCCCACAATCAACAAGACCCTCATTAGCCTAAAATGGCCAATAGAGCTGAGCAAGTCTCATCCCCTCACTGAGTTAGCATGAAGCATTCCAGATTATCCCCATGGCAAAAATTATATTGGAGGAAAAGGGAAAACACCAAATGGAACACCTGAGGATGGCTTGAAACCGTCTCAGTTTTTGATTGGGATTGAGATATAGACAATCTCATGAAGTCATGGCAGACAAAAATGGCGCCCAATACATTAATGGTTACTTTATTCTAAGTGTTAACAGGTTTAAGGCCTTCTCTACTTTGGCGGCTTCATTCTGTCTCCTTCCAATTGCCCCTATATTTCCTTCAGGTAAAGTCCAACAAACAGCTGCTTCAAATATTATATCAACCCTGTTTTCTACATTTTGTTAAATTACTGCATCCAAACTACAGGAATTGGTTTGAGGTGTATTTTTTCACGTTCCTGTACAGATGATCAACTAATGAGGCTTAAACTTTTTCCAGAATGCAGCAGAGTTTCAACATCTGTTGATTTCACAGACATGCAGTTTATTTCCCGTTCTGCCTAAAGAGCAGCGACATCTACAGAGTGCAACAATGTTGTCAGAATGATGCCACACAAGAAGCAATAGTGCTACACAATCTCCACCCCTCTCATGTACAAACAGACAGTATGTGTTATGATGCATGATGCTTGATTAAATATTATCCCTCCTCCCAAGACACCTCTGTTGAAAATTTTCTGATTCTGATAATATTGACTAAAACAGTAGTCTCCCACCCACCCAGGAATCAGGGATCCTAACCACAAAGATGGGTTTAATTGGTGCCTCAAAGTTTATTTATTTTTAATCCTCCATTCTTTTATCAAAGGATTGGTAAAATGAATGCTCTTTGCTCTAACCCAGATTGCTGATTCAAAATAAATGAAGTATCCTGAATATGGGCCATTTTCTTGGCAAAAAGGGAGATGGTTAATAATAGTAATAATACTACTAATAATAGTAGAGTTGGAAGGGACCTTGGAGGTCATCTAGTCCAACCCCCTGCTGAGGCAGGAAACCTTATACCATTTCGGACAAATGGCTGTCCAGTCTGTTCTTAAAAACCTCCAGTGTTGGAGCATTCACCGCTTCTGGAGGCAGGTTGTTCCACTGGTTAATTGTTCTAACTGTCAGGAAGTTTCTCCTTAGTTCTAGGTTGCTTTTCTCCTTGATTAGTTTTCACCCGTTGCTTCTTGTCCTGCCTTCAGGCACTTTGGAAAATAGCTTGACACCCTCTTCTTTGGGGCAGCCCCTGAGATATTGGAACACTGCTATCATGTCCCCCCTCATCCTTCTCTTCATTAAACTAGACATACCCAATTCCAGCAGCCTTTCCTTATATGCTTTAGCCTCCAGTCCCCTAATCATCTTTGTTGCTCTTCTCTGTACTCTTTCTAGAGTCTCAACATCTTTTTTACATCATGGTGACCAAAACTGGATGCAGTATTCCAAGTGTGGCCTTACCAAGGCATTGTAAAGTGGTATTAACACTTCACGTGATCTTGATTCTATCCCTCTGTTAATGCAGCCTAGCACTGTGTTGGCCATTTTGGCAGCTGCAGCACACTGCTGGCTCATATTTAGGTGATTGTCCACTAGAAGATCCCCTCTCACATTTACTACTATTGAGCAAGGTACCCCCTATACTATACCTGTGCATTTGATTTTTCTTGCCTAAATGTAGAACCTTGCTTTTAATAGAGCCTTGCACAATAATTCATCCAAAAATTCCAGAAGAGTTAACAAGTTGACAATTAGTTTTGTGGAGAAAATGGGATGGGCACAGCAGAGAGAAAGAAAACCTGTATATGGCTCTCTTCTGTTGGAGGTTGAAAAAAATGAAGGGTCTTGCAAGAGATGAGGGGTGCAATGCATTAATTTGAGCTTTAGGGTGCCAGTCAGGTTCCCAACAGTGGACCCATCGGGTTCCCAAGATTTAATGGGTGTGGCATGAACTAATATTTACCACTAATAGGAATCAAGTGGATCTGGGATTGAGTGGGTAAGGGGGCAGCTACTTAGCTCTGGCTTCAAACTTAAGGAAATACTTAAACACACGGGTGTCAAACTCACTGCGTCATGTGATGTGTTGCAACGTATCTCAACTTTTTTTGCATTGCTGGAGCTAGGGTGGGTGCAGCCTCCGCATGGTGCAACCAGCCCGCGGGCCTGGCTTAAACAGGAACATACCAAAGTGCAAAACATCTTAGACGTTTGAGGATATTTGTAGGTTGGTATGTTTTTTCAGGCAAAATCTAGAAGCTGCCCCCAACAGTTGATCAGCAACAGGTTCAAATATCCTACCTAGACTGCAAAAATCCAAATAACTACAGGTAGTCCTCACTTTATGGCCCTAATTGGGACCAGAAACTCTGTCACCAAGTGAAGAGGTAATTAAATGAAATATCAGGTGATTGCCCCACTTACTGACAGCAGCCCCAGTTCCAGTTATTAAGCAATTCACCCACAGTTGTTAAGCAAGATGTCATGTGATTGCGACTTGCGATTCCTTCTGGCTTCGCCATTGACTTGGCTTGACAGAAGCCAAATCAATGGGAAGGTCACAAATGGGGATCATATGACTGGGAGATGTTGCGACACTCATAAATGCATGACAGTTGCCAAGTGCCCAGAAGCTGCAGTGGTCTGAAGTGTGAGGATCGCTCGTAAGTCACTTTTTTCAGCGCTGTCATAACTTTGAACAGTTGCTAAATGAATGGTCACTAAGCGAGAACTACTGGTATAGATGACAGCTAAGGCTTAAGGATTCCTGTATCTCTTGGCTGCCATCCAGCCATCATTCAGATGTCTGCAGCCCAGATTTGATACACCTAGGTATAGTGGAGAACAGCTGTTTGGAGGGTCTGCTTTGCTAATGGGTTTAGCCTCTTCTGAAGAATTGTCACGTTGGTATCCCAATAAACAGAAGAAGAGCCATGGTGGCACAGTGGTTAGAATGCAGTATTGCAGGCTGACTCTGCCCACTGCCAGGAGTTTGATCCTGACCAGCTCAAGGTTGACTCAGCCTTCCACCCTTCTGAGGTCAGTAAAATGAGGATCCAGATTGTTTGGGGCAATATGCTGACACTGTAAACCACTTAAGAAAGGGCTGTAAAGCACTATGAAGTGGTATATAAGTGCTATTGCTGTTGCTAAACACTCCAGACAAGTGATTGGTGAGTGAAAAATCTGTAGATTAAAATTCGTACTTCCAGCTTTTGGAGGGTTGTAGGCCTTGGCACCCAGCAGCTTTTTTTATCCCAAGGAGAAAAGGAAGAATGCCTGAGAATACCTGTGGATAACTTAGTGGATCATCTGATTGTGCCAAAGAAATGCACAATGAGGTTTTGAAAGTGCCATGGATTGCAACTGGCAACACTCCTTCAGAGCAGCTAAAGTCACTGAAATTGAGATTAAGGTAATTTTGTGGGAATTTGGTAGCAAGAAAAGATCTCCATGGCAGCAGTTAGGAGCAAATGAGACTACCATATCTGTTCTGCACAAATCCAGATAGCCAGTAGATGGCAGTAATGAGTTCAGAGTCTGCTGTTCTCACTGCTGCCATCTAATAATTATCTCACTTTTTGCTACAGATGCTGTAACCCTAAACTCTAAGAGAGTGTGTATGTTTTTGTGTGTATATGTCAGTGAGAGAGAAATACGAATATATATCCCTGCCCCCTCTGCTGGATAAAATAAGGAACTATTTCACTCTTATATTTTAAACTGGGGAAAAAATATTTTGTGCTCCCAGCAGTCAGCGCTGGTCAGAAAATGGTGCAATCCTGGCATGCAGAGAGTAGTAAGAATTATGCAGCTCATTATTGGTGCTGTCCCAAGCAGAAATTCCAGCAAGGACAAATGGGATAGTCAACGGAAATCTCATTTTATCAGCAGCAAACTCTTGTGCATTCCACACTGAAGGGGAAAAAACAGCTATGACAATCTGGAGGAAAAAGCACATTGAGGATGGATTTAAGCAAAAAGTGAAGGCATGCCTGATGTTTGTATCACGGTGAGGGAAAAGAAATCTTAAAACAGGTGAAATGGAGTGAGTGGACTTTATTGAAAAGGAGACGTTACTGGCTGCTATCAAACCTGTCCTTCCCAGTTTTATATTTATTCTTTTTTTATACTCAGCCATACCCAGAATCCTCTTTCAGCACAAGCAATGACTAATGGAATGGAGAATAGATAGGAAAGGGTGACTGAGGGCTTCATGTGACGTGATTCCTATAGGCTGAGATCAATTTTCCCCAGCTCACTGCCCGTTTGATCAGCAGGCCTTCTGCTATGATGCCTCTGGGGAGGTGGGAACAGATTTCTTGGTAGCAATACCAAAATGATTGGCCACTATCTTCTTCTGAGATATTGTTTAGTTTCTCAATTTACCCTAGACTGAGTAATATTCCCTGTTGATTCTCCCACCCAAATACTAACCTAGTCGCCATCCTAGACAAGAGAAGCCATTTGCTGTCAACTGCTGGGTCAGAAGTTGAGCAATAAAAGAGGATATTTGTAGCTCATGATTGAGTTGTGGGGTCCTCGGTGCTCTCTGAACCCGATGATTTTCTTGTACACGTTTCATTACTCAACTAGGTAACCCCATCAGTGTTAGCAGAGAGACTATTATTGTCACAGTGAGGGATCACAGTTCCAACAGGCTGGGGCTAAGGTAGACTAGAAAATAAGGACAATAGGGAAAGGACAAGAAACTTACTTTCTTATGTATATAGTTATTATGCACAGGGAATTCTTGCAAGGAGGAACATTCAAAACCATATATTTTACTTTCAGAGATGGGGTACTTTGGCCCCAATGTTGATGCATATAGTCTGATCTTGTTTGAATGCTACAGAACTTGGAACAGGGAATGTCAATTTATAAGATGTTCCTAACTATTTCGTATTACAGGCAACAAATACCAAAGTGGAGCAGAGTTCATGGAACAGAGTTATAGGTAGTCCTTGACTTATGAGCACAATGGAGCCCAATATTTATGTTGCGAAGTGATAAATTTATTAAGTGAGTTTTGCCCCATTTTATGACTTTTCTTGCCCCCTTTGTTAAGTGAATCACTGCAGCTGTTAAATTGGTAACACAGTTGTTAAGTGAATCTGGCTTTCCCCATTGAGTTTATTTGGCAGAAGGTCACAAAAGGGGATCACATGACCCTGGGACACTGCAACCGTCATAAATATGAACCAGTTGTCAAAGCATCTGGATGTAAACCACATGATTATGGGGATGCTGCAATGGTTGTAAGTGTGAAAATGGTCATAAGTCACTTCTTTGTGTCGTCATAACTTTGAATGGTCACCAAATGAACTGAAATTAAGGACTACCTGTACTGGGAAATCTCCTCCTCCTCCTCCTCCTCCTCCTCCCCCCCTTACTCAAAACTTTGTACAGCATTAAAAAAGTAACACTACTCTTGTTCCACACCCCAATATATAAAATAAGGTGATGGGCTGCTGAGATAGGGACAAAATCTAATACATATATTGCGCCATCTTAGCAGCCTAACACTTCATTTTGCTGTGTGTTAGAGGCGATCAAACCAGTCAGTCCTAGAGGAGATCAACCCTGACTGCTCTTTAGAACAGGGCTTTTCAACCTTTTCACCCATTGTACCACTTTTAGGATATGGCAATATCCGAGTATCACCAGTCGCCTAGCAAGGTGTCAAAAACTTGTCAAAAAAAGGGAAAAAGTGATAAAGTACAGGTAGTCCTTGACTTACAATAGTTCGCTTAATGACTGTTCGAAGTTACAATGGCACTGAAAAAAGTGCCCCCCAAGCCACAGCCGAGCAAGACACCTGCCTGCCCACCCAGTGGCAGTCTTCCTCCTGTCCGAGATTTTCATTGTTGTGAGCATTTCTGTTGAGGATTGGCAGTGGGGGTGGGGGGGTGTTTGGTTTTTATTCCCCCCCATCTGCTGGGTGGTTGCAGCAGGTTTTGGTCACTTCACATGACCCTGGGACATTGTGACCGTCATAAATATGAATCAGTTGCCAAGCATCTGAATGTAAATCACAAGACCCTGGAAATGCTGCAACATTCCAGTTGATCGGCGCTTCTTCAGGGCTCAGCAGAAGCGCCAGGATCAGCACCGAGCTCCAGTTGGAGCCTAGCGCTGATCCTGGCACTTCCACTGAGCCCTGCAGCTCCAGCCATCTCTCACTCAGGCTTGTGTGATGCTGCTACCGGTTCAGCTCATTCCCCTCCCCCACTACTTTTTTAGGATGCTCGCGTACCACCTGCCAGGTGCCAATGTACCACAGGTGGTACCCGTACCACTGGTTGAAAAGCCCGGCTTTAGAAGGCCAGATCCTGAAGTTGAAACTCAAATACTTTGGCCACCTAATGAGAAGGAAGGCCTCACTGGAGAAGAACCTAATGCTGGGAAAGATTGAGGGAATAGAAGAAGGGGACGACAGAGAATAAGGTGGCTGGATGGAGTCACTGAAGCAGTAGGCGTGAGCTTAAATGGACTCCAGAAGATGGTAGAGGACAGGAAGGCCTGGAGGAACGTTGTCCATGGGGTCGCGATGGGTCGGAGACGACTTCGCAACTAACAACAAAGAGTTGTCTTTGACCCTGTTGGCCTAGGGGAGTTGCCCAATGTTTTGATCATGGTATAGATTGAGAAAATTGCTATAACCAGCTCCCTAACATTAACAGCAAAGTCACATTCAGCTCTTGCTGACTGCACACCAAGGTACATCCATGTCATTCTCTTAGCAATCGTATAGAACAGGGGTAGGCTACCTTGGCTCTTTTATGATTCGTGGACTTCAACTCCCAGAATTCCTGAGCCAGCCATGCTGAGGGGAAAGGGAGACTTTCCAAGCTGAGCTGTGCTGGCTCAGGAATTCTGGGAGTTGAAGTCCACGAGTCATAAAAGAGTCAAGGTTGCCTACTCCTGGTATAGAAGTTAGTGATTCATGGGAATTTGGGGTGCTCTCTTGTCTGCCTTGATTAACTCGGCCTTGCCTCAAAGCTTCTTCAAACAGACAGTCCAGGTATCTTGATATAAGGAAGGTCGTTGAATGCAAAGCTTGAGGGAGCTCTTGCATTATTAATTCAAACACGGACGTGAGTAGATACAGTTTGCCCTGTAGAGATCAGAAAAGCTGCTCTTTCCCAAAGGTCTTTCATGCCACTGCTCAGAAGTGCAGGATCCAAGTCACCCCATTTGATTATAAAGGAACTAATGAAAAGTCCAGCCGCCAGTAGGAAACAATGAGCGACAGCTGGAAATTGTGAATTATGTCACCTTAATGAAAATGCAAATCCACAAATACGTAGCTTAAAGGGAATCATAGAAACACAGTATTTATCCCAATATCGTGTCCTAGGAAACTTTGCATTTTGGAAAAAAAAAAACACGTTTCAGGCGGAGTAATGAAATCAAATTCAACATGGCAGTGAGTTGTTAGACTGAATAGAGTGGGATCCACTTATGGTTTTATATATATAAACAGGAAAGTGTATATAAAAATAGGCCCAAAAAGGCAGATAATCAGATGTTTGTGCTATTTTACACTATGACACATTTACATGTCCCTTTTCTGTAGGGGGGAAGCTGCTTTTGAGTGAGTGTTGATTCTTGGCAACTGCCTGAACTGGTTTCTGCAGCTTTCTTGGTAAGGGTTTTCAGAAACGGTTCGTCATTGCCTCCTATCTAGGGCCGAGTGAGGGTGAATGGTCCAAGGTTACCCAGGTGGCTTCAGGCCTAAGACAGGATTACAACTTGACCGGTCTCTTAGTTTCTTGCCTGCTGCCTTAACGACTACAGCAAACTGGTTCTCTTCTGGGTCATTGCAAAGTTATATTAGTCCTGGCTTCCCCTGGCTTATGCTCTGCTAATGAAAGTAACCAAGACCTCAAGACTTAGGATACGTGTACACACACACACACACACACACACACACACACACACACACACACGTATTTGTATGTTTGTTTCTGCCCCACCTTTATTAGTTTTACAACAATCCAAGGCAGCAAAGATATCTTTCCTCCTATTTTTCCAACAACAACCTTATGAGGTGGGTTGGTTTGAAAGTGACTGGCCCAAGGTCACCCAGCTAGCTTTCATGGCTAAGGTAGAACTTGAACTCACTGTCTCCTGCTTTCCAGCCTGGAATCTATAAGACAGCACAATGTTTCGGTGGTGTAGATCAGGGATGTCAAACTGCCGGCCTGCGGGCTGGTTGCATCATGCGGAGGCTGGGCTCGCCCTCCGGCAATGTGAAAAAAGTCATGATACGTTACGTCACATCACATGATGCGGTGAGTTTGACACCCCTGGTGTAGATGATACGACAATGGTGGCAAACCTATGGCACGCGTGCCAGAGGCGGCACTCAGAGCTCTCTCTGTGGGCACATGTACTGTTGCCCCAGCCTCACCTCCCCCCACGACCCCCTCCTCACCAGTAGCCCCCCTGGAGGAGAGTTGCCCCTGAGCGTGGCCCACACAGAGCAGCGCAGCCAAGGACATGGCAGCCAGGCAGCGTAGACAACACTCTGCCCTCACACCCCATCCCGCACAGTTGATGCTGCAGGGCGTGGGCAGAGGGCGTGGCCACCATGGCGCTGCTGGGCTGCCTGGGTGATCTGTGGCGGGCCCCGGAGGCAATGAGTGGCCCTGCAGGCAGGCAGGGTGGAGGACGAAGTGGGGGCGGGGCAGGGACAGGAGCGGGGCAGGGGGTAGAACGGGGGTGGGGCAGTTTTGGGCAGGCATTCGTCTCTAAAAGGGCCATCACTGTGATATGATATGCAAAAAATTGCCATTTTCTATTGTAGCATAATACACATGGAATGTGTATGCTATGTATGTAAAATTGCAGTAAGAGCAGTGCTTCAAGTTACAATAGATTTTGGCTCACTCAACTGTGATGAGATCTATTTAATACTGTGACCTTGTTCTATAACAAGATGGTATGTACACCGTCATTTATTATTGAAGCTCTAAGATTGGACTTCAAATCTTCATAATATCCTTCTGAGTTCTGGTATCAAGTTTTCTAGCTTTTTTCATCATCACACCCTTCTTATTGTAGTCATCAGTGTCACTTCTGAAACAGCTGAGATATGTTGCACAGTTTTCCCAGAATAAGCATTTTATTAACCCTGAGGTGAAAGTGAGTTGATTCAAGTTAAGTTTAAAAACATTTTGCCTCAGTTACTTCACTGTGACAGAACTTGACAGGGAATCTTATGATTCATTTGGGGTTTTCCTTTCCTTGCAGAGAGAACCGATTCAATTTGCAAGGGAATAAAAAGCATTATGGTTGATCCTGAAAAAAATTATGAATCCCGCTTTTAAAATGTGGATAGGTTGATTCAGAAAGAAGTGTCAGATTTAAATAAGGAGGCTGCTAAACCTATTCACAGGGATGTGTCAAAAAAGCCCAGATTGAAACAGAATACAGAATAACACAATTGGAAGGGATCTTGGAGGTCTTCTAGTCCAACCAGGAAACCCTATACCATTTTAGACAAGTGGCTTACCAGTCTTTTCTTAAAAGCCTCCAGTGGTGGAGCACCCACAACTTCTGAAGGGAAGCCGTTCCACTAATTGATTGTTCTGTCAGGAGATTTCTTCTTAGTTCTAGATTGCTTCTCTCCTTGATAAGTTTCCATCCATTGCTGCTAGTTATTTTTCTAATGAAGGAAAAGATTGCTGTGTATGTTCTTAAGCTGTCTCATTTGTGGGATCCATCTGATCTAAGCCTTAATGTGAAATAATCCTGAGCACAAGTCTGGTGATGGACTCAAAATTTAATTTTTCCCCCCTTTCTTTTTTCTCTTGCTCTCTTTCTCCTGGCAGAGACCATTCGCACAGCCACCCCCTTTCCCATGGTCAGCCTCTTCCTCGTCTTCACAGCCTTTGTCATTAGCAATATTGGACATATCCGCCCACAAAGAACCATCCTGGCTTTCGTTTCAGGCATCTTCTTCATCCTCTCTGGTAAGAATTCAGAAGTTGGGGCTGTCCTACTAAAGGAGATTGATCTGCAAGCTCTGGGCTGGCTGTAACAGCAGGGACAGTTCTGGGTTGAAGACCGAGGGTGGAAATTTATAATGTGAAGAGAGGAAGATCTAATGCTGTGTTTTCCAGCCTTGAGAACTTTAAGAAGGGTGGACTTCAACTCCCAGCATGGCTGGCTGTAGAATTCTGGGAATTGAAGTCCACACATCTTAATGAATCATAGGTCTGGAAAGGACCTTGGAGTTCTTCTAGTCCCTGCCCAAGGTTTTTGTTGTTAATTGCGAAGTCATGTCCGACCCATCGCGACCCCTTGGACAACGTTCCTCCAGGTCTTCCTGTCCTCTACCATCTTCTGGAGTCCATTTAAGTTCACGCCTACTGCTCCAGCCACCTCATTCTCTGTCGTCATGGAGACTTTATATCATCTTGGACCTTTTGTTGAAAACCTCCAGGTGATGGAGCACCCACAGTTTCCAGAGGCAAGTTGTTTTATTGACAGTTGTTCTCCATGTCAGGAAATTTCTCTTTAGTTCCAGATTGGATCTCCTTCTGAAGAGTTTTCAGCCATCTTAAAAGTCCCCAAGATTGAGAAACTATTGCACGGGTCTCCAAATTTGGGAACTTTAAGACTTGTGGACTTCAACTCCCAGAATACCTCAGTCAGCATGTCACAAATCTTAAAGTTACCAAGTTTGGAGACCCCTGAAAGGATGACATCAACAGCACAAAGCAAAACGGTTACGATCTGATCCAAGACAGATACAAATACAGAGGTCAATAACTTACATTTTAAATAAAAAAATGGGGTGATAAAAGAGAGGACAGAGACCCTAAATTCTGCCCTAAAGCTACCCTAAATGTTTGCATTTGAACAGAAAAAATAGTATGCTAATTTGGTGAATGAATGAATGAATGTTGATGGATAGTATCCAGATTTGCCTTTTAATTAATGGAAAAGGATTAGGAAATGCTTTCCTCTGTACCCTTCCCATGTGCTCTTAAACTTCACTCCAAAGCCCCATAGGAGTGGGGAGTATAGGGTCTGCAAAACAGGATAGAAAATCTGTGAAAATCATGCTCTTTGTCATGTTAACTGAGACGTCTAGGAGTTCAAAAGACTCTACAAGCAGTCCTCACTTAATGACTGCCCTGTGTAGTGACTGTTCAAAGATATGACAGTGCTGGAAAAGTAACTTCATTCTTGCAACGGTCATAGCATCCCTGTGATCACATGACTGAGATTTGGGTGCTTAGCAACCAGTGGGTTTACCACCATCGCAGTGTCCTGCAGTCACATGATCGCCATTTATGCAGTTCACAGCTGGTTCCCGATAGGCAAGGTCAATGGCGAACCTGGCAGTAAAATAACAAGTTGTGGTCATGTGATGTCTCACTTAACAACCCTGGTGAAAGTGAAGTTATAAACTCATTGTGGTCACAAAATGTCCTGCTGAACATTTATGCTGTTTAGCGAGGGAATTGCAGATTCCACTGGTGATCGTTCGGTGAGAAATGCAAGATTTTAGGACTAAGAGCCTCTGGTGTGTATTGTATGTTTGGTAGTAGGAAATTTGCTTTTTTTTCATGGTCATCACCCAAAAGTTCATTGTTCGTTCTGTTTCAAACTCTGCTGCTTTTGGTGATATAAATCTGAGTTGCGGCACTGCTGTGGGTAAGGATATTGACTCATGGGCTTAGGCCTTTTTTCAGAACTTGGCCCACTGGGTTGGTGGAGATGGTAGAAGAAGAGGTTCTTTACTCACAGAGTATCCTGTCTTAAAGACCTGAATAAAAACTTGCACTGCTGACAGTTGATTAATGCAAGGGAAGAATGCCCAATCCATCTCTTGCTCGCTCACTCTCTGCTGCTTCACAGCCCAGCAAACCCCTTCCAACTATCAGCTCTTGGTTCAAGCTGACATTGAATATGAGTTTAGTGCTTGTCTAAAAGAGCACTAAACCTGTATTCAGAAGCACCCTGACCAGTCATTGTCAGGCACAGGGATGGGATAGGGATGTTCAATTCCTCTCTGCCACTTAGAGACCAATTGTTCAAGCTGGTCTAAGTCTCCAGAGGGCGTCCTACAGAGGGGAGAGACCCCACTGAAAGGACAGGGCTTTCCCACCATTTCAAGCGGAATTTCCTAGATGACAGTGCCTAGAGCCCCAGATGTTGGAATTGGCCCAGCACCAATTGGCCAATTCAGGTGGGCACCAGTTCATCCCTTCTCATTTCCTCCACTCCTTGGTCATATTGATTCCTCATACAGTTTTGCAGGAATTGCAGTCATCAGGAGGAGGAAAAGGAGAGAGAGAAGAAAATGGCTACCATTTTCTTTTAGGATGGTTAGAACTGCAGAAAAAACAATTGCAATCAGCTTGCCTTCTATAGAAGGCCTGTATATTGCATGAGTGAGAAGGAGGGCTGAGAAGATATGTACAGACCCCTCACATCCTGGACATGAAGTGTTTCAACTCCTCCCTTCAGGATGATGCTATAGGGTGCATTGCGTGCTAAAACAACTTGACACAGGGTCAGTTTTTTCCCTCGTGCCATCACTCCACTGAACACCTTAATCCTCACAGTATTTTTTTTTTATGTCTAAGTATATTTACCCATGTTATACAGCTGTAGTTTTAGTATTATCCTTCTCATCTTCTCTACTACCCATTATTGGTATCATATTATGATTATTATTACTCTATTGCTTTGCATGTACAGTGAGAGCTTCTGCACTAGAGACAAATGCTTTTTGTGTCTAATCATACTTAGCTAAATAAAGTATTCTATTCTTTTCGTATGTTTCATAGGCAACATCTATGTTAGAAGCAAGAGGAAGGGGTAAAGGAAGCTGAATAAGCAGTATTGCCTCCAGATGTCTACAGAAATCCTCCATCATCCAGGTCCCACAGATGCTTTTTTTCCAAAAGGCAACTGGACTTTCTTGTTTTTTTGTTTGAAAACATTCACTTCTCATCCAAGAAGCTTCTTCAGTTCTAACTCGGTTCAGTTAGTACTGAACAAGCTTCTTGGATGAGAAGCAAAATGTTTTCAAACAAATTAAAAAAGAAAACCAACCAAGAAAATCCAGTTGCCTTTTAGAAAAAGCACCTGTGGGATATTGCCTCTAGAGTTAGTTGGGACCCCTGAATATGGAACCCAAGACAACAGGACCTAAAAGTGAAGAAAGTCAGGAAAGAAGCAGCAAGTCTAAACTGCACTTCTTCTTCTTTTATTATTATTAATTATAGCTGCAAATTGCACTTCACTGGTGCAAGAGTACCAAGAGATGCTGAAGATCAGTAGTTGCAAGACATTGCCAGGAGTAATTTTAATATTAAGTCTACAATGTGGTGTTGTCATTGAAGAGAAAGTGGTAGAAATCCGTGAAACTGCTCCACAAATCTGTACAGCAGTGTGCTGCCCTGCCCTGCAACCACACCTGTATATATCAGTGCTTCTATGCTATGTGCTGTCTTGACCAAAAAATGAAACTGAGCTTGGAGCTGGGAAAGAGACAAGAAATGCCCTTGACTTTCAGTGGCTCATTGGGTAGTTTTTGAGAACAGCATCCAACCTACAGTTTGAGAGCACCATCATGATCCAGAGCGAAGGTTCTCCTCATTGAGAGGAATATAACAGTGGGGATGGGATGGGGGGGGAGCATTATCTGCCCAGGGGCAACCTCCCCACAAAGCTAAACATGAAAGATTTTTGGTTGTCTAAGGAACAGTTGCAGAGATTGGACCACAATTCAACCCCAAATGAAGCTTCTACAAACCACCATGCTTAGACTTACCTGGAAGTTGGTAGAAGTGAGATAACATCCCTTTTGCCTTGTGCTTCTTCTCCCAATCCCAACCTTTGTCTTCTCTGCTCTTCTTCAGGGCTGTCCCTGGTGGTGGGCCTGGTCTTGTACATCTCCAGCATCAATGACGAAGTGATGAACCGTCCCAGTGGCTCGGAGCAGTATTTCCAGTATCGCTATGGATGGTCCTTCGCATTTGCTGCCTCCTCTTTCTTGCTCAAAGAGGTACAGAAGAGAATCCAAAACCCCTCAACTCCAGCATTGTTCGGTTCCCTTCATATCTTACTCCTGAATCAAAATGCTATTGGTTGGGGCTTAGTGGGTTGTTTGGACACAATGAACTATGTGTTAGGCCACTTGCCGTTGTGACATAGTATTTCTTAGAGCCCCCGCCTGGCCCATTTTAGTTTGTCCACATTGTCGTTACATCAGCCCACTTCTTGTATATTCTGCGAGTTACAAGAGAGGAAAAGGTTTTGGCTGTCAAAGTGTGATTTTAAAAATCATAGCTCACTGCATTGTGTGAATCCGGTGTGCCTCAAATAGCATTTTCCAGGCTTAGGGTCGGAGCGGAAGGAATTGCTTGCCTCCTTCACCAGATGGCTGGAAAAGCCTCGTGTGGTGTAGCTGCCAGCAATCTCCACATTAAAACAGCAATAAGAAGGATTTCTAAACAGTACTGGACAGCATTTTAGAATCTGACCCATGGACTGTGAGATGAACAACAGTGTCTTGAGTCACTCCCACCTCAGTCACTTTGAGGCTAACAATAGGTCCCCAAGTAAGTCTTTGTTTGCATCACACCACTGCATTGTTGTTCCTCTTCTGGCTTGTAGAGCACAACATAATAGAGAAATAGACTATGTTGCCACTCTGATTTATTTCAGGCAAATTTGTAGCTTCCTGGACCCAACAGTGGGTAGTTTGTGATGGGATGAAAGAGTTCCTGTCTACTGGGCCTGCCATCCTCAGCTTTTTGTTGTTGTTGTTGTTTTCATTGTTGTTGTTGTTATTCTGGCCATTCCTTCTAACAGAAATTGTAGCTATGAAAATACCTCGACTTACGACCAGTTGCTTAGTGACCATGTGAAGTTACAACGCACCATCCCTGGTTCTGAAGTTCCGACAACCACTTCCCCTACAGTCATGTGACCACATTTACAGTCATTTGCAGCGTCCCATGGTCACCTGACCACATTTTATGATGTTTTTGCCAAAAATCTGAACATTTACTTCTGTTTTTTCAGTGAAACTAGTACATAGGAGCCATAGCTTTGCTTAATGACTGTGATGTTCACTTAATCACCACAAAAAAAGATTGCAAAATCGGGTTGGTCACACGGATGGCCTGTTTTTAAGACTATCATGACTTACAGTCATGATGGGCAGGCTCCATTATGGTTGTAATTCGAGGACTACCTGTATGCACAGCTATTTTACATAGCTACCAGGGCATGTTTAAATATTCTTTTTTCCACATCTCCCAGAAACAGAAAATCTTGGTGTCTTGCAAGCATGTATATCTTTATTTTTAGTTGCTGACTTTTTTTTTAACAACAAAATACCTGTATATTGCTGACTACAAAATTTACACAAACATTATCACAACTACACTTATACAGTGTTTTAGTTCTTCTCCTGCTCCCATAAGTCCCCTCGAGCAAATTTTTTGAAGATGTTAGTTTTGTTGCCTTCCTGTTATGATCAAGCAAAGGGACCAGTGAGTCCAAACTGTATTTTTCCTTTGATACAGAAATCTTGTGAGTAGATTGCCCAATTCTGCTCAGGGAAAGAAAAATATCTTTAAATCCTAAATCTTGACAAGTGCACAGTGGCTGGAGAGAGGGTAATTTTTTTTAAAACTGCAATGTTTATGGCTGCCTATCTCACACAGTGGCTTATAACAGACAATACAGGTAATCCTTGATTTCTTGCCACAGCTGAGCCCCAAATTTCTGTTGCCAAGCAAGACAGTTGTTAAGCAGGTTTTGCCCCATTTTACCACCTTCCTTGCCACAGTTGCTAAGTGAATTGCTGCAGTTGTTAAGTTCGTAACCCAGGTCGTTAAGTGAATCCGGCTTCCCCATTGGCTTCGCCTGTCAGAAAGTCACAAAAGCTAAATCACATGACCCTGGGATGCTGCGACCGTCATAAATATGAACCAGTTGCCCAGCCTCTAAATTCTGATATCGTGACCCTGCGGATGCTGCAACGGTTATTAAGTGTGAAAAATGGTCAGGTCATTTTTTTTCCAGTGCCATTGTAACTTTGAACGGCCACTAAATGAGTGGCTGCAAGTTGAGAACTACCTACAAAAGCAACAAAGTAAAACTAAAACAAACACTAGCTTGGACTAACACAGGGGTCTTCAAACTTGGCCCTTTTATGAATCGTGGACTTCAACCCCCAGAATTCCTCAGCCAGGCACACCGTATATCCCCTTTGCAGAAAATAATATGGTTCGTTATATCCTGATTTCTGTGTGCTTTGTTCTTCTTTTTCAGAAGAAGAGTAGTAGAGATAGCCCTCAAGTTATGACTAGTCATGTAGTGATTGATCACAGTTACAACAGACCTCCCGGAGGAGGGGGTTACTTATGATCTGGTTCTGAAGTTCCCACGACTGCCCATCCAGTGGTGGGATTCAGATATGTGAACAACCGGTTCTCTGTGTGGATGCCGCTTCTGGAAGTCCATTCTGGGCCTGGGCAACAAAAAACTAGCTCCCGGTTCTGCCGAAGTGGTGCGAACCGCCTGAATCCCACTGTGTCCATCCCCCCGTGATCATGTGAGACTGCGTGTTGGTACTCAACCACCAGCCCACATTTATGACCACTCATAGCATTCCATGGTCATGTGACCATGTTTTGCAATGTTGCTGGCCAAAACTGGCATGTACTTCTCGTTTTCATCAAAACTGGCCCATGGAAAACCATTGGTTCCATTAACGGCTGCAGTGTTCGCTTAAGGATTGCCACAGAAAAGGTCATAAAATTGGGTTAGTCACATGGGTATTCCCTTTTACGTCCGTCATGACTTACAAACATGATGGGCAGACTCCATTGCAGTCCCAAACTGAGGACCATTTGTAATCCTCTACAAAGACAGGAGATCCAAGAACGAGGGCCAGGTTGACGTCCATTTGTTGGTTTTATTGCACTAATCTTGCAAGATTCCGTTCTGTTTCTCTCATAGAACAAGTGGCAGTAATGCTGATTGCTTGGAATACCTTTTTTTTTTTGCATTTCAAAGGGGTTGGAAACATCAATGTTGTCTTCACAAGGACACACAAGGCTGGCTCCAGGCTTAAAGGAATCTTCTGCATGGCACCCTCTGCTGTAATCTTTCTTCTTAATGCCACTTTATGTCTTCCAGAGGCTGTGTAGGACAAGTTCTGTTCATCACAGCAGAATCGTATTCTGACAATTTTCCTCTTTGGGCAAAAATGTCCTTATATTGTCCCCAGCTGTGTCATGGTTAGCTTAACAGTAGTTTCCCTCTTGTTCCAAAATGATCCAGCAACAGTGAATACCTTAAGGTGTCTACAAGATGAGCCATGACCCATTGGGTCATCCCTTCAAAGTATTTCCTTACCTAAATAAAAATACAGAATGACTACAGGCAGGCAAAGTAACAATGGGAGCAAGAACGACCTCTGACTTCCTGCTGGCTTCCCCATTGAGGGAAGGGGAGCTAGAGAGCATTGGAAATAATGATCACACAATTTCTTTTTCTACTTTCTCTTTCCTTTCCCCCTTTTTTCTCTGCATTTTTTATTTTTTTTTATTTTGAAGTTGCATAATCTAATCTTTAATAAAATTATTGGGGGGGAAAGAAATCACAATCACATGACCACAACTAATTACAGTGATGCTGTGGCAGCTTTAACTTTGTGAATATATCCTGACAAAGACAGTAATAGAATAACAGAGTTAGAAGGGAAATTGGAGGTCTTCTACTCCAGGGGTCCCCAACCCCCAGGCCGTGGACCCGTACCGGGCCACAGCATGCCAGCAACTGGTCCGCACAAACAAGAAAAGCCCCATCCTGGGATGCACACAAAACCACACCCCCTCTGGTCCGCGGAAAAACCTCTCTCCATGGAACCGGTCCCTGGTGCCCGAAAGATTGGGGACCTCTGTTCTAGTCCAACCCCCTGCTCAGGCAGGAAACCTTATACCATTTCAGACAAATGGCTGTCCCATCTCTTCTTAAAAACTTCCAGTGTTGGAGCATTCACAGCTTCTGGAGAGAAGTCGTTCCACTGATTAATTCTTCTAACTATTAGGAAATTTCTCCTTATTTCTAGGTTGCTTCTCTTCTTGATTAGTTTACATCTGTTGCTTCTTGTCCTGCCCTCAGGTGCTTTGGAGAATAGCTTGACTCCCTCTTCTTTATGGCAGCCCCTTGAATATTGGAAAACTGCTATTATGTCACCCCTCTTCCTTCTTTTCATTAAATTAGACCAGGGGTAGGCAACCTTGGCTCTTTTATGACTCGTGGACTTCAACTCCCAGAATTCCTGAGCCAGCCATGCTGAGGGGAAAGGGAGAGGTTTCCCAGCTGAGCCATGCTGGCTCAGGAATTCTGGGAGTTGAAGTCCACGAGTCATAAAAGAGCCAAGGTTGCCAACCCCTGAACTAGACAAACCCAATTCCAGCAACCGTTCTTTATATCTTTAGCCTCCAGTCCCCTAACTAGTGTGAAGATCTTTGAAATTTTAATTATATGGGAGCAATGGGTCTTGGATTTTGTATGGATCCTTTAAGTTAGCAGATTTAAGGTACCCTAATTCAAAAATATTTGTACTATGTTGCATCGTTCAGACTAATTGAAGGTTACGGACAAACTAACAGGAGAATTTTAATAATCTATAGGTGGTCTTCAACTTATGACCACAAATAACCTCAAAATTTCTGTTGCTAAGCAAGACAGATGTTAAGTGAGTTCCCCCCACCCCATTTTATGACCTTTCTAACCGTTTCTAAGTGACTCTGGCTTCCCCATTGACTTTGCTTGTCAGAAGGTCACAAACGGTGATCACATGATCCTGGGAGACTGCAACTGTCATAAATATGAGTCAGTTGCCAAGCATGTGAATTTCGATTACATGATCATGGGGATCCTGCAATGGTCATATGCATGAAAAACAATCAAAAGTAATTTTTTTCAGTGTTGTTGTAACTTTGAATGGTCACTAAATGAACTGTTAAATCGAGGACCTGGGAGAGGCAGATAACTGTTCATTTAGTGGCTGTTCAAAGTTACAGCAGCACTGAAAAAAATTGACTTATGACCAGTCCTCACACTTACAACCATCATAGCATCCCCCCCAGTCGCATGATCAAAATGCAGGCGCCTGGGAAACCACATGCATTTATGATGGGTTCAGCATCCTAAGGTCACATGATCACCATTTGCGACCTTCCCAGTCACTTCAAACAAGGAAAGTCAACAGGGGAAGCCGAGTTTGTTTAACAACTATGTGATTCACTTAACAGCTGTGACAAAAAAGGTCATGAAATCAGGTGTGACTCACTTAACAGAAACCTTGTTTAGCAATGGAAATTCTGGTCCCAACTGTGGTTGTTAAGTCAAGTATTATCTATGCAAAGAAAGTTATACACACATATGCTGTGATATCCCCATAGAATGTAAAGTTTGCAATAGTGGCGAATATCTATAGCTCAGGTTTAGGATGAGGGTGACGGTTTGTTCTCCCAGCTTGTGGGTTGGTTTCCAGACATTTTGTTACCAGGCTAGGTAACATCTTCAGTGGAGTTTAGGGGATGTCAGTGTCAGTGCTCCTCTGTTTATAAGGGCTTCGTGTGGTCAGTGGGTCTTGTGATGGGTCAGGTCTGGATGTATCAAGTGAGGGTCTTGTGATGGGTCAGGTGTTGAGTGTGTCAAGTGAGGGTCTTGTGATGAGTCAGGTGTGGGTGTATCAAATGGGGGATTTGTGATGGGTCTTTTGATGGGTCAAGTGAGGGACTTGTGATGGGTCAAGTGAGGGACTTGTGATGGGTCAGGTGTGGGTGTGTCAAACGAGGGTCTTGTGATGGGGTCAGCTGTGGGTATGTCAAATGTGGGTCTTGTAATGGGTCTTGTGATGGGGAGGTTACATTACGTGAAGGTCATTGGGAAGTGAAGTACTGGTGGGGGAGTTTATGTGAATTGGTTGGAGGTCGGTACTGTCTCCAGTTGGCTGTGTGATTGATTTGGATTCTGAGTCTGGATGTAGGTCGATGTGTCTGTTGATGGAATTGCTTGTGGAGTGCCAGGCTTCAATGAGCTCAGTGACACGGACACCCCCTGAACTCTACTGAAGATGTTACTTAGCCTGGTAGGGAAACTTTTGGAAACCAATCTACAAGCTCGGAGAATGAACTTTCACCCTCAGAATGTAAAGTTCACAATTACAGTGAAAAAACTATTTTTCATTGTGTTTTATTCCCCATAATAGCTTTCCCATCTGGAAGGTGTCCTATTCAGAGTTTTTAATATTGGTGATGCCTATCTGGTAATGTGACTTGGATGATGGCTGATCATCAGTCTCTGTCCTAATCTCAACCCTTCCTTCTGTCACTGCTCTGCAGGGTGCCGGTGTGATGTCTGTCTACCTCTTCACCAAACGTTATGCCGAAGAGGAAATGTATCGCCCACACCCAGCCTTCTACCGTCCGCGCCTGAGCGACTGTTCTGACTACTCGGGTCAGTTCTTGCACCCTGAAGTGTGGCACCGTGGACGCAGTCCCTCTGACATCTCCAGCGATGTTTCCATCCAGATGACTCAGAATTACCCACCAGCCATCAAGTATCCCGAACATATGCACATATCAACATCACCTTGCTAGACCTGCCATAGAACATGGTGGACAAGGAGCCGGCCTTTGCTTGTAGACTACGTTCTCCAATCTCTCCAGCTCCCCCTGAGGCTGCCCTACTAATGGGGACCTCTTTCCTCCTTTGAAGACCTTCTACAACCTGCTTTACTATAAATGCCATCTCTCTCTCTCTCTCTCTCTCTCTCTCTCTCTCTCTCTCTCTCTCTCTCTCTCTCTCTTTCCCTTTTTCCCATTTCCTCCTTCAGCTAGTGGGAGTCTTCCAAGCCACCTATGGAATTGCTGATGCTCATGTTGGAAAACTGTTTTCAGTTCTGGCCTCTTCCAGGAAGCTCCAGCATCCAACAGAAAATTCTTCCTCACCCTTTTCTACCTTCCTGACCCTCCACAGACCAGTGGAAGAAGCGGCACGAAGGAACATGTTTTCCACTTCTGGGGATGCGGCCTCAAATGTTTTCTTCTTTCACTCAGATAGTTGGAATCGCTACCAAGAAACAGCTCACCAAGCATGCTTCCCTCAATGTTCTCCCCCAAGATTTGACAAAAATTGGGTTGTGATACCATCTCTGCTTTTTTCAGATCTCGAGAGGAAGAACTACCAACTGCTGTTTTTTTAAAATCAATTCCTGATCGGAGAGGTTCAGTGTCCCCACCTTATCAAACAGCACATAACGGCTTTACTGTTATTGGCAACATATTTAGTTTTCTGACAGGAAATGGCATCTTATTTTATTTTCCTCCATATCCAAAAAGCCTAATTTCTCCAGCTTTATGCACCTGCAAACAGTAATCTTACCATATTAGTTTGGCTTAGAATGGCCTGGTCCATGGAAGCACCTTGCTGGGGTTTTTTTCCACTGCAAGTAGTCCTCAACTTATGACTGCAACTGAGACCAGAATTTCCTTGCTAAGCAAGTGGTTGTTAAGTGACTCAGCCTGATTTTATGACTTTTTTTGCCATGGTTGTTAATTGAATCACTGCAGTTGTTTAGCGACTCACCCAGTCCTTAAGTGACTTGGTCTTTCCCTATGAACTTTGCTTCTAGGAAGCTGGCTGGGAAGGTCACAAAATGGTGGCCACATGACCCCCCAGGGATGCTGCAATGGTGGAAAAGAGATGTTGGTTGCCAAGCACCTGAATTTTGATCATGTGACCATGCCACAAAAGTTGTAAGAGTAAGGACTGGCTGTAAGTCACTTTTTTCAGTGCTTGTAACTTCAAACAGTGGCTAAACGAAAGGTTGCAAGTCGAGGATTAACTGTATTCTGGAATGAAACAAGCTCTGAGGTTGTTGCTAGATGGATCTAGCTCGGGGAAAAAAACAATTTCCCTAAGTTTTTTCCCAATATTTTTTCATGTACAAATGAATTGTAGTTGTAAGCTACATACCTCCCACCTCTGTAGTTTTCTGTATCCTAAATTCAGTTCTTGCTCCTTCGTTCTCATCTTCTAGATGGAGGTGTCCAACCTTGACAACTTTAAGACCTGTGGACTTCAACTCCCAGAATTCTGGGAGTTGAAGTCCATAAATTTTAAAGTTGCAAAGGTTGGACATCCCTGTCTAGATTCTAACAACCAATGACTAGGCCACTTTTTTATACAGTCAACCAACCCAAGTTTTTGATATTGCTTCCAAGCCTGTTCCTAAACCTTTGAAGTAATGGGGCATCATCCTGACAGGCTAATAGATGGATCCTATCTGGAATATTTTTCATGCAATCTCTGTTCTAGCTAACATCTAAAACTGCTCCAAAGCTTTGCCTACCATTTGCCTTTTTGTTGACTCAACTTCCTGGCTGTTTCTCCATTTTCATTTTCTTCAGTATTACGCAGAACCGACTCTACAGGTTGTTCTTCAAGAGACCTTTTTGAAGACATTTTCATTTGGACCCCCCATCAATAAGAACATCTAATACATCATTACAAAGGGGTGAGGAACTAACAGTGTCTTCCAGCCATCAATGCCTCAAATGCCACCTCCATCTTAAGCGTCCTGGCCTTGTGGGCCACAGATCGAAGTTCCTTATAACACAAAACTCTCTTCAGTAAGGTGAAAACCACATTAAAAATAAAAAAAGAATCACAAACAGAAAACTCACACTCACAGAGAAAGAATTTAGTAATTTATCCTTCCTTTTTATTTCAGACATCATTCATTTATGGTTTGTCCAATTTATCTGTGCCATGGCTGCTGCTTTACTGCCTTCTCTGTTTTAGTTTCTTCTTAAAATTATTTATATTTTTGGGGTGTCTGCTCCTTCGCTCTTAAATTTTAAATTAACCCCATTTTCATCTTCCTTCCTTTTAATGGTCTTCAACTTTCAATTCCTTACAGATTTTATTGCTGGTGCAGACATCTATAAGCATTCCAGAGGCTCATGTTTTCCTTTCTCTGATCTAATTTATTTTTTTGTAATATTCCATTGTTTTAATATATATCCATTATCATTTTAAACACACACACACACACACACCTTTCCCTGTTCCTCCTTTCTCTCTTCAGCTACTTCTTTCTAGCTCCTGTCTGTGGACTGTTGAGCCAAGAAGAACCAAGTATTGAAAAGTGCAATGAAATTTGGAAGAAAATACTATGATAAGCAAGCTTGCCGTTAGAATTGCTGGATAAAAAAAGGAAGGGAAAGAAAAAATAGAGTGCATTTGGTGGAAAAGTGAAGGCAAAAGAAGTAAGAGAAAAAGATGTGAGGAATCTTGGTAGGTCTAAAGGGGGCTATTTTTATGGAAATACAAAATGCTTTTGATGCTAATGAAATACAGGTAGTCCTCCAATTATAACCACACGGAGGCCAAAATTTCCCATGCCAAGCAAGACAGTTAAGTTTTCCCCATTTTACAACCTTCCTTGCCATAGTTGTTAAGTGAATCACTGCAGTTGTTAAGTTGGTGCCATGGTTGTTAAGTGAATCTAGCTTCCCCCACTGACTTTGCTTGAATTCTGATCACAGGACCCATGGAGATGCTGCAGTGGTCGCAACTGTGAAACATGGTCATAAGTCACTTTTTTCAATGTCGTAACTTTGAATGGTCACTAAAAAAGAATGGTTGTAAGTCGAGGACTACCTGTCCTTCATCTCCGCCTCAGGCATCCATCTTATGTAGGCCAAGAGGATGCCATTTTTCCTCAGTGATTTTTTGTTTTGCCAGCCTATTTTCCTGTCCCACAGTACAAGCAAAGGTGGGGGAGGGGGGATTGTTCCATTTTCTTTATAAGGAATGAGAAAGGAACATGGTCTTATTGGATTAAGTGGCTCATCCATACCTATTTTGCAAGAGAAATTCCCAAATACAGAAGTTTCCTTGGGAGAAGCAAAGGCCATCCTGCTCCATTTTACCCAGTATGAAGCGATGGCGATCACCTGCATTAGAAGGCCATTGAGCAAACCGACGGGGCATGTGTGTAGACACCATAGAAGTAGGAAGAACTGGCAAATCATAAGGATTGGTGAAGGATAAAAGAACATCGGATCTCTGAATGGCTTTCAAAAAGGAGAGGAAGGGAAAAAAAATGCTGCAGACTCAGATTTGGCAACAAACAGCCTTCTGAATCTCCCCCCCCCCCAGGCATGTCTCATCCTGCTGCTGTGTCAGCATCAACTGCAGCTCATTTCACCTTCAGGTAGTGTGTTGGAGATCACAATCCAGCACAAGATCTATTTCGTGCACGTGCTTTTTCCTTGTCCTCCGTCAAGGGCATCTCTGCAGGTCTTTTTATTTGCCATTTCCTTCGTCATCCCAGCCTCGGTAGCTTATTCAAAGGAAAGAAGGAATTGCTAACCTTGCTCTGTTGCAAGAGGGTGTTCCTGGTTCACATAAGTCTTCCTCTTCTCCGCATTTATATATATATATATAAAAAGAACAATTTCCTCTCATGCTTCCCACATCAATTCTGTCAAGTAGGCTGGGCAGAGAGACGGTGATCGACCCAAAGTCAACCATTGAATTTTCATGGCTGTATATAGTGACACTATAATACATTCTAATCTTGGGGTGGGGTTGGGTGGGGGAATGGGACTGGAATATGAATTATGAAAACATCTGCCCTCTAGGAGGCGCTGTGAATGAATGGGACCCTACAAATTACTCTGCCCTGAATTAAGTTTCCAGTCCTTTTGATCTCATAGCTCTAAGAAAACATTACTGTGATAGATACATAGTAATATTGATTTCTGCTTCCTATTTAAAGGCTGCTTTTTTTCAGAAGAAGGACCGTGGCATAGATAAGAGGAACAAGCCACTGTAAACTTTGCATGGCAGAGTCTGAAGGTCTTTGGGTATGTTCTCCAGATTTTGTGTGGCTATGGTCAGGATCACTTCTCCTAAGTAGACCCATTCTGTTCTTATTTGTCTTGGACATTCTCCTTAAGCCAGTCCATACAACCCCCATGAGTGCAAAATTTTCACAACTGAGAATAAATCTATAATGTTCTAGAGGTTCACAAGAGGCATTCAGGTGGGATCATCTCTTTTTTTTTAAAGAATTCTTTATTAGCCAAATATGACTGGACATACAAAAGTAATTTGTCTCTGGTACATGAGCTCTCAGTGTACATTCGAGCAACAAGGGATAATCATAACCATAATCATACAATGCGATCCTCATAAATCATAGATACAACTTCAGGGTTAGTCATAGGATATTAAAGCAATCAACATAAATCATACTAGCATACTAATAATCAATCAACTTAACTCATGAGCTAGTAAGCAGGAATAATGAAAGGGAAGATGAAACCACAGATTTTCCAAATTTTTCTCCATCACCTGGAAAACTCTTCATCCTGGGCCGGTGGTTTTCCTTTTGGAACACAACATCTGGCCTTGGTGAAGCTGTGATTGGACAACTAGGAAAACCCTAATCATAGCCAAACATTCATAGAAACTGTAAGGTAGGAGTCCCCAGCCGCTGGGCTGCAGCCCCAACCCCTGGGCCGTACAAGTGGTGGGTGAGTGTGTGCGTCTGTGCATGCAGCTCTATTTGCATGAGTGGTGGCTGCTTGCACTCGTGCACTGCATGCACCCACTGCTCGTGCAAATGGAGTTGTGTGCACTCATGCAAGTACCTGCTGCTTGCACAGAACTGTCCCCTCTCCCCCCGCCAAGCCTGAAAGGTTGGGGACCACGGCCATAGGGAATCTGTAGATGTAAGAACTTTCCAGCAGACATGTTAGCAAGTAATCAAACACCGAGTAACATTGCTGTGGGATTAAAGTGGTTTTACCATTCAGCCCTATGCATATTTACTCAGACATTACTCAGCTACAGAAAGCTAAAAAAGAATTTCTTGTTCTTAAGTAGGGCTTAAGTGAATTTAGTCACAGATATCTAAAGCCCCAGCTAGTGAACCTGCTGAAATCCTATGACAGCATATTCAATCATGCTTTTTTAGGAAACAACTCTTCTAAATAAATAAGCATATATTCTTTATTTTATATGTTTTTAATGGATGTCCATGAAAATATTCATTGATGTCATATTTATTTAGGATTGCAGTCTCATTTATGATAAGGAAAATTTTAGGGAAAAAGTGTATTCCTTGTATCTCCTTGAAAATGATTAAAGACTCAGAATATTCAAGTTTTTTAAAAAGGCAATGTTTATACCACCAGACCAATTCCAAAATACACATAACAGCCATAACTCACAGAATGACAGACGAGAGCTTTGAATGCAGGAATTGTGTTTTTATAGGGGAAAAATGTATCATATTCTGATTGTTTACACAGAAATAAATCCCACTAAAGTGGGCAGCTGTGTCGTGTAGTAATCAGGTGTGTAGAATCTCACAGCTTTGTGTACGCTTGCTAACACATGGAAGATTAAGGCATACAGGCTGTGAATGAAAATTCACACCCACAAGCAAGTGCAAAGATGCTGTGAAAAATAAAAAGAGTGCCCACTGGTTTCTTCCCACATTTTTCTAAATGGTCGTTTGTGGGAAGGTCATCCTTTTGTGTCCCGTGGCTGATGGGCAAGAGGCACATTTCCAGCTGATTCCTGCCTCCGAGATGCAGCAACAAAATTGACAAATCAACATTGCAATCTTGGCTGTCAGGAATCCCTTTGAGAGATGGGTCCAAGCACATTCAATTAGAGCAGTGGTTTATTTTCTCAGGCTTCTGTCCCATTCCACACACAAATCCCAAACCACCCAAAACCAGGAGCCCTCCATAGCACCATTTCCAATTAATGTGTTGCATTAAAAGCATATGTTTTTGGGAGCTTCTGATCAGCGACTAAGCATGGCTCTTCTCCTACAGGGTTGGCACAAAATTCAGGGATTGCTGAGACAGCTTAAAGGAGGGAGGCTTTGGAAGAGAAAGCTTTTAGCAGCTCTGGATATAAGGCACTGAAAAATAAGGAAGGTGGGAAATCAGAAGGAACAGTAGGAAGGAGACGGGTCATTAAGCAAAGTGACTGCAATGTAAGTCTTGCCTGCAAGTCCTTTGCATTGTGCATTCTGACTCAGGAATAAACCTTTGGGTTATTCAGGGTTCAGACAGCATGACCAGACAACTGTATCTGTTGTGTTTGCTGATTCACTTCTGAATGAGGGGTGGAGAGACGTCCATTGGTGATGTGTGGCCTTAGATCATTGCTTCATGGGCTCAGCACCCTAGCGGCCACCAAGGGATGTTTAAGGCTGGGTTTACAGGAGACAGGTACAAACTAGCCATCCAGGTTTCAGCTGAGTATTGTTAAGCTACTGTATCTGAGCTGAACACTAGATGGCATCCAAGAGATAGTATTTATCTCTCTCTGCTGCTGCATCTAGAGGTCATCTAGGGTTTTGCAATCTAGATAAGGCAGCATATGACTGTGATCCCATTTTTGTGGCTAGTTTAAATTTCAGCCTTTTATGTGAACCCAGAAATTAGAACATGTCTATGTACCAGTGGCAGCACAGTCCCAAGTATATACGGATCAAGAAAGGACAATTACTCCTCTTCACCTATCCATGTTTCTCCTTGTGCGAGCTTTCTAGAGCATGCAGAGGAAAGGGAAAACTTCAAATAAATATGGCAGTCTGATTTCTGAGATGCTCCCCATAACTTTAAGAAGGCGTGTGGGGAAAACACCTGGGGAGAACTTCTGAATGTAACTTTTAAAGGTGCAAGTGTCTTTTCAGAACCTCAATTTGCTAACTCTGCATTCATGATTTCCTGCAGAAAAGAGCTGAAAGCAGCAAGAGGAAAGCTTTTATTTTTATTGTGCTTGGAAAGAGCAGGGCTCATGTGCCTTTTTAGATGAAATCGAATAATTGAGTCTTTCACCAATCCTACATCTCATGGCTGGGAAATATGCACCTGTTCAGCTTCCATCCAGTTTAGAACTGCTAAGACACAGAAATTCTGCAAGAGGAATAAAGATGATGCCTTTGGCTCGTGGATTTTGACACGGAGAGGAAAAAACGTATTTGTCAAGACTTGGGTTCCACATGCATGGAGCTAAATATTTTACACAATAAGACTTTCAAGGGCTAAAAGCCATCTTGTACATTTACACAGATAAAAGAGAAGAGGACTTGGGGATGTCAGCACTGAAATTAGAAGGATGGCTTGGGAAAAATGTATATGATCAAGCCATATACTTCCCTAAAGTAAAATATTGCTATTCGTAGCCATTTGATCACATTATGGAAGAAACAGAAATGTTCTGCTTTGTGCAACACACACACATCTTGATACCAGCCCAGCATTTTATTGTCTATTAATAGTAAAGTTAAAACAGAATGAAAGTTCAAATTTAAATCAAGTAGGGAGCTGCTACTGTGAGGAAAAAATGGAATCTGCAACAAATGAGGCAGAGACACAGTGCTGGTTTTGAGAGACACTAATGTTATTTTCTTAGTCTGCATCCTAGATTTTTGGTTGAATGGGGTAGGGGACAAGGGGATCCTAAGGGGAGGGGTTTAATGAACAAAAGAACCTGGGTTTTTTTAAAAAACAATTACAAGGAAATTGTTATTAATTACTATGATTATTATTAATACAGTGTCCCAACCCCATCTCCCTCCTTGCAATGAGGAGGGATTGGGACAACAAAATATTATTTACTCTGTATTATACTGTAAATACAACTTCAATAAACTTTATTTCAAACAAAACATTGTTATGGCTACGGAATTCCCTGCTTGGTGGGATCCTAACAAATTCCAGAGTGGATAAGGCTACAAAAATCTACCCAATGGTTAGGAATTTCTTTTAGCCCCAGGACTGTAAGTATGGATCATAGAGAGCCAGTTGGATTTAGTGATTAAGGTACAGGCCTAAAAAAAACCCCAAGAAACAGGGGTTCTAGCTCCACCCATGAAAGCTGGCTGGGTGCCTTTGGGCCAGTCACTCACTCTCAGACCAACCCACAGGGCTGGAAGGAGGAAGGAGTTATGTATATGAATAAATGAAAGAAAAAGAAAAAAAAGGAAGGAAAGAAAGAAAGGAAAGAAAAGAAAAGAGAAAGAAAGAGAAAGAGAAAGAAAAGAAAGAAAAAGAAAAAGAGAAGTAGGCTATAAATAATAATAAAAAAATAAGAGGTACCTTCTTTCATTGGTCCATTTATTCTAGGGCAGAACCAGCAGAATTTTGATTATTATTTATTTATTCGATTTCTATGCCGCCCTATTCCGGAGAACTCAGGGCGGCTCACAACACAGTAGAAATCAACATAAAAATACATATAAATATAAAACCTCTTAATTTTTTTTAAAAAAAACCCCAATCATTCAGCACACACACAGACATACACTGGCTTGGGGCAAGATGTTAACTACCCCAGGCCTGCCGGCAGAGGTGTGTTTTGAGTAATTTACGAAAGGCGGAGAGGGTGGGGGCGACACGGATCTCCGTGGGAAGTTGGTTCCAGAGGGCTGGGGCCGCAACAGAGAAGGTTCTTCCCCTAGGCCCTGCCAGGCGACACTGTCTGGCTGACGGGACCTGGAGAAGGCCGACTCTGTGGGCCCTAACTGGCCGCTGGGATTCATGGGGCAGCAGACGGTCCCGTAAGTAACCTGGTCCAATGCCATGTAGGGCTTTATAGGTGATAACCAACACTTTGAATTGGGTTCGGAGACCAATTGGCAGCCAATGCAGCTCGCGGAGTGATGCCGAAATGTGGGCATTTCTGGGCAAGCCCAACACTGCTCGCGCGGCTGCATTCTGCATTACCTGAAGTCTCCGAACATTTTTCAAAGGTAGCCCCATGTAGAGAGCATTGCAGTAGTCGAGCCTCGAGGTGATAAGGGCATGAGTGACTGTGAGAAGAGACTCCCGGTCCAAATAGGGCCGCAACTGGTGCACCAGGTGAACCTGGGCAAATGTCCTCCTCGCCACAGCCAAAAAATGATGTTCCAAATTTAGCTGTGGATCGAGGAGGACGCCCAAGTTGCGGACCTTCTCCGAGGGGGTCAAAAGCTCCCCCCCAGGCTGATGGACGGATAGATTGAATTATCCTTGGGAGGCAGAACCCATAGCCACTCCGTCTTGTCGGGGTTGAGCTTGAGCCTGTTGGCACCCATCCAAACCCTAACAGCCTCCAGACATCGGCACATCACTTCCGCTGCTTCACTGAAATGACACGGGGTGGAGATGTAAAGCTGGGTATCATCAGCATACTGATGATATCTCACCCCGTGTTGTCGGATGAACTCACCCAGCGGTTTCATGTAGATATTAAACAGCAGAGGGGAGAGGACCGATCCCTGAGGGACCCCACAAGGGAGGAACCTAGGGGTCGACCTCTGACCCCCCGCCAACACCGACTGCGACCGACCAGTGAGGTAGGAGGTGAACCACTGCAAAACAGTGCCTCCAACCCCCAACCCCTCCAGTCGATGCAGAAGGATACCATGGTCAATGGTATCGAAAGCCGCTGAGAGGTCAAGTAGCACCAGGATAGTGGAAAATCCCTTATCCCGGGCCCGCCAGAGATCATCCGTCAGCGCGACCAAAGCAGTTTCCGTGGAGTAGCCGAGCCTGAATCCTGACTGTTGAGGGCCCAGATAATCAGCCTCATCCAAGGACCGTTGGAGCTGGAGTGACACCACCTTCTCAAAAACCTTCCCTATAAAGGGAAGATTGGAGACAGGACGGTAGTTGTTTAATACAGCTGGGTCCAGGGAAGGCTTCTTGAGGAGGGGGCGCACAATTGCCTCCTTGCAGGGAGCCGGAAAGGACCCCTCCCTCAAAGAAGCGTTGACAATCTCCTGAACCCAGCCCCGCGTCACCTCCCTGCTGGCTGAAACCAGCCAGGAGGGGCACGGGTCCAATAAACAGGTGGCAGAACTCACAGCTCCAATGGCCTTGTCCACTTCATCGGGTGCCACAGGGTCAAAGTCCTCCCACACAACAGGATCAAGACGAGTCCCTGTCATCTCGACTGAATCATTATCAGCCGACACTGCATTTCTCGGTGGAGAAAATTTACAGAAGGCAGGAAAAGTGTTTCCCAAAATTGGAATGAGAAAGGATTACTGTTATCAGAAAAGGGAGAGTGGGATCTGGGTCAGTTGTGTGGGTTGGGGGACAGGGACTTTTGGGCACTTGTCTAGGGGGACCCTTTCTCCGCAGAGCTCAGGGGAGCAGAAATCCAGAGAGGCTGGAGGTCCATCAACTTTCTCATTCAATGTAAGGGAGCATCAAGAACCGCTCAGCCTCCTAGCAAATATAGAAGGGGTTAATGGTCACCATGGCAATGAGCTGGGAATGTGGTACCTTGGATGCACACGTGGCAACAGAGGAACTGGCAGAAACTCTGCCGCATAGAAGAACTGGGTGGGGATGGAGAGGGACAGGGAATCAGGAAGGAGGCAATTAATGTGGCACGTCCAACGGGGAAGGTTTTTTTTTGTGGTGGGCAGGAGACTGAAGCCTTTCTTTGATGGGGGAAGAGAGGAGCAGTGGAAACTAAGCCAGAAAGATTACAATAGGAGATGGTGCCTGCAATTGGATGCAGCAAATGCAAGAGATTTGGGCTGGAAAAAGGAAGGCACAGATTTACAGAGAAAAAGACGATGGGATAAAGCAAACAGAGAAGGGCAGGGGGGATAGAAAGAAAGAAAAAAGAAGAAAAACAGCAGGGATTGTGGGAAAGGAAAGGGCAATTGGGAGATTTTTAGAAAGTGCAGGGATGGAGTTGTGGTGTAAAACCAAACCTAAGATTCTGCATAAGGGAAAGAAGTGGGAAAAAAACATTTTAAAATGGGTGGGTTAAAACAGGGGTCTCCAATCTTGGCAACTTTGAGACTCGTGGGACTTCAACTTTGCTGGCTGAGGAATTCTGGGAGCTGAAGTCCACAAGTCTTAAAGTTGCCAAGGTTGAAGACCTTTGAGCTAAAATGAAAACAATACCAGAAAACAGGCCTGCCCTATCCAGTATTTTCTCTTTCTCTCTCTAGCAAGAAACCAAGACGAGAGAATGTAGACAAGGACATTAACTAAATTAAATAGGAAAGAAAAGGAAGGTTTAAATTTCCTAACCAGAGGGGGGGGGGAAATAGGAAAATTGGGATGGAGAGGACATTTGTCAAAGATCGCTGCAGATGATAACTGGTCATTTCTACCTAACCAGGAAGATCTGGAAAGAATGGCTAACTCCAGGTCCCAGTTGTGAAGCTTTGTCATTTTATGAGTGTAAATGCTGCTAACATTGGATGTTTATGCATTGACAGCAGATGGAAATGTAGCCATCTTTTACCTTTTCCTTTTAGAGTTAAATGATGCTGGGAGGAGGGATGTGAATGAGAGTCTAGCTAGACATAACAACACTAAACCTAGTGTGAGAAACAAGGTTATTGTAACCAGAGCTGATAAGGAATTGGCGGGCTGGAGAACTGGAGAGGAAGGTGCTTCAAGCTAATTGGGGAATGTGATTTATGACAGTTAATTGGAGGAGGGAATTGTGTTTTGATACTATATGCTCAGGGGAGGGGAATTCAGTTTTTGGCTTCGATTATTCAGCGCCGATGTTATGCTACTCAAAATAAAGATTCTTTAAGGTAAACAATGCCTCGAAGTTCTTTTGAAGAGTTTCATCTGTCGGAACCATGACAAAGGGATGTCGCAATGTGCCTTTTGTGTCACTTTCCCTGTAGAAACAGCATTCCCCACCTCAGCCCTATGCTTATGTGGCTCTGACGCTCCATGGTAGCAGTGTCCAGCCTTGACAACTTTAAGACTTACGGACTTCAAATTTTAGAATTCCTAGAATTCCTGGCTGGGGAATACTGGGAGTTGAAGTCCACAGATCATAACGTTGCCAGTGTTGGACACAAAATTGTTCTATGGGATTTCATAAAACTGTAAAAAGATATTTCAGCCCTAGGAGAGGGTGCATTCCCAGATAATTTATTCTGACCAATATCAATGTGTTCAAGTTGGTTATCCTTCTCCAATGTGAGTATGTATTAGAGTTTTGGCTTTTATTTTTCTTGCTGCTGTTTTTAATTTCAGTATGTAAAACAGCCTAAACAGCCTAAGACTGGTGACTGAGGCCCTATAGAATTTGATGAAAAACATCAACAAATGTAAATCCCTTACACACTTGTCAAAAGCTGCAAATACACTGAACAAGATATTTTTTTTTCAAAAATTTTGCTTGCTGAAAGACTTTTGGTGATCATGACAGATCCCTTCAAACTGATCACAAATATAATTTCAGAATGAGTGATACACGTAAGAATCTTGAAAAATACGAAATTAATTTTTAGTGACTATAATGTTTTTAATCGCAGAATGTTTCTGATATGCTGGATGAGTTCAACAGGATCAAAAGTGTTTTGCTCCTGATTTAATTTGTACTCAGTGTCCATTGCATCTCATTCAATGTCTAACAATACAGCAGTCAACAAGCTTTGATGGATCCTATTTGCCCTGATATTGTTTTTCCATTGTGGATGGAATCTCCTGGTGAAAACGCTCACTATGTTTGTCACTGACTACATCCAGATTTTCAGAAAAGAAACCCAAGTGTGAATGCAGAAAATCTTCAGTGAAAATCTTCATTGAATGCAGAAAATCTTTATGGTCTTGTACAGTGGTGGGATTCAAATATGTGAACAAGTGGTTCTCTGTGTTGATGCCGCTTCTGTAAGTCCATTCTGGGCCTGTGCAGCAAAAAATTAGCTACCAGTTCTACCAAACTGGTACAAACCGGCTGAATTTCACCACTGGTCTTGTATGCTTGTAGGAAGTTTGCTAACCATCTGAATGTTGTCCAGTGTTTTCCAGTTGCCAAGGAAATTCTCAAGAACATTCTTGAATGCTTTCTCTGGCCCCACTAACAGATCTTTGAAGCATATCTGATCTGTGGACCAACAAAAATGCCTTTCTTAATCTCGGCATCGGTTATTCTTGGAAACATCTGTCTCAAATAATGAAAATTTTCATTTTCCTTGTTTATCACTTTCACAAAATTTGTTTTATGTGAAGCAGAGGCAAAAATATCAAATTCTTTTGGAATGGCCATTTCTTTTTAATGTAACGTGACTTTCTTGCACAGCTGTCCTATTCGCAATATACAGCAAAAGTAGCTGATATATCCAAGCTGCATTCTAAATAGCAGAGCCACTACTTCTAGTTCTTCACAAATATTCCAGTTGTACTTGATGTACTGTACTGCATATGCTTGAACAAAAGTTACATTTTTTCATCTGTTTCTTTCATGTGTTCTTTCAAGTATTGTAGGGTGTACATTTGCCATGGTATAAAAAGAAAAGATTCCATAAAATGGTACAATAGATTAAATTATGGGTTATTTTCATGATTAGCAGCCAAAAATCTATCAGATACATCAGACTATTCAGGAAACAATATCTTTGTTGTCCAACGATATGTGCACAAGAAAGCATTTGCCTGTAAATCGTGTGCTGAGTTAATACATTTCAGTCACATTATCCAATCTAGAGAAGAAGTTGGAGTTGGTGTAAAACGTGCCTCCAAAATGTTCCAGAGAATTTCAAAATACAGGGCAGAGGGCAATCCAGTGGTAAAAGCACCAGGAAACTAGGAGATGGTGAGCTGTAGTTCTGCCTTGGCATGAAAACTGGCTGGATGACTTTTGGTCCAACCCACCTCACAGGGTTGTTGTGGGGAAAATAAGAAGAGGAAGGGGTATTGGGTATGTTTGCTGCTGTTGAAAGAAAAATCTTCATCAGGGTCCAGTCCAAGCTGGGAATAAACAAAATGGAGACTGCTTTAGAAAGAAGGTTGTAGTTTATTGAAGAGGAGAGCCAGACACAAAGATAGCTCTGGGAAAGCTGACCACATGTAGCAGGGAGTGGTGGGTTTTTATACCTTCTTGAGCTTTTGTTTGGAGTAGTTCCTGTGGTATTCTGGTATTCTGATTGTGGTGGATTAATCCTATTATGTCCCAAAGGACATATCCTGCTTCCCTGTGGCTGTGGCTGATGACTATGTCCTTTGTTAGATTTTTTTGGTGTGAGGGATTTTTGATTTTTGAGATCTTTGTTTTTCTAATCCAAGCTTCCTGCTTCCAATCTTTCTGACAAGATTATCACATCTGCATTTCTGCAGACCTGGTTTCTATTTGGGGCAGAGAGACTTGGGGGGGGGTTCTGCCTTTAAGATCCTTTGGGGAAATACAATATTCTGCCTTTTAATGTCCCCCAAAATATTTCTTTCGGGGGGGGCTGACTTCCCACACTGCCTTGAGTTGTTTATAAAAATAATAAAGGTATGATTAAAAGCAACCTGACTTCTACAAAGCTATCCCAAAGGTGCATTTTCAAAAGGCAACTGGACTTTGTTTTTTCCCTAAAGACATTTCACTTCTCATCCAAGATGCTTCTTCTTCAGAAGCTTCTTCTTGGATGAGAAGCGAAGCATCTCCAAGAAAAAATGAAGTCCAGTTGCTTTTTGAAAACAAACCATGACCTGGATGACTGAGAATCTCAGTAGATATTCTGCAAAGCTACTTCAGAAAATTACATAGCAGCAGGATGCACAAGGTCTGGAGGAAGAATGGAAGAACACGGAGTTCCCCCAAATATTTTATCTTTAGAGAGAAAACATTTTGCAAATATTGTACACAATGAGACAGACACAAAGGAGTAGCTGTTATGATTATACCATTCAGTGATCAGAATCTAACTGATCTTACTAGTAAAATAACTGCAACCTCGGTTAAGCAAGAAACCAGCTACAAGGCACCATGTATACTTCCTATTCCTTCAAAATAGTTGAAGCCAAGTCATCACCACATTAGCTGCCACCAAGTTCACAAGTTAATCAACACTCGCTCTCCCTGACTTACCCATCAGAGAACAGAAAAGAGGCATTCAAATCCTGCATCACTGATCCATTTGAGATTTAATTCTGTGTGCATTTGTCTGGGAGTTCACCAAAATATCGAAACGTTGGGAGTGGCAGAGGAATGGAGGCACATTTTTTTTCCAGTTTTGAATTTGAAATAAAAACATCTCAGAATGATGTTTTCTGCAAGAGATATCTATGGAAAGTGGGACGAGGCAGAACTGAGTTCAGGAGCTGGGAGCAGGATGGTGTGAGACAGTGTTTCTCAAACCTCACACTTTTAAGAAGCGTGGGTTTCAACTCTCAGAATTCCCCAGTCAGAATGGGGAAGTTGAAGTCCGCCCATCTTAAAGTTGAAGTCTAGCCATCTTAACTTTGTCAGGTTTGAAGAGTTATCATCATCATCAGAGTTGGAAGGGACGTTGGAGATATTCTAGTCCAACCCCTTCCTCCTATATCATTTCAGACAAATGGCTGTCCAGTCTCTTAAAAACCTCCAGTGATGGAGCACCCACAGTGCCTAAAGGCAAACTGTTTCACTGGTTGATTATTCTCACTGTCAGGAAATTTCTTCCTAGTTCTGAGCTGCTTATTGCCTTGGTTAGTTTCTATCCATTGTTTCTTGTTTTGCCTGCTGCTGCTTTGGAAAATAGGTCGACCCCCTCTTCTTTCTGGCAGCCCCCCAAATAATGGAACACTGCTATCATGTCACCCCTAGTCCTTCTTTTCATTAAACTAGGCATACCCAATTCCTGCAATCGTTTCTTGTACGTTTTACCCTCCAGCTCCCTAATCATCTTAGTTGCTCTTCTCTGAACCCTTTCCAGAGTCTTGACATCTCATTCATATTCATATTTATATTATTTATATTTATGTTTATATTTATATTTATATGAAATCCACCTGTCTTAAAGTTGCCAAGCTTGAGAAACAATGATATGACAGCTCCCACTAATGGGAACCCAGTTTGCTGAGCTTCAACATGTCAAGAGGGAATTCAGGTTAAGAACGAGTAGGGAGGCAGTCATGTGAAACAAGAAGGAAAAAGACGAGAACGATCTGATATTGGGAGCAACTCAAAAGATCCTACACAGAAATGTCCATGGATGGCACAGGACAGGTTTTCTAGCTTGCAATTGAAGGTAAGAAAGTGGGCTTATTCTACAGGTAGTCCTCCACTTACAACCATTTGTTTAGTGATCATTCAAAGACACACCAACACTGAAAAAAATGACTTACAAATCAGTCCTTGCCCTTACGATCGTCAGTGCTACCACACAGTCATGTGATCAAAAGTTGGAGTATATTTAAAATGGTTGCAATGTCCTAGAGACATGTGATTATCATTTGTGACCTTCCCTATTGGCTTCGGCAAGCAGTTAGTGGAAGAAGCTGGATTAATTTAACAACTGCATGACTCACTTAACAATTGCAAGTGTTGGCTGTAGGAGATGACCAGGCTGAGCTCAAGGGAGGGGTCAAAAGGGACATCAGTCACGAGTCCCTGCAAACCCGCAAGACATCTAAATCCAGCCCACCTTGAATGCCTTATCTTATCTTATCTCCTGCTCATTTCCCTTAACCGCCAGTTGGTCAGATTCTTGCAAAGAGCTTAGTCTGGCAATAAATCTTTACAGACATTTGAACTGCCTGATTCTCCTGATTTTCCCCAGAGCTTGACATTTGTTTAACAACCAGGGCAAATTGGGTTGGATGTGACATACCGTAGTAGTAGTAGTAGTAGTAGTAGTAGTAGTAGTAGTAGTAGTAGTAGTAAAGTTGGAAGGGATCTTGGAGGTCATCTAGTCCAACCCCCTGCTCAGGCAGGAGACCCTATACCATTTCAGACAAATGGCTGTCCAATCTCTTCTTAAAAACTTCCAGTTTTGGAGCATTCACCGCTTCTGGTGGCAGGTTGTTCCATTGATTAATTGTTCTGTCAGGAAGTTTCTCCTTAGTTCTAGGTTGCTTCTCTCTTTGGTTAGTTTCCATCCGTTGCTTCTTGTCCTGCCTTCAGGCGCTTTGGAAAATAGCTTGACTCCCTTTTCTTTGTGGCAGCCCCTGAGATATTGGAACACTGCTATCATGCCCCCCCTCATCCTTCTCTTCATTAAACTAGACATACCCAATTCCAGCAACCGTTCCTTATGTTTTAGCCTCCAGTCCCCTGATCATCTTTGTTGCTCTTCTCTGTATTCTTTCTAGAGTCTCAATATCTTTTTTACATCGTGATGCCCAAAACTGGATGCGGTATTCCAAGTGTGGTCTTACTAAGACATTGTAAAGTGGTATGTACTTAACAATCGCCTTGCTTAGCAATGGAAATTCTAGGTCCCCATTGTGGTTGTACGTAGACTTGTAACAGCAGAGCCAGTCCTTGCTTATAAAAGCTTGCAACCAAGAATGATTTATTGGGGCCACCAGATCTGGGTTGAAAATCTGTGGACAACCAGCAGAAGACCGCAAAGAGATGTAAAAAAAATCCTCTTAATATTCATCTTGATTGTTGTGGTCCAGATCCAGCACTTCTTTGAATATGAAGTAAAATTTGTAATCATCCAGCCAGGAAGAAGAGGAAGAAGATGAATTTAAGATAAATGTCCCAAAGAAAAACATTCGCTATAAGGAGACATATTAAAAGGTGAACAGGTTCATGTCTGATCAATACCAAGGAGGTTTTGAGGAGCAAGAGAAACAGAAGCAGAATGGGTTAAAAGCTTATATTTTGTAGAAAAATGCTCTATATTTTTAGCAGCAACTGGAGAAAAGTTATTGCTTGGTTTGGAATAAGATCTCATCCAACAGGAACATAATATGCAGCTTTCTATCTTTTCCCCAGACTGAGGCTGCTGTTTCAATCTCATGTCTGGAGATGGCCATCAGGATGAAACAACATGGGTTGAAGTTGAACCCAAAGAAGAGGAAGAGTCAGCATAGAAATTAAATAAATGAACACATCTTTAACTTAAACTTACAATCAAAAAAACTTTCAGAAAATGATGACAAAGAATGAACAAACAGACAGAACACAAACCAGAGGACAGTGACCCAAAGAGCGAAGCAACAGATAAAGAGAACCATAGCTTAATACAAACAAAAGAAAACTTGCAAGATTTTGCCATAGGAATGGAAATGGAAAAGATATCTTATTTTTCAGGGCTTCAAAACAAACTTGAAGATAGGAAAGAAGATCTAACAAAATGGATTATAGAGCAGCCAGGAGAATCTTTAAAGTTTGGGAGACAAAAAACGCATGTCTTGCTTAACTTGTCTCTTCTATTCCCAACAACATTTACAAAAAATACAGGAAGAATCTCCTGGCAAGTTGAATACACTGACTTGGAAAGTTACTTGGCAAAAGAAGAAGGCTAGAGTTAGATTCAAGAGATTTGATTCGACTTACCAGATTAAACACTTGTTTGAATATAGTTAAAAGAATAGATAAATTATGGGTATAAAGGGGCCCCACAGTAAGAGGGACATGATATACAAGTAGTATAGTATTTTTTATAATATATGAAATGTAAAAATATTGGGATAGTGTATGTGAATGGAAAAATTGGATATTTAAAGGTAGATTAAAATAGAGTAGGTAGAGTAGAGTAGAGTAGAGTAGAGTAGAGTAGAGTAGAGTAGAGTAGAGTAGAGTAGAGTAGAGTAGAGCTGGAAGGGACCTTGGAGATCTTCTAGTCCAGCCCCCTGCTCAAGCAGGAGGATCTATATATCATCTCAGACAGGTGATTGTCCAGTCTCTTTTTAAAAACTTCCAGCAATGGAGCGCCCACAATTTCTGAAGGTACACTATTCCACTGGTTGATTATGATTGATAAGAATGGTTTGAATGCAGAGGGGAAACTAAGCTTAAATAAGAATCTTGAAAACAGGACATATAGTGACTTAACAAGATGACTTATATAAATACAATTGAAACATAAGCTGATCAGAAAAGATGTCATATGCTGATATTGCTGTTCTTTGTACAAACACAAGAAAAATGTTTATATCTAACTTTGTATGTATCAAAAATATTAAGAACTATATTTGTTTAATGTTGATAAAAGGAGAATACTACTGGAAGAAGAGAAGATCAAAGCAATATATCACTAATCAATAGATTGATTATGGAACTATAAAATTTAATTATTATGGATTGTTTTTTAAATATGTAAATCCAGACAGCATGCTGTTTACCAAGCACTAAAGATGGTTATTGTAACAAATCAATAAAATATTTTTTTAAAAAAGAAATTAAATAAATGCAGGTAGTCCTCAACTTACAACCATTTGTTTAGTGACCGTTCAAAGTTACAACAGCATTGAAATATGACCATTTTCCACACAACCATTCAGCATCACCACAGTCGCTTGATAAAAATTTGGACATTTGGCAATTGGCATGTATTTATGATGGTCAGAATAACATAGTAACAAAGTAACACACACACACATAGTGCCCAGAGTCACATGATCACCTTTTACGACTTTCTGACAAGCAAAGTCAATGGGGAAGCCAGATTCATTTCACAATCATGCTACTAACTTAACAACTGCAGTGATTCGCTTAACAACATACAATGGAGCAAAACTCACTTAACAACTTTCTTGCTTAGCAATGGAAATTGTGGGCTCAATTGGGGTGGTAAGTCAAGGAATACTTGTAGATTGTGGATAGATGGTAGGTAAGTAGATAGAGGGGGGAGAGATGATAGCAGTAGAAAAAACTGAGATGAGGTGAGAGAAAGAGAGAAAGAGATAGAAGAGAAAAAATGGGTTGAAATGAGGCAAGGGTATAGCTGAAAATGGGAAGGGGAGAGGTGTGGTGGAGAGGAGAAGGGAAGGATAAAGGAGAAGGGGAAGGGAGGGGAGAAGGGGAGGAAGGAAAGGAAAGGGAAGGAAAGGAAAGGGGAAATGATAGAATAGGAAAGAAGAGAAGAGAAGAGGAGGAGAAGGAGGAGAAGGGTAGCAGGGGAGGGGAAAGGAGAGGAGAGGGGAAAAGAGGAGGGGAGGGAAAGAAGGAAAGAGGAGGGGAAAGGAAGGAAAGGGGAAATGATAGGGTAGGATAGGATAGGAGAGGAGAGGAGAGGAGAGGAGAGGAGGAGAGGAGAGGAGAGGAGAAAAGAGAAGAGAAGAGAAGGAGGAGAAGGAGGAGAAGGAGGAGAAGGGTAGCAGGGGAGGGGAAAGGAGAGGAGAGGGGAAAAGAGGAGGGGAGGGAAAGAAGGAAAGAGGAGGGGAAAGGAAGGAAAGGGAAAATGATAGGGTAGGATAGGATAGGATAGGATAGGATAGGATAGGATAGGATAGGATAGGATAGGATAGGAGAGGAGAGGAGAGGAGAGGAGAGGAGAGGAGAGGAGAGGAGAGGAGAGGAGGAGAGGAGAGGAGAGGAGAAAAGAGAAGAGAAGAGAAGAGAAGAGAAGAGAAGAGAAGAGAAGAGAAGAGAAGAGAAGAGAAGAGAAGAGAAGAGAAGAGAAGAGAAGGAGGAGAAGGAGGAGAAGGAGGAGAAGGAGGAGAAGGAGGAGAAGGAGGAGAAGGAGGAGAAGGAGGAGAAGGAGGAGAAGGGGAGCAGGGGAGGGGAAAGGAGAGGAGAGGAGAGGGGAGGGGAAAAGAGGGGAGAAAGGGAAGGAAAGGAAAGGCAAGAAAGTAAAGTCTTATTTAGGAATTATCCAAATTATCCAAAGAAGGGAGCAGCCTCTTTGTCTTCAACAGCATCCAGGCATTTCAACCACAGTATGACATCTGCAGTCATTTGCACTTCTGAGCTATTTGCTTATTATTCTTAGAAAATTGAATGGATGGGGGGAGAAGTCTTGTCTTCCTATCAGGGAAATATAATACTGTGTAGTATTAATATAGTACTAATTTCTTTCCTACCTTGTAATCCCACAGACTTTATTGCTGAGTTAACTTGCCATGGATTCTCTGTCAGATACATATGTAAAAAATGAAAGATGTCTACATATATTCCCACCGAATTACAATTCCCATGGATTCAATGGAAGGAATGAGCATAAAGCTGTGATTCTGGGCATAGTTATCTAGGAAGAAGTCTGGATGTGGACGGAAATCTAGTTGCCTCTTGAAAAAGCATCGTTGGGACAACCATGAACTGGATGACTGAGAGTCTCCATAGAAATTCAAGTTAATGGCAAAAATTAAGGGGAACAAACCTTGGTAAGAAAATAAGCTAGGAGAAGAAGTTTGATCAGTTCCTAAACCACTCATGTAGGATATTGTAATAGTTCAGGAGCAATACAATTGTACAGACAGTCCTCAACTTACAACCATTCATTTAGCAACCATTCAAAGTTATGACAACACTGAAAAAAGTGAGTTATGACTGTTTTTCACACTTAACAACCATTGCAGCCTCCCCTGGTCACATGATCAAAATTCAGATGCTTGGCAACTGGCATGTACTTATGCAGTGTCCCAGGGTCATATGGTCCCCTTTAGTGATCTTTTGACAAGCAAAGTCAGTGGGGAAGCCAGATTTGCTTACTAACGGTTGCTAAATAAACAACTGCAGTGATTCACTTGGCAACGGTGACAAGCAAGGTTGTAAAATGGGGGGAAACTCACTTAACAACTGTCTCACTTAGCAACCAAAAATTTGGGCTCGATTGTAGTCATATGTTGTACGAATGGTGTACACTTATTTACATTTGATTTCTAATTTCCAGTTGAAATTATAGGGACAGCCAAAAGCTCGGGGATCGTAAAATGCCCAGGTCTGGCCCAGATCATTCTCCACCATCATCAGCACCATTAGCTGGCATGGGTTCTTAAAAGACCCATGTTCAACTTCAGGAGAATGGCAGGTGGCAGATTATGTGTTCAAGGCTCCGTTCAAATAAACTGATGTGTTCTCCATTGACGTGTGCTGCAATTTAGGTTGCTATTAGTGTATTGTTGCTTGGTTGCTGTTGTATTAGTGGGATATGTGCTGTTCCTCGACTGATGAATCCTGACATTCAAGAAAATGATTGCAGGGTTTTGCCTTTGCTGAAACCCAGCAAAAGGGGCTTCGCATCCTAGCCTTCCAATCAGCCCACCCCCATCCCTCCGGCTTAGGCTTCTGGGTGGGGAGAGGTGGAATTGTCAGCACTGACATCTGCTGAACAGAGATACAGCATTCTGTGTTGGCATGGCAACGGGAGCAGCGGGAGGAAGGGAGGCAGCAGAAGCTTAGGCTGGCTTTCTGGCTGTGTCTCGAGCCTACATACATTTGCATATGCCAAAAGAACCAACACAAGGCACGGTCCCTAGCAATGCACCCTGCACGACAGTGGGCATGTTTCAACAAGGTGGGTGGACAGAATTTCCGTAACTTGGAATGAAGTGATACGCTCCAACTCCTGCTCCACTTCAATGCCCAACGACATCAATGGACTAGGCAGTCCTGCATCGGCCAAGAGCAATTTGCATTGACCTGCTATAGCAGTGGTGACAAACCTAGGGCACGCGTGTCAGAGGTGGCACGCAGAGCCCTCTCTGTGGGCACGTGTGCCGCTGCCCCAGCCCCGCCTCCCCCCATGGCCCCCTCCTCATCAGCAGCTCCCCTGGAGGAGAGTGGCCCCCGGGCACGACCCGCAGGCAGAGGGTGTGGACACCATGGTGCTGCAGGGCCGCCTGAGCGATCTGCAGCAGGCCATGGAGGCAGTAGGTGACCCTACAGGTGGGCGGGGCAGAGCGGGGCGGGCAGGGCGGTTTTGGGGCACTTGGTATCTAAAAGGTTCACCATCAGTGTGCTATAGGATGCCTTTCAATCAGCATCATGTACACACATGAAAGTGTGAAGAGTCAAACAAGGCAAAAATCAACTCCATACAATGCCATCTGAAGCATCTGACACACAGTCAATCATGAGAAAACATCCAAAAGGCACGTATCCATTTTCAAGGTGTCAATTATTTACAGTCCAACCACCTGCTCAAGCAGGAAATTCTATACCATTTAAGACAAATGGTTGTCCAATCTCCCTAAAAACCTCCAGTGTGGAGCACTTACAACTTCTGGAGGCAAGTTGTTCCACTGAATAATTGTTCTCACTGTCAGGAAATTTCGCTTTAGTTCCAGGTTGCTTCTCCCCTTGATTAGTTTCTATCTGTTCCTTCTTGTCCTGCCTTCAGGTTCTTTGGAGAATAGCTTGACCTCCCCCTTCTTTGTGGCACCCCTTAGAGTTCTCCTCATTGGAAAAGGATACAGGTTTGTGTAGGACTCCTTAGTGGGAGAGGATACAATGATATGGGGTTATTTAGTAACACCTAGTATACCACAAAAGAAAGACAGCCAGATAGAGTAATGCATAGCAATGATATCTCACATAGTAACACAGGTGGTCCTTGTGTATCCACCCTTGCTCAATGACCATTCAAAGTTACAACAGTCTGAATAAGTAGTAGTTACGGTGAAGCCATTGCAGTCTCTGTAGACAGGAAATTGTGATTTTCAATGTCCCCTGTCAACTTCCCACATGTAAAGTAAATGGGGAAGCTGGCAGGAAGTTAGACATTATGATCACTTGAGGTCCTCCCTTCATGACCTGCACTGTACTCGCTTAACAACGGGAGACTGCCGGAACTGCCTTTGCTAAGCAGCATAGCTATTTGATGTGACATTTTATGACTGAAGTGGTGTTTTATGACATAGAGATGGCAATTCTGGTTCCAGTTACCATTACCAACTGAAGATTACCTGTATAACCATCACATTGGCATCAATTGACCAGACAGTCAATTTACGACCTTTTTGCCAGCAAATCACAGCAATTGTTAAGTGAACCACGTGGTTATTTTTAACTGAATCTGGTTTCTTGTCAGAAGACTGCTGGGAAGGTTGGAGATGGTGATCACATAACCCTGGAAAGCTGCAACCACCATAAAAACATGCCAATCGCTAAGTGTCCAAATTCTGACCACTTGGCTGTGGGAATGCTGCCATAGTCATAAGTGTGAGGCTTGCTTAACCAACTACAGTCCAATCCAAAAGCATTCTGCAAAATGCATTACACCCCACACAACTGAACACAATCCTCTTTCATAAAGTAACATACTTAACCAAATTTGATGAACATCATGTGGTGACTGATGATAACCCAGGTCTTGACTTCTGTCTCATTGCCAATGTGTCTTGAGGGCTGGTATAAAGAGATATGCTAAGCCAGGGGTCTTCAGACTTTGCCCTTTTGTGACTTGTGGACTTCAACTCCCAGAATTCCTCAGCTAGACATGCTGGCTAAGGAATTCTAGGAGTTGAAGTCCACAAGTCATAAAAGGGCCAAGTTCAGTGGTGGGATTCAGCCAGTTCGCAGCACTTCAGCAGAACCGGTAGCCAATTTTTGTTGCCCAGGCCCAGAATGGACTTCCAGAAGCAGCATTCACACAGAGAACTGGTTGTTCACATATTTGAATCCCACCACTGGCCAAGTTTGAAGACTCCTGTGCTAAGCAATGGTTCTTACCATAGCTCTCTGTGTTGCATTAAATGGTCGGTCTCTGCACACAACTGAAATGTGGGGATGAGATGTTCCCTCTCAGCTGAGAGCTGCTGAGAAGGTCTCTTGGGTGTGATGCATCCACTCAACTGTAGTATGCAATCCAGAAGAATAGAAATTGAGAGAAACAATGCAAAATACAGATCATAACTAGGATGGATGTAATGTATAACCTGCCTTTGGTTCTTGCACATATTCATCCCATTTCAGAGTCTTCTGCTTGCAAAAGAAAAAAAGTTCAATCTGGACTGTGTAGGCTGAAGTGCAAAAAATGAGTTTCTTCTACTGAAGAAACATTGAATTGATGTGGGCAGGAAAGGACCATGTGGGTGCTGAAACTACATTGCAGACCCAGGGAATTTGTTGTCTCCCAAATCTCCAGCATCTTGGAAATCTCTTGGAAACACTGGTTGGATTGAATATTGTAATCCAGCAATTTGTGGAAGGGAATAAATTCTCTATTCATTCTACACTGCTTGTGTCTTCATTTCTGGGCACAATTCAAGTGCTGTTGTTTTCTAGCCTGCAAAACACTGATCAGTCTGTGTCTTGTTGAATTCAAAGTCCTTCATTTCCCCATCTGTCTATCTAGCCACCCACACTTTTAAAGGAGACCCTGCAAGAAACTGTGGGGCCTTGATCACAGTCTCCCCTGATTATGCAACGCTTTTTGAAATGAGGCGGACCTACTGGACTTGATGAAATAAAGGAAGAACAACACAGTATGCAATATTGTCTATGGAGATTCTCAGTTATCCAGGTCATGGTTGTCCCAAAGGTGCTTTTTCAAGAGGGCACTGGACTATCTTGTTTTTCTTTGAAGACTTTTCCCTTCTCATCCAAGAAGCTTCTTCAGCTCTGACGGGATGGATTTATATTCCTTGCAGACAGCTAGTCTGTCTTTTAGGAGAACAAACCCATCAGGAAAAGATTCAGCAGTCCATATGCATTTAAAAGACACTCTTTCAAAGATAGCAAAGTCCACATTTTGGACAGAGAGGACCGCTGGTTTGAAAAACGGGTCCAATAGGCCATCTATGTTACAACTGAACAGCCCTCTCTTAACAGGAGGAGAGATAGGACATCATCTATCTCCAGTCTGCAAGACAATCCTTTCAGCAGTTCCAAGAAGGCCCCACATCCATTGGCACCACTCAGGTGACCCCAATGACACAACTCTCTAAAGGAATGCAAATGACCAGCTGTCTGCAAGGAGTATAAATCCTTCCATTCCCTACCATCCAATCAGAGCTGAAGAAATTTCTTGGATGAGAAGTGAAACATCTTCAACGAAAAACAAGAAAGTCCAGTTGCCTCTTGAAAAAGCACCTTTGGGACAGTGTGGGATATTATTTCCATAAAATTTAAATAACACAGTTTGGCTTACATAAGTTATGCAGCCCCTTGGAACATTTTGGGCGTAGAGCAGAGATTTGGGATTGCTACAAAAAGGGGCACGTTTTGCAGTAGGAAAAATCCAGACACATATTTCCCAGGCAGTTCTGCTATTTAAATAGTCTAATGGTCAGTCGTGCCACGAGAAAGGGAATACAGCCAGTCCTCTTCAGTTCATGTAGTGACCGTTCAAATTACAGCAGCACTGAAAAAAGTGGCTTATGACCATTTTTCACAGTTACGATCTTTCCAGCATCCCCATGATCATGTGATCAAAATTCAGACGCTTGGCAGTTGGTTAATATTCATGACAGTTGCAGTGTCCAGGGGTCGTCTGATCCTCTTTTGCGATCTGACAAGCAGAGTCAGTCTGGGGAAGCCAGATTCACTTAACAACTGTATTACTAACTTAACAACTGCAGTGATTCACTGAACAACTGTGACTAGAAATGTCATAAAATGGGGTAAAACTCACTTAACAAATGTCTCACTTAACAACATAAACTTTGTGTGTAATTGTGGTCATAAGTTGAGGACTACCTGTACTAGAGAGGGAGAAGGTTAAATTGGTATTTAAATGAGGCGGGGCATAGATTCCTAACTGTGGGGTCCTTGGTGCTCTCAGAGCTTAGTTGTTTTCTTGCAGACATTTCATTACCCAGCTGGCTAACATCATCAGTGCTAGAACCACTATCTAACCCTGATGAAGTTACCTAGTTTGGGTAACGAAATGTCTGCAAGAAAACAACCAAGCTCAGAGAGCATCTAGAATCGCACAGTTCAACCCTGAACTACAAATATTCTTTTCTATTGGTCATTGCCTAATGATGCCAGGGTATATCCCTGCTTTGTTACTCAATCACTTACTCAACAAGACGTAAATATGGGAAAGTTTGGTCAAGGGGTCCCCTCTTAGTCAAAAACACTCACCGGGCTCATGTGAAGCAATTCATAAAGACATTCGTGATGTTACAAAAGTTACAAAAAAGTGTAATGCAGGACACAGCTGGGATACAGTGGTTATCATTACGCCATGTGCAAAAGCAACCCAGGCAGAGTCATCCCGTCTCAAGGCCAAGAGAGCTGTGGTTTAGTAAAGTCCCTCACAAACATCCATATAAATGTTAGAAAGAAGGTGATGTGTTCACAGCAATCTTATCTGTAAGTAAGCAACCTATCGTAGGGTCTGTTACAATTCGCCGAGGTCAGCTCGCCATGGCCATCTTGCACACAAGACAAGTCACTGCGGGACAAGAGTTAAGTGGTGGAATAGAATCATTAAACAAAGGATGAAAAAGGAGGGACAGAATTAAATGTGAATGGCAAAAATTAAAATATTTTTTATTGATTTGAATAGAATAGAATAGAATAGAATAGAATAGAATAGAATAGAATAGAATAGAATAGAATAGAATAGAATAGAATAGAATAGAATAGAATAGAATAGAATAGAGCAGAACAGAACAGAACAGAACAGAACAGAACAGAACAGAATAGAGTTGGAAGGGGCCTTGGAGGTCTTCTAATCCAGCCCCCTGCTCAAGCAGGAGAACCTATACCATCTCAGACAGGTGATTGTCTAGTCTCTTCTTAAAAATCTCCAGTGATGGAGCGCCCACAATTTCTGGGGGTAAGCTGTTCCACTGGTTGATTGTCCTCACTGTCAGGAAGTTTCGTCTTAATTCCAGGTTGCTTCCTCTTTGATCAGTTTCCAACTGTTGTTTCTCGTCCTTCCCTCTGGTGCTTTGGTGAATAACCTGACCCCTTCTGCCTTGTGACAGCCCCTCAGATATTGGAACACTGGAATTAAATAGAATTGTTAAATTGTCCTTCAGTGAGTTGTCCAGTGGCGAGTTGATTGTGGTGAGTTGGCTGCACTGAGTTGGCCATGGCAAGTTGGCCATGGTGAGTTGGCCACAACGAATTGGCTGTAGAAACTTGTCCCATTCTGCCATTGTAGACCCATTAACTTAGCATGCATTCAATGTTCAAAATGACATGCAAAGCATGTATTTGAGTCTGTTTCCCCCAACCCAACATTTGGCAAGAAGGCACAATGTTAGGCAACAGAGCTGTGCAAAAGTCACAAAGTTAAGTCACTGAGAATAATGCTTGACATAGAGTCCACTGTTATAAATGCCATATTCAGGTTTTCCTCGGCTTACAGCCATTTGTCTAGCAACCATTCACAGTTACAACGATACTGAAAAAAGTAAGTTCGGTCCTTGCATTTATGACCATTGCATCCTCCACACGGTCATGCAATCAAAATTTGAGAACTGGCCTGTATTTACGACGGTGATCACCATTTGTGACCTTCCCTGCCTCTTTCGACAAGCAAAGTCAATGAGAGAAACTGGATTCGCTTAATGACTGCATGATTCACTTAACTGCAATGATTTGCTTTGCAACCATGGCCAAAAAAAACCCTTATAAATTTGGGTGCCTCACTTAACAACTGCTTTGCTTAGCAATTGAAATTATGGTCCCAATTTTGGTTGTGAATCAAAGACTATCTGAACTCATAGGAGCATAGAAGCAGCAATATGTAAACCTGTCTTATCCTGCTTAGTTTTGTCACTGCAGGTTTATAGTGTCTGTATGGGAAGGAGAAGCAGGAGGAAATGAAGGAAAAAATCAAAGGCATCTAACATGCACTCTGCTTGTGCTCAGAAGTACACTTGAATGTCAGTTCCCCAAACTCGTAGTTGCTCATCTAATGCACCCAGATACTTATTTCCCACAGCTCAGACTACACTGGAGAGATGCATCCGACTACATACATCATCTCAGTTGAGGGTGGTGACCTAGTGCAGAATACACACAATGTGCCAGCATCACCCAAACCGTCCCCTTCTCTACGTAGCTCCGTCTCAGCCCGATGTGCCTCTCCGTTGCTTTCACCAGCCTCTTTCCTTTGCTGCTTTTTTTTTCCTGCTTTCCCTCTGATGGTTTCTCCCTATGACATAATAACAGCATGCTAGCAACTCTCTCCTATACAGCAAAATACCCCTCAATATAAAACGCCATTTCGCAGGATCTTCTCTGGCTGGTGCCACCACCAACCCACTACTGGGTGGGGGGACAAAAGGAGAAACTGTCTCTCACCTCCCCCAGTGGGTGACACCTTTGGAAAACAGACTCTTTCGGTGATGTGCTTGTAAGGTAAGCTGCTATGACTCTGTCTCTCCCTCTCTCTGTGTGTGTCTCAATATTCTTCATTCTGTGCTGCAAAAGAGGTAGAGGGAAGCACTTGGGGAGAACAGGAGGGGGGGAATGGATCTGCTCTGATTTTATAGGAAATAATTTTATAACTGTATCAGGATTTTCCCCTCTCCTGCACCAAGGAATGGATCCAAAACTATCCAATTTCTAGAATGAATTTCTAGTTGCAAGCACTGCTTTCAGCCCCCCCCCACCCGCTTCAGGTGACGATCACCTCCAGCCTGCTTTTGCTAAAACATAGATGCAACAGCTCCGTTGGAATCAGTTTCTATTGATGGGCATCTTTTTGCTGTTCCTTCTGGTTGGTTTTAGTTACGTTTCTGTGTCTTTCTGAATTTCTTTCGAATGGATTGAGTTTGTCCCGATATTTGAATGTAAACAGGGTAAAAGAAGGCAGCCAAGGAAGATATAAACTACATGCTAGCCAGATTTCTGCATTGCTTTTTTATTGATTGTTGCACCCTCTCGTTTTTTTCTTTTTCTTTCTTTCTTTCTTTCTTTCTTTCTTTCTTTCTTTCTTTCTTTCTTTCTTTCTTTCTTTCTTTCTTTCTTTCTTTCTTTCTTTCCTTCCTTTCCTCCCTCCCTCCCTCCCTCAGGTCCCTTTAAGAAGCAAGAAAAATGTCTCCTATGTTAGGCACAGCAGCATGGTTTCAAGAGATAGATGGAAATTTAAACAATGCTGTGGGGGTTTTGGCCTTACCAAGAACAGCTGCTGGTTGGGAGCAGCTGTTGAATGAATGGAGAATTCAACTGGAAACCTGAAGGAGGAAATACCCTAGGATTAGACTAAACCATGTTTGTGATGTTGCTAGTTGGTTGCCCATTCTTTCTAGCATTTTGCGCTGAAGCTAGAAGAGCCATGCTTTCATAAGGTGGGGAATCACAGGCCTCCATTCCCAAAATATTTTCAGGCAGAGTTAAGACTGTGTTTTGGAAATAGTGGTCTTGATTTCTAAGATTCTGGCATCTGATTGGGTTTTTTTTTTAATGATCCCAGAGATTTTTGTAGGAATAGCGGATCAGATAACAGGAAGGAAAAAAAAAACCATCCTCAAATACACGGAGCTAAATTACAGAGGGAGAGGAGAAGCTGTTCCTAGATTTCCTGTATCTGGGGAGAACCAACTGAGCTGCAGATCAGGACTCCACAATTCTGTAGAAAGGAAATCAAAGTCTGGTGACTTACAGCAGGAAATGATATCTGGGAAGATTTCTGGATTCTAAAGACAGAAAGCTCTCTGTGGATTTGTGTCAGTTAAAGGTGAGGACCAAATTTCCAAGCTGATGGAAACGGGAATTGCAACTAGCAAATATGTGGAGTCCTCGGTGCTCCCTGTGCTTGATTTCTTGCTTGCAGACATTTCATTACCTGACTAGGCATCATCATCAGTGTGAGGGAATGTGGGGTTTGCTCCCTGTTTATATACAGTAGTTTGCCTTGCCAGTCTTGGTGGGGCTGCAGTTTTTGTGTTGGTAGACACATACAGATAAGTCATTTTTTCCCCCTTGAAAGTGCCTTGCTTGGGCAATCTTTAACCTGCTTGATTGTTTGCCTGGTATTAATTCATGCTGAGAGATAATAAAAAAGCTAAGAAGGAAACAAAAAGGCCAGAACACATCCTCCACAGCAGTCAAAACCCATACTGCATAAACAGGGAGCAAATCTCACACTCACTAGCGCTGATAATGTTACCTAGTTGGGTAATGAAGTATCTGCAGGAAAATCCAAGCTCAGAGAGCATCAAAGATTTCACAGTTTAATCCTGAGCTACAAATATTCTCTTCTGTTGGAACTAGCAAATAAGAAGTAATTGATCAGCTGCTGGATTCTGTTTGTCCAGTTTTGAGGGCCTTGGATTCCCAGGCGGTGGCTTCAGAGCTTCTGTATTCTAATGCTAGCAATTGATTATGAAGTTGCAGATAATAACTGATACCAGACAATGTGTGTGTGTAAGAAAGAGAAAGGAAAATATATGGGAAACTGGGAAAAAATGTTTCAGTAGAGGAAGGTGGAGAGTTCTGTTTGGAATGGAGAACTGCATCTTCCTAAACTGGTGTTTAGGAAGCATATTTCTTTAAATCCTGGTTCAATGTCTTGATTTCTGCTGTGACACCAGTATTATTATTCTGAGATTGTTATGTTGTTATGATTGGGCTATCTGAAAATAGTCACAAGTTGCTTGGAATGCTCCATTATAAATTATGAGAAAGCAGAACATGAATTCAATAAGAGAACCATAATAATTGTGATAATGATGGTTATTGGACTGATGCTAGAAAAAAAAATCAGTAAAACGAATATAGAAAACTCAACCAGATTTTCTGAGTGCCTCTTAAAGAAAGATTATAAGGTCACACATGGCTCACCCAAGTCTGTCAGACTGTCTATTTAAGAAATCATGTTATTTTCACACACAATTTTCTATTGATTAAAATCCCCAGCTCCATTTTAGCATCCATAGTATTTCCTTTCTGATACTCCCCTTTCATCTGGTATTCAGCCATTTCAAAACCTACACCCCATTGATTCATAATCCTCCCCTACTTAGACTTCCTTCCTCCCTTCCTTTTTCTACTTCATCACCCAATGACCTCTTTACAAGCCAAGATTCTCTCATTCATCTACCCTCAAATATTCCATTTGTCCTTCAAATTACCCTCCTTTTCAGGACATGGAACCAAATGTTCTTTATTTTGTTTAGTTTTTCACAAGCAAAGTTCTAATTAAGTAAAGAAAGTGACTCAATTAGTTGCACGGAATACCTGGAGGAAGTGAATAAAGGCAACCAATGTAGACGTTCCCATTAGCCTTGACTTCGTTGGTCAGGATATACTTATGGCAACAGGAGCTCCCCAGAAGTGAATCAAAAGATGACAGAAAAGAAAATATTGCCCCAGTGATGCATTGAAGTCCATTAAATTTGATTCCATGTCTGAAAAACAGAGTAATTTGAGATACCGTATTGAATATTAGGGAAAAACTAGAAATAATCTGTTTTATCAATCCATCGCTCCTAATTACAGAACGTACAACTAGACCCTTTGAGGAAATCTATTCATTTCGGCTGCCTACCCTAGAAAAGAGGGTTCCTGTTTTTACTGTTCTGGCATCAAGGTCAGCAGAAAGTTTATAGAATGAAGGTCTCCCTGTACCTCTGTCCTTTTCCTAATCATCCTTGGTTATTCCTTAGGCCCCAAAGCTCCTTGTGAGGTGGAAAAATTAGAAGCAGTAACCAACATTTTATAAATGGTATCCATGGATACTGTTAGGATAGATTGCTTCCCACCCACCCAGGGCACTCAAGCAAAAGAACAGAGACCGTAGGTTGGGGGCTCTGAGCTACCACTTCATTACAATGTAGAAGCAAGAACTGTGGAATAAAAGAGGATTTCTCTGGATCCTGGATTTGGTCGAGGCTGGTGGAGTGCAGGTTAAGCTTGGCCAGCTTTAGAATGAGGGAGCCCCATGAAGCAAAAGTGATGGAATCACAAATAGCGCTTTGGTCTTTCCCAACCTAGTGTCTTGTGGATGTGTGTCCCACTGGAATATCAGAGGGGAACAGGTATCACTCTAGAGATCCAGAACATGTAGAATAAAGAGGGGCAGCGCATATCAGAAATCAATATGGTGGAATTATTTCCAAGAAGACATATTTAGGATAATGCAGTCAAGTTTACTGTTTCTTCCATCTTTGTTTCCTCAGTACCGTAGTAATTTTCCCATAAAGACCCCTAACAAAATGCTTTATTGCTTGGCCCAATCATTGGCACTCTCCTTTACATGGATTTAGAGCTTATGGTCTTCTGAATGCCCCCCAAAATAGCATTTGAAGAGGTAGAAACAGATGCCGTGTGGAGTAGATATTTAAGGGAAAAGAAAGACACAGGTTACATTTAACAACCATGCTTCACACAATTACTCAGTTAATCACTGTGTTCATATAACACTTTGAAATATAATCTAACCATTTTGGGTTCTGTAGAGCACTTGGCCACATAAATCCTAATCAGGGTTAATACAAATCAAACATAGCATGTTTGAGAATGCATCTGCTAGAGTTTTACATGATCCACTTTTATATATAAGCACAGAGTTCAGTTTGGGAAGTCTGGCAAGGGAGTGTCCCGAAAAAGTGAAGGTTTCAAAAGCATTTGTAAATCCCAGTTAGTCAAGACTAATTGGGTTAATATATAGATAGCAAAACCAGCCAAGCTGTATTTACAAGCTGTATTTACACAGTAATCTAGGTTGCATCTTGCATATCCTAATAAGAAAGAAAAATGGCAGAGGCTAAACTATACATCCAGTTAAAAAATGTCTCCTTTCTTGTTTAACCGCTACCAATATTCAGAAGTGATGTACGCATCTAAAGTTTAACAATCTTCTTGCTGCTGTTTTTAGTTTCAGAGAAAAGGAGTAGCCAAGATTCTGGTATACCTGAAGGACAACAAGGATGGATGGAAACATAGAGAGGGACAGTTAGAGAATAGCAGAGTTGGAAGGGACCTTGGAGGTCTTCTAATCCAATCCCCCTGCTCAAGCAAGTAACCCTATAGCAAATGGTTACACAAACTCTTCTTAAAACCTTCCAGGGTTGGAGGACCCATAACCTCTGGAGGAAAGCCGTTTCACGGATTAATTTCTCTGTCAGGAAATTTCTCCTTAGTTCTAGAACAGGGTTGTCAAACTCAATTTCACTGAGGGCCGCATCAGCATTGCGGTTGTCCTCAGAGGGGCGGGTGGGTGTGGCCAGGGTGGGCGCAGCCTACTGGGTGGGCATGGATGGAGTGGGTGTGGCCTACTGGGCGGGCATGGCCATCTCTACATCGTTTGCATCAAGTCTGCCTGTGGGGGCCTGGGCAGGAGTGGGACAGATCTGAGGGTCTCTGGAAGAAGGGGGTGGGACTGGGACAAGCGCCAAGGCATGGTCCATTTCTTTATTCCTCACAAAGGGTGACACCTCCCCAGCATGCACCCAGGGGGCAGGGGCGACACTGCAGGGACTGGTTCCTTGCTGTTTCTAGACAGCCTTGTGGAGTTAAGACTGAATGCGTTTCAGCATAGATGGCCACCACAAAATTGTACATTGGCTCCCGGCAGGCCTGGGCCAGGGCCAAGGCAGTGGGGGCCATTCTCTCGCTGTTTCCAGGATGGCTTTGCAGGCCACATGAAACCACTTCGTGGGCCGCATCCAGCTCCTGGGCCTTGTGTTTGACATGTCTGTTCCAGAAGCTCGACATAAAGTGACAACAATGGCTAATGGTCATGATGGCTTAATACCGGTATTAACTTTGGGATCAAAGCATCACAGCTTGAACTGAGCAGGAGGATAAGATTGTACTGATGTAATGGTATGCAAGAAAGACATTGGGAAAGAAGGCAAAGAATGCTACCTAAGAAAAGGTCAAATAAGAGAGGACTTAGCCCACAGCTGCATAAGGGGTGGAGAAAGAGCTCAGAAGGAACCTCCCTAATTTCTCAAGCTAGAAAGGAGACTGCAAAAGACTTGTACTTTCAGGCTTGCAAGATTATTGTCAGCTTCCCTGGGTAGATCAGACAGGAAACATCATCAGATGAGCTAATTCTACTTTACAATAAGGCTACATTAACAGCATCTTGCAAGTACAACTCTCCCATCATCTCCTTTGCACATAGGAGGCTAGGGGAGGGTGACATGTAAACCCTTTTCTCTGCCCATTTTGGAGCTGCTGGCTACGCCCTCTCTTATCTGACCTTTCCCTAGAGAGCATCTCTTCCCCCTGTTGCAACATATTTCCTCCTTGTGGGCTTCTGCTTGGATGGTGGACTTAAACCTGATCCTGGAGCATGATATGACAAGGAAAGATAATGGAAGTTCTCTACAGGGGTTCCAACACATCTGATAGCCCCCAAAATGCCAAGTCAAGCTTCTCTCTCTCTATTTCTAATTCCGAGGCTGGGAGGGAGAGCTAGAAAATACCGTATGGATTTTAATGTTTGCATACATTTGCATACCTAGCAGGTTTGCAATGTGTTCTAGTATCTGGGCCATATTAGAGAGAGGAATCAACTGATCAGAAACTACGCTAGAGTCAGAGGAAGGGATCCCAGTTTTTTAGAATTTCTAAATATTTTGCAGATTCATGTCTCACCATTTGGGGTTCTGCTGAGGTAGAATTCAGAGCCAAAACTTTACATAGCTGGGATTTCTTTTCTTTTTAGGCTGCAAGCTTAAGTGATAGGTTTATGCTAAAACATTAGCATTTAAGTTGTCTTATAGGCTGTATCTTCATCCTGGGCTCTTTTACGTTCAATTTGTTCCTTGTAATCGTAAGGTATCCCTTATATAGTGTGTTTGCTATGCCTTAGATCTGATCTTCTTAGCAGTTCTGGTTCAAAATATGTAATTTAATAGTACTGAGACTTTTTATTTTTACCATGAAGTATTTAAGCAAACTGATGCTTATTTCTCATCATAGCTGTTCTTTACTTAGTTCCGGAGCTTGTCGTAACACTGTTATAACCTAATCTAACTTACTACGAGAACAAGCAAGGTAATTAAAACTTAAATTTCTGCAGAAATGACATATTTTTCACCTAGAAATGTAATTATCATAGCTCCAGGTCCATAAGAGCTTGATGTAGAAACAAAATGATTAGACACAAAGATTGCACAGTCTTAGGTCCTCTCATCCTACTTGAAAAAAGTAAAAGTCTTTATGTGAATAATCTCAATTTACCATAATAGCAAAAATGGATTGATGTGAAACTTTCCACTTTTTCCAATGTATTTCGTTATCGCTTGTAAGAAAATAGCAAAACAAAAGAAAGCAATGAAATGCAAAAATAATTATAATGCAAATACATAGAAAAACTATAAAAAGTTAAAAAAAACAGGAAAAAGATAAAAAACAAAGTAGAATTATATAATACAGGTAGTCCCCAGTTGAAGAATAGGTTCCAGTCCCAAGGACTGTCCAATTTGTATGTAAGCCAGAACAGTATTATTGTATAGTACTGTATAAGTAGTACTGTGTAATGAACTTGAACCATCATGTATTTAACTTGAATCATTGTGCATTTAACTTGAATGTTGCTACAATAGGCTCCATTCTTAACCAGGGATGGCCTTTAAACCAGGGCGTTCTTAATCAAGATATTTGCTGTACATCATTATAGCAATTAACAGTTACAATGCTGTATTATAGAATTGTAACTGGAAATTTCAACTCTTGTAAATATAATTGGAAAATATTATTATGCTCCCTAACATTAGGCTAATCTTCTTTAGATAAGTAGACATCTATGTAGTAATTCTGCATAATCTGTGATGAAGAAAAATATTATGTGCATGTCAGTCAGAGACATAGCCTTTCCATATTATTTTAAGTTTCTTAACTAAGGGCCATTTTTTCCTTAAGCCTAAATGATATTAGCTGGGTGATACTATGAAAACACTGTAAGTTACTGGATTGGCAATATTTTTTCCTGCTAAGTGCAAGGTGTTTTTTTTTAGCCCTTCCCCCCTAGTGCCCTATAGCAGAGGTCTCCAACCCCATCTGTGGACCGGCACCAGTCTGTGGCATGCACCGACTGCACAAACAAGCAAAGCCCATCTGTGGGATGCAGGCAGCACACAAAACCACATCCCCTCCGGTCTGCGGAAAAACCTCTTTCCAGGGAACCAGTTCCTGGTACCCAAAAGATTGGGGCCCATTGCCCTATAGTATCTTCATCATATCAACTAGCCATTCTAAAATGATATAAATCCTATCCTAACTGATGTTAGTTGCTAGTGATGGTTGGATGATTATATACGGTAGTACAGAAAATGTTATATGTTGCTAGTAAGGTAACCTTTGTCTCTCAACTCTTGCCTATTGACATCGGAAATTTAAGTCATCCTTGGCTGTTCCAGGGTTAAATAGTACCGTATTTCACCCTTATTCTAACATGGCCCAAAGGAACATCAAGATGTGTAAAATCTGGTAGGCTTTGTCACCCTTTACCTTGGAGAGAAGGCAGATGACTGGTGCGAAAGACAGTTAAAAGTGCAGAGGCAGGCTAGCAATTGTCAATGTGGACAGCAACCTTCAAAGTAATATAGTTTTGAGATACATTTTATTTTAAAAACAGATAAAAGACCTTCAGCCAACCAGCAGGGAAAAGCCCTAAGTCTTGGCAGTGATAGCTCACAATTGTTCAAACCTACCGTCATAAACTCAGTTAATGTTATGGCTGAGGTTTTATTCCCACACCAAGAAAATCAGAAGATAATTTTGTGCAGGGACCTGCTTCTTGATTGCGTTTATGATTTCAACTGTTGTTTCTTAGATGCTTGTGTCTTAATTTTTATAGTGCTTGTTATTATTCTTATTTTAATTCTGTTCTTATTTAATTCTGAGATAGGTGGCTATATACACAAGATGGATAAATGGATAGAGATGATAGACAGACAGACAGACAGATGGATGGATGATGATAGATAGATGATAGATGACAGACAGAGATAAAGCCATTTCTGGACTGAATCACTTGAAACTGCAAAGGGAAAATGTTAATAAACAAATATTTTCCTATTCATAAAAATAAATATCATTAAACTGATTACTATAGAGCCCTTTTTTCACCATCTGGTTTTTGGTGCGCAGGAGTTTTATTTTAAATAAATTTTATTTTACTTTTGGATATAGTGATGTCTTCCCAGTCAGAGCTGAAATAACCCAGTCTATAGTTAATTTCCCTCTCTAAGCCAAACCGGACTGAATGATATGAACTGTGTGAGGTTTTCCTTCAGTGGGGGATATTAAACAAAAGGTAGGAAAATTGCAAGGCTGATTTAATCCTGAGGCTTATTTCAGGACATATGTGAAAGGAAGATAAACCTGATGCAAAGTCATCGGTCCATCAGTGCTGACCAATTGTAGAGTATTGGCAATTTGAAAAGGAAAACACAGGATAGATACTTCTGCTGATTCATTTTAGGCCTCAGCTTCCCTGCTTATTTTCACATAGTAATAGCAATAGCACTTAGACTTATATACTGCTTTACAGCCCTCTCTAAGCAGTTCACAAAGTCAGCCTATTGCCCCCAACAATCTGGGTCCTCATTTCACTGACCTCAGAAGGATGGAAGGCTGAATCGACCTTGAGCCAGTCAGAATCAAACTCCTGACTGTGGGCAGAGTTGCTCTGCAATACTGCATTCTATCCACTGCACCATCCCAGCTCTGTAGACAGGAAAATACACCACATTGTAGTTTCCTTTCTACAGCCACATAAATATAATGGAGAATATTGGAAAAAATTCCAAATAGGAAAATATGAAATCAAATTCCCCTCAACAAATATAAGTTAGATATCACAACTTCCTCTCCATTATTACTCCAAAATTGGTTACAACTGTTGGTCAGAAAAGTCAATGGGGACCCACCTAGACCAAAATCCCTACCAATGAGATGTAATTTAGAAATGTTGATTTGAGAGCATCCATCTTTGTGTATGTGCAGGGACTTTCCTGCAGTGGCACCCAAACCATTCAGTTCCTTCCCAACACATGTACATGGCATATTTTTATTATCCTTTTACATGCCATAAAAATTCCACCACCAACATTCTATTATTTTCACGCTTCTTAATAATATCTGAGATGCGTTTAAATAGCTTTTGTGTTGCATTTATCTGTGCTTCCTGCTTGTACTGTCTACCTCTATAGTTTTTATAACTTTTCGTTCTAATGTTTTTATACAAATCAAACTTGAAACTACAGGCAGTCCTCAATTTATAACCATTCATTTAGTGACCGTTTGAAGTTTCAATGGCACTGAAAAAAGTGACTTAGGACCAGTTTTCACACTTAACCACCATCGCAACAATCCCTATGCTCATGGGATCTAAATTTGATCAGTTATGGCTGCAAGGCAAGGCTACATGTACTCATGGTGAATTTAGATCATAATCTTATTTATATAAAAATAAATAATAAAATGTTCCAAAAGATCAGGATGCCTATAGTTAACACCACAGCAATGAATGAGGTAAGAACTCTTTCTGCATGAACATCTTTTTTATATATACTCAACTCTTTATTTTTCTTCATTTTGCCTCATTTATTCAAAAATAATGTTGGCTGACTCCTTATTGAGTGGCAAGCAATAAATCAATCAACCCCTTAAATAAAGGTGAGCTTCAAGTTGAAAAGCAGAATCTGGAGTTTAAGGAGTTTCATACTCAGAAATCCAAGAATGGAAGCGGAAAGCCGACAGCCAAAAGAAAGGAAATAAACCAAATAAGATTTGGCATAAGGATACTCGATGTATTCTCAGTCATTTCTGAAAACTTCCTGAAGCCGTAGATTAAGAGTGAATGAAAAATTCTAGGAGACACCATGAAATATTTTTGAATATTTATTTTTTCCCTGGGGCTTGTAAAAAATTTTCAGTAGACATAAAAAGAAATCTAAAAGTTATCTATTCCCTCTTCTTCCTCCTACCAAATCTTAGTGGCAGACTTTTTTGTTTCTCGACTTTGTGTGGACTTCAACTCCCAGAATTCTGGGAGCTAAAGTCCACCCATCTTCAATTTGCCAAAGTTGAGAAACACTGGACTAGAGGATTCATTAGCTTTCCAAGAAAATAGGCTTCCAAAAACCTGTAGTTAATATCTAGATATTTCCTGATAACTATCTGGTGTTCCAACAGTAGATGTCCTGTGGTTACTTTACAGCTGTTTTCCCACTAGTTCTTCAGGATTTTGACAGCTGTATTCTAGAAGCTCCATCTCTCCAAAATTTCCCAACATACCATAGTCTGCTGAATATCCGATCTTCATCTTCCAACTGTGTCCTCCACAAATCTCATCGGTATAATTTTTTTGAAACACTCATATATTATCCATATGCTTTCTTAAAATTCTTGGAAGTTGTTCAGAAATTGCCTCAGATGTTCCTGTATCTTCCTTGAAACCTCTCTTGAAGTCCATCTGTTCTCCTTTCCCAAAGAGTGGGGCATCCAAGATACAATATTTCAGAAGAAATCCAAAGGAACCTCTACCAGCTTGATTCACAGGAGTGTCAAGAGCTTCTTTGCAGACGTTGCTAAGACAATCTTCCTAACCTACTCTGTATCCAGATTCCTTCATCACATTCATCCAGGCAAAAGAAAATTCTCTCTCATTTCTCAAAAGAACTTGTGTTCCAGATCCTGCCTACTGGATCTAAATACAGTAGGCAAGGCCTCCATAATCACCACTGCCTCTACTGATTGCATTCATAACAACTGGCGTCGTTTCTTACCGCCAAACTGGAGTCACTTAAGCGCTGGAATGAAGAGAGGATGGTCTGGTGTGAGAAAGGTATCCAGATCCTACTCACAACTGTGGGGGCCTTTGCTGCCTTTGGTCTCATGATCATCGCCATTGGCACAGATTACTGGCTGTATGCTCGTGCCTTCATTTGCAATACCACTAATATCTCTACTGAGGAAACACCCCAGAAAGACAAGAAAGATCCAGGAGGACTCACCCATTCAGGTCTCTGGAGAATATGCTGTTTAGAAGGTAAGTCACCTACTCATTGAAACAGGTTTGAGAGAGAAAACATTCTAGAATTGTGGGAAAGCAAGCTTAGGTAGACCACGGGTGTACCACAAGATATTACAGTACTAATAAAGAAAAATATTTGTAGCTCAGGATTGAAGTGAAGGGTCCTTGGTGCTCTCTGAGCTTGGTTGTTTTCTTGCAGATGTTTCATTACCCAAACCATCATCATTACTATGACCACCAGCACTGATGATGTTACCTGATATAGGTAATGAAACATCTGTAAGAAAACAATCAAGCTCAGAGAGCACCAAGGACCCCTCATATTACAGTATATCAAACTTGGAGCAATTAATGACCAAGTTCTTTAAGAAGATGATTTCTTTACTAGAGAATTTATCCAATAAAAAAGAAGGACTAGAGGCAGAAGACAAGAAACTACAAAAGCTTTAAATACTGCAATTATGCACTGATTAACTTGTGTAAAAACCAATATTGCTTCCACACTGGGAGGCATTGTTTCCCCCTAAATTAACTGAATGCAGAATTAAAACAGTAGTTCTACTTTACATTTACCCTGGTGCCATATTATCCAGCTGAGCTTGTGTTCACGAGTTTCTATAATATTAAGTAAGTTTGAGTCAGCAAAGGTTTCCAGCATACCTTTAATTAGAAGTTCCCACCTCACAGCTCCTGCTTTTAATTGTATTCTGTACTGTACAACATCAGTATAATTGATGAATCCTCATAAATAAACTGGGTCTTGTTCCTCATGGGATAAAAGAATTTAAATAATTACTTTTTTTCTTTTCTACTCTAATACTTTTTTTAACTACAAGAACATAAAGAAAAAGAGGAAATCAGTAATCAAAACTCTTAGAGTTTAAGGGAAAGAGAGGCTGATTAATAGACATCTAAATTGCAGTTCCATTTGGAACAGGAAGCAATCAGGCAGAAGCCACAAAGAGAAAGTTTGTAATTAAAGGCACAATAGTTTTGAAAAGCCTCAATAATGCTCTTCTAATCTACATTTGGGAAACTGCCCCAAATTGTATTTTATTCCTGGGAAAAGATGGAAGCTCTGAATAAAGATGGGTAGATTAACAGAAAACATCTGATAAGAACAGGTTGCCCAATTACCACCATCTGGATGGTCGGTAAAATGTAATTGAAGAAATTCCAGATTCTCGCATAGAACATGGCCTTATTACAACTGATGGAGGGAAGCTTTTGGTGAGGTAGGTTTAATAGGATGACAGTTCAAATATCGGTCTCTTGCATTGGAAAGCCAGTTACCATCGTTCTGCTCCAAACTGCCAGTGTTTAACATAAGCAGCCCCACCTCTCCAAAAAGCCAAGATGAGATGTGAGATTCAACTAGATTACTGAGATCATCAAGGAGGTTAGTTCCCCATGCCTATATGCAGGCATTTATTCCTAGGGGAAAATGCATACTGCTGAGATATCTCAAAGGTGCTTTTTCACGAGGCAACTGGACTTTCTTGTTGTTGTTGTTGTTTTTAAGACGTTTCACTTCTCATCCAAGAAGCTTCTTCAGCTCTGGTTTCATGGTGGGGAATGGAAGGATTTATACTCCTTGCAGACAACTAGTCATTTGCATTCTTTTAGAGAGTCATTGAGGCCACTTGGAGGTCCTCAAGATCACCTGAGTAGTGCCAATGGGTGTGGAGTCTTCTTAGAACTGCTGAAAGGACTGTGTTGTAGACTGGAGATAGAGGGTGTCAAATTCTTCCCTCACTGTTGAGAGAGGGCTGTTCAGTTCTGACTCATGAAAAAGCATCTTTAGATAACTATGACCTGGATGATTGAGACTCTCCATAGACATATTGCTGAGATAATATTACAAAACTGATCTGACAGGGAATTCTTGTAGATAACTTTGTATCTACAAGTCAACACATTTTGGCTGTTATGACAGGCATTATACTAAGTATAAAATATGTATATGTTATTCATATAAAGCACTGTCTTGCTCTTGAATTCCTCACCTCACCTACATAACAGTAAACAGGCTGTCACATTGCCCACACACATTTAGTTAGAGAGAACCTGCGTTTTCACCCTGACTTTGCCTTTAAATGTTGTGAGCCTTCATAAGGATAGAGTAACCAGTTTTGCTATCTTCTTTTTAGCCATCCCCGTTTGCTGTGGGGCAAATCAATTTTTTCCAGAATGGATGTAATTCTCTGATTAAAGTGTTAAACCAACACACCCTTATCTGATAACAAATAGTCCTCAACTTACAACCATAATGTAGCCTGAAATTATGATCTTTTAAAATATTGTGATTATAAGTTGAGGCATCAAGTGACCAGACCTGATTTTTTTTTTACATTTTTTGCAGCAGTTGTTAAATGACACAGTCCTTCAGTGAAACCATTTCCTCCAATGGGCTTTTTTTTTTTTGCCAGAAACTGGAAGTAAATGCTTAAACTGGCAAACAACATTACACATCATGACCACAGGACCTTGGGAACCCCAAAGATCAGTAAAGGGGAACCTGTTGCCAAGCGCCCAAAATACAATCACATGACCATGGTGTGTGGTGTGTGTGCATGGGTGCAGCTGTCTAGCTTTGAAAACAGGGCATAAGTAGCTCTGGGGATGTCTGTCATAACTTTGAATGGTCATTAAGCAACCTGTCGTAAGTCAAGTGTTGGTTTTTCGCTCCTATAATCTTTAGTTAACCTGGCTTATGACAACAGAACCATAGAAATCGAAGGCCACCCGAAGGACATTTGGATGCTCTCAAGTATTGTTTCCCCGATAGTAAGACACCCCCGATTGTAAGACGTATCGGGGTTTTCAGGGGGTCGGCTAATATAAGCCGTACCCCGAAAGTAAGATATATTACTCCTGCCCACTTCCGCCTCCTGCTTAAAATACTTAAATACTTAAAATACTTAAAATACTTAAAATACTTAATATACTTAAAATACTTAAAATAAAACTGACAATTGTTTTCCAATCAATATAAGCCGTACCCCGAAAGTAAGACATAGTGGGGCTTTTGGGGATAAAAAGAAAGTAAGACACTTCTTCCTTTCGGGGAAACACGGAGGACGAAAGTTATATAGATCACTAAGGGACGTAATTCTTGTCATCCAGATGTTTTGGACTTCCATGTCCATAATCCTTTGCCCCTAGTCACTCGAGGTGGACTAATGGATATTGACCTTCTGAATATCTGACAGGCGTAAGATAGGTTCTCCCGTTTTTTTCCCTTCTCCTACAGTTGATGTGATCAGCAAAGAGGGCATTTCTACATTTTTCCAATTACGTTAAGAAGCACTTATTTAATTTGGCTTGTTAAATTATCTTCAGCATTCTATAATTCCTTTACTAATACAGGCTTTAATTAGGGTTTTACAACTTTGGTTTTACATTTGTTGTAGAAGAAATCTTGTTGGCTTTTGGCTAAAAAAAAGCCACTAACAAACAAGGCTTTTAAAAGAAGCAAATTAGATAAAGCACCACATGTATGCTAGTTGCAGCTTTGAATTTAACCTGCTGGTTAGGTTTCAGTTGAGGAAGGATACATTAAACAGAGAGTGATTGATTTGGGGATTGATTAGATAAAACACTTGAGCAATTTCTTCTCTTTTTTTCCCCTCAAAACACTAAATGGAATTGCAGCTCCATCCTTTCTTGTGAAAACAGCAGGAAGGCATTTGGGGCATAGAAATTTTGTTCAGTGACAACCTATAGAAATTCTACCCCATTGCCTCTCTGAGATTCAGCTAAGTATCTGTTACCCAGTTCCAATCCTCCAGGCATTTTCCTAACCCCATCTTAAAGCCACCAGAGTTAATCATCCCGAACCCTTAAGTCTCCTTTGTAAGTGGGCTCAGCAACACTTAAAGGTTATGGATGCATAATTGGTACCATGCGTGTAACTTGCTTTATAAATCTTATTCTAGCATCCACGGATGATATAGCATGTGTTTCTGGACCTCAGCAATTTTAACATGCATAGACTTCAAGTGCCAGAATTCCCTAGCCAGTTGGCTGAGGGATTCTGGGAGTGGAAGTCCATGCATCTTAAAATCACTGAGGTTGAGAAACACTGATATAGCTGACTGAAAAGCTTATCAAAAAGGGTTGTGCTGAACAATTGTTCCCAGTGTCACAGTTAGACATTGCAAGGGAGAATTGGGTAGGTTAGCATTTAATAATGGAGGCCTGGCATGAGATATAGATGCAATATCAGCTTGGTAAATTAGCCTATGATGGTGTCAAATGATGTTCTGTAACAATGGCCTCCAAATAGGGACATGTTGTTCCCATTATGCTGGAAAATGCTGCTGTAAGACTGGGAATGAGAAGGAAAATAGCATCATTGATAATCCAGCATAGGGTTAATTCCAGCATGATGCCAACTAACGCTGGTCTAATCCCCAAACAGCTGGTAATTTGTCTCTTCCTGTATGCAGGGTTGAAGCGAGGGGTGTGTGTGAAAATCAACCATTTTCCAGAGGACACAGACTATGATCACGACAGTGCGGAATACCTCCTACGTATGTATAAATAGGTGGCTTATTCATTCTTGTATCTTGGCCTCGGCAATGCCCTGTCACTGTTGCTCTTCGGAATGTATGAAATTCAATGAAATCCCACCATAGGGACAGGGTGGTTCAGTGACTCAGTAGTTAAGATGCTGGACTTCTCAGCTGGAAAGCCAGCAGCCCAGGTTCACGACCCGAGCACAACACAATGGGGTGAGCTCCCATCCTTGCTCCAGCTCCTGCTGACCTAGCAGTTCGAAAGCATGTAAATTTGAGTAGATAAATAGATACTAGTTCTGTGGGAAGGCAACAGAGCTTCATGATGTCATGCTGGCTACATGACAGCGGAAATGTCTTTGGAAAGTGCTGCCTCAATGGTCTTGAAACAGAGATGAGCACCGCCTTCTATAGTTGGCAGCAACTAGCGGAGTAAAATCCTCAGGGACTCCTTACTTTTATCACCATAGGGCTACTGAGCACTCAGGTTTTCCACAGGATGAGACACATGCAGTAATTACAGATGTATTGGTTTACTTTCCTATAAAAGAGATGTGATTTTGGTTTTAGTGGTGATGGAGGGGAGATGCCTGGCAAAGGAGAAAGAAGCCACAGCTACGTAGATGCAGCTTTTTCAAATTACTGAGTACTCTAGTAGAAGCTTCTCATGTGCCTCCTTCTGCCATCACCCACGCTCCATCAGCACGGACAGACACACACACACACACACACACACACACACACACACTGAAAGTAGGGCTGGCGTCTTCATTATGTGGATTATGCTTCAGAGTAAGGCTCCAGCCAAATTATGACAATGGCCGTTTAATTGCTTTCTGTATGACAAAGGAAAAGGGGAAGATCCCTATTGCTCCCTTCTTGGTTTCTCTCCCTTTCCTGCAGTCTTACAAAATTAAAGTTTTACCTCCTGGTCAAAAAGCAAGGGACACCAATATTTGCAGAGGAAGTTAACCTATGGCAGGCTCAGTGAGAAATAATATGCTTATATAGTCAACTGCAAAATAATCATTATTGAGGCTACAGACCTAAGAGTTAAATTCCAGATGCAAAAAAAAAAAAAAAAAAAAGCAGAAGGTCTGGTTCATTGCCAGATGCAGGACAAAAGTTATCCTTTTCCATCATATCTGTAAAGCCAATAAAAGGCAATTTTTAACCAACGCTCAAAATACACCACAGTGTCTAAAACCGCAGCATACCTCTGCCGAGCACAGTCGAAACAAGCATCACTTATAAGAAAGAGGACTGTTTAGGTTTAGTAATATCACAACTGGGAAGTTTTCTTTAAAACTCATTTTTTGTTTTAGGGTTGTTTCCCCCCCCCCTCCAAAGTGAGGAAAGGAACTTGTTAGTCCTCCTTGGGAGAGAATTTAACATCTGTGATTGTCGAATCACAGATTGAGTAGGAAAAAAAAGTGATTTCTTTTTTTAGAAAAAGAAACTTTCTCATCAGAACTTTACTAATGAGGGATCTTAGGGCCTGATTTCTGATTCTAATTTTAATGTCTAGGCAAATTTGGTTAAATAAATGGGGTAAATAAATTTTCACTTTACAAATCAGTAATTCGTATACTGATGACTTTATTTTGGCTCAGAAGCTAAGCAAGATCAAACCTAGTTAATTCTTCAGTGTGTGATCATTGGGGAATTGTAGAGCTATCGGCTAGACAAGGAATTTGAGAACCTTTCCAGAAAGTGTCAGCATCACATCTTTTCTGAAAAGCTGCCAAGAAAACTGTGTTCCTATATCCAACAAATCACCAAAAGTTGAGTTCTCTTAGAAGAGACCTCATTTTTATTCACTGTTTATGCAGGGTCATGAATACATTATTCATGTAATAGAATCAATACTCTCCTACTTGTTGGTGAACCCTGTTTATATACGTCACTGTCATGAAGCTGCATTTAAAATGCAGTTTACAGTTTAAAGAGCACGACATTAGCCAGATTTTCATGTAATTACAGGTAATCCTCGGCTTATAACCACAATTGGGACCAGAATTTCCATTGCTAAGCAAGGCAGTCATTAAGTGGGTCATGCCTAATTTTACGACTTTGTCTCCATGGTTGTTAAGTGAATCACTGCAGTGACTCACACAGCCATTAAGTGGCTTCCCTTATTGACTTTGTCGGAAGCCAACTGGGAAGACCACAAATGGTGATCACGGGACCCTGGAAAGCTCCATGCTGGTTGTCAATCACCCAAATTTTGATTACGTGACCTTGGGGACGCTGCGACAGTTGTATGTTTGAGGATGAAGTGTTAAGTCACTTCAGTGTTGTTGTAACTTCAAATGGCTGTTAGATGAATGGTTGTAAGTCGAGCATTACCTGTAATGGATGGGAGACCATTTTTGTCTTAATAAGGGCACAATTGAGAAATCTGCTTCAGACAGTAAAAAATATAATCCCATCCAATTAGGTGTCTTCTTGTTGTGGTGCTCTAATAATATTCCCCAAGAGATCCACATAGGTCCAACCTGAAGATGCTCAAAATGTTGAAAGCCTGGCTGTTTCCCCAGGACCTGTAAGGTAGGCACTCAGCCTCTATGGATTATTATCCAGTTTTTGTCTTTGGGATGTCCATGTTCTTTGTTCTTGTTGTCCTCCTGCTTTAGCATTGTAAGATAGCCAGAGACCAGAAGTCTAGTTTCTAAATCAGCCTATATAATCTCATCCATCCATCCATCCACCCACCCACCCACCCACCTATCCATCCATCCATCCATCCATCCATCCATCCATCCATCCATCCATCCATCCATCCATGGATGGTATGGACCTCAACTCCCAGAATTCTCCAACCAGCATGAGAATGCTAGCTGGGGAATTCTGGGAGTTAAAGTTCACACATCTTAAAGTTCTCAAGGTTGAGAAACATTGCTCTGAATTGCTTGGATGGATGGATGGATGGATGGATGGATGGATGGATGGATGGATGGATGGATGGATCGATGGATCGATGGATGGATGGATCGATGGATGGATGGATGGATCAATCGATGGATCAATGGATGCAATATAACTGAATATATCCACCCACATTTTGCTTTCCTGAGGCAGTTCTTTGATCACTGTGGGAGACAGGACCTGAACTCAAAATAGGGGATAATTATTAATTGCTGTTAATGCTTGTGTTTTAACACAATTACCCAGAGAATGTGTTATCTACAAAACTCTTGCATATACCCTGAAAATATTTAGCCCATTTTCATGAAAACCAACATAATTCCTGTTTCCCAGTCATTAATAGACAAATCAAAGCACAGCCATCTTTTAGCTTTTGCAGTACAAACATGCACATAAAATTGATGTGAATGTTGCTCTCCTTTTTTTTTTTTTAAGATTCATCAGGAAACAAGATTCTCTAGACTTAGGAATGAATGCATAAAACTGAAATACAACTGAAATAAGAGTAGTGGGTGTCCTTTCATTGGCTGAGGTGGCACCTCCAACAGTGCCTTCTTTATGTCACTTCTTTGATTTCATGCAACAGTTCTGAAACCAAATTTTGATTTTCTCCTTGGTCAAGCAAGTGATCTCTATCCTCTGCCAGATAGCAACTCAAGTAGAAGTAAATCTATCTAATGGAAGAGCCAATTTGATATGGTGGTTAAGGCACCCTGCTAGAAATCAGGGGACTAGAAGTTCTAGCTCTGCAGGCACAAAGCCATCTGGCTGATTTGGGGCCAACCATTTTCTCTTAAACTTAGGAAAGAGGCACTGGCAAATCATTTCCAAAACCTTGCCATGAACTAGTTCAAGCAGTTGCCAGAATCAGCACCAATTCAAAAGCACCCCCTCCAAAAAAGAAATCCATCTTAGGCTATGAAGAAGTCACAAGGCAAGCCAAACGCCTTGAATTCAGTCTGTGAGTTTTAGAGCATCAGGAAGTAAAGGATAGGTCAGTGATGGCGAACCTTTTAGAGACTGAGTGCCCAAACTGGAACCCAAAACCCACTTATGCATCACCGGGTGCCGGGTGGGTGTGGCCCATTGGGTGGGCGTGGCTGCAGTGGTAACAGCAGACTGGGTGGGACTAAAAAGTTCAATCAATCAATTCCAATTTTGCAAGATTTTTTTCCCCGCAAGAAGTTGAAATTGACTGATTGATTGAACCTTTTTTTTTTTTGTACACGGCAGTGAAAAGGTTTTATAAAACCCAGCTGAAGACCTGGGACTGGGGCAACGGTGCATGTGCCCACAGAGAGGGCTCTGAGTGCTGCCTCTGGCACCCGTGCCATAGGTTCGCCACCACTGGGATAGGTCATATGCTGCTCCTGGACACCAGCATCACATCCCTGGTCAATTTATCCTAGTAGTGGCAAGGAAGGAGAAGGGAAACAAGGCCATCACTAGCCCATCACCCATAGAGTAATGATACCACAAGAGATCCAATGTACATTTTTGCTTTCTATACTAAAGAGAATCGAGATGGGAGAATCCTGAGTTTCTTCTTCACGCCTTCCTGTTTTTCCTAGCAAAGTTCATACAGATAGTCCTCAATTTACAACCACAATCGAGCCCAAAATTTCTGTTACTAAGTAAGACATTTGTTAAGTGACTTTTGCCCCATTTTACTATCTATCTTGCCATAGTTGTTAAGTGAATCATTGTGGTTGTTAAGTTAGTAACACAATCAGTAAGTGAATCTGGCTTCCCTATTGACTTTGCTTGTCAGAACATGGCAAAGGGTGACCACATAACCCTGGGACACTTCAACTGTCATAAATATGAGTCAGTTGCCAGGCATCTCAATTTTGATTACACGGGGATGTTGCAATGATCATAAGTATGAAAAAAGATAAGTCGTATTTTCAGTACCATTGTAACTTTGAACAGTCACAAAATGAATCATTGTAAGCCAAGGACTATCTGTATTTTCCTAATACTTGCTACATACTGTTATTCAAGGCCCTCTCCATACCCTTATACAGCTTTAAAGAATAACCTCCTCCATTTATCACCTTGGCTGGTCTTCATCCACCTTAATTTCCAAACCAATTTGACTCCCTACAGTAAAATCTGTTGATTTAATTGATTAGCTTAATACTTAATACCGTGTGTGTTTTTCCCTTGTCATTCTAAAGTGTTTAATATCTACTGTGTGTGTCATTATTATAATCCCAGGATCCTTTGAAAAATCCTGTAAAACAGATTGGTGTTACCTATATTCCACTAAACCTCTCCTGTCAGTTTGTAACCTTCAATTAGCCCAAATGGTGCATCATAGTGCAAAAGTATTTGAATTAAGAGACTGCAAGTCCACATTTAAAGAATGCATACAAAATCTGGAACTCTATCTATGTGATTGAAATTTCAAGGATCTTCACACTCACTGTTTTCACAAAGTTGTGGCTGCTGCATTGTGGCCATAGTCAGCCACAGTTGTGTGAGCCTCATTTCCAAATATTCCTTGCCAGATTCCCACAAGGAAATCAATTGGGAAGCCAGCAGGAAGTCAGAAATCACGCTCCCATTTTTTTGCCCATCCATGCTCATTTTATTTCTTGGTTTAGGTAAGGAAAAATCTCTGAAAGGATAACTCCATCAGTCATGGGTTGTCCAGTTAGTTCTAAAATGCAGAAAGTGGAGTTGAAGCATTTGTAGATATTGAATGCCTGACAAAACTAAAACTTAAAGAAAACTTAAAATATCATAAGGCTCCAGTTTGCTAATTTTCCATGTGTAAGAAGTTTGTTCTGAGACATGTTTCATGCCCTGTTTTATATTCTTCTTTTCCTTCCTTCCTTTCTTTCTTTCTTCCTTCCTTCCTTCCTTCCTTCCTTCCTTCCTTCCTTCCTTCCTTCCTTCCTTCCTCCCTCCCTCCCTCCCTCCCTCCCTCCCTCCCTCCCTCCACAGGAGTGGTACGAGCCTCAAGCATCTTTCCTATCCTAAGTGCTCTTTTGCTGTTGCTGGGGGGTTTCTGCGTAGCTGCCAGCCGTGTCTACAAGTCAAAGCGCAACATTATTCTAGGTGCTGGCATCCTGTTTGTTGCTGCAGGTAAGTGGTATAGTGAGGATTGTACAGGTAGTCCTTGACTTGCAACCACAATTGGGACCGCAATACTTGTCATTAAGTGATGTGGTCATTAAGTGAGTCCTCATGTGAGGGTGTCCAATTTTACCACTTTTTTCGCTGGGATTGTTGAGAGAATCCGGCTTCCCCCATTGTCTTTGCTTGTTGGAAGCCTGCTGGGAAGGTTGCAAATGGCGATCAAATGGCATACTGCAACCACCATAAATACTTGTTAGTTGCCAAGCAACCTAATAGTGATCATGTCATCATGGGAACACTGCAACAGTCCTTAAGTGTAAGGACTGGTTCCAAGTCATTTTTTTCAACACCATCATAACTTTGAAGGGTTGCTAAATGAATGGTCATAATTCAAGGACTGCTTGTGCAGTAAGTAGATGCAAACTGTCCCTCTCTGGATCTGTAGAGAGATTAGTGCCATAGATAGTTTGTTCATCAGGACTCTCTCTCAGCCAAATGCTTCATCCTGTAATCTAGGGGTCTCCAACTCCCAATCTGTGGACCGACACCAGGCCGCAGCATGCCAGAAACCGGGCCATGCAAACAAGCGAAGCCTCATCCATGGGATGCAGGTAGCACACAAAACCACGCACCCTCCGGTCTGTGGAAAAACCTCTCTCCACGGAATCGATCTGTGATGCCCAAAGTGTTGGGAGGGGGTGCTGCTGTAATCCATCTCTCCTGATCCATTACTCGCTTTGTACCATTTTATGCATCCTTCTTCAGCTTCACGACAATTGCCACTTTTCCCTTCCGGTTGTGTCCATAGCAATCAGAAATGTAATTGGCAATTCTAGGAATTGCAGGCTTGGTTTATCTTAATGGATCTAGAGTGGGGGAAAGCCATTCTGATTTCACATGCATTCTTAGTTGTCTATGGAGATTCTCAGTTTTCCAGGTCATGGTTGTCCCAAAAGTGCTTTGTCAAAAGGCAGCTGGACTTTGTTTTTCCTTGAAGACGTTTCCCTTCTCATCCAAGAAACTTCTTCAGAACTGAAGAAGCTTCTTGGATGAGAAGCGAAACGTCTTCAAGGAAAAACAAAGTCCAGCTGCCTTTTGAAAAAGCACCTTTGGGTTGCTGAAAGAAAACTCTTCATCAGGGTCTAGTCCAAGCTGAGAATAAACAAAATGGAGACTGCTTTAGAAAGAAGGTTGTGGTTTATTGAAGAGCATAGCCAGACAGAAGCGTGGCTCTGGGAAAGCTGACCACATGTAGCTGGAAGTGGTGGGTTTTTATACATTCTGGGGCTCTTGAGGTTGTTTCTTGTTCCTGTTTGAGGCTTTGTATTTCCTGTGTCATGTACTTTGAGCTGAGTTTGAGTGTGCTCTTTTGGTATTGGTGGGTTAATCCTATTATGTCCCCAAAGGTTATGTCTTTTAGAGTTGAAGTGGGGTATGTAGATTTTAGAGGTCTTTGTCTTCCTAATCTCATAGCTTCTAGCTTCCTGGCTCCAACCTTCCTGAATGGATTATTATATCTGCATTTTTAAAAACTGGGGAGGGAGAAGTTTCTGCCTTTTAAAAGATCTTCTCCATTATTTCTTTGGAGAAATATATTCTGCCTTTTTAATATTCCGCAAAAAATAATCTTTCTCTGAATCCTTCCCACAGGGTCATTCCTATTTGACACAGATTCCTTTCCTATTGAATTTGGAAGGGTTTAGAATTGTATGTCCTGGTTTACAACATCTCCAGGATATCTTATTAGCAGGCCTAATTTTAGCCAGAGGTACAAGTTAAGTGTTGCAATATAAGTGCGTTATACAGCTCAATGGCTTTACCATTTGAAGGAGCTAAGCCCATATGTCGCATTATTTCATATTCATAGACATGCCATGTTTTCTTCGTCTTCCTGCTCTTTATTTATTCATCGTTCATCCTTCTTATACCCATCCATTTATCTACCTCTTCCTTTTCCAGTCCTGTAAATAAGGAAAGGGCTTTAATTGACTTTCAAGCCCTCTCATTTTTCTACTCTCTCATTGTATACATCCAAACAGAACGGATCCTCTATCTTTCCATTCAACCAGCTATATAATCAACATCTGCATCTTGGCACTTATCAGCAGGATCCAAGGGAAACCAGGAGGGAAAGTCAAGGACCACCAAGTACCAAGTCTGATGCTTCAGAATCAGAGGCCTGGCAGAAAAGTGTTTGCAATTCTTTCTATGGAGTCCTTGGTGCACTATGAGCTTGGCGGGGCTTTTTTGCAGACCTTTCATTACCCAATTAGGTAACATCATCACTGATTCAAACCCCACCCCCCCTTCTATGATGTTACCTAGTTGGCTAATGAAACATCTGCAAGAAAACCAAAAAGCTCAGAGAACATCAAGGACCCCACAGTCCAACCTTGAGCTACAAATATTCTGTTATAGGCATTTCTTTCTGAATAGGGGGATTAGAGGCCACTCTGTATGTGTGTGTATGTTTGGGTGCTATGTGTCGGAATGCGAAATTTTTGGGATAGCTGTTACAGAGAAAGACATCAAGCAGGCATTTCTCTTCTGCTTTTCTTAATGTTGTGCTACTGCAGTGTGCCCTGGCCTTTCTGAAGACAGTCTGGACACAGTTTCTTTTGTGTGGGGTGGGGTATTTGCTTGCAAAGCTGAGGGTCTGGCCCATCACAAGACCCACCACAAGACCCTCACTCGACACACCCACACCTGAAGCTGTTACAAACAAAACACTGACCCTAACATCCCCTAAACCAGGGGTTCTCAACCTTGGCAACTTTAAGACTGGCTGAGGAATTCTGGGAGTTGAAGTCCACAAGTCTTAAAGTTGCCAAGGTTGAGAACCCCTGCCCTAAACTCCGCTGAAGATATTACCTGGCCTGGTAACAAAATGTTTGGACACTGACCCACAAGCTCAGAGAATGGACCTTCACCCTTATCTTCCACCTGAGCTACAGATATTTGCCACTATTGCAAGTAATACAGTTGTTAAGTGAGCCCAGCTTCCCCATTGACTTTGCCTGTCAGAAGGTTGTAAAAGATGATCACATGACCCCGGGACACTGCAGCCGTCATAAATACATGCCACTTGCCAAGTGGCTCAATTTTGATCACATGACTATGGGGGTGCTGCAATACTAGTAATTGTGAAAAATGGTCATAAGTCACTTTTTTCAGTGCAATTGTAAGTTCGAATAGTCACTAAATGAAGTGTTGTGAGTCAACGACCTCTTGTAGTTGTAAGTGCAAAGATTGGTTCCAAGTCATTTCTTTTTAGTTCCGTTGTAACCTCAGATGGTTGCTAAACCAATGGCTGCAAGTTTAGGGGTTTTCCTTCTTCCTTTTCTAATCAGACCATTATCACCCTCTCTGTGCCACAGGCCTCAGTAACATCATTGGCGTCATTGTCTACATCTCGGCCAATACTGGTGATCCTGGCACAAGACGTGACGATGAAAAGAAGAGCCACTATTCTTACGGCTGGTCCTTTTATTTTGGTGGCCTTTCCTTCATCCTGGCTGAGATGATTGGCGTGCTAGCGGTCAACATATACATTGAGAAGAATCGCGAGGCCCATTGCAAAAGCCGCACAGAACTCTTGAAGAACCCTTCTTCCTCTTCCTCAGCCATCTTGCGCCTGCCTAGTTACCGTTTCCGATACCGCCGCCGGTCACGTTCCAGCTCCCGCTCCACCGAGCCATCCCAGTCTCGAGAAACCTCTCCCGTTGGCCTGAAGGGCTTCCCTTCCACCGACATCTCTATGTACACACTGTCTAGAGACCCGTCCAAGGCCAACGTTAGTTCCCTCTATGGCTGTGCCAGTGAGACCGCCTCCACAGGGGCAACAACCTCTGGGGCAACCGGGACTGGTGGCGGATTCTTACAGTTGCACAACACCTTCCCCAAAGATCCCGGAGTAACAGTCACGGTGACTGGGCCTGGGGTAGCAGGAGCCACTGGAACCCTGGGTAAAGATGCGTCCTCCAACACCAACACACTCAACAGGAAGACCACGCCAGTGTAGGGATGGACTTAAGAGAGGAGAGGGCATGGGAAGGAAAAAAGGGGAAGAAAAAATTACTGTTCAGAGGACATCAGGCAAATCAGAATGTTGAGAAGTGAGAAATCAATCCATCCAGTGAGCATTTTTCTTGCTTGCTTTGCTTTGCTTCTTCATCTTCTCCCCTCCTTCCTCTTCTTTCCACTCCTCTCCCTCTTCCTTCCCCTCCTTCCTCTCTGCTCTTCTCCTTCTCCTTTCCATTCCTCTCTCTCACCTTTCCCCTCCTTTCTCTCCTTCCCACTCCTCTCCCCTTCCCTCCACTCTTCCCTCTCTTTACTCCTCTCCTCTCTCTTGCCTTTCCCCTTTCTCTCCTTTCCACTCGTCTCCATCTTCCCTCCACTCTTCCCTCTCCTCTTCTCTCCTCTCCTCTTTCTCCCTTCCCCTTTTTCTCCTTTCCACTCTTCTCCATCTTCCCTCCACTCTTCCCTCTCCTCTCCTCTCCTCTCCTCTCTTCTCTTGCCCTTTCCCTTTCTCTCCTTTCCACTCTTCTCCATCTTCCCTCCACTCTTCCCTCTCCTCTCCTCTCCTCTCCTCTTTCTCCCTTCCGCTTTCTCCTTTCCACTTCTCTCCATCTTCCCTCTCCTCTCCTCTTTTGCCCTTTCCCTTTCCACTCCTCTCCATCTTCCCTCCACTCTTCCCTCTTCTCTCTCCTCTCCTCTTTCTCTCTTCCCCTTTCTCTCCTTTCCACTCCTCTACATCTTCCCTCCACTCTTCCCTCTCCTCTTCACTCCTCTCCTCTTTCTCCCTTCCTCTTTCTCACTTTTCCAATCCTCTCCCTCTTCCCTCCATTCTTTGCTCCTCTCCTTCTCCCCTCCCCTTTCCTCTCCTTTTCATTCCTCTTAAACCTCCCCTCTTTCATCTTCTCTTCTCTCTCCCCTCCTTCCTCTCCTCTCTCTTTCCTTCCTCTCCTTTCCCCTCTTCTCCCTCTCCTTCATTTCTCAATCCATTCACCCGACCACCTAACCAGGAATTTGCTTCCCCTGATTCACCCAACCACAGGATCCAAAGCCACAATTTTAGTGGAACAGAGATGGAGGAGTCAGGCTAGGCTCAGCAAGAGGTTTTGAAAAAGGGGTGCAGGGATCGCCCATTCTTATTCCCCAGATCAAAAGAAATTACTCAAACATCACTCCTTTCAAGCAGGCACCTTGAGGAGGACCAAAATTGATGGTGGACTACTCAAAAGCAATGCTGTGATTATTTACTCTGTAGTCATGGGGAAGAAAGGTAATTCTTCTTATACACTAAGTGAAGACCTCTCCTACAGCCTGCCAAGGGACAAGTGTGGATGAAGGCCCAGCCCCCACTCCTCAGCCTCCTACAAATGGCTTCCACAGCATACTGTGCCAAATTTGGGGCTGCAGTGTACATCAAGAGATTATTTGTTTCCTCCAGGGGTGAAAGGAAACCCTCTCTTCCACTGCAGCTTAATTAAGGGCTGACAAAAGTTTGTGCCAAAACAGTGCTGGAGAAAAGTACAAAAAAAAAGGGGGGGGGTTGAAAATCGAAATGGACCTACTGCCCCCTAGTGGTTGTCAGAAGTATTTCGAATCCACTAGCTTTGCCATATTTCCTTCCTTTTTATCCTTGACTTTGGCCCAACTCTTAAGACCGAGCCATAGCTTTTCCTGAGATGAAGCTGCCTCTGGAGAAGAGGGAATCCTTGCTGTATTATAAAATTGTCCCTTGTCCATATTGAATGACATTCTGCCAATTAGTCCTGTGGTTTGTCTTGTCCACCCCACAGAGCAGACTTCCCCCTGATACGTTCAACCATAGTTCCCTAGTTGTCAGACAACGTAATGGGAGATCTGATCCACCACGTCTGGAAGAGAACTGGTTGGAGAAGACTGCTGCAGTAGAACAACTGACAGATTTTTCCCAATGTTATTATCTTCTTTTCTACATCTGGAAGAACTTTAAAACAAAGAAACAGAGATGGTTTATATCTCTGCTTAGTCCTACCTATCCCAGAATCAGCTTCCTAGGAAGACTTTTTACATATATGATAAATTTATAAGTGCACAGAAACAAATATACGCGTAGAGATATTTATGAAGAGACTATTGAAATTATTGAAATGTTTCATAGGACTTGGTTAATGAAACTTTTGGTCAGTAGTGAAACACAGGATCTTCCTTACACTCATATCTCCTTCACTGGTGGATGCTTTCCCTGAATCTGCAAATCCTCACTGCCAGCCTCGCATCTCCTTGTTATACCATTGCAGCACCCAGGGATCCCTTAAGGGCTGGGGCAGTGTTTTTCAACCTTGGCAATTTAAGATGTATAGACTTCAACTCCCAGACTTCCCCAGCCAGACCCATTGGTTGGGGAATTCTGGAAGTTGAAGTCCGTGCATCTTAAAGTTTCCCAGATTGAAAAACACTGCTCTAGTGCATAATTTATATACTACTACCCCATCTCCCACTTAGTGACATTCTCACCCAAAGTTTATTTTGGCTACATCCTGACTACAAAATCAAAAGCTGAAAGTTGCTGGTTTACCAAGATTATTAAAGCCTCTGTGGGTTGACAGGCAGTCAGGTGCCAGATAGATACTGTTTTATTTTTATTTTATTTTTTTACAGTGACCCTGAAACACGGACTCAGGGAAGTTTTCGGTAAATAGATATTAGTAAAATGGAGAACTGTAATCTAATATATACGGAAGTGGGATGGAAGAGAAGCTGGTAACATTCCAAAATTAAATGTAAATTAAAAGATGGATCACCAGAATCTTACTTCTCCTTCCATGAATGAGAAGTACTATAGACCAAATGATCCACATTCTGCAATGTATTAAACAAATATTCAAATCAGCTGAAACTACATAGGCAGCCCTATGGAGGCTGTTGCAATCTTGCTTAGTTAGTAAGTATAATTAGAAGCAGTAGAATTGTGACTAAGCAAACTTACTGTCTGGTTGTTCAGTGAATTAGTATCATTCTGGCTACTGAATTTTGCTTTGGAATTCACAGGTTACAGAACTAATAGCAAAGTCCTATTTATCTTTACTATATTAGCCCTACTCCTAATGGGGCTTATTCCCTAGTAAGCAAGTTTAGGATTGCCACTCTAGGGTCACACATGCAGAATTCCAGGCCAGAAAAGAAGGTGATTTGACTCGGCTCTCATCATGATACCATTGGAAGACCTGAGGTTAGAGATAAATTAGACAGTTAGAATAATTAACCAGTGGAACGACTTGCCTCCAGAAGTTGTGGGTGCTCCACCACTGGAGGTTTTTAAGAAGAGATTGGACGACCATTTGTCTGAAATGATATAGAGTTTCCTGCTTCAGCAGGGGGACCTGAAGACCTTCAAAGTCCTTTCCAACCCTGTTATTCTGTTAAATTATCATGGAGAAAATCTATCTGTGTGGTTTCTTGGAATAAAAAATGACTTGATGGCATATAATCAATCACTTGTCATGAAGAGTAACTAAAACCTTTGAACAATTTATTGTTTGGGTAATAGAAATACAGTTTGCCAAGATGTTCATTAGGGACATGCTTTGTTCTTTCAGTAGCTAATATTATGGGAAAGCCATGTCTCTAAAACAGTTAAAAACTGTTAATTGTCTCTTTACTGTTTCCTCTAGCCTTTTGAGAACTACGTAGTATTTTTTTTCTCTCTCTTACGTTTTAATGAAAATGTATTCTTTGTTCGGAGGCAGGTCTTAGAAAATGTAGAGAAGGGTGAGATTTTTTTTCATTCTTTTTGTGACAATGATATCATTTTTAAAAAAAACTCTTCAGAAAGAAGGACATTTAAAATGTGGAAAGAGAAAGGGGACACTGTTCAGTGGAAAGGCATCATCTGTTCCAAGTTTTTCTGTATAAAGTGGGTTTATAAAAAAAAAAGTATTCAAAATACAAGAAGAAAACACTGGCAAATATCCAGTCAGTGTGCTACACAGAGAAACTCATAGCTGGAAGGAAAAAAAAAAAAAGAAACATTAACAAAGAAAACACTTGTCTGTCTGTCATAATAGCAACAAACAAATGCATGGATTTTTACTGGAATCTACCTTTCAAATAAAGTCCTATGAAAACACTTTCTGGGAAGATGTTATTGAAGGGAAGGAGAAGCATATCCAAGCTGTGAGTGGTAGAAAGCCCCCCCCCATGTTGTGAGCCTTGAGAATAGATAACTCATTCAGGGGCCTGTGAAAGAAAACCAAGGATTTAATATCAGAGTGTCTACAAGGTAGGGTAAAAAAAAATGTCAGGGTGGGAGCTGCAGTGGTATGATTACAAATCTACCTGGGTTTTTTTATGTGCACATACAAAACAGGTATAGCTTTTATTACACCAGTTGAGGCCACTTGGTTGATTTTTTTTTATTTTTTATTTTGCCCTATAGACACCTCTGCAACGTATGGACATTTTTTTTAAAAAAAAATGCTAGTCTGTCTAGAATGGATTTGTCTGGCTGGGTAGAGCAAGACATGCACTTTTCTTATACACGTATTATCCACTTTATTTTTGCTTCACACCTTCAGGTGCTTTTTTTTTTTCCAAAAGGCAACAGGCAACAAGTCCAATTGCCTTTTGAAACAAAAAAGGACCTTTGACACAACGATGACCTGGATGACTGAGAAACTCAGTCACATTTTCTTTAGCAAGAGTAAGTTGCCAAATTGCCAAAGAAAGGGTTAAGAGGGCTTAATTCCATCCACTAACCTTGCCTATTGGACTTAATTGCAACCCAGCTCTGTGTGGCATTTCCCATTTGGGTAGCTTTTGATTCAGCCAATATTTCAAAAATATAAATTTGTTATACTTACCTGGCAGGGGAGACACCTTGATCATGAAGGAGGTTTTCCCAGGGTGAGGCTCATCCATTGCACTGCGGGTGTGCTGACCCCTGCAATTTCCCCAAATGCCATAAATAAATAAATAAATAAAAAATATAAATTTGTTGGGCCGGTGACCCACTGCCAATGCTCAAAATCACTCATTCCCTGGCACCTGCTGGATGCGCATCTATAACCCATGGGCAGTCCTATTTGAGACACAGATTTTTAAAAAAACCCCACTAAAATTCACTCATTCCTGCAATCCTATTCCTGGCTTGACGAAGTACAGTTGCCCTGTTCACATATTGTATCATAGCATTTCCAAACAAATAATATATATTCATTTGGTGCTGGCCCCATTTTAGCCCTTTTCTAAAACTCCAACTCGCCGCCCTGTTCTTATGACATGTTTAACTAAGTCAATGGCCAAGTTAGGAAATCCAAAGCAATGAATGAAGTGATTCTGACAATTAATCACAGCAGCATAGTTGTGCCATTCAATCCACATTGTTGCTGCCTGCATCTTATACCCTGCCACTAATACAGGTAGTCCTCGACTTACGACCACCATTGAGCCCAAAATTTCTGTTGCTAAGTGAAACATTTGTTGAGTTTTGCCCCATTTTATGACCTTTCTTGCCACAGTTGTTAAGTGAATCCCCACCGTTGTTAATTGAATAACACAGCTGTTAAATGAATCTGGCTTTCCCATTGATTTTGCTTGCCAGAAGGTTGCAAAAGGTGATCACATGACCCTGGGACACAATAAGGGTCATAAAGAAGAACCAGTTTCCAAATATTTGAATTTTGATCACACAATCATGGGGATGGTGTGAAGGTTGTAACTGAAAAATGGTCATAAGTCACATGTGTCAGGGCCGTTGTAACTTTCAACAGTCACAATGAACTGTTGTAAGTCGAGGACTATCTGTTTGTTGTGCTCTTTCTGAGACCTCCTTGCCTAGACTGCACTTGGGTCCTGCTTAGTGTGGTAGACTCCTGCATCGATGGATCTGATGCTTAGTGCCTGTTCTTGTGCGGCTATGATCAGTGCCTCAGTGCTGTCTTTTAATCTAGCTCTATCCAGCCCCTGGCAGAATTTCCCAATGTTTGCCTACCCAGCTATCTGTTGATGGTACATCCAATACAAGGTCTTGTCTTTTCAGGGCGTTTCCTCCCTTTGATCATCTTCCCATGTCTGCTCCTGATGCCTCAGACCAGGGTTAGGCAACCTTGGCTCTTTTATGACTCGTGGACTTCAGTTCCCAGAATTCCTGAGCCAGCTATTCTATGCTGGCTGAGGAATTCTGGGAGTTGAAATCCACGAGTCATAAAAGAGCCAAAGTTGCCTACTCCTGCCTCAGATGTTCCTTCAGAGCCCATTTTAGGGTGAAGTATTCATGGAGCCTCTGAGTTTCGTCCAGGACAGTGTTTTTTTGCACTCAGCAAATCCTGAGGACCTTCTGTCCGGCTGATGTACAGTCTCTGAATGTTTTTCTTCTTCTTCCGTGTCTAGATCAAACTTTAAACTGCCAGAATGAAGCCACCTTCCTGGCTTGTTGTTGCCCCCAAATAAGTCATATTTCTGGTAGTAGCCAACATACCAGCAGACGGGTCGAGCTCTGTGTCTCTCCACATTCACACGTGTCTCTGGATGTTGAACTTATGGGACTATTTAGAAGAGGGATGAATCAGCTTTTTGATGATTCAAGTCATACTACAAGCCAGTCTCCTGAAGCTTTTTTCCATCAAAAACCTTAGTGTTTGCCTACTTCCCCCCCACACACACACCGACTTCCCATTAATTTATGTCTAGATTTTAGAGCACTGTGTGCCTTCCGTGGATTGCCAAATACAACACATTTTTTAAATTTAAGAGTTTTACTGCCAAGGTACTGCCAGGAAAAGGTGCACATTATTTATATAAGCAGCAGGAAAAAGAACTCAAACCAGACTATTTTCTATAGGTCCTGCCAAATGAAGGGATCCTGAAAGTGACTACATCTGCTTTTTTTAAAAAAAAAAAAGAGGATCAGATTGTGTGTGTGTGTGATTAGCACCCCAATGATATTTGGCAGAGGAGGAAGAAAATGTTCTCTTTTCTTATTTTTCATAAGATGATTGAGGGGCAGAAATAATATATATTCTTCTTTTGCTTTTTTATAAATGTTATTGCTTTTAAAATAATGACAGAAAAAGAAATAAAACAAAGGGAACAAAGCACAAAGATATATACATTATCCTTTACATTATTTAAATTCATTTTCAACATTAAGCAAAAATCAAGAACAGAAGGGCATAACCTCATACTGACAGGAAGGACGTTAAAAAGTAATATTCAAAAGTATTACTTCATGGAAAGAGTAGTGGAAGACTGGAACCAACTTGCAGTGGAGATAGTGGGTCAGTAACTGAACCTAAAACATTCTTGGGATAAACAAATGTCCATCATCTGACATAAAAAATAATAATTAAAAATATTAAATACATAAATTAAAAAGAACACAAAACACAAAAACCTGAAAAGACCTCTAAGGTCTTTTTCTGCTGCCCATTTTCTGTTTCTATGTTTCTATCCAAAAATACTTAATCGAAGAAGACTACAACACGAAAAAAATTAAAATATAAATCAAGGAGAGAAGCAACCTAGAACTAAGGAGAAACTTTCTGACAGTTAGAACAATTAACCAGTGGAACAACCTGCCTCCAGAAACGGTGAATGCTCCAACACTGGAAGTTTTTAAGAAGAGACTGGACAGCCATTTGTCCGAAATGGTATAGGGTTTCCTGCCTGAGCAGGGGGTTGGACTAGATGACCTCCAAGGTCCCTTCCAACTTTATTATTGTTGTTGTTGTTGTTGTTATTATTATTATTATTATTACTATAACAGTAAACAGTTATAATTCTATATATAATTACAGGTAGCCCTTGACTTACAACCATTCATTCATTAAGATCCATTCATTTAGTGACCATCTGAAGCACTGAAAAAAGTGACTTATGCCTGTTTTTCACATGACCTTCACAGCATCCCCCCCCCCAGGGTCACGTGATGAAAATTCAGAAGCCTGGCAAGGGGTTCATATTTGTGACAGTTGCAGTGAACCTTTTGTGAACCTCTGACAGGCAAAGTTAATGGGAAAGACAGATTCACTTAATAGCCGTGTTACTAACTTAACCGCAGTGATTCACTTAACAACTGTGGCAAGAAAGGTCGTAAAATGAGGTAAAATTAATTGCCTTGTTAGTTACGGAAACGTTGGACTCAGCTGTGGTCCATAAGACTACCTGCAAAGAAACAGATAAAGTGGAGAAAATAGAAAACCATAGATAACAAGGAAAATGAAACCAAGGCCTCAAGAGAACAGCCAGACTTTTAGGGACTTTCAAAACATCTTCGGATAGGGGAGACCAATACACAGATGTGGCGACAGAGGATCCCAGTGGACCCATTGTTTAATCAGAGGGGGACAGAGACATCTGGGGCACATCTGGCAAATTGCAGGTCATGGAGTCACGAGATGAAGGATCATACTGAATATCAAGACTGGAGAAACATGTTCACCTACACTGGAGTCCTCGACTTACGGCTTCAACTGAGCCCAAAATTTCTATTACTAGATGAGACATTTGTTAAGTGAGTTTTGCCCCATTTTACGACCTTTCTTGCCACAGTGGTTAAGTGAATCATCGCAGTTGTTAAGTTAGTAACACGGATGTTAAGTGAATCTGGCTTCCCCGTTGATTTCACTTGTCAGAATGTCGCTAAGGGTGATCACATGACCCCAGGATGCTGCAACCATCGTAAATATGAACTGGTTGCCAAGGGTCTGAATTTTGATCACATGACCAATGAGATGCTGCAACGGTCGTAAGTGTGGAAAATGGTTGTAAGTCGTTTTTTCCCCAGTGGCCTTGTAACTTTGAACAGTCACTAAGCTAACCGTTGTAAGTCAAGGACTACCTGTACTTTTCTGGGGCCACTATTGCTACTCAATAATTATCTCCACAGAATTATAGGAGGGAACAGAAACAGAGAAAATACCCCAAGGACTCGCAATCCTAATATAAGCAGTCCTCAAAATTGGGACCAGAATTTCTGTTACTAAACAAGGCAGTTGTTAAGTGAATTGCATTCGGTTTTACCTCTTTTTTTTTACACAGTTGTTAAACAAATTACTGCAGTTCTTAAGTGAAACATGCAGTTGTGAAGCGCATCTGACTTCTGCCCCGCTGGCTTTGCTTGTCGGAAGCCGACTCAAAAGGTCGCTAATGGTGATTACATGACACCGGGGTGTTTGTTTATTTATTTATTGACTTCTATGTCACCTGTCTCGCCAAGGTGACTCTAGGACCCTTGCAGTCGTATAATATATGCTTGTTGCCAAGCATTTACATTTTGATCACGTGGCCATGGGGATGCTGTAATTGTTGCAAGGGCAAGGAGTCACTTTTTTCAGTACTGTTGTAACTTTGAACAGTAACTAAACAAATGGTTGTAAGCTGAAGACTCCCTGTACTCTAAGAATATAATACCCTAATCAAGGAACTACCAAAGAGAAAACAAAGCCACCACCAACGCTGGTGAGTTACTGTATATAAAAAGAGAGCAAGCCCCACACTCACTACCACTGATATCGTTACCTAATTGGGTAATGAAACATCTGCAAGCAAACAACCAAGTTCAGACAGCACCAAGAACTCCCCAAAATGTGCCTGTTTTAAAGTAACAGCATTGTAAAGGCATCATTCACAACTGAGTGCACATCAGGACATGCAAGCACCCGGCTTTGAAAATAAATCAGTGCTTTCTCCAGGGGTACATCTAACTTTTTTGTAGGACTTCAAAATAATAAACCAGAACAGGACAATCCATTGCCTCAGTCAACCCCATCAAGCGCATGCATGAAGAGGAGAGCAAAAGGATTTGATGCGTTTGCCCATGATAAACAACCGCACACTGAGAAGATTTCCAAGCCTGTTGGAAGCAAACCAAGTTCCACAGAGTGATGGGGCAGAGGAAGAGTGCCTTGAGCTCTTCCATGCCCGACAGGGGGTGCTGTGGGAATGGGCAGCTGGCGCAAGAGGGCCTCCCCCGTTCCTGAAAGGGTCCAATTTAAGTGTCTGTTTTTTTAAGAGCACCATACCCCTGCACACAAACACATCCAGACTGTCTATGAACCTCACAGCTTAAAATAACCCTCGCTGCCTGGATGATGGCTGAGGAACACTAACAGGTGCTCTGTAGGCTTGCCAAGGCACCAGGGTGGCTGAGGTAGCTGCTGCGCTCCTTGCCAAGTTGGGGGCACTGCCTCGAAAACACACGGGTGCGGGGAGATCGCTCGACAACTTTTCGGCACTGCTTGCAGTGTGTTGACCTAGATAAAACTCAGAAAAAGCTGGACAACAAACCCAAGCACAAAACCTGGCTCAGAGCTTGGGTGTTTACAGGCAGCAGACAAGCTACCTTTTTTTTTTCCTGGGCAAAATAGATTCCCTAAACAAGCAGGGATCAGGAAAAGGGGCTATGATGTGGCCCAACTTTTTCCTTCAGGACAGGGAGCAGCGCATAGCCATGCGCAGGAGGGGAGAGACCCCACGGCAGAAACTTCTGGCGGATGAACAGGAAGGCAAGATCAAGCTGGCATTCTTTGTGGCCATTGTGGGGATGACCCTGACGGTGCTGGCGGTGGGCACAGAATTCTGGGTGGAACTCAACACCTACAAGCAGAACCATTCCGCCATCTGCGAGGCCGCCCACTTCGGCTTGTGGAAATTCTGCTACAAGAAACTCTGGGTCTACGATGTGGGAGAAGAGAGAGATACCTGTGGGCCTGCGGAGCTACCTGGTGGTAAGAGTGCTTTGAATTCCCTTCCTATATAATAGTAATAGTAATAGTAATAGTAATAGTAATAGTAATAGTAATAGTAATAGTAATAGTAATAGTAATAGTAATAGTAATAGTAATAGTAATAGTAATAGTAATAGTAATAGTAATAGTAATAGTAATAGTAATAGTAATAATAGAATTGGAAGGGGGAGGTCTTCTAGTCCAACCCCAGACAAATGGTTTTCCAGTCTCTTCTTAAAAACTTCCAGTGTTGGAAGTATTTGCTCTTCTTCTCTTTGCTAAATTCTTCTAAATATGTTCCCCAACTCTGTTTGAAATAGTCAACTTTGTAGACCTCTTTAGTGTCTTTTGCTGGTCTCCTTCAATTCCACGTCCAGTTACTGCTCTTTTATACACAGATTTTTGCTGCTAGAAGGAGTTTGTCCCTTTGCTGCAGGAAATGTGCCTGGAGGTAGGATGGGTGAGACCAGTCCTGGAGAAGATAGGTGGGATTTCTGCCCTTCTCACCTCCCCAGAAAACCCAACCCAACTTTCCATAAACATTTATTTTTTGTTTCACATATACACACACACATACATATAATTGAAAAGACTTTGCACTTGTACTCTTGTTCCAGGAGATGTGCCTGGGGGTGGGATGGATGAGTTCAGCATAGACAGGGGAGATCACTGTCCTGTTCACCTCCCAACTCAACTTTCCACACATATTCTTTCTATCTCACATTCACATAATGCACATACAGACATGTAACTGGGAAGACTTTATACTTGTACTTGTGTTCCAGGAGCTGTGCTTGGAGTTGGGATGGGTGAGGCCAACAGGTGAGATCCCTGTCCAGCTCACCTCCCCAGAAAACCCAACCCAATTTTCCATGCACATTCTTTCTGTCACACACACACACACACACACACACACACACACACACACACGTAATTGGAAAGACTTTGCACTTCTATAGCCATTCACCATCTACTCCATCACCAGTAGACTCCCTTTAGCCAGCCAAACAGCTGCTACTCCTGAGTGGTGCATTCCTCATAACTATTATGCCACCTGGCAATTTATGAAGATGTTGCTGCCACTCAGGGGAGAATCTTGCAGCTGAAGAGAAATGTGCATGGGGAAGAGTTTGTGGGCACTGATGCCACACAAAATTCCTAATAGTGTTTTTACATGGAAGCATAACATGTGCATCTGGCATAAAATCATAAGGCATGGCACAGGCAAGATAATGGGGGCAATTTGAAGGTAAGGTTTTAGTAGCCATCAGTGAATCTGGGGCTCTTCTCCTTAGTGTAATGGAATCACTGCAGGGCTTACTAAATTACACTTTTCAGCAGTTCCAGCTAGCAAGACCAGGGGAGAAGGGCGTTGTTGCGCTCCTGTCTTGAAAGTAATGCTAATTTTCCTGCTTAGACATATTCACTCTCCTCATTTATTCACAAACCCCAAACTGATGCACAGCATCTCTCTCTCTTCTCTTTCTCCCCCTCCCTTCCATTCCACATACACAGAGTATGCTTATAATCAAGGCTCATAACTTCGGGCTTGGCACCTTTTTGCAATGATAGGTGAAGAACTTGTTGTAAAGTGTTTATTCCCTTTGACTAATGATGAGTGACTAAGGCCCTGCTAGCACATTTTGCAATTCCAGTTTCCACAAGCACATTCCCTCTTTGAATGGAGAATTGTCTTAACAACAGCCTTTCACATCCGGATGGACTAGAGCCAGTTGCCCTGTTGTCCGGGGGATTATAGGAGTTGTTCTCCCAATGCATCTAGAGCACTGGTTCTCAACCTGTGGGTCGCGACCCCATTTGGGGTCGAACGACCATTTCACGGGGGTCGCCAAGCACCGCAGTCCGCCATTTTTTTTGGGTCGGCCATTTTTTTTTGGTCGGCCATTTTTTTCCCTATTGCGATGCGGGCCGTCGCGCCGCACATGCGCGATGTGCCCCGTCGCGCCGTGCATGCGTGATGTGCCCTGTCATGCCACGCATGCGCGATGCGCCCCGTCACGGCATGCATGCGCGATGCGCCCCGTCACGCCACACATGTGCGATGCGGGCCGGGGTCAAGCCCCGGAAAAGGTTGAGAACCGCTGATCTAGAGGCCACTGAATTGGTAAAAATGGTTGTTTAAACTAGGACAGCATCCATTCATGAGTGTCTGACTTCAGAAGCCCTTATAGGGCCCTAGGAAACAAATCTTCCCGATTAGCACATTTTTCTTTGATCCCATCTATCCACCTCATCATTTCCCCCAAACCTTTATTCCATTCCATCATTGGCCTCATCAGATGACCCAAGTATTTTACTTGCTGAGCACTATCTTAACAATCAGTCTTTGTTTTAATTCAGGATTGATTGGTGGGGTTCTTCATGCAATCTCTCTGTTCTTCACTATCAGAAGGCATATATCACGGTTCTTTTGTTCTTTTTAAATGTCCAGCTCTCATCGTCATACATAATTACTGGAAGGACTATGTTATTGTTAGTTGCGAAGTCATGTCCAACCCATTGCGACCCCATGGACAACATTCCTCCAGGCCTTCCTGTCCTCTACCATCTTCTGGAGTCCATTTAAGCTCACACCTACTGCTTCAGTGACTCCATCCAGCCACCTCATTCTCTGTCGTCCCCTTCTTCTATTCCCCTCAATCTTTCCCAGCATTAGGCTCTTCTCCAGTGAGTCCTTCCTTCTCATTAGGTGGCCAAAGTATTTGAGTTTCAACTTCAGAATCTGGCCTTCTAAAGAGCAGTCAGGATTGATCTCCTCTAGGACTGACCGTTTTGATTGCCTTGCAGTCCAGGGACTCGCACAAGTCTTCTCCAGAACCATAGGGAAGGACTATAGGTAGTTCTCAACTTAAAACCATTCGTTTAGTGATCGTTCAAAGTTACAATGGCACTGAAAAAGGGACCATTATGACCATTGTTCACACTGATGACTGTTGCAGCGTCCCCATGGTCAGGTGATCAAAATTCAAATGCTTGGCAGCCGACTCATATTTATGATGGTGGGCAGTGGTGGGATTCAAATACGTGAACAACCAGATCTCTGTGTGGATGCCACTTCTGGAAGTCCATTCTGGGCCTGGGCAACAAAAAATTAGCTTCCGGTTCCACCGAAGTGGTGGAATCGGCTGAATCCCGGGGTCATATGATCACTGATCCTGGGGTCATATGATCACTTTTTGCAACCTTCTGACAAGCAAATTCAATGGGGAAGCCAGATTCACTTAACAACTGTGTTACTAACTGCAGTGATTCACTTAACCACTGTGGCAGGGAAGGTTATAAAATGAGGCAAAATTCACTTAACAACTGTCTCACTTAGGAATGGAAATTTGGGCTTAATTGTGGTTGTAAGTCGAGGACTATCTGTATGGCTTTCTCTATTCACTTTTTCTTTTCATTAAATGTCATAGAATCAGAGAGTTGGAAGGACTCTTCCAGTCTAACTCAGGGAAGGAAACCTCCTATCATCCCAGACAAATGGCTGTCCAACCTTTACTTGAAAACATCTAGTAATAAAACATCCACGATTCTAGCAATCCTTCTCTATAACAGTTTTGCCTAATCTTGTTATTGCTTATATTTCTAAGTTTAAACTCTATTTTTCTACCTCAGCCTACTTTCCACCTTTTTCTATTCTTGGCCCCCCAAAAATAAAATACCAATTTCACTCCTTCATTCATTAAGCCTGCCGGTCGACACGACCTCAGTCTTTTTAATATTTAACTACAACCTCAAATATTAATTTCCATTTTACATTCATTAAGAGCTCATCTAGATTCTCATTACCTCCGGCTAAGAAATTGATACCATCTGTGTATTTCAAATAGTTTTTTTCACCTTCAGATTTTAATTTCAGCTGTCATCACTTCCATTTGCTGTATGTTATGGGAATATATATCTGTATTATATTCCAAACTACAGTGATACCCTGGTACTCAACTGCTTTGGAACTCATTGAATTTGGTACTCAATGCATTTTTTACGTAAATGTTTTGTCCTGGTACTTATTGTTTGTTTGGTACCCAATACACAAACTAGAACCTGTCAGTGTCGACTGCCTTATGACTCACTACATTATTCCTTGTGGAGGGAAAAAGCTTTTTAAAAACTTTTTTATTGGTTTATCAAAATATTAAATACAAAGAGAAAAGAAAAAAAGTGGTGTAAAGGCGCCAACTTCCCACTCTCTTTAGTACAATAGAAGATAATAACATGGGAAAATTTGTTTGGTACTCATCATTTCTGATATTAATCGCACCTCCCAGAACTAATTAAGGATGAGTACCAAGGTACCACTATATTCTGTTCCTTCAAAATCTTTTGTTATAGCTCCTCCTCCTCCTCCTCCTCCTCCTCCTCCTCCTCCTCCTCCTCCTCCTCCTTCCTAAAGACTCATTACAAATATCACATTATTCAGACACAACTTTTGATGGGGGGGAAAATTCTGTCTCTTTTTTTCTATTTTCTTGTTTCCTTCATCATCCATCTTATGTTAGCTTGGAATTTCTTTCTCCATCTATGGCTCCATACTTTGAAAACAAAATTAATACTTTGCTGTGTGAGAAACTAGGGCAATGATTCAGTAATTTGCACACTGTCTTGCATATTCTTCAGTGTAGGCATATGCAGTGATCTTTTCAAATTTTTAGGTCACACAATTTCATTTCATATTCATTGACATATTCATTGGCGGGCAATTATGAGCATTTAATTGCTTTTTTCTGTAGCTTTACACAGTTTCATGGATATTTCCTCTGTTGCTCTCCTGTTTAACAGGGGGCCTATTGCCTTCAGTACCTCACATTCTACTGGAGATGGGTTTTGAATATATGATTTTTCTACATATATTTGATATTTGAGAATATGATACCTACAAATATTTCTGTCATTCAACAATGAAAAAGGATTTCAGTACATGTGGTCCTCGAGTTATGACCACCATTGAGCCCAAAATTTATGTTGCTAATTGAGACATTTGTTAAGTGAGTTTTGCCCCATTTTACGACCTTTCTTGCCACAGTTGTTAAGTGAATCATTGCAGTTGTTAAGTTAGTAACATGGTTTTTAAGTGAATCTGGCTTTCCCCATTGACTTTGCTTGTCAGAAGGTCGCCAAGGGGAATCATGTGACCCCGGGATATTGCAACCGTCGTAAATATGAACCAGTTGCCAAGCGTCTGAATTTTGATCATGTGACCATGAGGATTCTGCAATGGTTGTAAGTGTGAAAAATAGTCATAAGTCACTTCTTTTAGTGCCATTGTAACTTTGAATGGTCACTAAGTGAACTGTTGTAAGTTAAGGATGGCCTGTATAGTCCTTCTTCCCAGAGTTTGCCTATATCAGATTACTTCTGTGATGGCTCTTGCATATTTCTAGCTCAGTTATAAATGTCCCTATCATTTCTCTGCTCTCTTAAAAAGTTCTTTGTTTCCTATATTTATATGCTAAACGTGTTGACAGTTTAGCTGATTGGTCTTCCTTTGTCCCTGATCTTGATTTTCACCTGTAGAGAAATTCATACATGCATCTGTACACACAGAAACCAACTGCCTCATAAAGAAACTGTTCACAGTTATGACAGTGATGAAAAAGAAACTTTGCATGCCATTCTCATATTTGCAACCTTTGCTGGTCTGTAAAGCAAACAAAAGATGAAAAGCAAACAAAAGCTACAATTGTATGCACAGTCCTGATTTCATTCATTGACTGCTTTGCTTAATAGCTGAATTTCTGGTCCCAATTGTGGTCACTAAATGAGGACTACTTGCATTACATTCTTATAAGTCATTCAGACAGTCCCTTTCCTGGATATTAGATGGTCTCATCTTACTATATCTGGGTTATCATGATGACACACATACACAAAGGGATCTTGTTCTTCTCAACCTTTTGTCACACAACCCAAAGCTGTCATTGTCACATCATTTGTCAGGCATGAAAGATTAGGTCCACATATGAAGGTTCAATTCAAATGATTTATTGCTAAAACCTACGCGCATGAACCTTCTCAACTAACAGTCAACAAATACTTAGAGTTAGATAAAAGCCAACGGCGCGCAAAGTACATTAGGCTTAGTTCGCTTGTGGTTGCATAGCAATTCTAGGCTGATTCCCCACCCTTTCAATCTGCCCCCAGATTTTGCTCTTCCTTTGCCTACATCAGGGGTCTTCAAACTCGTCCCTTTTATGACTCGTGGACTTCAACTCCCAGAATTCCTCAGCCAGGCTGGGAGTTGAAGTCCACGAGTCATAAAAGGGCAAGTTTGAAAACCCCTGGACTACATCTTCCCAAGAAGTTACTGATTAAGGTGCAGAGATCTCACCATCTCTGGATTTCCTTACCTTATGCATTAGCCAAAACAGTATTTCTCAACCTTGGCAACTTTAAGATATGTGGACTTCAGCTCCCAGAATTCCCCACTCCCAGAATCTCCCCCAAATGCTGGCTGGGAAATTCTGGGAGCTGATGTGCACACATAATTCGCCAAGGTTAAGAAATATTGAACTACAGCATGAACAATTCTCTCTCAATGCCTTTGTGTGGAGGGGAGGGGAGACAAGAAGGACCCTTTTCCCTTTTCATTTTCACAAGGTGCAGATTATCTTGCAAGATCATACAAATTGGCCCCAGCTAAAATCTCCTTTTATAATCTAAGCGCATTTTCTCTTTGCTTTACTCTTTGCTCAGACATTGTGAGTTTTAGAGATAGTTAATGCTTGCAGTTGCTTGGGTTTGATTTCTAAATTTCATTTGAAGCGCAACAGAAATTCCTAGGGATCTTCAACTGGGGTAGATATTAAGAGACAAGATTATCTTGGAGTATTTCAGGCGTTGAAAGAACAGGTGTTGTCAGGGCTAAAACTTCTTAATTGCTTCTGCTATTTCAGAAATGTCAACTCTTGTAAACTTTCAGTTATGTGCCATTTCATTTTTATCCCATCCTTTCTCTGGGAATTTTACAATTACACATATGGGCTGTGTTGCATCAGGCTAGTCCTGTCATCAAGCCAAGTCAAAGTATCATCTGTAGTATAAATATCCTTTGTCTAATCCCTGGACTAACACTAACGTTATCACTTTCAACAGTTTGTAATTTTGGATGTTGATGAGATGTCACAGCAAAAGATTTTTTTAAAAAAAGCCATGCATCTCCCATCTCAATTTATAATTTCTGCCATCAATGCCAAATTCAAAGGAAAGAGGAGAGATCAAGTACTCAAGATGCAATTACATTTATCATTCCAAATTTATCATCCCATACTTAACAACTAAAACCAGGCCAAATATTTAAGCTTATTCTGAAAGGTTTCCTGTTTTTTAAGGACTAGTTTTTTATACTTTATGTCAGGGGTCTTCAAACTTGGCCCTTTTATGACTTGTAGACTTCAACTACCAGAATTCCTCAGCCAGGCAGAATTCTGGGAGTTGAAGTCCATAAGTCATAAAAGGGCCAAGTTTGAAGACCCCTGCTTTACATGCTACTGAATTTGCAAAATTATCTCGGTCTGTGTGACTTACAAATTATTGGGAGCACGAAGTTAAAGTGGGTAAGTTTCCTTCAATAGTGTGGAAAATTTAAGATCTCTCTTGGGTCCAGTTTGACTTGGTAGTCTTACCCATTTAGTTTCCACATACACAGAACTGATTTACCACTGCCTTCCTTTAGAACATGTTTTTAACTTCCCAATTTAACTAACAGTCCATACAGGTTTCTGCTTCACTTCTGAAACCCTGAGATCAACTAGGTTGCTTCTCTCTTTGGTTACTTTTCATCCATTGCTTCTAGTCCTGCCTTCACATGCTTTGGAGAATAGCTTGACTCCCCCTTCTTTGTGGTAGCCCCTGAGATATTGGAACACTGCTATCATGTCCCCCCCTTGTCCTTCTCTTCGTTAAACTAAATATACCCAATTCCAGCAACCGTTCCTTATATGTTTTAGCCTCCAGATCCCTAATCATCTTTGTTGCTCTTCTCTGTACGCTTTCTAGAGTCTCAACCTCTTTTTTACATCGTGGTGACCAAAACTGGATGCAGTATTCCAAGTGTGGCCTTACCAGGGCTTGTAAAGTGGTATCAACACTTCATGTGATCTTGATTCTGTCCCTCTGATAATGCAGCCTAGCACTGTGTTAGCTTTTTTGGCAGCTGCAGCACACTGCTGGCTTAATATTTAAGTGATTGTCCACTAGGACAGTGGTTCCTGACCCTTTTTAATGAATCGCTCCCTTGAGCCAATGAGGAAGTTGTCATCGCCCCCCCTCCCCCAACATAACCTCTCAATCACAACATAGGAAATAATTCTTCAATTTATGCAAACACTTTTTTGTTTTCTTTAAAATTGTCATCAGGACATATCGATGCAAATAATTTATTTCCAGTCTTTTTCCCATATCTCAACTATGTGAAAAATTTTGATGCCACCCATCACTTTATTCCCAAACTTCATGATACATGTATTTCATTATTATCTTATTTATTCAAGACACTTAAATGTAATGACCACTGAAAACAAAATTCAATTGCAAGAAAGTGAAATGCCTGAAAAGAAAAACAGTAACATCTAATGATTGAATTACAAGTGAAATTTAAGGCGCAAAAAGAAATATAAAAAGGGCATAAGAGCAAACCACAATGCAGGAACTAAGAATTTCAAGACGAAAACTCTGAAACTAAATTAAGATTCGAGGAAAGTGTATATAGTCACGCACATTGTAAAAAGGATTAAAAAGACATAAAGAAAATATAATATTGAACTGGAGTGCACGCTAAAAAAGTACAATGCAAAGAGACACACAAAATATTTTACAGAGCACAACAAAAATTCAAACACGAAGCCGAAAACTCAAACTGGAACGTGAAATCCAATGCAAGCAAATACAACGATAAAAGCTCAGACAATTATTAACGAAAAAAATGTATATACACAAAAAGCAAAACAAAAAGAACATCAATGGCTGCCTTGTGCTTGGTGAGCTGATGCCAATTTCTTGATGTCTGGAACCATTTTTGTTAATTGCATTCTTAGATCAGCGATCTGATGTTTTTGTACAACAGATATACAGCGATTCACTGTACGAAAAGTCTCAAAAGTATCCCCAAAACGTCTTGCTCCATCACCCCCATATCGCCCCCTGAAAAACAAAATTGCCCCCTGGGGGGTGATATCACCCAGGTTAAGAACCACTGCACTAGGACAGCAAGATCCCTCTCAAAGTTACTACTATTGAGCAAGGTACCTCCTATACTATACCTGTGCATTTGGTTTTTCTTGCCTAAATGTAGAACCTTACTTTTTTCACCATTGAATTTCATTTTGTTAGATAGCGCCCAGTGTTCAAGGCTGTCCAGATCCTCCTGTATCCTAAGCCTGTCTTCTGGAGTGTTGGCTATTTCTGCCAGCTTGATGTCATCTGCAAATTTGATGAGTTCCCCATCTATCCCCTCGTCCAAATCATTGATAAAGATGTTGAAGAGCACTGGGCCCAGAACGGAGCCCTGGGGCACCCCACTACACACTTCCCTCCATGTAGATGAAATTCCATTGAGGACCACACACTGAATAAGGCCGGTCAGCCAGCTACGAATCTCTCTGTTGATGATGCTGTCTAACCCACATAATAGTCCCTGTCATCTTGGAGAGAGCCTATCCACATCATCATTATTGTCATCACCAGCTATTATTACTAGCAATCTTTGGTGAAACCTATTGTGGTGCCAATAGAAAAAAAAAACCACCAGCCTAATAATTGTTTATGATGTTGATAATTCTATCTGATGTTTTGCCACAAGGTTAAGTCTGTTATAATTAGTATTTCTGCTTATGGATGGCTAGGGAATTCTGGGATTTGAAGTCCACCCAACTTCAGGTAGCCAAGGTTGAGGAAAGCTATGAGTAGGCCCAGTGCCTTGATGGTAGATGGTCCCAGAGCCTTTCTGAATGTGAACTTGACTTCACTTGGATGAAGGAAAATCATAAAAAAAGACCTGTGAGAGGGTCCCAGGACCATCAGCGCACCCAAGCTAGGTGTTCTAAACATAATATCCCAATTCTCTGCAAACTAACACTGGATGAAGAAGAGAAAAACTATTTGAAACTTTAGCAACCTTGGCTGAAATAAGGAAGTTGCTTCTTCTACAACAGTGGTTCTCAACCTTTTTCAGGTTGAGACCCCACTTGCCACGCCCATGCGCACCGCGACCCCGACCTGGGCGCGCACGCACGCGCGCACGCAACGGGCCAATCCGCGCATGCGCGGGGCGCACGCGCCGAAATTTTTTTAAAAAAAAAAAATAAATTAAAAAAATAAATAAATAAAAAAACAAAATGGCGGACCGCGACGGGTGGATCCACGCATGCATGGTGCGCGTGTGACGGGCTGATCCGCGCATGCGTGGCGCGCGCATGCCAAAAAAAAAATTCAAAAAAATTCAAAAAAAACCAAAACAAAATGGCGGACTGCGGCGGGCGGATCCGCGCATGCGTGGCGCGCACGCAACGGGCCAATCTGTGCATGCGTGGCGGGCGCACGCCGGAAAAAAAATAAAAAAATAAAAAAAAATTCAAAAAAAACCAAAATGGCGGACCGCGGTGTCCGGCGACCCCCGCGAAACGATCGTTCGACCCCAAATGGGGTCGCGACCCATAGGTTGAGAACCACTGTTCTACAAGGCATCGCTGGGGGAGGGGTATTAGAAAAGTCAAGATGGAGGCCATGGTTATTCCAACAAAACCTTTTTAAGTGTGTAGTGTGCGCTATGTATATTGAAAAGTGGCAGGGTTTTGGTCACACAGTCACAGTCACCCCACTTGCCTTTTGATACTTCTATTACTGATGCCCATTCCACAAAATCTCTACTACACGTAGTCCTCAACTGATAAGCGTTCTTTTAGCAACCATCTGAAGTTATAATGGGCACTTACAATTGGTCTTCATCCTTACAACTCTTGGGGCATCCCCAGGGTCACGGGATCAAAATTCAGGCCGCTTGGCAACTGGCATGTATTTACGACGGTTGCAGCATCTCAGGGTCATGCGATCGTCATTTGTCACCTTCCCAGCCAACTTCTGACAAACAAAGTCAATGGGGGAGGAGCTGGGTTTGTTTAACGACCACATGATTCACTTAGCAACTGCAATGGTTCACTAAACAACTATGGCAAAAGTCATAAAATCAGGCACAACTCATTAAACAACTGCCTTAGCATAGGAAATCCTGATCTCGATTGTCGCCATAAATCAAGGACTACCTGTATTGCATATGGCCAGTTTTCTCCTGCATGCACACAAAGCAGCGTTTCTGTCTGAATGTGCTATCTTGTGCTCAGCTTAAAGCAAAAGATTTGTGTGAAGCCCCCCCTCCACCACCACCCCGCCAGACCTGGTTTCCTTCCCGTTTTGAGCTAGACGATAAGTTATTCATCTTCCATCTTAAATTCCCTATACAGTGAAATTGACTTCTAACAAAAGGCTGCTTAGTGATGCTGATGTTCCCCCCCTGTCTCTCTCCCTCTCTCTCTCTGCAAAGAAATGTAGCTGTGGGGGCGTTTCAGTTTGATTAGAGCAGCTGTGCTTCCTTTGTTCTTCTTTCCGGATCAAAGTCTTCCCCACCAGTTCTACTAGTTGCCCCAGAATTGGCATATGTGCAGCAGTTATCCCAGATCCAAAGCTGCATACTAAAATTTCATACCATCCTGCCTTGCCACGAAAGAAGAGTATTTCTCCGCTGGCTGCAAGGAATATGACACTGACGCACTGAGTGTAGGTCAGGGGTAGGCAACCTTGGCTCTTTTATGACTCGTGGATTTCAACTCCCAGAATTCCTGAGCCAGCATGGCTGGATGAGGAATTCTGGGAGTTGAAGTCCACGAGTCATAAAAGAGCCAAGGTTGCCTACCCCTTGTGTAGGTGATGCTGACGTTCACCTACCCACTACAAAAAATCTCCCCTACTGACTTTGGCTGATCAAAATCACATTAAAATACAGGCAGTCCTCGACTTATGACTACAATTAGGGCCGGAATTTCTGGTGCTAAGCAAGCCAGCTTTAAAGTGACTCAGGCCCAATTTTACAGTCGTGTTTGCCAAAGTCCTTAAGCAGTTGTTAAGTGGATTGTGTGGTTGTTAAGGGGATCCAGCTTTCCCCATTGACTTTGCTTCTTAGAAGCCAGTTCAGAAGATCGCAAATGGCCATCACATGATCCAGGGATGCTGCAACCTTTGCAAATGCATACCAGTTGCCTAGTGCCCAAATTTTGACCACACGACCATGAAAATCTGCAACAAATCATGAGTGCAAGAACCAGTCATAAATCATTTTTTTTTTCAGTGCCATTGCAACTTTAAGAGGTAGCTAAATAGCTAATAGTTGTAAGTCAAGGACTCCCTGTGCTACGGTCGGTCAAGCCTTTTGATTCAGTCCCCTTGCCAAGTGTTGAATGAAATAATGAGAGACAATCATACAAGCTTGTGGACTGTATCAGGGCAGAAATGTATCCTTGCCTATGGAGCAATTGCCATAATGTCAGCAATATAGGTAAAGTCCTTCACTTATGACCACAACTGAGCCCAACATTTCTGTTACTAAGCAAAACATTTGTTAAGTGAGTTTTGCCCCATTTTACAATCTTTCTTGCCACAGTTGTTAAGTGAATCACTCCAGTTGTTAAGTTAGTAACACAGTTATTAAATGGTTTCCCCATTGACTTTGCTTGTCAAAAGGTTGCAAAAGGGGATCACATGACCCCAGGACACTGCAACTGTCATAAGTATGAATCAGTTGCAAAGTGCCTGAATTTTGATCACGTGACCATGGGGGGGTGCTGCAATAGCAATAGCACTGAGACTTATCTACGACTTCACAGTGCTTTACAGCAGGGTTTTTCAATCAGTGGTACGGGTACCATCTGTGGTACATTGGCACCTGGCTGGTGGTATGCGACCATCCTAGAAAAGTGGTAGAGGGAGAAGGGAATGAGCTGAACCAGTGGTAGCACCGCACAAGCCTGAATGAGAGATGGCTGGAGCTGCAGGGCTGTCAGGGCTCAGCGGAAGTGCCAGGATCAGTGCTGCTTTCAGCTGATCGGCGCTTCTTCGGGGCTGTCAGGGCTCAGTGGAAGTACCAGGATCAGCGCCAGGCTCCAGCTGGAGCTCAGAACTGATCCCGGTGCTTCTGCTGAGCCCAGAAGAAGTGCCAATCAGCTGGAATGTTGCAGCATCTCCAGGGTCTTGTGATTTACATTCAGATGCTTGGCAACTGATTCATATTTATGATGGTCACAGTGTCCCAGGGTCATGTGAAGTGACCAAAACCTGCTGCAACCACCCAGCAGATGGGGGGGAATAAAAACCAAACACCGCCCCACCCCACCCCACCCCCGCTGCCAATCCTCAACAGAAATGCTCACAACAATGGAAACCTCGGACAGGAGGAAGAGCACCGCTGGGTGGGCAGGCAGGTGTCTTGATCAGCTGTGGCTTGGGGGGCACTTTTCCAGTGTTATTGTAACTTTGAACAGTCATTAAGCGAACTGTTGTAAGTCGAGGACTACCTGTACTTTATCACTTTTTTCCTTGTTTTGGGGTCAAGCTTTTGACACCTTGCTAGGCGACTGGTGGTACTTGAATATTGCCATATCCTAAAAGTGGTACCAAGGGTGAAAAGGTTGAAAAGCCTTGGTTTACAGGGTAAACCTATTGCCCCCAACAATCTGGGTCCTCATTTCACTGATCTCGGAAGGTTGGAAGGCTGAGTCAACCTTGAGTAGGTGATAATCGAACTGCTGGCAGTTGGCAGTCAGCAGAAGTAGCCTGCAGTACTGCATTCTAACCACTGCGCCACTATGGCAATCATTGTGAAAAACGGTCATACGTCATTTTTTTTAGTGCTGTTGTAACTTCAAAAAGTCACTAAATGAACTGTTGTAAGTTGAGGACTATCTGTATTTACATCGTCTCATCCTGAATATCAGAAAATTTTAAAAGGGCAGATGTGCCGAGTCAGATACATGGTCTTATTATTTCCTTAAGCACTAAGTTCTGATTTTTCCATTATGTCCAGGGGTCACAACCACATACTCATGGCCCATTGCTTTTACTACTACAATGCAAATTTTAAAAAAGCGTGGAGCTTTAATAGTGTGGATCAAAGCCCCCTTTTTAATATACATCATATGTACTGCACATCTCCAAAGGGGCAGAATTTGATAGCACAGCTGTGGCCACCATCTTGACTTTTGTCACACACACCCCTTCCAGGGATGCCTTGTAGAAGATCGAACCTTCCTCATTTCAGCCAAGATTGCTAAAGTTTTATATAATTTTTCTCTTCTTCATCCTGTGTGTGGTTGTGGCCACCATCTTGATTTTTTTGATACAGCCCTTGTGGGTACCCTTCATTTTGTTAAACTATCATTTCTTCATCATGGTCTGTTTAGGTGGTGTAGAAATATTCTAAATTGTGCACTGCATTTATTTAGAGGCCTGTTTCAAAAGCATTACCAGCACGGCAAAAGTTAGATTAGATTTCATATAATTTCATTTACAAATGGATACTTTTGAGTTAAACAATAAATTCCTCTCCTCTCAGGGAAAAAAATTACAATTTGATTATCTTGAGGTTGAAATGTCACCAAATGTACACAGGTTGCTCTGTTTATCCTTGAGCCTGAGGTGGTGCAAAGCTTTTTCTTGAAACAATAATCTTATTCATGGTTCTAGGTTCACCAAAAGATTTAAAAAATATTTTATCAACCACACTCACAGGATTCCCAGAATTAAAAACAAACCTTGATATTCTCTTACACAAACACACCAGAAAATATTTTGGGCTAGTTCTAGGTTATTGAGAAAAATCTTCTTTTTTTCTCTCACATCCAAACTCTCTTTCTACTGTTTCCTCACTGAAGAGCAACTCTTAAATTGCTTCTGCATGGAATGGTTGTAAACTGAGTATAACAAGGTGGGGAAAAAGAATTTAAGAAGAAACCTTTGATGCGCTAATGATGAGCATCAAGACAGTGTTCAGCTTCCCCCTGTAGCACATTCATAAGTGCTCCATTGGCAGTCTTACAAACTAGAAAGGATTTTGAGTGCCAGACTAGCAACCAAGACAGGAAGAAATGGTTAAAAAAAAAAAACCTTGGAAAAAAGAAAGCTTAAGCAACACTGAAATAATTAGCTTCAGATGCTTAAAAGGCAAATGGAATACAGTTTGTGAGGAATGATGACAAAGAATGATCTCACAGCCTATCCTTGATGAAGTTACCTGGTTTGGGTAATCAAATGTCTGCAAGAAAACAACCAAGCTCAAGAGAACACCAAGGACGCCCTCATTTCAACCCTGGGCTACAAATATTCTCCTTTATTGGTATCTCTCATTTCTATCCTCATCTGTTTCGAATCTGTGAGAAGTTTGGTGGTTGGAAATTTGGCCCGGATTTATCTTTTTCCCATCTGCGGTAAGACTGAGGTAAAATGATCCGGTTCATGAAACACATAGAGTGAAATATTTATTACCTACCTGTCTCTGTATGACACAGTAAGAGAAAATACAGTTAGTTCTTGATTTATGATGATAACTGAGCCCAAAATGTATGTTGCTAAGAGAGACAGTTATTAAGTTTGCCCCATTTTACAACCTTTCTTGCCACAATTGTTAAGTGAATCCCTGCAGTTTTTAAGTTAGTAACATGGTTAAGCGAATCTGGCTTCCCCATTGACTTTGCTTGTCAGAAGGTCGCAAAAGGGGATCACATGATCCTGGGATGCTGCAACCGTCGTAAATATGAGCCAGCTGCCAAAAGTTTGAATTTTGATCATGTGACAATGGAGACGCTGAAATGGTCCTAAGTGTGAAAAACAGTCATAAGTCACTTTTTCAGTGCCATTGTAAACTCGAGTGGTCACTAAACAAATTGTTGTAATTTGAGGACTATCTGTAATTCAGCAAAAGAGAACATTTATCTACGGTGGCATCTCATCTGTGCAACCTTCCTCCTTGTATCTATTTGATATCCTCCTGAAGCACCAATAGAAAAAAAAAACCTTTTGAAGTGGCTACATTGGTGCATTTAGTTCTGCAAAGTTAATGCTTAACTTCACCCACTCCCCAAGTTGTTAACATGTATGAAACGTGAAAGAACCAGTTTTGTGTAGCAGTTAAAGCATCAGGCTAGAAACAGGGAAATGGTGAGCTCTAATCTGTCTTAAGCACTTCACTCCTCCAGCCTTTTGTTGCTCATTTCCAGATGTGGCTGACAATTGTCCATTGTCTAAAGGCAAGGCTAGCAATGGCCACAGGAATGGGACCCCTGCCTTGCAGCTCCATAAACAGCCCCACAACACAGGTCTGGCAATGCGATCTGGACAGAAGCCGCTATACTAACCTTTGTAGTACAAAAGTGAAGGTTGCTCGGAGCCTTGGAAATGAAAGTGTGAAAGTTATATCATAAGTTATATCTGGATACATTCCAGTTTAGACATGAGGCCGCTGGTATTGACAACGGGAGCACTGGCTGACCAGATGGCTGTGGCGGAGAACGAACAGTCCATCAAACTGAAATTAGATGCCTGACTGAAGGTCTCAGCGGATACCAAGCTCAATTTAATTCTCCACTACAAGTTGATGCTATACTTCTATTCCCCGTTCACTTTTTTATGCACAAATGATAGCCAACGGGCACTATTTTGTCTGGCTTTGCTCCTGCCCTCTCTCTCCCTGGGGAGGCATAATAATCTCGGGCCAGCCTTATGACTTGGAATGATGGATGGACACACAGGCGTTTTCAAACAGATTAGCCCTCAATATCTCTATTTCAAGAATGAAATGTTGGAGAGAGATATTTCTAGACATCAGATTCAGATCTGTCTGGAAAGAAATGCCATCTGATCGGGGTATCCATTGCTCAGACCTCTGGCGTCTGAAAGAATTGCATTCTGCACCTGGACTGGGAAACGCCCGTTCCTCTTATTAAATTGTTTAGATATGAGACAAGACATTGGCCCACTTCTCACATCAAGCTAAGTTTATTGTGGAGCCCTTGTTGCTCTCTGAGCTTGTTTGTTTGTTTGGAGATATTTCATTACCCCACTAGGTAACATCATCAGTGCTAAAGAGGGTGGGTTTTGCTCCCTGTTTATGCACAGTAGAGTGCGTTCTCATTGTCAGTGGAGTTGTAGTTTTCTTCTTGGTAGACACATACAATAGAGATAAATCAAATTTTCATACCCTTCCAAAGAGACAACAGCAAAGCTAAGAAGAAAAGAAGAAGACCAGAACGTATCTTACACCCAGGCAAGCAGGGGTTAATACCAGATAATCAAGCAGAAAACAATACCCTAATCAAGGTTGCAGGGACAGGGAAGAGCTCATTCTGTAATGGCTGTTTCTGGCTCCCGCGGAGGGTGTCCCTTTCTGCTGACCACTAAGTGCTTCCCTCGGTTTACATGTTGGCTTAGATTTCAGATAGTCCTTGACTTGTGACCATAATTGGGATTAAAAAATTCATCCTAATTAGCAGTGTGGTCATTAAGTAAGGTATCACATGCTTGCAGCTAATTTCATAACCTTTTTTGCTGCACTTGTTAAGCAAGACATCACACTATTTTGATTAGTAAACCTTCCTGTTGGCTTCCCCATTGACTTTAGTTATCAGAAGCCAGCTGGGAAGGTCAGAAATGGTGATCACGTGACTCCGGGACACTGCAATCATTATAAATAGATGCTGGTTGCCAAGCATGCAAATTACAATCAGATGAGCATGGGGATGCTGCAATAGTTGTAAGTATGAGGAGCAATCATAAGTCATTTTTTTTCAGCACTGTCTTCCCTTCAAATGGTCACTAAAAGAATGGTCATAAGTTGAAAACTATCTGTATTAAAGAGATGGGATTCCTGGCTCCTGGAAATGCTTCTGCCTAACTGGACATATATGAGTTTAGTGCTCTTCTCAAAGGTGGACAACTTGCTTTTCAAAAATGTTTAGAAATATAGTAGTAACTGTCAGGAATGATCTTGGAGTCCTAGTGGACAATCACTTAAATGTGAGCCAGCAGTGTGCTGCAGCTGCCAAAAAAGCCAACACAGTGCTAGGCTGCATTAACAGAGGGACAGAATCAAGATCATGTGAAGTGTTAATATCACTTTACAATGCCTTAGTAAGGCCATACTTGGAATACTGCATCCAGTTTTGGTCAGCACAATGTAAAAAACCTGTTGAGACTATAGAAAGAGTACAGAGAAGAGCAACAAAGATGATCAGGGGGTTGGAGGCTAAAACATAAAGAACGGTTGCAGGAATTGGGTATGTCTAGTTTAATGAAAGGAAGGACGAGGGGAGACATGATAGCAGTCTTCCAATATCTCAGGGGTTGCCACAAAGACAAGGGAGTCAAGCAATTCTCCAAAGCACCTGACAGGCAGAACAAGAAGCAACAGATGGAAACTAACCAAAGAGAGAAACAACCTAGAACTAAGGAGAAATTTCCTGAAATTAGAACAATTAATCAATGGAACAACCTGCCTCCAGAAGCTGTGAATGTTCCAACAGTGGAAGTTTTTAAGAAGAGACTGGACAGCCATTTGTCTGAAATGGTATAGGGTTTCCTACCTGAGCCGGGGGTTGGACTAGATGACCTCCAAGGTCCCTTTCAACTCTGTTATTCTGTTAAGTGAACTATGCAATCATTAAGCAAATCCAGCTTTCCCCATTGACTTTGTTTGTTGGACAGCGGCTGGGAAGGTCACAAATGGTGATCACATGACCTCAGGATGCTGTAACTATCATAAATATTTGCTGGTTGCCAAACATCCAGATCAAAATTTCGTGTGACCATGGGGATGCTGCAACAGTTGTAAGTATGACAGCTGGGTATAAGTCACTTTTTTCAGGGCTGTTATAACTTCGAATGGTGGCTAAATGAATGTTCTAAGTCGAACACTACCTATATTCCTTCAGCACTCTACACAGTTTCAGAAATATATCTCCTAAATTCCTGCTGCAGGCTACTAGATAATCCTGGATAATAGCAATAGCACTTACACTTACATACCACTTCACGGTGCTTTACAGCCCTCTCTAAGCAGTGTACAGAGTAGGCATAATCAGGAACAGGGTTTTACAAAAGATTATCAGTCTCTGGGTTGACAATGTGCAGAAAGGCAAGAGAATCAACTCGAGAGGGTCTCTTCAGGTTTTTTTTTTAAATATTATTATATTTTTGGATTTGATGACTTCCAAGGTCCCTTCCATCATCATCATCATCATCATCATCAATTATTATTATTATTATTATTATTATTATTATTATTATTATTATTATTATTATTTTACCCTTGTCAAGCAGCTGCTAGCAGAGAAGCTCAGCATGCCCAAGGCAATATATCCAGGCCAATTTTTTATCTTCCCAGCATTGTGAAGAATAGACATATCGTTATTGAGATATTCTTGGGAACCTCTGAATTATGGAAAATTCTGGAAACACAAAAGACTCTGGAGCTGAGGAATACCAATGCATGTATCTCTGGTTCGGTAAAAAAAAAAGACACAAAAGAGCTTTGGAATAATTTAGAGAAAATTTTGCCATATAAAGCCTATTGGCTGTGCAGGGTATCTGATGGAAAGCAGATGCTTTTTAAGAATCTCAGACCACACAGATTTGATCCAAGAAGGCTCCTTAAAAATAACGGCACAGAAGTGCAAGATAAAGTTGTTTTCCTTCAAATGTCTCTGCCCCAACATTTTAACATGCTGAAATAATAGCATTAATGCTTCAGGATAGCCTGAGTTTGGATCAAGGAAAATCTAAAATACATCTGCAAGAATCCCCAAGGAGAATAGAGATATTATTTGAGCAAACAGAAGCTTCTGGTTTGAAAGCTAGAGAAAAATACTCCTTATCTGCAAGATGCAGAACACACCACAGGGCATTCTGGGGAAGAAAAGAGGATGAGATAAGCTTCCCCAAAGATACATTATATATGCATAATGGAGCAACTGCTCCAGTGTTTGGGGAAAAAAATTTAAAAATTTTTTTGTTGATCTTGATACAGGCTACAAAGGGAGACTGAAATGAAAAACAGAAAACAAATAGGCTTGCAAAGGATTAGTGAAGCTGTAATAAAATGTACACTGGCTGATGAATTGGGTTACATGTTAAGGATAACTTAAGGATGTACTGCAGCTAGTCCTTGACTTACAACAGTTCATTTAGGGACCATTCAAAATTACAACGGCACTGAAAAAAACGGACATATGACCATTTTACACACTTATGAACATTGCAGCATTCCCATGGTCATAAGATCAAAATTCGGATGCTAGGCAACTAGTTCATATTTATGACAGTTGCAGTGTCCCGGGGTCATGTGATCACCTTCTAACAAGGGAGGTCAAAGGGGAAGCCAGATTCATTTAACAACTGGGTTACTAACTTAACAACTGCAATGATTCATTTAACAACTGTAGCAAGAAAAGTCGTAACATAGAGCAAAACAACTTAACAACTGTCTCACTTAGCAACATAAATTTTGGGCTCAATTGTGGCCTTAAGTTGAGGACTACCTGTACATTTTCCAGATTTGAATTCCAGTTTGTTAAATATTAGTGAATTGGTCAGAAACATAGAGTTGAATTTCTTGCTAAAGATTATTCAGTAACAGCAAGAAAGGAATCAATAGAAGAAAGAAATCAGTTCCCTTGGGATTTGTGAATCTTCTAATAAGTGAAAAGCAACAGAGCTTGTATAGCCAACAAAATGTCACAAACAGAGAAACTGCACTGAAAGTCAGCACAAAAAAATAGAATATCAGAATAGATGTAGGAAATGAGCAGGCTGAGCCAGAGGGAGGAGCCAAGCATGTTATCAGCCTCAAGTCCCTTTGTGTTCACAAGAGATCTAAGTACCTTGAATTCTTTGAATTCCGTTTGCTCTTATCTATTGCCAATTTGCTTTGACTATTAATAGTTCAGATTCTTGTAGAGTGTTAAGGATGCAACAAACCTGCATTCATTTGAACTGCCTTGTATCCTGATTTCTTATGCCTGACAATATGGAGTGAATCAGGCAGATATAAATAAAAGAACTCATCATGAATTTCAAAATTGCGAATGTGCTACTCAACACTTTTGACTTGTCCATCCAACCACCCAAAATACAGGAATCATGGAAAATAAAGGAAACATGGTCCAAAAGCAATATTGGATGATCGATAAAATCTGCAGCAACCTCTATACCTATTGTATTGAGTCAAATAGGAAAAAAAGACATTTTGTCATTTCCTTGATGGCGCATCCTGTTTTTGTGGGTTATAACTAACAAGGCATAAGTTATTCAGTTCGTCACTTATGTGGAAAATACATTTGAAAGAAAATCACAGATTTCGCAATCCAGTAATGGAACAGGACTTGTGAATGGACAGATGTTTGACTATTAAAAGGAAAACAAGATTATTCATCAGATCTGTTGTTGTTACACCAGACTAGAATGAATTAGCAGAAAGAAAGGATCATTCTGTGCTGGAAATGTGTACAAATATGTTAGTTGACTCACACTTGGACTAAAAAAAATGGTGGGGAGAAGCTATTGCTATGCATTATTACTTTCAAAAGTGGCTACCCACTATAAAATGTATTCCCTTTGAATTATGGTTGAACAAAAAACACTGTTTGAAATGTATTGGGAGTTTTGGATCGGAACTGGATGCCTTTTGGATCAAAACTGAATCACCAGTTTCTTTTTTTTCCCCTTTGTTCAGAAAGAAAGCCTTTAATTGTTTTGATCTTGATTTTGATCACTCCCTGTCAATGCCCTGATAAATGCTTGGGAAAAGTCATGCTTAACGTTTTGAAAGAATAAGCGAGATCACAATTCAGGATACAAAATGCAATGACTTTTTTCTTTTTTTTTGAAAATATATTTTATTAATTTTTTTAATTTTTACAGAAGGAAGAAACTACTCAAATCAAATCATAGTGTTAAAATAAACAATCATCCATAAACAAAACATAAATACATTTTTCAATACATCTAATACTAATAACTCAACTGAAAATAATCATACCACACAATTAACATTACTGCTTGGTACCCCCACCACCACATCCCCCCCGACCCTAACCTTCCCCCCTCACTTACCAACTAACTACCTACTTTCCTCCCTCCTTCTCTACTTCTCTATATTCCACCCTCCTTACTCATCCCCCCTCTTACCAACTTTCTTTCTACTTTCTTTCTACTTTCCTCCCTCCTTCCCTATCTCCGTCCTACTCTTCCCCCTTCTTATCAACTTCCACTTACATCAGCCTTCACTCCTCCTTCCTCTTTCCAACAGATGTGGTGCCCAGAGGCCACCCGAGCAACCCCTTAATGACAATAATTACATATTCTTACATCCACCCCAATTACAGTTGAGAAAACATCATATATAAAATTATAAACCCTCCCTAACCCTCCCCCCCGACTTCCCAGAATGAGTACAGGGTAAAACAAAAGAAAACCCACTACATCAAGCAAAATTATTATATAATCCTAACAAGAATTTTAAACTATATACTATATACAATCTCTAAATCATTTCAATCCATTAAACAAAACAAACAAATCATCTTGTTAAGAATAATAATTTTCATTTACATATCTAAACCATCAATCTAAGTCAAACCTTAAATCACTTCAATCCATTGAGAGGTTATATAAAATCACCCAAACAATCAAGTTTTATATACATCTTCCAGTAATCAACCTCTTTCAAACCATTGAACATCAAATAAAAAAAAATTCATCTTTTTAGAAAAATAAACAAATAATATCATATCTTCCATTAAACATCCTCTCTTACATCTTACTTATAAAATTGGTCTTTAATTCAGCCCATAATCTTAGATTAGCCTTAAATCCTTACATTTAATTTTAAATTTCACTTCTTCAATCGACTTCAGGGCTTTCTCATCTGTCAAATAAACCTCCATAACAAATACAATCTATTTAGTCCATTTCTAACTTACATTCCTTCAACCTTATCAAATCACATAATGCTTATCTATCCCATCAATCAATCAATCAATCTAATGTCAAACCTAGATCATTTCAAAACAAATACATTCTTCATCAATTTAATTATATCTTCCATTAATCATCTTCTCTTACATCTTACTCATAATCTTAGTCCTTAAATCGGTCCATAATTTTGAATTACCCATAATTCCTGCATACAGTTTTAAATTTCACTCCTTCAGTCGAATTCTAGGTTTTTTCTTTAACCAGGTAAACCTCCATAACGACGCCTCCCTTCCAAATAATAAGTCTCTCTTCTTTACTTGCAATATCATTTGAGTCCAAATAAACCGTCTTAACCTTTGCATTAGTCCTCTGTTACTCTTAGCCATAAACTTTTGTTGAGATAACAATTCAAATCTCTGTCTTTGCTTTTCCCAATCCTCAGGCCCATAAGTAAATTGCTTCTTAAACTGAATCAATGTCTCTTTTTTCTCAATTAAATCCTCTTCTTGCTGCTTATCTAAAAGGAATAACCATCCCCTCCTTTCTTGAAACAAATCCTCTTCCTCCACTCCATCGATGAACTGTTTATCAAGCAAGATCCATTTCCCTTTATTCTCTTTATTCTCAGTACTGTCTTCTTCTTGTTCTTGTTCTTCTTCTTGTTTAGGTTGCACTATAAAATATTCAGCAGTCGGTTGTAAATCAGTTTCATTTGGAAAAAAAATCTGGTTAATATTTCTGTAATGGTCTCTTTCAGTATTGCTTTAATCTCTTTCACTATTACACGCCTTTCTTCTTGAGATTCATCAATACGATCCAAAATAAGTTTAACATTTGAATGTAAATTCCACTCCATTTTAAATTTAAAACAATCACTCTGGCTTTAATACAATTCCTACCACCGTCTCTCTAGCTTCGCTTACGAGAACAAGGAGAGAGAGAAAAAATGGAGAATTCACTTTCACTTTCAAACACTTTCCTTTAACAGTGAAAGCAGTGAAAGCTATACGCCATTTTGAAAGCATTATGTTGATTGTAGAAGTTAGAAATGAATAGCCAGAAAAACAATAAAAAAATACTTGCAATCCAGTAAGAACTCCTGTATTCACTCAGTCTGCTTATAGTCTCTCTTGCGTTCAATTTTTATAAGCAGAAGCGGTCACGGCGTCTTTCTCTGTCTGATGACAGAAGCGTCTCTGGGCAGGAGCGTTCTCAGGAGCTTAGGAAGCTATCACTCTTGATCCCTGAAAACTTTTTCAGGGATTTAAGAGGTGCTCAACCCTACTCCTGATGCTCTACACCTCTTCTTTGCCCGAAGAGGGGATTTTTCACCGCAAAAAAACCAGCTGATGTGCGCTGTTTTTTGCGGCTTTACAGACCCAGGGAACGGAGCCTCACAAAGGAGACTCTAGCGGCGCCGGCGGAGCCACCGGAAGTCGATGCAATGACTTTTTTCAAATTTGAGGCGTGGTTTTCTGAGGTTTGTTTGTTTGTTTCGTAGATGAGGAAATATTTTAAATTTTTAGGGCATCAACTAATGTTTTGGGGTGTTGACCACTTCAGAATGGCAGGAAACCATACCAAAAACTTGAGACATAGAAGGAACTTAGGTGGTGTCATTGTTGGAATGTATTTCTGTGCAACAACTACAGTAGTATTCAGCCAGTTCATGCAGTATTTATAAGTTTGGATCTATAGTATATACTCTATGCTCTTTTGTTCTGAGTAGAGTTTCCTGTTATAGTTATGTAGTCGAGCAGTAAAGCACATGGTGACTGTACTCTTTGTTTGCTCTGTGTGGAGCTTTATATAAACATAATTTCTAACAGGCGGAAGATCTGAATTAAAGGGGGAAAAAGATCCAGATTATAGATTGATTATGTAAACAGACAAATTGCATCCATGAATGTATCTCTATGGCTTAAAGGAAGAATGTTGTAACTTCAGAGGGAATGCCAGAGCTCTTGGCTAATCTATGTCATGACTAAGATACACCAGTGATTTTTTTATCAGATGGCTTGGTATGACTTTAGAGAAAGGCTGTTTCTGGCTGTCCACCATATTGAGTTCAGAAAGGACTCTTTCTAAATCTGACAAGGCTGAGTGCCTTTGGTAGGACACCCTCATGGGCTACTGTGGTGGGCAGAAGAGAAAAGCATCACCTGGCCAAAAGGGAATTGGGGCCACTTGCTAGCTGATATGCCTTCATAAAAAGAACCATCCTTGCCTTTGACTGAGCTGGGTCCAGCTCTCTGTACAGGTAATCCTTGACTTACAACTAATCACTTAGCAACCATTCAAAGTTATGTCGAGTGGTTCAAATATTTTTGAACATATTTATGATGGTTCCAATGTCCCAGGATCATGTGATCACCTTTTGCAACCTGACAAGCAAAGTCAGTGGCTAAGCCTGATTCACTTAACAACCGCATTACTAACTTAATGATTCACTTAACAACTGTGGCCAGAAAGGTTGTAAAATGGCACAAAATTCACTTAAGAAATGTCTCACTTAGCAACAGAAACTTAGGGATCAATTGTGGTCATAACTCGAGGATTATCTGTAATTAGCACATCTCATGGCTCTGACATGGACATGACCTCATGTCAGTCACAGAATTTCTCTATTGTCAATATTGTGTAAAAACTGGATTACTTTTTCAGGAGTTTCTGCAGGGAGGGGTGAATACCCAGTCAAGAGGACGATGGCATAAACATGCAGATCAAAAGCACAATGTGATGTGGGTAAAGAGGGGGCGGAGCTTAGATTGTGGCTGCCATCGTGACTTTTTTTGATGCCTTCCCTGCTGGCAGTCCTATGGCCATAAGCCAGTGTGGGATTCAGCCAGTTTGTACCACTTCGGCAGAACCGGGAGCTAATTTTTTGTTGCCCAAGCCCAGAATGGACTTCCAGAAGTGGTATCCACACAGAGAACCAGTTGTTCACATCCATAAACCGTTTCTCAAGTCTCTACTTCCTCCTGGATTAAACTTCTCACAACTTCCTTGCTATCAAGTCTTGCCATTTTGCAAATGCTTTGTCTTCAGCCAGCCAGCTCCTAACTTACAATGCTGTGTAAAGGAGGTATCCTTTCTCACCAATCCAGGCCCATAAAAATATTTTTTACATTGGGCAAAAATCTGCTGAGTTGGGCAAGGAATCCTGCTTTGGAAGGGTGCCACAATTTTAAATCATAGTTAATCTGAGTGCAATCTTCTTTCTGTCTCTCCACTTTTCACCCACAGAGGACTTGTCATCCTGAGGCTACTTGGAATTTTTCCAGTTCAAAAAGCAGTTATTGCTCAAGCTTTCCTTTGGGGACACAATTAAATCCTCTTCACTAGGTCATGCAAAAAAAAATTTTTTTGAAAAAGATGAGGCTCGAGGCATGAATCATAAAAAATATCTGGGGGGGAGGGCTCTGAACCCTCTGCTTCAGTTGCCAAATTCTAGAAATTGCATCTCTCTTGAATAAAGTTTGTAAATTGGTTCACATGTAAAGGGAGAGATTAGTAACTGCAGCAGCTTCATTCTCGTTGCCTGGATTTCTTAACCTTTCTACCGGTACTACCCTTATACTCTCTCTCTCTCTCTCTCTCTCTCTCTCTCTCTCTCTCTCTCTCTCTCTCTCTCTCTCTCTCTCTCTCTCTCTCTCTATCTCTCTCTCTCTGTGTGTGTGTGTGTGTGTGTGTGTACAGAGTACATAAGCTGTATACATTATACACACACACACACACACACACACACACACACAAAAAATACGGAGTTCCGGCACCTTTTTTTTTTTTTTTAGAAAAAAAGCACTGCATAATGTATATATACACACAATATATATAGAGACACACACACATACACACACATTTATCTTTCATTTATATGGTGTCTTTAAAACAATATTTTTACTTTAGGGGGGGGAAATCAGGAGCAGTTGCTAGTTCTTAAGACTGCAAAATCAGCCGGTGCATTGCAGATATGCAGGAAGAAACTTCTGGCCATTTCAGTCTGCAAAGCCAAAGAGTGCTTAAAAGGAAAAAGTGGTGTGTTTTTTTTCAAATATTACATGGTTTTTTGTGGCAGAAACATCTGGCAGGCAGCAATTTTTTTATATATAATATATAATGATCTAAAGGAGAAAGCTGTAAGAAATTGTTGGCAACTTGGAAAAACCATGTGCCAGCAGAAATACAGTAGCATTATAGTTGTCATTTTAATTGCAACCACTTTACATAATTTACATCTGAAAGCACCTCATTCATAAGCCACAAAATATACCAGCTCTTCAATCCACGGAGTACTACATTCATTCTTTATTGAAACTTTGCAAAACTAAAATGATATTATTGGGTTATTATCTGTGTGCATATGCATAGGAATTCTCATATAAAAATGTTTTGTTGTTTTGTTCTCTTTTCTTCCACTTTTTTTTGTTAAGTAATACCTCTCCAAATTGAAAAAAAATAACTGTAATTGTAATTAATTCATGAGAAAATTGCCAAGAGGTTACTTCAGGAACCTTTCGTTAAAATAATTAAATCATATAAGTACAGTGGGCAAGCTTTCTCCAACATGCTGCCATCTAAATATTTTTGTCTACAACTCATAAGAGTTCAATGATACTGAAAAAAGTAACTTCTAACTGATCCTCCCAGTTACAACTATTGCTCCATCCCCACGTCAAAGGATCAAAATTCGGGCACATGGCAGCCAGTAGACATTTGCTATGGTTGCGGCTCCCCAAGATCATGTGATCACCATTTGTGATCTTCCCAGCAAGCAAAGTCAATGGGGGAAGCCAGATGCGGATCCAGATTGGGGACTGCGAGATTCACTTAATAGCTGAAGTGATTTAGTTAACAACCATGGCAAAAAAAGGTCATAAAATCAAGCAAAACTCATTTAATGACCACCTTGCTTAGCAATGGAAACTCTGGTGCCAGTTGTAATTGCAAGTCAAGGACTATCTATAAATCTATTTTACCCCTGCAGTCAGCTATCAATACACCTGAATTGACTGAATTTTTCACTATTTTAATCCTGATTCAAAAGTATTTAATTTATCTTATAAACTCTACAATTCCTTAGCAACTAAACCAATTTGACCAAAGATGTACTTTGCTTTATATGCTGAAAAAGCATTCAGTATAAAATTAAACAGAGTGCATTTTCTCCATTTTCAGGGTTTAAACTTTAGACAAATGTTTCATGAAATCAAGAAATGCACATTTCCAGTTTTACAGTCATTGCAGTGAAAGAGTATTCTTGATTAGCTTAAATAATGACAAGTTGACCACAGTTCTTTGCTTCTGCTTTTGCTGCATCTAAATTGTAATCTAGATTTTGATACAAAAATAGTTCCTGTCACGAAACATTCATTAAAACTCAGGAAAAGTGCATGTGATTACATACAACTAAAATGGTCTTATAAATATAAAACCTAATCAAGTTATTGTCTAATATGTAACCTTCCTTCCTTCTATCTTAGAAGGGCTTCTGTTAAAATGTGTTTGTTATCTTATGCTACTGTTTTAATTTATCAGCATATGTTTGATATTTAATGTTTCTATCAAGAATATTTGGCAAAGATTTATACCAACATTTATTTGGTGTGAAAGGCATACAAAAATAGTATGTTATGATGTTAGTAATTAAATTATTAATAGTAATCAGGGCAGCAATTCTGTGGTCCCTGAGAAAGAGATTTTATTTCAGAGGGGAAATTTGATGTCAGAAACAGTCTCCAGTACAGTCCAACAGAAAGATCTGAGTGTGGCTGTTTCTGAAACTGGATAGGTAAAAGGAATTACACTGGAAGAGGATTATAAAAGGAGATAAATGCTAAGTCTACATGGGATGGCAAAGCGTTTCCCCAGACAAAGTAAAGGGGCTCGTCCTGAGGTGATTTTCTTAAGTTCATGACAATTCTCAAGTTTCATTGCTAGAACTGTTCTGTAGAGCCAGTATTTGGAAAGAAAAGGAAAAAAAAGCATAATGTTCTTTTTTGGACCAGGATTTGATTTATTTATTGTTTTAGTACTTAAAGTGGAAGAAATACTGAGAGATTTATGAGAAATGAATTTCGTTTGAGATAATTTGAAGAAATTAGGAGGAGGAATATAGTAAGGTAGTCCATGACTTATGGCTGTCCAACTGTCCATTGCCATACAGTTGTTAAATGAGCTGTATCTGATTTTAAGATCTTTTTTTACTGTGGTTGTTAAGCAAATCTGGCTCTCCCTCCCACCTTGACCTTTTTTGTCAGAAGCCCCTTTGGTCAGCACAAAAGGTGGTCATGTGACTCGGAACGCTGCAACTGTCATAAAGACAAGCCAATTGTGAAGCACCTAAATTCTGATCACGTGACCACGGAGACGTGACCATAGGGATGTGTCATAGTTTGAAGTGCAAGGACCAGCTGTAAGTCACTTTTTTCAGCGCCACCATAACTTTGAACAGTTATTAAACAAATGGCCCTAAGTTGACGATGACCTGTGGCATAAGTCTCTGGAGATTCTTAGTCATCCTGGTCATGGTTGTCCCAAAGGTGCTTTTTTCAAGAGGCAACTGGAGTTCCTTTGTTTTTCCTCCAAGATGTTTTGCTTCTCATCCAAGATGACCAGAAGGAGTATAAATCCTTCCATTCCCCACCCTCCAGCCAGAGCTGAAGAAGCTTCTTGGATGAGAAGCGAAACGTCTTCAAAGAGAAACAAGGAAGTCCAGCTGCCTCTTGAAAAAAGCACCTTTGGGACACCTTTGGTATAACTTAATGACAAACGAGATAAATTCTTTCTTTCTTTTCAGAAGCTAACTGTTCTTATTTCAAATTCTTCACCACTGGGGAGAATGCCAACATCTTCCTAAGGACTACAAAAAAGGGTAAGTCCATCGCAGGCATTCAGGTTGAAGTTCTGTGTGGCAGGAAGGAAAGGAGCTACAGTCCGTGTGTCAGTCAAGAGCCTCTGCATCCCATACTTTTGAAATTAGAAAGATTTTTGGTGCATGTGCTGATTCAAGGAGGTTTGGAGAGGGGCTGTCTGAATTGATGAGGGGGTTTCACCACAGTCATCCTCAAACCTGCCATTAAGGACAAAGCATCACATTTCCGTTATTCTAAGGGATCTCTCTTGTTGAATCGGCCATGTATTATCCACCAATCATGCTGAATAGAGGGGGAAAGGAGCAAGCCATCTTGCCACCTTGCAAAGCAGTATTTCTCAATCTCAGTGAATTTAAGACATATGGACTTCAGAATTCCCTAGCCAGCGTGGGCTGATGGGGGAATTCTGAGCATTGAAGTCCATTCATCTTAAAGTTGCTAAGTGAGGAAACCCTGCTTTAAATGATTGACACAACCCTAACCTGCTGCTCTAAAATGGGTGGAACATGCAGTGTTCTCTCTATTCAAATCAGAATTTGAGTATGAGCTACTGGTAACATTTACATTTTCCGAGCCTGTGGTTGGAGACTGGATGAACGTTGCCCAGTTCAACTGGATCCAAGGCTGGCCTGTTGAAAAACAGGCACACCACTATCTTTTTTTCAAAACCAGTGGAACCATCCCGCTTCTGAAAGACACATTTATCCCTCACATGCTTCATCCCCAGAGGTCTCAAGCAACCAGGAAGAGCGGGGATTTAATACACAGTTGGCCACACCCACAGCTACAAGGACCATGTCCATTTTCTCAGGACTAATAGACTCAAACTCATCCCTGAAAACATCACAAGACGGCTTCAGCCACCTGTTTAGAACTCCAGGTCTAGCTGAAGGCCAACTCATAGTGAACCTGAGCAATGTTATCTACTGGGTGTTTTGAATAGCTCTCACAGGGGTTTTGCAGATGCTCCATGTTCTACAAGTGTCTAGATTTCCCTGCACAGGTCTACTGGCCAATATGCAGAAGAGAAGGATGGAGAAATAAATCTTTTTTGCCACTCTTATCACCACGTGGTAAGTATTTATGTCTAGTTAGATTCCTTCCTAATTTCCTCCCAATGGGGATCTAGGTGTCTCTTCTGTTGCTTTACAACAAATGTCAATCATCCAGGTCATCGTTGCCCCAAACGTACTTTTTCCAAAAGGTAACTGGACATTCCTGGAATCCAGTTGCCTTTTGGGAAAAAAACACTTTTGGGAAATGCCACAACAAGCAGGCCAAAAGTCTGCATGCTAAAATTCTGCAAGCCAACCTAAACTTTTGTTTGTTTACTTGCTTATATTTCATATTTCTCAACCGCCCATCTCCCTCAGAGATTTTACTGCCACCACCTTATTCCAGATGGCAACTGAGGTCTCAATGAAAATGTTTATCAAAATCTCAGAAAAAAGCATGATTCTGTTTCTGGATTAAATTCTTAAACTATGCAACAATCACTTTGGAGAATAAACATTTTTTCTGCTCTTCAGGTTCTGCAGCTCCTGCTTCTAACTTGACTTCATCTAGATTTCTTCTGCAATCATCCTAAATTCCCTCCAGATGTGTTGGGCTAAATCCCATAATTCTTGGACTGTCAGCCATGTTGGCTGGGGACTATGGAAATTGAAATCCAAATCATTAGGAAAGCATAAAAAAGCAAAAGCCCAGATAATTACAGCTAATCAGAAAATGAATGGGCATTTAATGTTTGTAAAAATAAATTTGTTGGTGCTTCTATGCGCAAATATACTAACAACTTGTCATCTTAAAGGGTGGAAGGGGGTTAAATTGTGAAATTGTGAATTTTTAACTGAGGGTCTTTAATGTTGTACACTGCCCAGAATCACTGTATGTGAGTTAATTGGTTATATGCATTTATTTAATAAATAAATAGCTCTCATAACTATAGAAAACATTGAGTTGATAATGGCACAGTCACAATTCAATAATCCAGTTACAAAGTATGTTGAAATCAATTTCTACCACCTTTCATAGTTTAAATTTAAGAACTCCGCCACCCAATAAATCTGGGCATTCTTTTAGTCATTACATTTTTGAAAAATCTCAAACAGTTAATCACTGCAGCTTCCTTTAGGGCTGTAACTGCAGCTTTCAATCAAAAAAGATCTTTAAATGTTCATGAAAAATGCTCCCAGGATATTATTCAAAAGATCTCAAATTACACTGAAGGTTGCTGGGACTGAGAAGAAATAGCTATTCATCTTTTGGGAAATACGATTATATCCCCAAAAGACAGATAGATAGATGGATGATAGATAGATGAGATAGATTAGATTAGATACATGAGAGATGAGAGATGAGAGAGAGGGAGGGAGGCAGGCAGGCAGGCAGGCAGGAAGTGGGGGACGTGATGGCTCAGTGGTTAAAGACACTGAGCTTGCCAGCTGGGAAGCTGACAGCCTGAGTTCAAGACACAAGCACCATGTGACAGGGTGAGCGCTTGTTACTTTCCCCAGCTCCTGGCAACCTAGCAGTTTGAAAGCATGCAAATGCAAGTAGATAAATAGGTACCACTTCAGTGAGAAGGTAACAATGTTCCATTCACCTCGGCATGACCATGGAAGTATCTTTGGACAATGTTGGTTCCCTCAGCTAAGAAACAAAGATGAGCACCATCCCTGAGAGTCAGACATGACTAGATAGCAGAAACCTTTACCGTTACCTACCGTAGATCAAACTCGCAATGTCATGTGACGTGTCACGACGTATCATGACTTTTTTGCCATTGCCGGCAATGGGGTGGGCGTGGTTTTGCTATGATGCATCCAGCCCGCGGGCCGGCAGTTTGACACCCCTGACCTAGATAGATAGATAGATAGATAGATAGATAGATAGATAGATAGATAGATAGATAGATAGATAGATAGATAGATAGATAGATAGATGAGAGAGAGGGAGAGAGGGAGAGAGAGAGAGAGAGAGAGAGAGAGAGAGAGAGAGAGAGAGAGAGAGAGAGAGAGAGAGAGAGAGAGAGAGAGAGAGAGAGAGAGAGAGAGAGAGAGAGAGAGAGAGAGAGAGAGAGAGAGAGAGAGAGAGTATGTGCTGGTATGTGACTTGTGTCTCCACTGCTTTTTCTCTTCCATTCTCATTGCTATTAAGTCCACATCTTTCTGAGCTAAACCTAATGATTGCTCACATTATAGCCCTGAGCATCACATTTATGTACTCATGCCAGTGTGTATTGCTCTAAAATGGTCTTCACCAACTTGATACCTCCAGTTATTCCTGGCTGTAGTCATGCTAACAAGAATTATGACTTGGCAGTCAACACATGAAGAGGGAAGCAGCTACTTTACATCAATGTTTCTCACCCTTGGTAACTGTAAGATGTGTGGGCTTCAACTCCCAGAATTCCCCAGGCTGAAATCCATGCATCTTAAAGTTGCCAAGGTTGAGAAACACTGCTCTAGATATTGATGATTTCTTGCTGGCCACATCAGAGGTAGCGCACAAGTTATCCTGCCAGTGTGCCCCTGTTTTCCTCTGTGAAATGTTGGGTGGAATGAAATGACTTTTTCTCCCCTGCTTGGCAACACTGCATAGAACTGAACATCACGGCAGCCGTTGTGTCCCTCCTCAGCATCACCTTGATGGCCATGGGATCCCTCTGCATCACAATGGCCCTGAGCAAAGGAGTTGAGTTCCTCCTGAAGCCAGCATCATGCTTCTTTATAATATCAGGTATGAATTCTGCAGAGCCTTCTTTTCTTTCCTGAAATAGATGGGGTGGAAGGAATGGGGGGGGGATATTCTTTTAACCATGACATTTCTTAAAACAGAGGTGTCCAATCTTGACAATTTTATTGTCAAGCATGGTTGGCTGAGGAATTCTGGGAGTTGAAGTCCACAGGTCTTAAAGTTGCCAAGGTTGGACATCCCTGCCTTAAAACATAAGGAGGCCACAGATCCACCTAAGGATAGATAAAAGGAGCCACACAAGGCCCTTCTAAGTGGCCCAGCTTAATCCAGTGTTCCGCCCTATATTGCTTGTTTGTGGTCTTGATTCACAGCTGGAAATATCTCAAGGGGAACATCCTACACCAGTGATTTATAAACTTGTCAACTTTAGGGCATGTGGACTTCAACTTCCAGAATGTCCTAGGGAAGTCTTGGAGATGAAGTCCACACATCTTAAAGATGCCACATTTGAAAAACACTGCCCTACACTGTCTTCTTGTCAGGCACAAAGAATCAGGAGCATTCGCAATGTTGCTGCATAGAAGATTTATTCAAAACTACAGACAAGAATCTAGTCAACTAATGGTCAGCACAAAATTGGCACTTAATAAGGGTCAATGAAATTCATGGGCTGGACTTGGATCTCTTGTAGTGATGCAAGAATTATAAATTGATGACATGTTTAACTCCACCCACTAGTTCTGCCTGCTCTTCTCCTACACCTTTCTCTTTTTTATTTCCCTCCCAGGACTGATGGTGTTGGTGACTTTGGAGATTTTCCGACAATCAGTCCGGTGCCTTATCACCTCCAATGAGACCATCCCACTGGAATATGAGTATTCCTGGTCCGTGGCTTGTGCAGTGTCTGCAGGAGCAATTCTGATCTTTGGGGGAGCCTCCTTCATCCTATTGTCTATCCCAAGTTTGCCCAAAAAGCCTTGGGAATATTGCATCAGAAAGAGAAGCACTAGTGAACATACTTCCTAAAAATCTTTAGAGGAAAAAAGAATCAATCTTCCCCATTCTATCTCCCACCCTGTTTTTCCAGCTTCTGGACATACTTTTCTTGTAAATAGAACCAGTTGTGCGTGTCTTGTTTGAATTTGGGGTGGGGGAGCCAGAGGGGACTATGAGAAAAGAGCTTTGTTGATGAATGAGAGACAGCTGTGTTAGTGAACTGAGACACTAACAAATCGAGGGAAGATAAAGGGCTGTATTTAAAACCAGTTTTTACAAATAGTTATTTTTAACTCAACAAGAGGACTTGTGTCTTGAAAGTCTTTTAAATTCACCCCGAGGTCAGACAACAAAATGTCATTTCAATTTCCTACTTTAGCCAAGAACAAAAATTACAATTCTTCTGTTAGAAAAATTAAAAGAGCATAAAACAAAAGAATCTTGCAATTTGGTTTACCTGTTCGATTTTTTTTCTTTTTTGCATACCCTTCAGATTCACCCAAAAAATATGATCTCTAGCTAGGTCCTTTAAGAATGATAGGGAGACATCGAAGTTACCAACCTAATTTCCCAAACCTGAATTCTTAACCTATCATTTGGGGAACCTGTAAAGGATCCATAGGACCTGAATACCTTTTGTTCAGATGAATTTCCATCCAACATCTTGCTAGTTAACTAGCCAAGATTTAAAACAGTGAGAGCAATTGGAGAGGCAGAATTTTCAAAACTCATTTTTTTCTCCCTCCCAGCATTAAGTGTCATCATTTAAAAAAAATAGCTCTTGCAACTTTTCCAATGAATAATACTTCTAAGAGCTCAGTCCAGCTGATAAGCTGATATGAATTGCAGCTTTCCTCTCAGAGAAGGCACACACAGACAATTTAGGCAAGGAAACCACTTAGAGAAGGAACTTTCTTTATTTAAGAGTAATTTCTGAAGGGAAGTGGAGAGAAAGTTGCAAGCAACTACAGGTCTACATCATGAGTTTATATGTTGATGCCTAACCAGCATCCTTTGTCTGCTTTAGAAATCATAGCCACTCTCAAGTGACAATGGTTAGTTTCTTGGTTTGAAACAATTGTTTTCCACTGTCTTTTGGATTCCAGAATGTGAGACTGGATATATGAAGCAGTGGTTCTCAACTTTTCAGGCCGAGACCCCGACCTGCGCCGCGCATGCGTGGTGCGACGGCCCAAATCGCGCATGTGTGGCACGATGGCCCGAATCATGCATGCGCGGTGTGCGCGCGACGGCCCAAATTGCGCATGTGCGGCGCGATGGACCGAATCGTGCATGCGCAGTGTGCACGACGGCCCACATCACGCATGCGCGGCACGCGCGATGGCCCACATCATGCATGCATGGCACGCGACAGTCCACATCGCGCATGCGCAGTGCTACCCTGCGCATGCGCGGTGCTGCCCCCTGCGCCGGCCGAGGGGAAATGGGGGAAAAAATGGCAGACTGCGGTGTTTGGCGACCCCCATGAAATGGTCGTTCGACCCCAAATGGGGTCGCGACCCACAGGTTGAGAACCGCTGGTTTAAAGCAATTGAAGGCAGTCATGTGAACATAGGGAATTCTGGGAGCTGAAATCCACATAGCTGCTGAAATTGAGAAACACTGTTTCTCATGACTACGGTATAGAAATGAGCCACTAAAAAACCTATATTGCACTTTGCTATTTTGTGCTGATTTTCCTCAAAATCCACATATTGCCTTGGACTGACAGGGATTAATGCATCAGTGAGTCTTAGAAAGGACTGCAAGCCAATTTGCTTTGATTAAGGAAGGCAGAGTTTTTCAACCATACTGGCTAGGGCAGCAGTTCTCAACCTTTTCTGGGGCTCGACCCTGGCCCGCATCGCGCATGCGCGGTGCAACGGCCCGCATCGCGCATGCGCGGTGCAACAGCCCGCATCGCGCATGCGCGGTGCAACGGCCCGCATCGCGCATACGTGGCGCAACGGCCCGCATCGCGCATGCGCGGAGCAACGGCCTGCATCGTGCATGCATGGTGCAACGGCCCGCATCGCACATGCACGGTGCAACGGCCTGCATCGCACATGCGTGACGCAAGTTTGTCAACCATACTGGCTAGGGCAGCGGTTCTCAACCTTTTCCGGGGCTCGACCCTGGCCCGCATCGTGCATGCGCAGCGCAACGGCCCGCATCTCGCATGCGCGGCACAACGGCCCGCATCGCGCATGTGCGGCGCAACGACCCGCATCACGCATGCGTGGTGCAACGATCCGCATTGCGCATGCGTGGCGCAATGGCCCACATCGCACATGCACGGTGCAATGGTCCGCATCGCACATGCGCGGCGCAACGGCCTGCATTGCGCATGCGCGGCGCAACGGCCCACATTGCAAAGGGGGGAAAATGGCCGGCCCAAAAAAAAATGGCGGACTGCGGTGTTTGGCAACCCCCATGAAATGGTCGTTCGACCCCAAATGGGGTCGCGACCCACAGGTTGAGAACCGCTGGGCTAGGGGATTCTGAGAGTTGAAGTCCAGCCATCTTAAAGTTGCCAAGATTGAGAAACATTGATGTAAGAAATAAAAAAGCATGGATGATATTTCTCTTCACTGCCTCAATTTGTTCCGAAGATAACCTCTGTTTCTATGGTGACAGGAAGGACCATTCCCATTTCTTTTACCAGAGTCAAAGTTGGCTGCTTTGCTTTGCTGTATTTGGGGAATGAGGGAGAAGGGTGGCAAAATTATTTGGGGGGGGGGAATCGTGCCTTTTGTTTTCCTGTTCTGTTTTTTGCAAAACTAAATAAATGTTTGAAGTACATCATCATAGTGAGATGGTTATTTGTGGTAAATCACACCTTGTTACAGACGGTACAGAGTCAATAAAATGGTTCTACAGAATAATTCCAGGGGGTGGGCCGTTTCATTGAAATCATATCTTTTTTTCTTGAATTGCTAGACCAGATTTCATGAATCTTTAGCCAAAACTGCCTGAGAAAGTTTCCCCAGAAATTTGTTTTGCCGTATATTGAAGTTCTTTGATGGGCAATATTAATTTGTATTCTGGGGCAAAACTGAAAGCTACTGAATATTCAGTTGCAGTCAGATGTCAGTAAGATATAGGTCAAAAAGAACAGCAACGGTGCAATTTAAGCTCTGCCTTTTTTTTAAAAAAAATGAGAGGAATTTCAGTCACAGCATTGTGACCAACAGCTTGACTTTATTATTATTATGTATCATCACACAGTCAGCCAGATGTTTAGACTGGATTTGGCATCTTTATCCAGTCCTTCCCAACGACAGGAGATAGGCAAATATTCTTGTCTGATGATATTTAAAAGTATCATCACAGAATGTAAACTGTTCCATGCAAAGCTGCCTTTTGCAATTGACTGGTGGTGATTTTGTCAATGATGATGGTGTTCAGATGATATATTATTATAGTACACCCAATATAATATGCTGGCATCCCTGCAAAGTTTCCATAGCATATTAATTTAGGTGATGCAGTCTTTTAAAAGTGGTTTTTGAATCGATTTGTTGCATCTCCAAGTCATTATAAGACAATTTAAACTAATCTATGTGAAATGTAATACAAACAAGCCCTTTAAAAAGAATTTTTCTTCATTATTTAGGGCTGAGGCCTAGCAGAGGCCCAGAGATTGGGGAGTGAAAAGAAAAATTCTGCAGTCTTGTGAGAAGAGATTACAGAAGGGAGGGGGGATGCCAAGGAACAAAATCACATGTGGGTTTGCTCCAGCTGGCCTTACACAGAGAGCTTCTATTCCTCCTTGTCAGCATCTCAGCCCTGGGACAGGGCGTCCCACGGCAAGGGTCCTCCAGCAACGCTTACGACTCTCTCCTCAGTTATTCTGGTTCTGCTCTGGGCCTCTCCAGTTACATGCTGGGATGTAAACAGTGCCCTGATCTCTCTTTTTGGTCTCTGCAGAGTTTTGCACAGCAAGGAAACAACTCGCCACAAAAAGACAAGTTCTGGGTCTTGTTTCTAAGCAACCGCCAGCTTTCCCTTTAATCTGGATTCCCCTACAAGGGGAGCTTGAGCGGGCATTCCCCCAGGGACAGTTTCCCCTTGCTTTTTTAAGGATGCAGCAATGTGAAATCATCCACCTTCCTATTCAGGTTTAAAGATACGAATAATCTGGTCTGCAAACGGAAGATTGTTTAAGTGGCAATTGTAAGGCTACTTCCTTGAAGCCAGAATAAGCCAGTAGCTGGCCAGCATTTCCTCCAACTGGCCAAACAGAGCAATGCCAAAATGGATGCCCCTCTCCAAAGCCTCACAACCAGTTTACAGCAGAAAAGCAACAATAAGCGTTTTTTAAAAACAGGTCACTATTTGCAAAGCTGTTCCAAAGCCCAAGGCCAGAACAATGGACCACAATGGCAGCTTAGCAGCTTTGGGGAGGGAAGGGGCGAGGGAGGGGGGGAGAAAGCCAAAGAGCTGGAAGGAGCGGACTGGCAAGGGTTCAAAGGAGCTCCAATGCTGCAAAAATGAAATTTTGCTATTGGAGCTGCAGTGCAGCTGAGCTGAGGAGAATCAATTCAGCTGCTTCCCATCCATGACGGTATGGGGTTATGGGGGTGTGGCACCACGCTGGGAGTGGTGCCAATGCTCAGTGTGAAACTAGAACAACCCATCCAAACAATTAGGAACAGGACTACTAATTTAGTGCAAATTCTTGTGCATTTGATCACAGCTTGACTTGCAAAAATCAGGAAGTGAGGGAGATTAAAATAGGGAGAAATGCATTTGGTAGATTTATCCGTGATTAAACAGCCTAATGGCTTTCAAAGAGGCTGCTTTGTGGCTGATAAATTTAATTTTGGATCCCAGGACTGCTTTTTTTTTCTACCAATTTATCAGAGACCCCACTTTTCCCACTTAGATATATTCTGGGTGTGAATAAGTTCTTTCTGCCAGATCTTCGTGACATTCCCTTCATCTCCCTTCTAACCCATACCTGAGACAGGTATCCTTAAATTATCCTTAGTAAATTGGCTGTTAAATAAGCATTTCCCCCATTAAACAAGCCATAAGCTATAGCTTGTTTTGCTTCAGATGAAGTTTAATGTCCTCATCACTGTCACAGTCAGGTGACCTCTGGAGTCATGGGATCAGCCCACCCCTACAGTAGTCCTTGACGTATGACTACAGTTGGGTCCAGTATTTCTGTTGCTAAGCAGGGCAGTTGTTCAGCAAGTCACACCCAATTTCACAACTTTTTTTGCCAGAGTTCTTATAAATCTCTGCAATTGTTAATGAATCATGCAGTTAAAATGAATCCAGCTTCCCTTCTCTTCCTTTGTTTATTGGAAGCCAGCTGGGAAGGTTGCAAATGGTGATCACATGACCTCCGGATGGTGCTACAGCCATCATAAATACATGCCGGTTGCCAAGCACCCAGATTTTGTTCACATGACCGTCATGACTGATGGGAAATCACCTTTATTCGTGCTACGGTAATTCTGAACAGTCACTAAACAAACTGTTATAAGTCAAGGACTACTGTATTAGTCATTCAGGCTGGTGAAGGCCCACACTATTCTCATCATCTTGATTTCCTGGAACATTTTCCTTTGCCCACAGGGAGAATCTATTATTTAAATCCAAAACTTTAAGGGGGGAGGCAGGAGGGGGGAGAGGGTTCTGTATCTTAGGTTCAGGAGGTTGTTAAATTGTCCCATATATTCTAGCTAATGTGTCATGTTTTTTCCTGCATTGCCTGGAAAATCTGGATTATTCAGACAGAGTAGGGAGGAAAATTTGAAGTGTATCTGGCTTGCATGCACAGACAAAGCTACAGCCCCAACAGGATTGCAATCCAGCTTAGCAGACAACCAGCTTCTCCAGGCAGAATGGAGAAACTTTCATTCATATCTTAAAACCAACTGTATTGAAAGCCCTGAGATTTAAACACCCAGTAAACAACTTAATTTCTATTTATTTTCTGTGGTTTGAGCTTGGGAAAATTTGTCCCATGCTGGTGCATGTATTCATGACTCTGAGCAAAAAAATGGGTAGCATCTATCCAGTTTTTACCAGAAAATTTAGGATTTCAACTGACGTCTCTTAATTAATAAAGGCTTTGTTTAAATTAGATGTGTATCCTATCAACAATATTAAAAAGAGCAGGGATGGGAGTCAAATAAAGATAATGGTTCTTTCCAAGCACTCATACTTGGAAGTGTTTTTTTCCTTCTCTTTTCAATTTTTTGAGGTAAACAAGGACCAAATTTTCAAACCTCTTTTTATTAAGCAATACCATCCAGCTTAATATGGAAGATTTTTTTTCTGTCAGTCTTCCAAAACCATTACATTCCTCAAGGATTTCAATCTGACTTTAATTAAATTGTATTATTTAAAGCTGAATCTTGAATTTGTGGTATTAGGATGAAAAGGAAGATCAATTCTATTTCAAATTTTACAGTTCGTAACACAGCAAACTTTGAGAGCATCCAGTCTTATTGGCATGGGTGTAACTCGTGGTGTTGTTATCTTTGTTTAAATAATACATCTTGTTCTTAGATGCATTACTACAGTCTACTTAACTAATTTTTCATTAGAAAAAGAATTAATTTGACAAATTATTGGTGGAACCAGGCCTAATTTACATACATAATACTTCTTGTACTTAAGTCTCCAAGGCAGGTCTCAGATCAGATCCCAACCTCCCTCTCTGCTCCTCCATGTTGAAGCTTGCTTGTGTTTATCTCCTGTTGTTCAGGTTGATTTAGAATGTAGGTTTAGTGTTTTTCTAGCATAAATATGAAATCAAAACACAAGACTCAAAGCAGGATTGGCCAACTTGACAAAGTTAAGACTTGTGGACTTCAACTCCCAGAATTCCCCAGCCAGCATGAAATTCTGGGAGTTGAAGTCCATAAGTCTTAACATTGCCAAGGATGGAAATCACTAACCCAAACTAATAATAGACAGTAGATACTGGAAGGATCTCCTCCAAAGGAATTGTGAGAGATACATCCCTGAAGACAACAAGATGCTCTCATTTATTCCCAAATGGTGGGAGGAATGATGCATGTATATATATTCACAACTAATAATGTAATAGATATCAGGTTACTTCCTGCCCTTCTGTTATCTACAGAGAACAATGGTCTCAGAAGAAACATTTGAATCTTGAGATTTAGGGATTGCTATGGGAATGTTCTGATAAAACTTACCATGGGCCACTGTGAGCTACAAGGCCATTCCTTATGTCCCAATTTGTTTGTTTCTCACCTTTATTATTTTTTACAAATAATTCAAGGCAAACATATCAGATACAACTTCTTTTTCATATTTTCTCCACAGCAACAACCCGGTGAGGTGGGTAGGCTGAGAGAGAGTGATAGGCCCAAAGCCACCCAGCTGGCTTTCATGGCTAAGAGGGGACTTGAACTCGTGGTGGCCAACTTTCTAGCTTAGTGCCTTAACCACTACACCAAACTGGCTATTAAACAGTCCCATTCTGGGGAATTCTGGGAGTTGAAATCTATACATCTTAAAGTAGCCAAGTCTGACAAACACTGCCATAGACAATCATAATAAAAGTCATTTTAATCTTCCTGTGGAATTTATTTCTTAGTCTGGTCTATATAGCAGGGCTAACAGTATCCCCAAAACTGTGGATTTTATTCAGTTATAGTCCTTTTCATCCCTGTCATGACTTTCCTTGGAAAACAGGAAATCTCTTCTCCTGCAATTACTTACTCACTTCCATCTTTAAGGGGTTTTTCCCCTAGGGAAATGAAAGAAGACACAAGGATGCCCAGCTGTCTCTCTGTAGCTCTAGCAGTTGGTGACTAGAATGTGAATGTTGAACCACTGCAGATAGAGTGATGTCACAGACAGAGAAACATTCCTCTCTTTTACCTCTTCAGCCTGAACATCTGGATGAAAGTAGCCACAGAAACCCGGGCAATAATAGAGAGATTATTGAAAGGGAGGAAGGAGGACAACCATTACATATGGGGCATGTCTCAGTGAGAATGCAAGATAAAATACATGCAAACATACATAAATATACATTTACATAGCAGAAAATCAGTCTCCTATATTCGGGATCAGCTCTGACGAATGTTGTATCTAACTACAATCTAACTAGAAGCCATTTGCTCTGGTGAACTGTCTTTGTTTTAATTATGATTTATGATTCAGATACATACAAACACACATACATATATACAGAGTGGGTGTCAGTAATAATATAGCGCACCCATATAGTATGTTCCTAAGCATTTTTCACTGAATTTAAAAAATAGTTTAACAGATCTTTTTTTTCTGTCAGCTCATTGAGTAGGCAGGATCAGGAAATATAGTCCTCAACTTACGACTGGTCGCTTAGCAACCATTCAACGTTATGACAATCCTCCCTGGGGACACCTAAGACCCAGTTCTGAAATTCCAATTACTGTCTCCATGCCTTAGGGTCACATGACTACATGATCTGCTCGGCAACCGGACTGCATTTACAATCCACTTGCAGTGCTTCCAGTTTTGGGCAAAACCAACCCCTAGCGAACCATTGGTTCAGTTTACAACTGCCATGTTCACTTAACAAATGCTGCAAAAAAAAGGTTGTAAAATTGGGTCAGTCACATGGGTCACCTGCTTTATAACCATCATGACTTATGACCATGATGAGCAGGCTCCATTAAAGTTGTATAATGTAGGAATAGATTGGAACCTTAAGGTATTGTAACCAAATCTTGAAAGTCTGTTGTATCCCCACCTTCTACTTAACCCAATCAAGGTGTTGTTTTGAGTTTCTTTCTTTCACTTTCTCTGTTCCCAAGACTCAGATATGTTTTCTTTATCAGCTCACCATTCTCTTTCTCCTTCTCTAGCAGATTCTATCACATTTTCCCTGAAACTCAGCATAAAACTGCAGCCATGTTATTTCTTTTTTGAAATATGCCAAACATTTTCCAAGTTCTCACTTCTGGGAGCAATAGTACAATCCCTATAGTTATATTTAGTCCATGAAATTTAAAAGCTGCTGGTAGCAAAACATCCTTTTTTCATATAACGAAACACTGCATATAGCAGAAATTGCCAATATTTCTATATCTGGTATTTGCAATAAACATTTCTGGGGAGGAAGATACTATCTACTGTATCTGTGGTAATGATGTAGGGTGGACAGGAGCATAAAATGATAGAAATGGAAGGGTCCCATTGAGACTATCAAGCCCATCTCGGTTTAGTGCAAAAATCCAAAGTAAAACATCCTAGAGAGTTTATTACCCAGTCTCTATTGGAACAGGCAGTAAAGGGGAACCTGCGCCATCTGGTTCCAGGTAGTCCTTGCTTAATGACCAATTGCTTACCCTGCCCTCCCAAAAGTAGCCACAACTCGATTTTGAAGTTCTGTTGGCACATATGGCACACACATTTCCGTGTGATCACATTGTGGGTGCTTGGCAACTGGCTAACCTTTACAGCCATTCGCAGTGTCCTGCAGTCATGTATCCATGTTTTTGACATTTTTTCTTGTTTTCCAGGGTTTACTTCCAGTTTCCAGCAAAAAATACCCATTGATTCTCTTAGCAACCATGGCGCTTGCTTAGCAATTATGGCATTAGCTTAACAACTGCACCATTGGCTTTACAACCACTAGAAAAAAAGGTCATAAAATCAGGATTGGTCACATGGTGACCCACTTAATGACAGCAATCATGACCGTAATTACATCTCAATTATAGTTATAAGTCAGGGACTAGCTACAATTGGTCATTTTACATAGAAGGAGATCAATGGTTTTTTCCCCTTCTTTTTTAGACAGGGGGACTTCGGGGACTTTGTAAAATCTATACTAGAAGTTACATTACAATTCTCCCATATTCCCTGCCTAAAATGACATGACATGGGGCCAACAATTTCCAGCTATTGTGGTTAAAAGGCAGTTTCAGAGGCTACCCTAAGGATTTGGTGGCCACATATAGTTGGCTCACTTTTCACACAGTGACGCCACATATAATTGTACTCCCAAATACCTGTCCAAATAGTTTGCAAAAATCTGCACACTGGGTGGAAATTTTCATATTGCCTCATCAAAGGATAAGCATCCTGGTTGGGTGAAGAGGCCCAACGACACAATTCTACAGAATTCTATAACTCTCTTGTTTCTCTTCTCAACTTTACTCTTAGTTATGGCTACGGTGGAAGGATTCAGAGGATGAACAGCATCAAATGCTAAAATTGTAAAGAGATGGGAGTTACCGGCATACTTGAATCTCAAATCTTCACACGCTGGTTCAACATCTCCCAGCACAATAGAGCACGTGGTGGCCAACATAACCTAGGATCATAAATCTTCCTGAGCTCTTTTTGTCCACTGTGTTTGTTGTTTTGCCTTCTTCAATTTCCTGACCCTTCCAAGCCAAGATCAGAATCCACAATACATAAATATATAATGTTTGAGAACAATTTTTGAAAAGAGCTATGTTCTCTCCCTCGGCTATTCTTGTACCAGATAGTTACATACTTCGTATAAATGCTAGAAATCCAGTCTTTCCAGAATTGAGGAAAATTCTCATCTATTTGTTCTGTTACACAGATGTTCTGAAAACTGGTCTTTCCAGAGGTGGAAAAACCCAGAAGGGATTAATTCTTCCCCCACAAAAGGGGGGGAATACTGCTTTTTATCCTGCAGTGCCCTCTAGTGTTCATAAGTCCTAATTACATAAGTCCTAATTACCTTTTCCAGGTAGGAAAGAATTCCATTCCTGATGCGAACTACGTATGTATTTTTGTTCAGCTTCTATGAAGATGGTGGTTCATCAGAATCATTTCCAAAACTTCCAAGATATAATTTCCAAATATAATTGTCTCCCCCACCAGCAGCCATGAAAATCCAATGCAGATAATCCTCGACTTAACAGCCATTTGTTTAGGCTGTGGGTGGCTTCTATTTTAAAAGCAGAAACTTTTAAGAAAAATACAGGTAGTCCTTGATTTACCACCATTCATTATGTGACAATTCAAAGTTACAACGGCACTGAAAAAAGAGACTTATGGCTGTTTCACATGACCACTGCAGCATCGCCGTGATCACATGATCAAAAATCGGATGCCTGAAAGCTGATTCATATTTATGACGGTCGCAGTGTCCTGGGGTCATGTCATCACCTTTTGAGACCTTCTGACAAGCAAAGTCAGTGGGGGAAGCCAGATTCACTTAACAACCATGTTACTAATTTAACAACTGCAGTGACAAGAAAATTTGTAAAATGGGACAAAGCTCACTTAACTGTTGGCAACGTAAATTCTGGGCTCTATTGTGGTTGTAAATCAAAGACTACTTGAAGGCAATGTTGGGTGGACTTCAACTCCCAGAATTCCCCAGCCAGCATGAATTTTGGGACTTGAAGTCCACACATCTTAAAGTTGCCAAACACTTCTTCTTCTTGTGCCATATCCGTTATCGGACGTTGGCGATCATGTTGGTGGTCCTGTTTTTATCAGCAGCCGCACGAAAAAGTGCTGCTGAGTTTTGTTCAAACCCGTCCCTTAGATTTTGAAGCTATGATCTTCTTCTTCTGCCTGGACCTCGTTTGCCTTCAATCTTTCCCTGGAGGATTAAATGGAGTATGCCGTATTTTTCTGGGTGTCGCATCACATGTCCGAAGTGTTCTAACTTTCGTTTTTTTATTGTTTTGAGGATTTCCCTTGGCTTTCCCAGGCGGCTTATTACCTCATTTCTGATCTTGTCAACCCAGCTTATACGTAACAGCCACCTGTAAATCCACATTTCAAATGCTTCTAGTCTCTTCAGGTGGCCTTCTGTCAGAGACCAACTCTCTACTGCAGCAAGCCAACCAGCTTCTTCCAGGTGACCAGTGGAGTTAAAACAGTAATGACAATAAAAACTACCCAGCTAACGCCCCTCTACATATACACTGTGTTCACTTGTCAAAATCCACTGTCATAGTCAAGAAAGGTGCCATGGCCTCATTCTTTTCTCAGAGCTCCTGCCAATGAAAAAAAACACCTACCCACCAGCTCTGCAGAGCTGTAACGTTTCAGCTGGAAAACTAAACTCACTGTGAATTTGGAGGCATGACTTCTGAGCTGGAAATAAATAGGCCCAGCTGCTAAGCAGAGACATTATGGTGTCCCAGAGGTCGGGTTCTGATTTGGGAACGGTGCAGAGGCAGCTTGTAGAAGCTCTATGCTTCATGTTCTACTGCAAGCATTAGCAGCCAAGAAAAATTGCTGTTGCCATCCAAAGAGCAGAATTTCTGCAAGCCCTTTAGTTATGCAATCTAAAATTATCCAACTGCTTAAAAGTAATGTTCTCTGAATTTAAGGGGTTTTTCCATCTAGGAAGCACATTTCAAAATGCATGTCAGGAATCCCATTATCAGCCACCACCCAAAATCTGTACCCGAGCTAATTGACAGAAAAACAAACACAAGCTGAGGATTGGATAAATATCTTTTATGTTGAAATGCATAGGTGAGTCCATTCGATTATGATACTGGCTACAGAGAATCACAAGCCAAAGAGAAGGTAGGAATCATGGGTGTCTGATTATCCCCAAATTGGTGATAGTGGGGGGAAGCAGGGTAATTAGCAGAGAAAAAAAATGAGGCAGGAAACCGATGGAAGACTTATGCATTGTTAGGGTTGAAGGAAAAAACTATAGAAATATTTGGGAAAGAACAAATTGGCACCCTATAGAGCAGGGCTGAGGAACTATGGCCCCTTTGACCTTTATGACCCAGAATTCCTGAGCCAGCAAGTGAGCCAACCAACTGAAGTCCACAGGTCATAAAGAGGCTATGGTATGTTTCCCACCTCGGCTCTATAGACCTTGTTCACTGCTCATAAACCCAGAACTCTGGATTCTACAACCTTCTGGTCTCCCTATGGGCTACGTTAGATACTTGTGCAAATCGCTCTGCTTTCCTGTAACATTATTGGCCTAAGATGTAAATAGGCATCAATGTCCCTGGCAGCTCTATATTTTGGCATCTTCATATATCTATCTTGCTTTGCAATTCTAGGACTGATATATTATATAAAGCTTGGGAATTCTCCCTACCCTTCCACTCACTAGCTCAATATACTGGATTTCTATGTATTTTAAAAAAGTTCTGTCTGCCAGAGGGAGAACATGAAAGTCTACCAAGATTCAATTGTTATTGGTCTGCAATATTTTTCCTCAATCAATAATGAGGAAGAAGAGGGGGGCACAAAATTGTAGACCAGTATGGAGAAGGTTGCTACCAAGTGGTAAGAGTTTCAACCAACATAAAGGAGAGAAAAAAACAGCAAGAAACTGCTTCTTGGGCATGAAAGGGATTAACATGTCAATATTTCGTCTTTCCTAAATATGTCCTGCTGTCAGCAGAATAAGTCATCCTTTTACTTCACCCCACCTGCCAACTAAATTCAGTTCTCATTCAACTGTAGCACAAATTCATATGAGTAAACACTTCAAGAGTGTGAATAAACATTGCACTTTCAATGCGCCATCTCACAACAATTCAGTAGCTGAACAGGCTACGGCAGGAAAATTTCACTTTCCAGTGGAGTTCTATCATCAGCTAAATAAATACCAAGATGTGGTTGTTTTTTTCTGCACCAAAAAAGTAATTGGGAAGAATTATGAGGGGATGTTTACATTCCAGTCATTAATGATGCTCTCAGAATAGAGAGTTAAGATCTCAGTTTACCATACCTCAGTTTTAAAGCTGTAGAAAGACAGTCAGATGTAGCTTGGAAGAGATGAATGTCCCTTTAGAAAGATGGAAACATGGAAGGTACACATATTTGTTATGTACATATAAATTCATTATATAATAGTTAATGCATGAAAGAGAAGACAAAGTTTTTATCTCAACATGCTGTTCGGTGGAAGAAGACACATCTTTTACCCAAAGTCTAATACCAAATTTGCCACCATCATTGCTCTTTCAAGGTTTTATTTACAACTGTTGAGTTGGTGAGGGGAAGCCATGTTAGAGGAAGGTGTTAATGTTGGGGAAATTAAGACTCAAAGGACCAGGAGGTTGTCTCACATACAATGTGATGCAGCATTTCTCAACTCTGGCAACTTTAAGAAGTATGGACTTCAACTTCCAGAATTCCCTAGCCTGCCATGTTGGCTGGAGAATTCTAGGAATTGAAGTCCTCATATCTTAATGCTGCCAAGGTTGAGAAACACTGATGCAATGCCTAGGAGGGAGGAGAACTGGTGAGGTTTTCACAGGATTTTGGGATGGAAAGTCTACTAACAATGTGTGAGGTGCAAGAATCAAGGTTTTAAGAAGACAAATACATCAAGTATTATAATATTCCATTGTAGCAGATAAGACTAGGAAAAGCACCATGGAGGTGAAGCGGAAGATTATAATTTGCAAATGGATATTAACTGAAATGAATATCAGAAAGTATTTGAACCATTAATTAATGGAGAGAGAAGGCAGTCATTCTTCCTTGATAGCTTCCCAATTTAAAAAAGTATTTCAAGGGAGTAACTCAGAATCACTTAATGTAAACTAGATATCCTCTGAGATGGGGTTTTCCAACTTGGCATCCTGCAAATGTGCTAAAATTGGGATTTCTGGAACTACAGTTTTGACATATCTGAAGGAAAAGTGCAGGAAACTCAATGTTTTACACCTGTGAAGAAATATATCCTCTACATACTACAATAGTAGCAGGTAAAGAATAAGCTCTCTTCCCCCAACGCTTTCTATATAAATGTAGCATTCTGAGATTGCTCTTTCTCCATTAATTACATATCCAGGTTTATGGTGGTTGTGTTAAATGTGGATTTCTCTAATTTAATAAATGCATGCCACAGCATTCCCGTTCTAGAACCCAAATCTCAGGCAGAGTTAAGTGATTCAATGTGCGCTTCATATTTAGATCTCTGTTTTCACTGCACAACTATATTTTACTATAGTCATTTTGTTGCATTATTGATCAGGATATTTTCTAAAGCTTGGCAGCCATTTTACAGTCCTGAAATAAGAGCAGAAGGTATACTCTGAATAGCTTCAAGTTAAATTTCACAATACCCCTCTCACAGAATACAGCCGTTACCCTTTGGCACTTATTTTTACAAAACATATGCATGGCATAAAATTAGCTGGGTAATTGGTAAATGGTTTAACCATTTCTAACCAGATGAGTCATCTGGTGCCCTAACTACCTGGGGGAAATTAGAAGGACATTACTAGAACCAGTCTTCTACTCTTTCATTCACTATTTTCAGTCAAATCATGGTCTCCTACATACATCATTTGAAGGACCATCACAAAAGACACAGAGAAGCTGAACTCCTGTGGAAAGATTATAAGGCAGAAACGTTTTTTATAAAATTCCTTGCATCAGTAGTCTGATATGTGAGAGGAAAACCTTGATCAAATTTCAAAAGTTAATTGTAATAAGAATTTCTCTCTTATCCAGGCTCTAAAACTTTCTTTCCCTTGATGTAGCTATATATCTATATTCATTTGCCTAAATATATATTGTGCGGTGTGTGGGTGTGTGTGTGTTCGTGTATATGCATCTGAGTCAGAGATCCCCAATCCCTGGGCTATGGCCCACCACCAGGCCTTGAGCCATTTGGAACCAGGCTGCAGAAGTGGCAAGCGGGCGCGCCTGCATCCCCACTTGCGCGAGCAATGGGTGAGTGCGTGCCCCCCACTCATACAGAACCACCCCCTCTCCCCTCGCTCCTGCTGGTCCACAAAGCCAGAAAGGTTGGGGAACTCTGGTCTGAGAATTGGTGCCCATGTGTGTTTGTGTGCTTTCTCATTCCCAACCTCATCAGTTTGATTGCACCTAAGGGAAGGAAGGAAGGAAGGAGGGAAGCAACACACCAGAGAATGCAATTAACAAAATATTTCTGGAGATCAGAGTTAGGATTGGGTTTCAACTTGGACTCGTGCTCTTAAGAACAGAGTCCAACAGCCAAGGCTTGACGTGGGGATGTTGGGTGATTACGGATCATTCTCACACTAGGGAAGTAGGAGAAGGGATCATTCCTGCTGGGGAGAGAGGCATGCCGGTTGGGGAAAGAGGCATGCTGGTTGGAGAGAGGCTTCCCTGCTGCAACGTGGAGGGGTGCACGAAGTCAGGGTTGATGTAAGTAAATCCTTGGAATTCACTCTGATCGAGGCTTGCCAGGACCATCTGGTCTGGGGGTGTCAGCGCTGGTGGTGCCCGTGTAAAGAACTTGTCAAAGTTTTCGCCACTCCGGCCACACTAGAGCAGACATAGAAAAAGAAAAGAAGAGGTATTGAGGGAAGAAGCTGAGGAGAAAGTTATTTTTCAGTCTGTTAGTACAAACATTTCTTTCCTCATTTACTAGCTACCGCTTAAACTACCTAAATCAGGGCTCCTCAATCTTGGAAACTTTAAGCTTTGCTGGCCGAGGAATTCTGGGAGTTGAAGTCCACAAGTCTTAACATTGCCAAGGTTGAGGATCCCTGACCTAAATTATATTTATGAAATTAATGGTGAGCACACATTCTGAATTTTACACTTAAGATTCTGAGGAAAGATAAAAACAAACAAGCTTCTCCAAAGAGTTTTTTGTCCAGAACCATATGAACTCATATATTCCTCAACTTACAATCATTTGTTTAGCAATTGTTCAAAGTTACAATTGAAAAAAGTGACTTACAGCCGGTCCTCGTACTTACAACCACTGCAGCCTCCACATGGTCATGTGATCAAAATCTGAGCATTTGGCACCCGGCATGTATTTATATTTTGCAAATACAATTTGCCATTTGCATCCTTCCCAGACAGCTTCCAACAAGCAAAGTCAACGAGGAAAGCTGGATTTGTTTAATGACCGGGATTCACTTAATAACTGCAGTTATTCACATAACAATGGTGGCAAAAAAAGGTCATAAAATCAAAGTACAACTTCACTTGACACCTGCCTTGCTTAGCAATGCAAATTCTGAGCCCACCTGTGGTCAGACATGGAGGACTACCTGCATAACTTTCCTTTGTGATTCGTCTCATATTTTTCTATTCTTGAAAACATTGCAGAGAACAAAATAATATAAACTCTGCTTGGGGAATAATTGGCGAGCCTGTCATTTGGCAACCAACAGCTACTCACGGGCCTGGGTATGAAAGGTGGAGCAATTTCCAACTGTTCCAGTTTCTCCCAGTCCATCCAGCGGAAAAATCCATGCTCCCGAATATCCCGTTCCCCTTCTGGTCCTGACCCCAGGCGCTTCAGCGGATGTTTGGTCAAGAACTAGGGGACAGAGAGAACTTTGCTAACACTGCATTTTTACGTTAATTAAAGTACCAGATTGGGAGATATAATGGCAATGCAGAAGACCACTGTTATTTCAAGGAGTTGAGTGACATATTTTGATTTATCCTTCATATTAAGAAAAGTCTAGTTTAGAATTCATTCTGAGCTAACCTGTTTTTTTTTTTTTTACTCTTGCTACTGAATAAAGGAAAAGGGAAAATCTTCACCAAGCTACAAAGCTTTTCTTATAGTGAAAGCCTCCGACTTTTAATTCCCATCCCAGAGTGATGTGCCACACAGTCAAGGTCAGGTCCTGCAGTCTCATCACCCTAGCGGGGCCATGAAGTCATGGGGGCAGGTTTTGGTTAAAAAAAAAAACAAAATCTTTGGGGTTATTGTTTTTTTTTGCTGGGAGTTTTGGCACAGACCTTAGCATTGCGTACTGTGGGAATTGGCCACCCTTAGGATATCTCTGCTATCATTATTCAGGAGTCCCTGGCAGCTTGTAAGAGATTTGAGTATCAGCTTGCTTGGCATGTATGCTTTTTATGTTATGCTTTTAAATCTGTTTGCTTGGGCTAGTAATAAAGCTTAAAAATCCCTTTATTCACTGGTGTGCTCATTGTCTCTGGATCCAAAAGAACCAACTGCCTGGGCATCTGACACTTGCCCTGACACTTGGCAAAACAGGAGGAGACACTGAAATAAGCAAAAAAGGGGTTCCCACATCTGCCCACGGAAGCAGAGGCACACCCATGGGAAAAAGAGATGAAATAAATACCTAAATTGTTTCCAAACATAGTGATTTTCCCCTACCAATGTCCCCTGCCCCCAATCTTCAATGTAAGCTCAGATTGCTTTTTGGTTTTTAAAACCAAGCAGGGAACAAATCCATATAAATGTCAAAGGCCAGATTTCTTCAGAAGGCAATCCATCAGTTCAGCATTCCTCAATATAGCCCAGATGTATTGGACATGATGCTGAGGAGTATTCGAACTGAAGTTCAATACATCTCAAAACCAAAGGGGAATCCTGTATTAACTGGCCCTTCCCTGCAAAACTGTACATCTTAGAAATGTTTCTTATAGCATTAGATATGTAATGATATGTGGGAATGACCTTGGGACACAGGAGCCAGAAGAGAAGCTGCCTAGGGAACTATCAGATAAGAGGGGAGGTAGCCTGCAGCTGCATAACAGGAAGAGAAAGGGACCCAGAAAAGAACCTCCCTAACTTATTAGATGGTAAAAGAGACAGTAGGAGATTTATACTTTCAAACTTGTGAGATTCCATTAATGTAGCCTTACAATGAAGTAGAATTAGCTGAACTGGTCATGTTTCTTTTCTGGACTACCTGGGAAGGATGACAAAGTACAATCTTTCATGTTGTCTCAGGAAATATGATAAGGAGCCCCTTCCACCTAGGTGTGCCTAGGTTCTGAATCAAGACTCACTCCTTTGCAGATGGAGACAGCCTCTCGTGAAAGAGATTTAGGATAGGATACTGTATGTTCCATAATCGATTGGAAGAGCTCATCCTCATCCTCTCCATCAAATGGTGGCTGCAGACCAAGAAAATACAGGGAAAATAAACAATATTCCACTTTTCCCCCCAGAAAGCATAACATGTGTGTGAAATGTTTGGTCCATTAAATACATTTTCCTACTTGGAAGTCTCAGTAATGTACAAAACTACTTCAGGTAACACAGATAAACAACACTTCTTGCATCTTTGAGCCACCTTTCCAGGTTTTGGGAAAAAGAAGGTTGCAGAATTGCACTTGGATTCATACAGAGAACCAAAGTAGTCCTCTTCCATGCACGACGAACAAAATAAATAAAGGCCTCTGGAAGAACGGAAAGAATCTTACCCCATTTCTACTTTACATTTCTGAAATCGCATGAATTATTATTATTATTATTATATTTATTTATTTATTTATTTATTTATTTATTTATTATTTAATTTCTATGCCGCCCTATTACGGAGAACTCCAGGTATCTTTTATTAAACAATGTCTTCTTGTTAGAACGGCATCGGCCCAGAAATTCAGATGGCCGCAATGGCTGTTCCCCCAGGCCAGGGGTGTCAAACTTGCAATGTCACATGACGTGTTGAGACATATCTCGACTTTTTTTCCACTGCCGGCAATGGGGTGGGCGTGGGCCGGCAGATTGACACCCCTGCCCTAGGCCTTTGGGTCAGGGTGGGGATGGGTTCTGCTGCTCTGGCTAATCATTTCTCCTTGGATCCTGAGGGGTGGTATGTTTGGAGGGGTTCTCAGTTCTAATTTTGTCAGCTGTCCAAAGTCACTTGGGTGCAATGAGCAACTATGTAAATGACATTAATTAATTAATGAAGAATTGTCCACCTAACACTAAATTTAGTGGAAACGTATCTTTCAGCTTTAATGCAACCTCTTTGTCTCAGTCTCAATTCTTAAGGTTTTCACTGGGCTAAGAACCACTAAGCATCTTCTTCCCCTCGTTACTCCTATGAGACTGGTGCTCCTTAGAATCCAGTAATGAATGCTAGTTTACTATTAGAGACTCAATGAGCAACAAATTCCCTATTTTTTTCCCTGCAAATTCCCTATTTAAGAGATCAGTCTCTTATCTGTATCTTTCAAAATTAATCTGTTTCAAAGATCTCAGCCCTACTTGAAAATGATGAAAATTCTCTGGAGCACACATTCCCCCACCCAGGAGATAACTCATGACTGACTTTAATCCCTAATAACCTTTGCTTCCTGATCTCATGGCTTAATGGCTATCAATCTTTAAACACATTTTTGAAGTGGAGTCAATGGTAAGAATCCTTGCATACACCTACCAGAATCCTTGCATATAACGTACCTGTCCAGCTAACATTTCATACAGAAGAACACCAAATGACCACCAGTCCACAGATTTCCCATAGGGCTGGTAGGCTATAATCTTAAGAGAGAGAGAGAGAAACAAGAATTTGAGCCCTTTGAGGTATATCTCATTTCACATTTTGATCAGAGCAGCTTCCACTAAGCAGCTAAAAAAATTAAAGATACATTCATCCACAATCAAGCCAAATATAAATAATAAAGGCAAAAAATCCAAGACAAAAATTCATAGCTCTCCACTGAGACCAAATACTTAACTGAAATAATAGTGTCTTGTCCAAGTTTGCAAAGTAGGAATTGTATTTAATATAAAGTAATGAACAAAGTAAGCAAGCCAGTACAGGTAGTCTTTGACTTACAGCTGTTTAACGACTGTTTAAAATTACGATGGCCTTGGAAAAAGTGACTTGGGACCTGTACTCACACTTATGACTGTTCTACTACCCCCACAGTCTTATCATCGCAATTCAGGCACTTGGCAGCCAGCTTGGATTTACAATTGGTTGCAGCATCCTGCGGTCACCTGATTGCAATTTGTGACCTTTATTTTGCCAGTTTCCAACAAACACACCCATTGGGAAAGCTGTATTTGCTTAATAACTGTGATTCACTTAATGACCATGATTTGCTTAACAACACTATACAAATCAAGTCTGATTCAACTTACAAGCACAACTTATGGCAGAAATTCCGATCCCAAATAAGGTTGTAAGTCAGAAGTAAGTAGGAAATTCTGGAGTAAAGTTTCCACTGATTAATAAAATATGTACTGTTGTGTACTGTTATTACAAAAGCAGGTGGCTCATGAAATACTTAAGATCATAGAACATTCAGGGACAGATAGTTGCATTTTGAACTTGATAAATTAAACAGTAATTTTTAAATGGGACAGATACATTCCATGCAGTTTGACCTCAATAAAACCCTGCTATTCTACTCCTTACATTGCATTTTATTTTTCAAGGATGCTTGAAGTAAAAAGCATTGCTGTGATTCAACCTACAAACCATGGTCATAACACAGTTAGGATCCTGGACTTTTCAACCAATTAAGATTGAAATGCAATAAAAGAACAGAGTTTTCATTCACTCACTGCCCACTCCATCCAAAATATTCTGAGAGCTAAACTAGACACAAAGGAGAATTTCAGAACTTAAAAGTGAAATAGCCTAGGGAGAACATAGTACCTAAGAGGAGATAAAGCAAGGTCGAGCCCTTGTATTTAAATAATTCACGTTTAATTGTAAAACCGGATTTCAGACACATATTGAGTGTGGATGTATGTAAACCTATGGTGTAGGAATCTGAAACACCTGAAATTTTAAAGATCAGCAGACTTTAATATTTATAGAGTCCAGAAAGAGATCCAGGTTTTTTATTGTTTTGTCAATAGCACTTGGATGCCACTTATCATTTTATTTCTAGGACCAGGGCATTTTGTAAAATAATACAATAATATCAAACTATTACAGATTTAAAAACAAATAAAAGCAATCAAATGTTTACAAAAACTAACATCTAATGTTGAATGTATATGTTCTAATATTTACCAAACCAGACGTTTACAAAGATTAATACTTAGTATTATAAGTGGTGATTGTTTATTAATAAGATCTTATGGCTAATGTTGAACATTTTTAACATTGAAAAAGCAGACTGAATTTCTACCTCAGGTTATTGAATTACTACCTCAGGACCTAGTATTAGGGACCACACAGGTTAAAAAATGTAGCAGGTGTATAGTAGAGGCTCGAAATGAGGAGTGAAGAATGTATCCCTATTATTGTAGGTTATGTTCTACGATGATCGCTTCTCAATATGACTGCTTATTAATATGATCTTAAGTTTAAGGTTGAACACTTTAATATTGAAAAAGCAGACTGAACTTCTACCCCAGGTTACTGAATCTCTACCTCAGGATCTTTTGCTAGGGAGCATAAAAGATAAAATACAACGGACATATAGTTGAGGCTGGAAGGGAGAAGTAAAGAATATTTACCAAACCAGACGTTTACAAAGATTAATACCTAGTGCTATATGTAGTGATCTATGATGACTGATTATTAATATGATCTTATATTTAAGGTTTAACTACTACCTCAAGACCTATTGTTAGGGATCATAGAGAATTAAAAAATGTAACAGGTGTATAATAGAGAGTTGAAGAGAGGAGTGAAAAATGTGTACCAAACCAGACGTTTACAAAGAATAATACGTAATGTTGTATATCAGATGCTATGAAGTTTGATGCATACAAACATTTTGTGTACAATGCTGATTGTTTTAATAAAGGAATTTTTTATTTAAAAAAAAAAACTAGCCAACCAGCTAAATATGATCTAAAAGCCTGACCACTGAAAGGAATTTAAGATTAGTCCCCTGATCTCTGTAGAGAGATGATTTATTAAAAAATCCAATAGTAAATAAAACAATCAAAAAGAATTAAACCTTTAAAAACTGGTTTTTTTTTAAAAATATATATATATAAGCAAAATTATCCAACCATCTAAAACTATCAATTAGCTTGACCACAGAAAGGAATTTAAGATGAGAGTTCTCTGCTCTTAGGAGAGAGATTATTCCTAAACATAGGAATTGCAGAGAAGACTTGAGTTAAAATGCTAACTAGCTGCAGCCAAAAAAATGAGGAACTTGCAATTGAAGATGCTTCCTTAAGTGTCTTGGCTATAAAGCCATTGTGGGTTTTGAGTCTCGCCTTACATCCTGCCCAGAAACAAACTGGAAATAACAAATCAAAGTAGATGGGATCTGAGTACATTATATTTTTAAGTACTAGCAGCCAGTCGTGGAGATCTGTACCTCTGGAGCAATATAGTCAGGTGTTCCGCAAAAGGTCCGGGTGGTAATGCCAGGGAAAATATTTTCTTTACACATCCCAAAATCTGTGATCTTAATGTGGCCATCAGCATCCAACATGACATTGTCCAGTTTCAAATCCCTAGAGACAATAGTATGAAAAATTAGAACAAGAGTCTGTCCAAGAGAGGGCTCCAATTATACAATGACTGCAGAACCTCTAGTTACAGGAAGACCTCACTTAATGACCAGTCATTTAGTGACTGTTCAAAGTTACAATGGACCTCCCAGATCTACTTACAACCTGGTTCCAGAGTTCTGAGCCCTCCCCCCCACAGTCATGTGATTGCATTTGGGCACTTGGCAATCAGCTTTACAGCCATTTGCAGCCTCCCATGGTCACATGACTGCAATTTTCAGCATTTTTTGCCCGTTTCCAACAAAAAAAACACCCATTGGGAAAACTGAGTTAACCACCACGTTCGCTTAACAATCATGGAGTTCAATTAACCACCGCTGCAAAAGAGTTGTAAAATCAACGCAGTCATGTGGTGACCCACTTGATGACTGCTATGACTCATGATGATAATTCCAGGGTCAATTATGGTCATAAGTTGAGAATTAAGATGACTCTGCCCACTGCCTAGGAGTTTGATCCTGACAGGCTCAAGAATGACTCAGCCTTCCATCCTTCCAAAGTGGGTAAAATGAGGAGGACCCAGACTGTTGGGGAGCAATATGCTGACTCTGTAAACCGCTCAGAGGGCTGTAAAGCACTGTGAAGCGGTATATAAGTCTAGACTCTAAGTACTATTTCTACTACCTGTATTCAGATTTTGATCCTGGGGAAAAAAAAAAAAGGCTGGAGAGATCATGGGAGGGATTGAAAGGAGCGGAACTGTATCTTCTCAATTCTTACAAAAACATTGTGATTTTGTAGTTAGCCCCAAAGAGGTGTAATCAAGATCCCTCCATCTCCTCCTCTGCCTTGGGTGGGCATGGAGAATGGACTCACCTGTAAATAATTCCCTTGTTATGCAAAAAGAATAGGCCAATTGCAATTTCAGCTGCATAAAACCTGTAGGAGAATAGAGGAAATGATGGGAGACTAGAAAGATGATGGCAAATAGCTCATTGCTAGCATCTTCAGAGTGTTTTACGGCATTTTTCCAGTGCTGTGTTGTATGGTTATTGCCAAGCCTCTTCCTAAATCAGGGCAGTCTGTGCTGGGATGTTCAGAGCAGCTTTTCCAGAGCATCTGTTTTTTTAACCCAGTGATGAAGGTCTGGCCCTGGCTGCCCTGCCAGGTGGGAAAACATCTGTCAGGGGGGCAGAGGAAGAGAAGATGCCCCCTTCTTTCTGCCAGAGGACAGAAATCACTTGCTGAGAATTATTTTTTTATGAGTGCCTTCAAGTCAGTTTTTGAGTCCTGGCCAAGACCTGCAGTTTTCTTGGCAAGGTTTGTAAGAACTGGTTTGCCACTGCCTCCTTCCTAGGGCTGTGAGAAAGCGATTGGCCCAAGATCACTTACTTGCCTTTGTGCCTAAGGCAGAAATAAAAGTCCAGGAAAGGGGAACAACAGCCCTTTTATGACCTGTGGACTTCAACTCCCAGAATTCCATTCCCCACCTCTAGTATATGCAGATTGTCTACCACCTTTCTGACTTGGATGCTGGGACGAATCCTTGCCCGTGATTCTCAAAATCAAACTAAATGTTTCAACCAATGTTACTTCCGGTTTCTGGAAAAAAAAAACTGCCCCATAACAATGGGTTCACTTAGCAACTGCCATTAAAAAGATAATAAAATTGGGCACAGTGACATGATGACCTGCTTAATAAGTGTCACGAATTATGACCACAATTGTAGAATCTATTGTAGTCATAAGTCGAGAACTTCTTACAACCTGAGAAGTAAAATAAGGAACAATACTGCTGTTTGGTGATGGCTAGACTAGATTAGGATATTACACCAGATGAGCAAATAACCAGCCTTACCATCCTCTGGAGCTAATCATGATTTTTAAATCTGCATTTAATTTTTTAGAGTAACTTTTCTTTGGATTGCTTGATGGTTGACATACAATTAGTGTGAAGCAATCCCATCCAAGTTCCCAAAGAGACTCACGTACATAGCATGGGGTTCCTTGAATTTCCCAACCTGCTGGATGTGATACATTAGATCTCCTCCATTGACATACTCCATAACAAAATACAGTCGGTCCTTAGAGGAAAAAAAGCAGAATCAACTAAATAATTAAAGTATTCCCTAAATCAGTGTTTCTCAACCTCAGCCATTTTAATATGTGTGGACTTCAACTCCCAGAATTCCCCAATACCTTGTTTTCTCATTTCCCTAACCATCCTTTTATGTAATGGGACTAAAACCTCTAGCATCTTTTCATCAGTTCACCAAATAAAAGATACTTTGATTATATAAATAAGCCCTCATTAACTAAAAAGTAGTGGTTTTTTTCACAAGAGTCTATTCCAGAGGTGTCCATCCTTGGCAATTTTAAGACGTATGAACTTTAACTCCCAGAATTCCCCAACCAGCATACCTGGCTGGAGAATTCTGGAAGATGAAGTCCACCAGGCCTTAAAAGTTGCCAAGATTGAACACTCCCGATCTATTTAATTAAAGGGCTAATATTTGTTTAATGAAATAACTCTGGACAAGACAAGAATTACCGCCGTTTGAAAGGTAGAGTGCAGCTGAGTTAGGAAGTGTGGACGTTCCCCCATGGCTAAGACCCGTTTTTCCACCATAGTACATTCTACATCATCATCTTGGATTATCACGTCTTTCTTTAGGATCTTGATGGCATAGAGTTCATCTGTTACCCGGCGCTCGGCCAGCATCACCTATGGGGAAAGAACCCCAGAGCCTTGGGTCTTGTTCCCACCTGACTTACAGGAATTCTGCCTGGGCAAGGGCCCACAATTTGGGCATTGCCAGTACTTGCATCCTTGTACCTCCCTCTTTGTGCACCTCTGAGCCACTGCCTAGTGGCAGACCCACCTTGCCAAAACTTCCTTTGCCCAGAACCATGAGGAAATTAAAGTCTGAGATGTGGAAGCGGTTGGTGCCAAAGAATCCACACCGCTTGGAGTCGGTGGGGCTTGGAGATGGAGATGGGATAGGACCATGGCGAACCTTCTACAAAGCAAAATGAAGAAACGCAGGCGTAAAGATTCTGCAGTCTCAGAATTAAGGGCATCACAATTGGAGTTACATGCAAACTTCAGCAATCTCTGCCATTTTGAAGAGGGTGCCTTGGGGGTTCAGCTGCTTTTTCATACCTTTGAAATGGAAGCTGGTACAAGGTACATTTAGTACATATGGTAAAAGTCTTAGAGATTAGGGAGTGTGTGAGAATGAAAAAAGGTGCTTTTTTCAAGAGGCAACTGGATTTTCTTTGTTTTTCTTTGAAGATGTTTTGCTTTTCATCCAAGAAGCTTCTTCAGCTCTGACTGGATGAGAAGTTTCTTGAGCTCCAAGTGACCTCAATAACTCTCCAAAAGGCAAAGGACCAGCTGTCTTCAAGGAGTATAAATCCTTCCATTCCCCACCATCCAGTCAGAGCTGAAGAAGCTTCTTAGATGAGAAGCGAAACATCTTCAAAGAAAAACAAGGAAGTCCAGTGGTCTCGTGAAAAAGCACCTGTGGGACAACTGTGACCTGGATGACTGAGAATCTCCATGAACAATGAAGTGATTTTGATACATATGCAGTTGCAAATCAACTTTCTTCGCAAGAGGATCTGTGAAGTCATTACAGAATCAGAGCAGATCCACAGCGAACTGAGAAATTTGCCATGACTCCAGACCCAGTTTTTTAAGGCAGAAAATCCCAGTGGTAACACCCAGTAATCTCCAAGCTAGAAGACTTATATTCAAGGTGCAGGTAATCCTCAACTTACAACCATTCATTTAGTCACCATTCGAAGTTAAACAGCACTAAAAAGAAGTGACTTCCTGTACGACCATTGCAACATCCCCAATGGTCATGTTATCAAAATTTAGACGCTTGGCAACTGGCTTGTATTTATGACGGTGGCAGTGTCCCCCGGGTCATGTGATCACATTTGTAACCTTCCCTGCTGGTGTCAATGGGGGAAGCCAGATTTGCTTAACAACTGCATGATTCACTTAACTGTGACACAAAGTTGTAAAATGGGGCAAAACCCACTTAACAACTGCCTTGCTTAGCAACAGAAATTTGTGGCTCAATTTTGGTCATAATATGAGGACTATCTGAACTGCTTTCTGGGAAGGCCACAAATAAGTGGATTCATCCCAGTGATTCTGGTGTTATCTTTCTTCTGTCATACTTTAGTTTCAAAAGTATTTACCATCTCCATTTTCCTCCTTCCAGTTTATGGACGGATCTAAGGACATGCTTTTTCTCCAGAATTAAACACTGAGATTCAGCCAACAATGCTCCCAAGGAGACGTATCTGTGACTGTTAAGCACATTGGCTAAGGACATGTTTCCAAGTTCAGAGGAAGCATAGCAACAGCTACTAGAAGGGATCAAAGATGGGCAATTGACTGCAAGTAGCCAAAAAAACAACATAATTGGTCCTAAAAACAAAAGGATTGGATGAACATCAGTAGATTCAAGGGATCAAGTGGGCTCTTTCTCTGCTCTTGTGTCCTGCATTTCCCTCTTTTACTAAGCCTATGGCGAGCTTTGGTGGATGCTTTTGTGGTAGTGAAAGGATCCATCCTCCCCACCCCCCTTCTCAAAATAAAAGAGACAGAAGAAAATTTTATACCTCATAGAGTTCCAGAGGGAAGTTGCAAGCCTGGAAAACAAAACATCAAGCTGTAAGTAGCTGCCTGAATAACCTCTGTTCTATCCTGCCTCTTCATTAAAAACGTAATTTCTGCCCATTCCTAAACCAGACCACCCGACAACCATTTATAGGACATCTCAAGAAATTTAGTTATCTAAGGCAAAGGACAAGATGCTTCTCTCCATCCAGAGAAGAGAGTCAAGACTTGTTTCAGTGCTAATGATGAGATCATGAATCCCATTTCAGCAGACTCAGGTCAGGATAAAACACAGAAAAAAATAGCTAGAGGGGGCTGCTAAAACCTTCTCTGGACCATCTATCATTTGCCTCACATTAGAGCTGATCTGTGTTTGTCACAGTAGATCCTAAAACTGTGAAACTACATACAACACAGTGAGTGTATCACACACAGCCCAAACTGCCTTTAAAAGGTAACATTTATGGGTTTGTTTGTTTGTTTGTTTGTTTAGCGTATGGCAATGTAAATTAGCCAGGAGACTTACACTGCTAATGCTGAGTAGTAGTTTGGCTACCTAAGATTGCTAGCTCTGTTTGGTTCATGGTCAGGCACTTTCCAAAGCGCACCACAAGGGGCGAGCTAGTTCCACACCAGAAAGAAAGATGAGGGGCTTTCCTGCAGCAGCATCCGGGGGCCCTTTCCCTCCTCCAAAGCTCTCACTTGGCTTGCAAATGGGTGTGGCAATTGGAAGGTCCGTTTCCAGCAGGATTCTAACCCTCTGTATGAAGCGCCGGCTCATCTCCCCACCAAAGTGGTACCTATTTATCTACTCGCATATAACATGCTTTCGAACTGCCAGGTGGGCAGAAGGTGAGCTGAGTGACAGGAGCTCGCCCCACCATGCAGTGCTAGGACTCAAACCGCTGAAGCAAAGACCATCTCCAGCATCATTAAGCCACTGAGTCACGCGCCTCATCTATGGGATAACAGTGAAATACAAAGAACATTGCAAGTGGCTCTACTGGAAAACCAGATTCTTTTTTAGAGCCTTGCACCGCAGAGTGTTGTTTCTAATTCTTGCTGGTCACCCATCCCATCCCATCTTTCAGTGAGCTTCTTGCAAACTGCACTGGGTAAAACTATCTCAGAGGATAAGAAAGGGCAGTTTTGCTGATGTTGTGTGGCAGAGCTCAGCGTACGACTCAGTGTACAGCATATGGGGTACAATCCAAACATTGTCATGGAGCCACATGGTTACCTCAAATTTCTGCAGCAGCCCACAGTTTTCTGCATCCGCCACAGGGACACTATAATATTCGCCCTCCTCCTGATTGAGCAATTTGTACCTGGGACAGCAACGCAGACAGGGACATTGGACAGGGCGGAAGTGGACAAAAGAGGGAGCGAATGAGCAAGAGGGATGATGGGGGAAAAAATGGAAGGAAACAGGGAGAGGGGAACAGAATGAATGGATGGAAGCCAAAAATGGGAGATATTTGCAGGGTTAAATTAAAGGAGAGGGGAGCGAGAGACAACCAAGCAAACAGATAAAATCCAAAAAGACGCCAAGACGAAGAAAGAGAGAGAATATGAGCACTGGTGGCCCACTGACTTGCTCCATTGTTCTCTTCCATTTTTTCCTACCCAACAGATTTCCCTTTACCAGCCTTCCAGGGGGCCCTTGAACAGCTCAGAGACTCCAAAGGACATGGCGCCCATGAAGTCATTGCGGGTTGTCCGGTCCCAGTCCCAGACCTCAATGGAGAGGCGCCGATCCATGTCACCTGGCTGCAGGGTGCTGTTGAGTGACAAAGGGAAAGAAGGAGATCAAAAAAACCTGAAGTAAACAAATTTCCTTATTACTTCACGTTGTGTACTTTTTCCTGGATAGGAAGGCTCTCCACTCGGTCACTCATGCCCTGGTCATCTCCCACTTGGATTACTGCAAGG